>CM054116.1:134507564-135212481 GCA_028673005.1 Tanypteryx hageni
GGAGGGAGGGAGGGAGGGAGAGAGAGAGAGACAGACAGACAAACGACTTTATTAGGGCGAAATTGAGACTATGTAGTCCCTTCTTACATTTAACAGGGAGGGAGGGAGGGAGGGAGAGAGAGACAGACAGACAGACAAACGACTTTATTAGGGCGAAATTGAGGACTATGTAGTCCCTTCTTACATTTAAGAGAGGGAGAGAGGAGAGAGAGAGGGTGGGAGGGAGGGGAGAGAGAGAGAGGGTGGGAGGGAGAGAGAGAGAGGGTGGGAGGAGAGAGAGAGAGGGTGGGAGGGAGGAAGAGAGAGAGAGAGAGGGAGGGAGGGAGGGAGGGAGAGAGAGAGAGACAGAGGGTGGGAGGGAGAGAGAGAGAGGGAGGGAGGGAGAGAGAGAGAGGGAGGGAGAGAGAGAGGGAGAGAGAGAGGGAGGGAGGGAGGGAGGGAGGGAGAGGGAGGGAGGGAGAGGGAGGGAGGGAGGGAGAGAGAGGGGGGGAGGAGGGAGGGAGAGAGAGGGGGGGAGGGAGGGAGGGGAGAGAGAGGGGGGGAGGGAGGGAGGGAGAGAGAGAGGGGGAGGGAGGGAGGGAGAGAGAGAGGGGGAGGGAGGGAGGGAGAGAGAGAGGGGGAGGGAGGGAGAAAGAGAGGGGGAGGGAGGGAGAAAGAGAGGGGGAGGGAGGGAGAGAGAGAGGGGAGGGAGAGAGGGAGAGGGAGGGAGGGAGGGAGAGGGAGGGAGGGAGAGAGAGGGAGGGAGGGAGAGAGAGGGAGGGAGGGAGAGAGAGGGAGGGAGGGAGGAGAGGGAGGGAGGAAGAGAGAGGGAGGAGGGAGAGAGAGGGAGGGAGGGAGAGAGAGGGAGGGAGAGAGGGAGGGAGGGAGGGAGGGAGGGAGGGAGAGACTGACAAAGAGTGGAGGGAGGAATGAGAGAGGAGAGGCAGTTGAGAACGAGATTGAGGGAACTCGTGCAACAAGCGGGATCTTGAACAACGGAGAACAATAAAAAGTTAGTGGAAAAATAATGGCCCCCAACTTATATAAAGAATAGGAAACAAAATGCACACATTTCATCGTGACTGCAATCAGGTAAGCTCAAAGGAGTGATGAATAGGCAAAATTGAAAATAATGCCAATTTTAAAAATATCGGTGTCGGACAGAAGGGGAGGGTGATCGGGGCGATCTACACATCCTCGGACAGAGATCCCAAATACTCGGCCCCTGTTATACATTTATGCGGCCCGCGAAGTAACCCAGTTTACACTATACGCCAAAACTCAACTGCATTTCTCATAAAATATTTCACGTAAATCCAAGAAATTTAAGAAGTATGATAAATCAGCACTTTTAATGTTCACGCAGTATGTTGCTCATTCCGATATATAAAAATTCTGCACGAAGTATGTTCTTCCCGCTGCCGGCGTGTAACTTACGTGTCAAATAAACGTAACCCTCGACGCTGACTCGAGCATTTTCGTAATGAATGCGTTTAAGGCTGCATCAAAGGGTTGGGACAATTTCTTCACCGTGGAAAAGGAGAATTAATGGCCAAAGAATATGAAACGGTGTAAAGAATGGGAAAGTATGCGGCCCGCGGACTTGGCACGGTGCCCTAATGCGGCCCGCGGGCACGATGGAGAGGGCCTTGATGCGGCTCGTGCATCGATGTGAGTTTGATACTCCTGCCCTAGGATGCCACCATTACCCTACATTGAATGCATTCTTAAATACATTCCGCGTAAAATTTCTCGATTCAGCGCTGCAGATTGGATCCACAGGGCAAGGGGGAAGAGAGTTTTCAACGAGTAGGGACTTCCAGAACACAGGATCGCCGGCAGTGGCGGATTCAAGAGGGAAGGAGCGATTATAGACATCGTCAGACAATGCCTTTGTAATGCGAAACCCGGGTCTTGATTATTTACGTTTGATAAAGTGGAATTTTATCATGGTTTTTCGTGTTTTTTCAGTGCTATAACGATCAGCAACCCCGCCCTTTGGGACCTTAAATGCCATTCCTGTGATCAACCACGAGGCTAGTCGCTCTCGGATTAGCCAACAAGAGAAGAAGACATGCCTCTCTCTCTATCACGGATTCGCCCCACGCTGGGTCGGCCACCGCCACGAGGAATGAAATGCACGCAGAGCTATTTGAGAAGGGAAGGAGGAGAGTCAGATGGCAGGAGAGGGAGGGAAAAGGAGGGAGGAAAGGAAAGGGGGTGAAAGGAAGAAGGGGGAGAAGAGAGGTAGGCAGGGAGGGGTAGGCGGGAGAGAAAAGGGAGTGGAGGAGGCGCCATGAAGGCAATCAATCGGAGTGGGAGGCGTCACGCGAAGCACGAGAGAAAACTCTCCACCACACTCGCACGCAGGAAAATACGGTGGAGGTCCAAGAGAGGATAGAATGAGGGAGGGGGAGATCGGGGAAAGGAGGGAGAGGGGAGAGGAGGGAAAGAAGGGAGAGGGGAAAACAAGGAAGGGAGGAGAGTGAGGCAGAAGGCCTGAGGAAGAGGAATCCGAACGGGAGAGTGAGGGTGGAGCTATTGTGGGGAGGGAAGGTATCCAGAGAGAGGAGGGGATGGAGGGAGGGAGGGGAGGGAGAGGAGGGAGGGAGGGAGGGAGGAAGAGGAGGGAGGGAGGGAGGGAGAGGAGGGAGGGAGGGAGGGAGAGGAGGGAGGGAGGGAGGGAGAGGAGGAGGGAGGGAGGGAGGGAGAGGAGGGAGGGAGGGAGGGAGAGGAGGGAGGGAGGGAGGGAGAGGAGGGAGAGGAGGACGAGGAGGGAGAGAGAGGAGGGAGGGAGAGGAAGGATGGAGAGGAGGGAGAGAGAGGAGGGAGGGAGGGAGAGAAGGATGGAGAGGAGGGAGGGAGAGGAAGGATGGAGGAAGGATGGAGAGGAGGGAGGGAGAGGAAGGAGGGAGGGAGAGGAGGGAGGGAGAGGAGGGAGGGAGGGAGGGAGAGGAGGGAGGGAGAGGAGGGAGGGAGAGGAGGAGGGAGAGGAGGGAGGGAGAGGAGGGAGGGAGAGAGGGAGGGAGAGGAGGGAGGGAGAGGAGGGAGGGAGGGAGGGGAGGGAGGGAGAGGAGGGAGAGGAGGGGGAGGGAGGGGAGGGAGAGGAGGGGAGGGAGAGGAGGGGAGGGAGAGGAGGGGAGGGGGAGGGAGAGGAGGGAGAGGAGGGGAGGGAGAGGAGGGGAGGGGGAGGAGGAGAGGGGGAGGAGGGGAGGGGGAGGAGGGGGGAGGGGAGGGGGAGGAGGGGAGGGGAGGGGGAGGAGGGAGAGGAGGGGAGGAGGGGAGGGAGGGAGGGGAGGGAGGGAGAGGAGGGGAGGGAGTGAGGGGGGGAGGGGGGGGAGGGAGGGAGGGGGAGGGAGGGGGGAGGGAGGGGGGAGGGAGGGAGGGAGAGGAGGGGAGGGAGGGAGGGGGAGGGAGGGGAGGGAGGGAGGGAGAGGAGGGAGGGAGGGGGAGGGAGGGAGAGGAGGGGAGGGAGGGAGAGGAGGGAGGAGGGAGGGGGGAGGGAGGGAGGGGGAGGGAGGGAGGGAGAAAGAGGGAGGGAGGGAGGGAGAAAGAGGGAGGGAGGGAGGGAGAAAGAGGGAGGGAGAGGGAGAAAGAGGGAGAAAGAGGGAGAGGGAGGGAGTGAGGGAGAGGGAGGGAGAAAGAGGGAGAGAGGGAGAGAGAGGGAGGGATAGAGAGGGAGGGAGAGAGAGGGAGGGAGGAGAGAGAGGAGGGAGGAGAGAGGGAGGGAGGGAGAGGGAGGGAGGGAGAGGGAGGGAGGAGAGGGAGGGAGGGAGAGGGAGGGAGGGAGAGGGAGGGAGAGGGAGGGAGAGGGAGGGAAGGGAGAGGGAGGGAGAGGGAGGGAGGGGGAGGGAGAGGGAGGGGGAGGGGAGGGAGAGGGAGGGAGGGAGAGGGAGGGAGAGGGAGGGAGAGGGAGGGAGGGAGAGAGAGGGAGGGAGAGAGGGAGGGAGGGAGAGGGAGGGAGGGAGGAGGGGAGGGAGAGGGAGGGAGAGGGAGGGAGGGGGAGGGAGGAGAGGGAGGGAGAGGGAGGGAGGGGGAGGGAGGGGGAGGGAGGGGGAGGGAGGGGAGAGGGAGGGAGGGAGAGGGAGGGAGGAGAGGGAGGGAGAGAGAGGGAGGGAGAGAGAGGGAGGGAGAGAGAGGGAGGGGAGAGAGAGGGAGGGAGAGAGAGGGAGGGAGAGAGAGGGAGGGAGATAAGGAGGGAGTGAGAGAGGGAGGGAGTGAGAGAGAGGGAGGGAGATAAGGAGGGAGGGAGATAAGGAGGGAGTGAGAGAGAGGGAGGGAGTGAGAGAGAGGGAGGGGAGATAAGGAGGGAGTGAGAGAGAGGGAGGGAGATAAGGAGGGAGTGAGAGAGAGGGAGGGAGTGAGAGAGAGGGAGGGAGATAAGGAGGGAGAGAGAGAGAGGGAGGAGGCAAAAGAGCTTAAAGGGGCACGTGAAATTGATAGGGAGGAAAGAGGCGGCAAGGGGTTGCGTGATATCGCTAGACGGCAATCGATAGACACGCAATGAGCTTACCCGCGGGATAAAAAGGCAGCCACGAGGTGCGCTCTCGGAGATCGAGGATCCTTCATAATGGACAGATTGCAGGGGGAGGGCAGAAGGGAGGGGAGGTGGAGTGGAGGAGGTGGGGTTGTGGAGGGGGTTACTCGGAATGGGGTAACTGACATGGCACATTGGGAAGTTGGATGGACGTTATAAGCGCTGCTTGGCAGGAGGGGTTTTGAGAATTTTTATCCAGAAATGTAGCGAAGGAAAATCTCTTTGATGGAAAAACTACCATACGGTTTAAAATGTATTCGTTGCAATACCCCGATTAAAAGCCTGGATCAACATCTATTCGTAACGTTGAAAAACAAACTTGCTGTTTCGACATAGTATTGTAATGCGTCGCACCATAATCTTTCGGAAGTAACCATTAACAGAATCATAATCAACTGCACTTTAGTCAAAAGATGAGCCCGTTAATTCATTTTTGGAATAGATGGTCATAATCGCCAATCTCGAGGCAATGCAGTCGCCGATTCTGTTCACCCATGCGTAAACGTCTGCATCACATTTCCCCCCTAGATTTGAGTCATATATTTCATATATTACCGAGGTGTATATAATGTACGAAGATAAAAGTTTAAAGGGTTTGAAGATTAAGAGACGGGGAAAGCCATTCACTGCATCGTTCGAACTAGAATATCCTAGTAACAGATCTTATTGAGACTACAGGAAAAGAGTGGATGATAGCATTGATTAGCGATAGCTCTAGCGCAGAGTTTACTTCGTCAATGAGATTGAATGACATGAGTAAAAGTGGAGAAAAGCTCAAATTCCCCTAGCTCGCTCGGATTCAACCAAGTACCAAAGATCGACCGCAAGAAATAAAAATCTGATGTGGCCACCACATGGCTTTCTCCATATCTGTAATATTTCTAAAAATTCCAAATAGGTTACATGGTAATACATATTTTAAGGAACTGAGAGAAAAATTTTAAGACTTTAAAAGAACAGAAATAAACTCAAACCATAGCCTTCTGATATTGGATAGAGCCACGAAGCTCCAACAATTAAGAAACTATAAAGGAGCGTTATTAAGATGTAACTAAGCGTCAATTGTTAAAAATAGTCGTCGGTAAGTGGCGTGGTGGTGGCAGCAAAAATATTTAGTTTTTAAGATATCTCTTAAACAATGCATTATATAGGAAAATGTTTCAAACGATGACTGGTTTACAAAGAGTGTAAACTGGCTTGCCTCAAACAACTGCAGTTGGCTCCCAGTCACTGTTGAAACAGGTTTTACCCCTGACGATGCCCACCTTGTGGGCGAAATGCATTGGGTGTTGTAACCCTCTAATTGTTTGGCTAAAGGAGTATTTCACCTTTATTAATCTTAGCCAAAGTTATTGAGCTACTATCAATTGTTCTAAAGAATGATGAATAACTATGAGGGGCCTACGGTTTGACTGACCAAAATTTTATGATCTATGTGAGACATACTTAGCAGACTGACTTAAAGAAAAAATATAACTACATTCCTCTATAACCCTTAAGTATTCGCGTATGGGTCGAATCGACCCGGACCAACTTTAAATTTTCATATTTTTACTTTCTCCATATACGTAGTATGAGAAAGGATTGTTTTCATGAAAAAAATTGAACTCGAGATTTCAACGGTAATGCATGTTTTAAGGTTCCCTGAACACGTTTTCACTATTTTCTCGATGATGTCTGTGTGTCTGTCTGTATGTGATAGATTTTTGTGGGCGCTCTAAATCAAAAACTATTAATCAGTCAACGCAAAATTTTATATTTAACATTTTTTATAAAAGTTAAAAGATCTGATTAGTTTTTGGTAAAAATCGGTCGACTGGAAGTGGGTGTTTACTCGTCACTTATCCGTTATTTTGAAATATTTGCTTTAATATTTGATAAATGTGAAAATGTATTGGAATAAAAGTTGTAGTAAATTTCATTTTCTACATTATTTTTTGTTACATTATTCCATATAATGCATTGTTTAAGATATATCTTATTTTTTAGCTGCCACCACCACGCCACCTACCGAAGACTATTGTTAACAATTGACGCTTAGTTACGTCTTACTTAGTAACGCTCCTTTTTATTTTCTTAATTGTTAACCGGAAGTAAATACTGACAACGATCCCAGAGCTAACAACATGTAATTTGCCATATAAATATGGAGAAAGTCATGTGTTACCCACATCAGTTTATTTTACTTAGATATGTCTATCTTCATTCTTATAGTAGCTGAGTTTGATGATGCTTTAAACGTTTCAAATGCTTTCGTGGGTCCCGATTCAAAAATTTAATATAGAAGAGTAAATAACTTGGAAAGGACGCTAGGCACAGTAGAAATTTGCACGTTAACTGGAAAATATCAACCTAGCAACGACAGGGAAAGCCTGGGAACCTCCCTAAGACCGCCCAATACAATCCAGAACAAGATAAAACAACATCTTTTCTTAAACCAATGTTTACTGTTATTTTTGCTTTTCTTGAGCCCAATATTGGTTTGAAATAAATATTTCAAATTAAATTGCTGAGGAGTTATTTAAAATTAATTAAGCTATTTTTTATTTTGTATTGAGATGTTTTTAGAATTACAAATAATTTTTAAAAATATTCTGGTCTTCTAATAATTCTTTCTTACGCTTCAAAATACATAGGTCGATTCGACTCAGCGCGTCACAATTCATAGCGCGAGTACTCGAGGGTTAAGCGTGGATAGCCAAGCCTTATTCAGTTAACCTTTACGATGAATTTGACGCGATATTTTTTATGCGTCAATAAAAGGAAAGCGTAGTTTGGGAAAATAACAACAAATAAGTGCAATGAATCGAAGAGGCGGTACGAAACGTGTATAACTAACAAGGTGACCCAAACGGAACTTATGATGCCTACTTTCCACATAATTATTTATTTAATACTTATATTGGCTTTAATAGCTATAAAATCACTGCGGATCAGTTGCTCTTCGTGTTCCCAAATTTCATAATTTAGCTTTATAAAATACTACAAATACATTCGAACGGAATATTAAATTGATCTCGCGTATTTGTGCGGCAAAAATAACGCGTGTACGTATTAGAATATACCGAATCAGAGTCAAATAACAGACGTTGCGATGGCAATACTCTCGTAATGGGTGATAAAAAATGCAAAAATGCCAGCATTTACCCGAAATTCGAAGAAAAACGTTCGATAAGCAAAATTCCACAATAAAAATTAGAATCTCCATTTCTTTCCTCAGAGAATAGTACAACTCCCGCTCCGATATTACAATTCTAAGATATTTTACTGGGCAAGAGAAAATTACCCTGCACAACAGGTTTCAGATTTCCTATGTAAATCAAATGGGAAGGATAGTTCCTGGAATCGAACCCGGGACTTCAATCTTCGCAACAAAAACTATCCTCGGAAGCTCGGGGTTCTACGTCAATTCCTCGCGATCAATTCGTCCCGCGGCAATTCGTCGCGTTTCAAATTCGTCGCGTTTCAAATTCGTCGCATGGCAAATTAGTCGCATGACAAATTCGCCGCAAGGCAAATTTGTCGCAATACAAATTCGTCGCAAATTCAGGAACCGTTGAGAAAATAGGAAATATTTCCTGTTATTTTCAATGACACGGTTTGCATGGTGAAACGCCGAGAATTAGCAGTATAGGGAAATAACATGGGATAGCGATTCGCCCATAGGAACACGTAATGCGCGAAGTGAAACGCAGAATAGTATTATCCCATTAAAATGCCAAGATTCTCCAAAATATGTTATTTAAACGTTAAATTTAGCGATTTCGAATATTTCAATTTTCACAATAAGAAAACAAATTTGCATACCTTTCTCCTTATAAATGCGCAAATCCCGCGTCGATATCTCAACTTATAGACATTTTAAAATTTTATCGAAAAAAGGCTTGTACGCTACGTTTCAACTCTTCCCTAGTTATTCAAACAGAGAAGAGACGCTTCTGGATTCGAACCCGGGACTTTTTCTGTTTTTTTTTTCGTCGTTGACTTTTAATGGGTGACTATAGTATTACTGCCAAATCTCAACTCGCATTCTGTTATAACACTCGCAACGAAGTCTCAGTTCGCCTCATGCGAATAAAAAAATCTTTATGTACGACAGATTCAAATTCTAACGTCTTATAATAAATTTTATGCTAAATCTGATTAAACATTTTCCCTAATTGGTTTAGAGGGGCAGTTGCAGCGGGCACGCGCTGGATTCCTGCGAAATCTCAATCATCTACATAGACGGGAAGTTTGTTAAAACACGAATAAAAAGCGTCATACATAAAGTGACAGGAGGAATGTCTTTTATTAATGCCCTGATCAGATAAGATACGAATATTTCATCAATTATATTTTCAGAAAGTTTTATTAGGATAATTGTTGTGAATAATTTGCACAGGAGTTCTATAATTTATTCGGAAATTATGAGGCATCGTCAACCTTTCCCATACACTAAATATGGTTCCTCAACGATTCCTGAATTTGCGATGAATTTGCCATGCGAAGAATTTGCCAAGCGACGAATTTATCATGCGACTAAATTGTCATGCGACGACTTTGTCTTGCGACGAATATGCCACGCGACGAATTTATCATGCGACGAATTTGACACGCGAAGAATTGTCCGCGACGAATTGCCGCGGGACACCAAAAAAATTTACCCGATTTCAAAATGAAATTAAAAGATACCCATACAATATCAGGCAAAAGTCGGTATTTTTGCTAAATAACTTTTTTGTTGCACCTTCTATATGTCTCAATTAAGTTTACAACAAAAATATATTTCTCGTCGAGGAACATGTCAAAACACAATCGATGGTAGTGACACAGGGTTCCTTTAGAATAAAGTTTCCAGGATGTGAGGTGCTAACAGGTAAAACATTACGACGAATTCTATTTAAATGGGAAGAAGAGGGGTTAGTTCAGAACCAAAATACCTAACATTCAGAATGAACCAGGAATGATCGAACACCAGAAAATGTCAACCTCATCCGTAGGACAACCATGTGCACTCCGCGGAAATCAACACGTCGCCTTTCAAGTGATTACTGAATAAGCATAACACCCATGTTGGTGGATTTGCTAAACCTGTAGAATTTGTGGAGACCCCATTGCATTCTCCAAGGATAGTAGTTGGGTGTGGACTCAGCGCCTAAAGGATTTATGGGCCATATTCCTTTGAGAACCCTGAAAGTGAGGAAGCAGTGAACGGTCAATGATATGCCCAAATGCTTGATGGTTATTTATGGAGGTGTGTACCGAATCAAAGAGGCAATGGATTAATGAACATTTTCCAGAACGTTTAATTTCCTACAGGTCTCCATTTCAATGGCCTCCAAGCTCACCAGATCTGTCCCATTTAGATATTTAAAGAAAGGGTCTTTCAAGGGAAGCCAATAATAATAAGTGATCTGAAGGACTTCGTAATTACAGCTATCACCAATATTGGGAGTGAGAAGCCGCAGGCTGTAACCAGCAACTGTGCTCAGGATGATGGAAGGCGTTTTGAAAATCTGTATTAATGGAAATAAACTTGAAATATCCATCTTTTATTTGGTTTTTGTTTCACACTCATACCCGAGTTTGTTTAATTTTTATTGAAATTTGGTACATTTTCTTGGTCCACCCTGTACGATAACATATTTAGCATTTGAGGCAGTTTTTCGCTAAGGACGTCTAATTAAAGTTCCTAAATCCTTTCCCAGCCCAATGATAGGCTTGAGACAACCTATTATTTCAAAAATAACTTCAAGATATAACAAGCAAAACAATTTTAAAATATTAAAAAATACTCGGCAGATGAATACCTCGTTGGCGTTCGTTTATCGCATTTTCAACAGCGGTCGCATTTCAAAGCTCAAGAAAAAAACAGTAAGTCATAGGAACGTACTTTTCGTCCCTCTACACTTGGGACGATGATAAGCGCTAATAAACGACTTCTTTGTTAGACTAATTATTAAGTAACTAGCGTAATATCCCGCCTAAAATTAAGGTAAATGTTAACTTATGAGTAGACACATAAACTAACTTACGTATTTTGCGAAACAAATTTGTATGCATAAATTATCAAAACGAAAATATTAATAGCAATTGCTTACTAGTGGAATATCAACAGTTTACTCGTTCAATTTTGGCTTATTATTTTCCAAAACAAATTTTAAAATAACAAAAACATATCAATGTTACAAGAGCTATTCGCGCCATTTTTCTTCGAATCTTGAAAAAATAAACCCTTTTAATTATTTTTCTTAATAAAACCGTTCAACGTAAATGGAAGTCGGAGAAGCTTTTATTTCAGGGATTTTCAACCTTAATATTGTGGCGAACAAATACTTATTCTCTAGAGGAGTGACCAAACCGCGGACCTAATGTGGCTCGTTATCAGTGCTTTCCGTCAATGCTGAAAAGCACTATTATCTTCGTGATGTTCGTCCGCACGCATATATCAGGGAAGAAATGGCAGAACCGATTTCAACAAAATTTGGTACATATAATACTCACATAAATTAATTACCAAAATGGCATATTTGGACCGGAACCATTGAGCAGGGGTGCCACAATTACAAAGTTAATCTTTTCGGTAATTATGAATTTGGAAGGAATTGGCCAAACCGATTTCAACGAATTTAGTATGAAGAAGGTGTGCAACATTAAAAAACAAAATAAATATTTTAAATGTAGATATAGAAAGCAGGGCTGCCACAATACAAGTAATAAAAAATTTCTTTTTAAAAGTATTTGTGTTGAATTGTCCAAATCAATTTTAACCAAATTTAAAATTTGTAATGTCGCAAATATACAAAACCATAATAGCATATTTGGACCGGATCAACCAAACAGGGGTGACACAATTACAAATTAAACTCTTTCTGTAATTATGGATTTGGAAGGAATTGGCTGAACGAATTTCAACTAAATTTTGGATTAAAGATTTTAACAAGATACCATAATGAAATCACGATGTTTAATCGAAGTTAAAGAGCAGGGTTACCACAGTAAAATGTAAAATAATATTTATTTTAGATGTATTTCTAGAGAAATGACCGCAAGGATAATCCAATGCGGCGTACCTATATAATCTTCATATAAATAAATAACCAAAATAGCATATTTCAACCGGGTCGACTAAACAGAGTTACCACAATATCAAGGTTAGAGTTTTTCTGTAACTATGAATTTCGAAGGTATTGGCTGAACCGATTTCAAAAATAAATTTCGTTTGTAGGTAGAGTATAGAATTGCAAAACGAAATGAACATGTTTAGAAAGGATTTAAAAAGCAGGGCTGCCACAATACAAAGAAAAATAAATTTTCATGATACATGTATTTGCATAGTACTTTCTGCACAGATATTTTGACGAAAAGCACTTCTGTATCACAGAATACCCGTGTACACTCCTACTTGTTCTTAAAGAGCGGCTCATTTATTCTCCCAGTCAAAGACATCCGTACCATTTTGGGGATGCGGCAACACTATTCACTAGCGAAAAGATCAATGCAAGGCGACTACAGCCTAGTGGACACACATTGCTTCGAATACCAGCTGTGTTTACAGTATTTACATACTTAAATTCATTTGTAGAGGTTATGCCAGTCGCGGCTCTCGAACTTCTTAAGATTGTAATGTGCGGCTCCGAGGCTCGGCAGATTTAGCCAACTTGTTCCAGAACAGGGGCGAGCAATCTTTTCTGCATGGCCGGCCGCATCGGCGGTTGCGAACCCATCGGCGGGCCGCAGTTGCCAATTCTTCGGGGCGCCGGATACGAGTTTAAATCATAAGTTCCCTATATATTCTGAGGTACCAAATAAGGTTTTTATGGTTAACATTTCAGTAGTAAAAGTTTTATTATAAAAATTTTCATTACAATGTGTGAATTTGTGAGTTAAATCTTTCGGATCGCTTTTCCATCATAGCTTTTCGGCAAGAGAAAAGCCCTTCGCGGGCTGTAGGTTGGACACCCTGCTCTAGAATATAAAACGAACGCCACTGCACTGTCTCAAGAATAGAAATAATCCTAAATAAAACGAAAACAACGTCAATATTATTAGTTCTTTAATGCGTTTAAAAAGAAAACCCAACAATTAAATTTACTAATAGTAATAAAAGCAATTTAAAGCAAAACAGAAAAGCACAGTCCGCCTTCACAAGAGCACGACGTTGCTCGCGAGCGACCCCTATTGCTCTATTGCCTCCATAAAAACATTAACAAATGCGGGGAGAGATCCACAGATGCCGACGACGAAGAACATTGTTCTGCTATTCAAAATTGTTGGAAAAAATCCGTGACTTTGGGCATCTAAGCATATTTTCGCGACATTTCGGCGTGAATTCCAACTCTCAATTCGGGAATAATTTTGAAACAGGAAAGAATTCTGCTCTGACCGCGAATCGAACCCGGATCTTTCACTTGCCGGGTGGGTATTCTACCACTGAGCTATCGGACCCAACTAAGAAAACATCCGCGTTCAGAAACGGAAGAAATAATCTGCTAGTATAGTTCAGTGGTATCCACCCGGCAAGTGGAAAACCCGGGTTCGATTCCCGGTCAAAGCAAAATGTTTTCCTATTTCAAAATTATTCCCAAATTTACAGTTTATGTCTATCTGCATAGGATCTTAAGATCACATCAGTCCATCGACTCTCAATTCGACAAATATAAACTACCCTCATTCATGCGCATTACCGTCAAAGTCCCAAGTTCGTAGCATGATTCCGACTAATTTTGATAAGTAAATAAAAATATTATTTTGTGTGTCTGCAGATGCCACCTCTAGCAATAAGTACCTTCAACTTTTTCTCCTCTTAAGATCTGCTTCAATCCGCTGGCGTGTCAGTCATTCTGACCGAAACTAGCGCACTCACAGCCACGGACGTTACTGCGCGCAAGTGATCTTCCATCTCCTACAATGAGCGTCCACCGCGCCTAATTCCAGGCTGAAAAGAACCAATGTGGCCGAAAGCTTTGTCCCTGCGGCCGACACAGTTTCGTCGAATCGACTCCTCAGATGCGTCGAGGCGGCCTAACACTAAATCCTAATGAGTCCAAAAGGGACCATCGTTTCCTTGCGCCACGTTACCACTATCCCAATACACGAGCGATATTCACTTATCAAGGCTGTGGTTACATTGGACACGAATTTATCCGAATGTTTCGTCGTGCGAATTAGTGCGAAACAATTCGTGCGATGATCTGGTTACATTGCATACGAGTTCATCAAATGATTTTCGTCAATCATAAATATTTAGCTGGAGACTATCTAGGGCAAAAAGGTTATTGAGTATGCTTTCGGCAATATAACCACTAAATAGAGACTTTAAAAAATGAGATATTGAAGGAGTAAATGAAGCTTCTCTGGTTAAAACGTCGCAAAAGGAGTAGAGCAATGAGAATGTAAATCGCCGAAACAATTGGCGAACTTTGCAACAAAATGGTGGATATTCTACGAAAGCAACCAATCCAAGCGACATCCTCTTAAATCAAAGGAAAGGCGAGAACAGAAACAATTTGTTTCGCGTCATTCAAATAGCTAGAAACGGAATATAACCATACAAAGTTATATACACTTTTCATATTCTTTGATTGCAAGCAATAGCTATCATATTTTTATGGCTGTTTTCCATAATACATGAATCACAATATTTCGTGAATGCAATTTCCTGAATCTGCTTTCAAATAATTTTGGAATGCCGTACCAAGTTCATAGTCGACATTCGATGAACTACCAATAATTACGCCAGTTTTTCTGTTGAAATGTGCGTATGGATCTCGCAACCCTTTCATGACTGCAGGTGTAACCTATGTTTATCCTTCTTTAGTCAGAATACGAAACGCCGTTTGCGACATCTTATAATCGTTTCCATATCGAAAGGCATGAATAAGACGTCCCTGCTTCCGTCAATCGTCTCAGAATCGACTCTCGAGGACTAGAATTTTCGGTACGTCGCAGTAGATACATTATCCCGTCCGTATTCATATAGGTATATCAAAATTAAGTTCTACAGCTCAAAGTTTCAACAACGCCATCTTTTTACATCCTACCTTGAGGCCGGAGTTAATAGTCCGTAGCTTTCGGAGTTCATATTTTCAACTATGAAAATAAACTGATCTGTTGGTGATTATGCCGACCAAAGTCCTAAGAAGTAGACAAGTGAACGAATGTCTTATTCGACAATAAGATATTCTCACATTAACTCAGCAAGTGTGTGCTGCGTCAGGCAGTGCTCATTCGCTCCAAAGCCACAAAAAGTCACACACATAAATATATACTATACCAGCTGAAGTACCCGGCGATGCCTGGATGAATTCAATATCCCTGTATGCATGACTAACTCTTATATGATATGTGAAGCACCGATTAGAAAATTTATTCGGAGAAAGGACGGCATTTGCCACAAAATAGTCAGCGGGAGCACATAACTGCAGCGTACGGTTTAAGGGAAAGAAAGTGAAAAGTGCAAAACATGCCATTATGTATTCTTCTACATCGGTGGTCACGTCAATTTTTTGGAGAGCTAAATAAAAAATATATTCCTCCCTGGGCCTTATATAATCTGAGGTAGCAGTTCAAGAATTTATTCTAATATGAAAATTCGAGAATATCCCACTCAAATCCCGTAAACGAAGAAAAAATTGGATCTGGGCTCGAACCCTTATACTTTGGAGAAAAAGTAGGCAATGCTTCTTTGCCCTTCAGCACTATAGGAATAACATAACAGAACCGAATTTTGACAAATTCGGTGGCAGCCGTGATCGGCGAAGGTTATAAGGGAACTAAGGGGCGCATAACCGTATGTTAAATGAATAGAGGCGAAAAACGCAACTTTTTGTGGGAAACCTCGCACATTCCAGTATAAGGTGAGATATGTGGTAAAGCCTACTAAACTTGAGGTCTAACTCCAACTGAATGCGTGGTTTTGAGGTTACAGCTGAGTTTTGTACTCAACATATAATTATTCAGTTATATCGTTCTCTCTTATCAATGTTGAGATGAATTGTAACTTTTGATGTTTTTTAATGCTTGGATATCGTTTTAATACCGTGTTAAAACAAAACTGGTGACTGCGCAAATCTAGGGATACCAAACAACTTACCCAAAACAAAATGTCGTTGTGTGTCACTGGTAAAAATACTGTGGGAGGAATTAGCGAAGAGACAAATATACGATTTCGCTTTTATATAGAGGCATAGATGAAATGAACCAAGTGAACAAGTGGACTGTCTTATGGATCCCCCTAGTGGAAACGTCTCCGAGTCTCTACTCATATCTTTCTCGTTCGATTTTTAATTGAACGCAAATAGCTCAAACATGCACTTTTTTCTGATTACATGCCGTACTTTGGACCACAATACTCTAATTAGGTCTTGGGGAAACAAAATAAACCGCAAAAACTGTATTCTTGAAATTTCCTCAATCAGATCTTACTTCTTGAGGTTTCCTATTATATACGGTCGAATGTTTTTTTTTCTTAAATCGCAAGCGATATGATGAAGTGATTTGGTCTTTGTCCAACTCCTACTTGAATAAAATGTTGCAAACTCTTCTTTCTACCCTATTTGCAAGATCCATTTGGAATATTATCTACCCTTATATCGCCTTTATCTCTTCTAGATTGCATATTACCGAGTTCTTCTATCTGGGGGCGGATTATCCCCGTCTGCTTTCCTTAAGAGTTCCGTCGTCTTTCCCTAATCTGATCCTAAAAGTCCTCTCTCATATCGGAATGAAATTTCCTACTTCTCCATGTCCGTCCGTGTAATGCTCTCATACAGAATATCTCTAGGACAGCATCTCTTCACCTTCTCTACCATTGCTCTTTCATCACCTTGTGCTTCTTCCGATAGCCGTCCTTAGTTGTCGATCGCTTTTTTCAGCGCATTTCTTCCATCTCTCCCCCTCTATCTCGCCTCTACACCACTCTTTCATTCGCTATTTAAATCTTATCTTCTCCATCCCACCGCTTCTTCGTTCACTGCCACTTAGCTTATCGCGTTATCTTTTCAACATTTTCTACGACAGCTCCCTCGACAATATTCCATCCTCGTCCATTCGCTTACTATCCTTCTTCAATACTCCATTACAGCTTTCTGCTACTCTCTTCCCAGTACTAAACTATGGCAAACGATTCTATTTACTGCCAAACGTCAGAATGTATTAAGTTAAGGTGAATGTTAATATCAGCTACGGGGAAAACGTGTAAAAATTTGGAAAGCTCTTCCTATATTTTGCTGGACCATTTTAAAGGATCGAGTGTACAGAATTGGAATAGAAAAAATTAAAGCAAAAAGCTTTATCATTTTCGGATTCGACATTAAACTAAACAAGATTAGATGACCGAGTCCAGAGAACTTCCATAAACTTGATTCACCATAAATCACTTAATTTGCGACATTGCAGACTCACAAAGCTCAACCATTTCAAGAAGCAAACTAGGAAAACGGAATATTCTCGGTCAAGCGCCGAATTTTCCACTTCTTTCCTTTGGATTTTATATTTGGGTATATACCACAATGAATAAAAATTTACTTCTTTACTTTCCATCCCGTACGTTTAACTTATACAAAACTTTTAGCTCCTTAATACTAGAGTAGAAAATGAAATACCGAATATCCCCGATTACAGGGCGACCCCCTATTACAGAAGCCGCGCGAACGAAATAATTTTCGGAGTATTGATACTAAATTTTTATTTCAAAATACCTGATCGGTTACACTTAATGAAATAAAATCAAAATACATTTTGCAGGAAGTTTTGGCTGAAATGGTGCAATATATAATGACAGTTGTAGTGATAAATATTATCTTTAAGAGGGAAATCACACTGTACAACTGATGAGCTAATAAAAATCATTTCAAGACGCCATTTTTGCCAAAAATTCAATATTTTACAAGCTAATAATTTAAGCGATTTAATATCAAAGATATTTTGTTATATTAGAGATTAAATGACTTGTCTACCGAATTGCTTCGTGATTAGGTTTGATGCGCCGGCAAACAAAGGCAATGGCAACGATTTAGTATAGTGGTGAGGAACCCATGACCCGGGAGCCAAATGTAGCCCTCGACAGTGTTTTCTGCGGCCCGCAAAAATATATACATATAGATTTGACACATATCGAATAAATTCAAATAACGAGAATAAAACACTACATATTGAAATGTTAACCCTAAAAAACCTAATTTAGACTCGATTTTCACTGATATGACCTCAGAATCTCTAGTTAACTTACGAATTAAAGTCTAATCTGGCCCGCCGAAGCATTTACAACTTGCAATGCGGCCCGACGAGGAATTTGAAACCATCAATGCAGCCCGTCGCGTAGAAAAGATTGTCCACCACTGATTTAGTGCATACTGTTAAAATAAACTAATGATAGTTACGTCTAAATGCGTAGCAACGCAGTTTCTCATTGGCTGCGGAACGTAGGCAAGGAAATGATTATAACAATACTGGCGCAATTGCCCGTCTAAAATGACGGGTTCGAATTAATAAAAATCTGATGTGGCCACCACATGACTTTCTCCATATCTGCAATATTTCTAAAATTTCCAATGGGTTACGTGATAATGAATATTATAATGAACTGCGAGAAAAATTTAAAGACTTTACAAAGAACAGAAAAAAATTCAAACAACAGCCCTCTGATATCGGATATTGCCAGGAAACCCCAATTTAAAAAAATAAAAGAGCGTTACTAATTGTAAGACGTTAACTGTCAATTGTTTTCCAAAGTCACCGGTAAGTGGTGGCAGCTAAAAAATTTAGTTTTTAAGATATCTCTTAAACAATGCATTATGCGCGAAAATGTTTCAAACAAAAGTCGTAGAGAATTAAATTTCCTACAACATTTATTCTAGTACATCTAACATTTCAAAATAACGGATAAGGGACAAGAGTAAACACCCACCTCCGGATGACCGATTTTTACCAAAAACTAATCAACTCTTGTGACTTTCATAAAAATGTTAAATATAAAATTTCGCGTTGACCTGATTAATAGTTTTTGAGTTAGATCGCCCACAAAAAACTCACAGACATCGATAAATGGTCAAAACCTGACCAGGGAACCTCAAAACGTGTATTTCCGTTGAAATCTCGAAATCGAACATTTTCATTAAAACAATACTTTCCTCTATACTACGTATGGAGAAAGTAAAAAACGGAATTAAAAATTTTAACTTGAAATAAATTATTTTAACAAACATTATTTATATTGACTTTGTTTCTCACAGCAGTTGGTTGTCAAGATAAACAAATGAGCGAATTCGGAAAAAGAATAACAGAATAATTAATTTTTCTTTAAAACAGTTAACATCCGGTGATCGTAGGTCAGGTTTTTCCAATATTAATTTCCAAAAGAAGAAAAGCCTGCAAGACAAAAGGTCGATTTTTAAGTGTTATCTTACGAAGAATGGAAATATTACCCTGGAGTCGAACTCAGGAATTTTTTCGTGAATTTTCTTTCGGCAAAGCATTTTTATATTTGAATAGATTATTTCTGTCAATTTTCAGTTTTCTATCTACATCCTTGATTGAGTTATTCGCGTTTTAATAGCTTGACACTCAGACCAACGGACGGATAACATAGCCCTTTATTATTATTGTGATTCTTTGATTCATTTGAATTTCTCTTTCTCTCCATATTTCCGAAACCGTCCTCAAGTCCTCCATTCTTCTACCTAACTCCCGTAACCTATCGCACAATCCTTGACCCCATAAAATGTGTACATGCTCTTTATGCTTATTAAAACGTCCAGCAGCGTTCTCGTCCCGATTTTTTACGACGACTATAAATAATTTTAAAATGGTAACGCACGCTACGTTTCACCTACTCGGCGACAGAATTGGTCCATGGTGGAACCAGTTGTGGAATAACTCTTTTATTAATAAGATTAGATTTTTAGTGATACACGGAAACGTTCCAAATAATGTTTATTATGTAATTTAAGCTCCAAGGAAACTCTCTCTGGAAAAGTACAAGACTGATAGAATTTACAACAGAAGTAAATTCCTACTGACCACTAACATTCTCTACGTTGAACGAATCGTGTGTTGAAACGTTTTTTTTTCATTTTTCTAAAGGATAAATGTGAAAATAGCCAAGCATTTTAAAAAATAACAAATCGGCTGAATCAGTCTGATAGTTAGGATTATTCTCTTTAAGTTTAAGTTGAAAATCTTTTACAATCACGCATATAACTATTTATATATGCGTTGGTACATTGGTAAAAAGATGAGAAGTAACATATATGTTGACATTAATGAGTAAACAATTGACGATACATAAATTTATTTGCATAAAAATACAAATTTTATAAAAAAGCCTTCACAAAAGTTGTGGAAATTGTAAAAATTTTCTATAATATTTGCATTTCTTTATAGGAATACATTTATATATAATGTAGTTTCGACAATCATTGTGACGTAATCTCGATTATAGCTAAATACAATCTAAATCTACAAACAACAATTTCGCCTCGAATGTCGTTAATATTAAATAAAAACCTTTGTAAACCTGCCATGTCTTGACAGTTGAAGTACATACCGAGGACATCTCGGCGGAGTAAAGAAATTCTCCGATATGCAAATCCTCCGAGTGAGGGAGAAGAGATGAAAGACAGAGAGCATTCATTCTCGCGCTTCACCCTTAACCTCTGCGCCAGATCGACCCATTTTAAATTTATTATTTACCAAGAGTCGCTTCAGTGATCAAGTTCTTAACTTGAATCCGTTGTTTAGTTTTCGCTGTATCCGTTTCCCAACACTACAGCAGACATTCCTCTCGCTACCTTTGTACAGCTTCCACCGAAATCTCTATTTCTCATTTTATGGTCTCACCCGAGAGCTATGCCAACTTGGACATAAATCAGCGGTTATGCGACCTCTTGTATCCACGTGAATCCTTATTCCGCGCCAGGGCTATCATCAACATGCCAGGGAAAGTGTATCATTTTCTTTTTTAATTTTCAGATGCTTAAATCTTTCAGTTGTACATAAAATAACTAAATAAAAAAAGACAATCGTTCCACTCAGCCACAAAAAATTCAAACATAACCGCGGATATGTGACCGTGCAAATTCGCCATTTCCCGAATACGCACGGGCATGCAACCTCGCCGAGAGCAGCGGCGGACGATTAGGCGCAACCGAGACACGTACCTCCTGCGCTTGGAGTGCGGCGAAGGCGGCAGCTGCGGCGAAACGACGCCAGAGGGACCCACGTGCTGCACGTTGCCCAGAGGCATCTGCGGGGGCAAATAGGTCGGGGGCGGGGCGTAATGCGGGGGCGGTCCGGCCGCCGCCGCCGCCGCGTACGCGTACATGGCCGGGGGTGGTGGCGGGGGCGGGCGGAGACCGTCGGGCGGTCGGAACAGGGCGGCGGCGGAGGAACGCGCCTCGGGGGCGACCTCCGCGAGGGGGCGGAGGAAAGAGGGGCGCGGGGGGCCGTGGCTTTCGCGCCGCACGGGGCGGGGAGGGAGCTATAGGGCGAGGAGGCGAAGAGAGGGCCCAACACCATCCATCACGACCACCCGGGGGAACTTCTCGCAGGAGAACCCATCGCCACAACTACAGAAGCACGCACAGATATCACCAACACGAAAAGAGGCACCCGACGCACAACATCACTCGAGAGGAAAACACACCTTCCGACGAACAAAATATGTCGACTCGCCGATAGCACGCGGCAGACTGAAAAGCGGCGGTTTCCCGCTCGGCGCGGAAGGCCTCCCGCCTCTCTCTCGTCCCTCTCTCGCCCCCTCCTGCCCCTCTCTCGCCTTCACCCCACACCCTCTCCCTTGGACTCCCCTCCATCCCGCATCTCACCCTCTCTCTCTGCACCCCTTCCACTCGCCCCGACTACGCGGGCCAATGCGCTGATCGCATGTTACTCGCGCGGAGGGAGAGAAAGAGAGAGATGGTCGAGGAGATCGGAGGGAGTAGGGAGGGGAGGGAGGAAAAAGGAGGGGAATTGTGGGAAGAGACAAAGGAAAGGGATTTGAGAAGAATAAGAAGGGAGGAAGAGACGACAGCCCACGAAAGTCGCAATAGGTGGGAAGATAATGAGGGTTGGCAGCAGGTGAGGAATGTGGAAGACATTATTAAGTACCATCAATTCGTCGCATGAAAAATTCGTCACAACAAATTCGTCGCATTGCAAATTCGTTGCATGGCAAATTCGTCGCAAGACAAATTCATCGCAAATTTGTATTGCGACGAATTTGCCATGCAACGAAATGCCCGCGACGACCTGTCATAGAACTAACGATACGAGCCTTAAGGATAAAGAAGTAATGTGGAGGAGAGAGGGAGGGGAAGATTGGTAGAAAGGGGGGTTGGTGGAGAGTGAGGAGAGAAGAGAGGGAGAAGAGCGGAGGAAGGAAAGAGGAGGGGCGGAGAGCCGAGGGAAGATGGCGTGAGGCATGAGTGAAACAGAAACGGTGGTGAGGTGGGTTTAAAAAAAGGAGCGACTTCTGGGTAGAGAGGGCTGATTTAGGCAAGAAGGGGTTGAGGAGAGAGAGGAGAAGTCGAGGAAAGAGTGGCTAGGTGGTATATGGCAGGGGGTGAGGAGAAAGATTTGGACTGATGGGAGGGAGAGGAGGTAGGCGATGAGTAGGGAGGACATAAAGGAGTGGAGGGAATTAGCTGACGCAGGGCACGAAAGGGTGTCTTCGGTGAGTGAAGAGGAATAGTGAGGAAGGAGAGGGAGATGCTGGAGGAAGGGAAGGGAGATACTGGAGGAAGGGGAGAGAGGGACTGGAGAAAGGGGAGAGAGGGAGATACTGGAGGAAGAGGAGAGAGGGACTGGAGAAAGGGGAGAGAGGGACTGGAGAAAGGGGAGAGAGGGAGATACTGGAGGAAGAGGAGAGAGGAAGATACTGGAGAAAGGGGAGAGAGGGAGATACTGGAGAAAGGGGAGAGGGAGATACTGGAGGAAGAGGAGAGAGGGAGATACTGGAGGAAGAGGAGAGAGGGAGATACTGGAGGAAGGGATGGGAGATACTGGAGGAAGGGGAGGGAAGGAGATACTGGAGGAAGGAGAGAGAGAGAGGGAGATACTGGAGGAAGGGGAGGGAGATCCTGGAGGGAGGGGAGAGAGATAGATACTGGAGGAAGGGGAGGGAGGGAGATACGGGAGGGAGGGAAATACTGGAGGAAGGATTGCGAGACTTGATGTTGACGGAAAAGTTAGGACGTTGGGCCGAGGTTAAAGCCGCATCAGCGAATCCTCCCGTTAATCCGAATAAACATTTTTGTGCTGTTTTGTATGCAACGATAAACTGCTTCTTAGCCTCAAAAGTCCGCCAGGCGACCAAAGACTGCTAGCCAGAGCATTTGATTTATCAGCAATTTGTAATAAATGTTAATTTCTACAACATTTACCGCCTACCATGGCAGAGGGATGGGCATTGTCTACTTTCCTACGGGTGTTCGAATCCTGTCGAGGGTATGGACATCTTTGATTTCATTACTTATTGTTAATAAATATTCTGCAAACGGCAGCATAAAGGAAAGAAGGAATAAATAGCTCGTGTCATGTCTTATTATGCTTCGATTTATTGTTGACTATCAAGTTCTTCGGCCGTATACCGGATTTCACGGTTTTTATTTTTGTAAGTTGAAAACAAACATCTCATATGTTTGTTAGTTAGTTAATTAGTTAGTTAGTTAATTCAACAGTAGTTAATCGGTTAAGAGAGGTCGAAAATGGATCAGTCGTTCTCGAACTGAAGGGACACTCTATACAAATAAATATTAATCTCGAAAGAAGAAACGGACGATAAATTATCCGACCAATAGCATGAAGAAGATAAGCAAAATATTCGGCCGAATATTATAAATCAGGAGTGGCCAAACCGCGGCTCGCGAGCCGCATGCGGCTCTTTTAAATTAGTATGTGGCTCTTTTAAATTTCTATTTAGAGGCGTGTCAACGTTTTTCACTACAGAACACAGTGAGGTATAGTAACTTGAGGCGGTATGGGGATACCTAAGGGACATGCATTTGATCTGAATTGATTCGAATACAGGTTATGTTTAATTGTTCGTAAATTTATGAGTACAGTATGTATATCATGCGGCTCTCTAACTTCTACGGATTATCGTACGTGGCTCCGAGGGTAAGTGAACTTGGCCACCCCAGCTACAGATCCTAAAGAACATCTTGATGGAAGCTAATTCCGCGACGAGAGAAGTCGAAGGGGATATTTTCGAAGGGCGAAAAGGAAACAAGAATGAAGAGTGAAAGAGACAAATGAAGAGCGAAAGAGACAAATGAAAAGCGAAAGAGAAAAACAAAGAGCGCGGGGAACGGGAGGTATTTACTTCGAGAAGTCGGCAACCAAAAGCAAATAGAATCTCCAAAACGTCAAGAGGACGGCGACACAAAAATATCCATTTGCCACAAGAAGAATAAAGAAACTAAACATTCAGATCGCCGGAGAGTATTTTCACTTTTGAAATCTTTTGTTTGTCGTACGTAAAAATTAATGCATTGTTACACAGAGCTCTGTTCAACTAGACTGCAGTAAGGAATACTGCGCTAAACAGACCAATGTTTTTAGAAATACCATAGGCCTGGGTTCACTTATTTAGTAAAAATAAATTTGAAAGCATAACACTGAAGAATAGAAGGTGCTGTTATTTCAATATTTTTATCATTTATGCCACGAAATTGATTTTTTCCGGTATTTTCAGAATGCGTTCATTGATTAATAAAATAAAGATGAATGGCTATTGAATACCCTGAAATACAGTGATACAAATAGTAAACCCGCAGTTAATTCGGAATGCACCAAGTAGAATTATTTCTAGGCGTTCTTTACCAGCGAAGCGGTAATAGCGGAACGCCTTATGGTCTGGTCCGTCTGTCCGTCCGTCGTAACTTTCATCTCCTAAAACGCCAGACGGATTTTAACTAAATTAACTATGAATCGTCGTTATTAAATTTTATCACCCAATTGTGATTTTGAACTGAATCCGTCAATTAGAACTTCCACTTTAAATAATTACTTTAATAAACTTACTCTCGTATCTCTTTAAATGGCATTCGTAAATCAATAATTAAAAATTTGATGTGGCCACCACATGACTTTCTCCATATCTGTAATATTTCTAAAAGTTCCAAATAGGTTACATAATAATAAATATTTTAAGACACTGCGAGAAAATTTTAGACTTGACAAAGAACAGAAATAAACTCAAACCATAGCCTTCTGATATTGGATATACTCACAAAGCTCCAACAATTAAAAAAAGAAAAAGAAGCGTTACTAAGACGTAACTAAGCATCAATTGTTAACAATAGTCGTCGGCAGGTGGCGTGGTGGTGGCAGCTAAAAATATAAGATCTCTTAAATAATGCATTATATGGAAAAATGTTTCAAACAAAGGTTGTAAAAATTTTTATATTTATCAGAAATTAAAGCAAATACTACAAAATAACGGATAAGTGACAAGAGAAAACACCCACTTCCGGTCAACCAATGTTTACCAAAAACTAAACAGTTCTTGTGACTTTTATAAAAATGTTTAATATAAAATTTTGCGTTGACCGGATTAATAATTTTTGAGTTCGAGCACCCAAAAAAACTATCACACACAGACATAATCGAGAAAATGGTCAAAACGTGTTCAGGGGACCTCAAAACGTTGAAATCTCGAAGTCGATTTTTTTCATGAATTGTACAATACTTTCCCCTATACTACGTAAATGGAGAAAATAGAAATCCATATTTTCTCTCCCTAGCTCTTATATGGTCTGTAAGGTATAGATTAAAAAATATATTCGGATAGAGGATAACACTTATTACAAGATAGTCTACGAGACCATTTCGATTTATGGCTTCGGAGATAAAAGTTCGAGAAAATTCCGAGCAAAACATCGCATATTTTGTTTACATCGATCGCGAAGACGGTTCTCTCAGCAAACAACAATTAAAAATCCTTATATATTCACTCCCATGATCTTATGTGATCTGTGAGGTATAGATTAAAAACTTTATGAGAATAGAGAACAACATTTACTACAAGATAGTCCCCAAGACCATATAATTACGACTTATAGTTTCGGGGATAAAAATTCGAGAATCGCCCAATCTTTCGATACCGTTTCATATGTATTTCCCATAAAGAACGCCTTTCAAATGTCTGTGTATTCCATTTATAGAGTATACTTTTTCATCTTGTGTAGAGTAAGTGTAAAGATGCTATAGAAAGAGAATACAGATTTTTCATGGAAAATAAACGGGCGATCTATTTCAATACAAAATAATATAAATAAAAGTAAATGTGCTTGTTTGTGTGTTAACGCTGTAACTCCAAAACCAAGAGACCTAGAAAGCTGAAACTTTTTTGTTTTACTTTTTCATTTAAGGGATTGTTTTTACCCCATCTTTCCCCCATAAGAAAAGCATGGGAAAGTAAGTTCAATCGGTGCAGGGCTTTATAAAATTGCATTTTTAAATTATTTAAAATTGAGATACGAACTCGGGACTTGAACAGTTCTATATAATAAAGAAGAATAGATTTTCTTATTTTTAAAAGCATAATTCGAATATGCATTGAACTAGCGTAATTATTAACTTATATTGTGGAAAAAAGGGAATATTTTACGGTTTTCAACAATGGAAAATGTTAATTGCCATTGTTGCGAGATTAACGATTTTCAATGGGAACAGATACACGAAATTTTACGATCGCGTCTAATTTATGCTATTAAGGAGAATCAATGACGTCATAATGAATTATTTATTGTGTTCGATTTGTATTTTATAGCAATTGGCATTCGAATGATTAATACTCCGGTTATAATTTCCTACGAAAAGAAAAAAAAACAAATTAAATTTGTAATATCAATAGAATGTTTGCATTGTTGTTACACTGTTTATAGAAACATAACATTATCGTAATTTAAAATGGCGCGCATATACTTTCCTTTAAGCACAGATGCAAAAGATTTTTCGTGTTTCATTAATTCGTATTTAGTTTCAAGGACTAAAATCGAATATATATATAGTTGTTTGTTTTTAACAGTTTGGCTGGTTGGTTCGTATTCACATAAGTGATAGTGTTTCTTTGACATGACAACAGAAAAAACTTACACAGGTAAAGTTGCACATCTTGATTTGATTTTATTTTGCACGAGAAACGTAGTATATCCTGAAGCTCTATACTAATAAACATTACAGATGTTTTAAAAAATAATTTCCGTAAGCACAATAAAATAAATTAATATTCATGTTATCTTAATTATGTCATTTTTACACTGCTCTGGGTCCCGGGCAACGCCGGGTAACCTATCGCTAGTACAAAATAATTAGGCCATTGAAAAGGGCTTTTCGTAATTCCCTCTGGTGATGGAAGCATCATCGCCAAATAACGATGCTTGCCTTGGTCTTGACGCAACGCATTTAAAACGAAATACGAGAACCACATCTTTCCGATGAGAAAGTAAAGAGGAACAGAAGAATTTATATTACTCGCAAAATCGATTGCAGCCGTAATAATTATCTAAAAATACTTACATTAAGATCTTTTAAATGTAGATTTTGCACTATATTTTGAAAAGGTTTTAATATTTCTATAACGGAATTTTATTTATTTATTTAAAAATCGATGTCGCAAGTTGGCAAAAGCCAGGTGGTGACGACTGTTACGCTATTGGTCCCACAAATCACTTTACTTATTAATTGAAATTAAAACAACAAAATACATGTACAATAATAGTTAATTTATCAATAACAAATACAACACTATTTAATTAAAAACCTATTCAATTTAATTATTACCTATTCTTATGGAGTTTCGAGTTTTCTAGGTTCAAGATGGGCCCCCACGGCTACCGTAGCGGTTAAGGGGCTCACGAGGTCCCCACCGTACTTCACCCCATCAGGGATTCCCTTACTTCCTCCAACTCCATCGTCATCTGTTACAATTTACAATCTAATTTGTAATAACCGCTGTGTCTTTGCCTGCGTCTCTGTGTCTTAGCGTGCGTCCCTGCCTGCCTGCGTCTGAAGCCTTCCGGCATGAACGCAAATAAACCGGGAACGGTCGGCTCGACTTCGAGAAATCTTTCGCCTGAATACTCGGCATGAACTCTTACAGGTTTTAAGTAGGATAGTTTTCGTTTTTTCATTTGATTAACACGTAATCGAGATGCATACCATATCAAGCAGAAAGAAATGAAGATTCTTATTCTTACCGTCGATTCTGGTGTTTAATTCGCGTTTGCCCATATCTTAAGTTTATACTCGATTTTCTCCGGTTTTTCGACATTTCAAAAAGGAGGTTGCATTGTTAGACTCGGGCTTCAAGTGCATTTGCACAAAGCTTGCAATAAAAAGCGTGAAGGGCAAAAACAGATTAAGCATCGAGTGACCTCACCTCCCAGTATAAACGCATATAAAGCTCGATTTATAGCTATAGCTACCTCTGGCTTAGCAAAACTGGCGGGAGAGAGAAGGAAAGTAGCAATTGCAGCGTGCGTTGTTGCCACATCTTCTATATTAGTGAGTCATTTACATGACCGGGCGTGCAATGAATGCGGAGGAGGTAGCAACAGCGCGCGCTCTCCTCCTCACTCCCGCCGTTTTACTACGCCAGAGGCAGCAGCTATAAGGCGGAGGCAGAATGAAGATGAAATAATAATCGGTATCATTTTAAGAAGTAATTTTCTGATGTTCTTTTTTATATATTAGTAATATAGGCACTTGTCCCGTGACAACGGTACCTCTAACTTTGAAAACAATCAAGGAATAACGAGGATAGCCGAATTTCAGAAATGTAACAAAATGGGGTATTAATGTTGCAGTTATAAAATAACACTTCCAGATACTTATTTCTAATAGTTTTTTAAGTGCTGTTAAAATTGCAAATTGATACATTGTAGGGTTTCCGAGATGTAGTAAACATTCGAATTGGTTTTATCGGATTTCCTGGTCTAAAACCGTGTTTTTCTTCAAATACAGCCCAATATAAAATATTTAAACATAGACTAAAACTTTAAGATGTACATCAATCAACGTAGAAATAAATTCTCTGGACGTTACTTTTCACCTCATTAAAATCGTTGCGGTTGTTTTCGAGATATATACGGTCTCAAACTCGGGTGTCTAGACTGTTTGCAAGGACAGTAATCTATTAACCCTCCTTTTCTCAAGCGTTTGCCAACCCAGCATTTTAAACATTTCGGTAACACTATCTCCCTTGTTCAATGTATATATAGTGAAAAGGCAAAAATTTAAAATCAGAAAATGTACGTAGATGACGAAAAAAATGCCGCGGGAGGGGATCGAACCCGGGTCCTCAAGTTCAAAAGACGTAGCTGCCTAATGCGTAGGAATTTAAATAACGGCAGGTTTTTCGTGCTCTTTAAATGTTAATAATTTACGTTGGAATGATCATTGGCGGCTAGAAAAAAAATAGGTGTCCAATTATTTTTTATGTTCATTCATGCCGTGGTGGTTTCGCCCGGAAACCAGGAGACGAGTTGTCTCTCCTTGTTAGTTTTCCCACTGTTAAAATAATACTTCTCATTTTCATGTTTTTGGGTTATCTCTGATTATTTTACAGACGCGGCGCATAAGCAAATATCTAAATAGTTAATATTTATCACAGAGTTAATTATACCAAAATTATCAAATCTTGAAAATTTACGGCAATTTCAGTCTTACATTTAACTCGATTTGTCCCAATGTTGCGCACTCACCTCTTCGACAAGCAACTAACTCCTAAAGGAAGGAATATTATCAAATTTTGGGACCCACGACAGAGGAGCAGTGAAAGTTGGAGAAACCTATGGTAGGCCATCATCCAGCCTTGGATAGAACTGATTACATATGCCAGACATGCGTTAAAAAGATACGTATACAAATCAGATGCGAAAGACATTCGACTAACACCTTTCCTCTATTTTCAGAAGAACAGTTATTTCTAAAGATAGTTGCATTTTCCATTTGGAAACAGATTTGACCGCGGGTCAATTGCAGGCAAGAGTTTAAAATGACATTCAAAACGGAAACGTGTGCCGCCAGCAAATAGTATCATAAACAAACGCGAGAAAGAGCGGAAAACAATTCAGAAATCTTCGCGGAGCCATCCTTTCCTTCTCTGATGTGCCGGACCCTTGTTTATTGTTAACCCCGCGCAAAACAGCGTCCAAAGGGCGTCGAACGGCGGATTTTCCAAATACGAAAGCAATTTCTTACGACAGGAAAACAAGGATGGTCAAGAACGTGCGAAAAAGCTTGGTGCGGCTCCGTAATAATTGCTCAAGATCTCAGCTCCAACAAAGTGAGACGAAGGGAAGGCACGCATCTGTGTGCGTGAGATAAGCGAATGCAGATGACGAGGTAAAAGGAGGCGGCGACCTCAGAGCGAACGAGGAAGAGTGCGCCACAATCGCTGCAATTGCAAAAAAAATCGATGCGACTTACGTTTCACATATTTTTCTCATATCCGTACGCTGTTCTAATCCATACATCGACGTCACCGGTTGCACTTACGTGTATTCACGCGAGGAAAATACTTTTCTGCAGTTTATCTCGCAGCACTGGCGCCACTAACCTTTCCACGTGGGCCACATACAACTTTTTGGGCGAATTTTGCCATTGGATCGCGAATTTTCAACTTTTTTCATCGAATGTGTAATAAAAAGCGGTTTTACCGGCCGCCTACCAATGATTGGCATCCGCCTTCTGCAAGGATGAGGGGAACATCAACATTTGGAGCCGCATTTGGGATTCGTTTTATTACTCTATCCAAGTCCTAAAGGACACGCGCCCAATCGCCTCACTTATCTCACTTACAGCACCAGCCTTCCATATCCTATTCTCGAAAATATGCAGAATCGCTACGGCAGTTTCACGCTTGGCTGTCAAAGGGCTCGTTTCTGCGGGCCATTTTATTTTCTTCGAGTGATTTCTGCCGTAATTTGTATTTTCCTCACGAACTTTTTCTTTTTTTATAAGAAGAGCTTCTGTCATTTTACATTCAATCGATATTTCTCATCAAACTATCGTTAGACTGCTGCAGCTGTGGCTTTAAAAGTAGAGTTCATTTTCCACTATTTGGAATATTATTTCGACAGATAAGAAAGTGAATTACCAGGTAACATTTCAAAACAATAATTAGATTTCAAGTTTTAGTATCAACAGCAAAATCATTTTCCAAAAATTGGAAACATACCTAAGGCTTTTGCTAAACGCACAGCAATGGATGAAAATTTCTATTATATGCAAACTTTAGGAAGTATGTGCGCCAATTAGTTCTTTATCGATTACAAATCACAAAATTAAAAAAATATTTCTAATAATGAAATATCTCTCTGGAATATTAATGTTCTTTCTAGGAGAGATGAAATGCTTGCAGAATGCAAGCACCAACCACATGTTATTATATATAGACGTTCCTTACAAAGGAGAATATAATAACATATAACATATATATAGGAGGATACTAATGTCCAGCCCAAACTACAAGAGATAGAGAGCTGAAAGTTTGTGTTTGTAGATGTCATGGAGAAACCTCCAGAAAAAATGCGACTTCTCACAGAGGCCTTAAACAGGAACCACGCGGTCGCAGGGGCCTTCTTCGACATCTCGAAGGCCTTCGACCGCGTGTGGCATCCAGCACTCCTGTTGAAGATGGTTCCACTCCAGTTTCTAGCTTGGCTCGTTCGGCTAGTCGAGTCGTACTTGCAGGGCAGGACGTTCCGGGTGTTTTGGCTCCGGGTCGGATCGGGACTGCGACGCGTCTGCGCCGGCGTTCCGCAGGGGGCCGATACTGATAATATCTTCACCCAAGATCCCTCCGGGATTTTGGGTGGAACACCATGCTTGCCCTGTACGCTGACGACGCGGCGCTCCTGTCGCGCTCCAGTAAAAAGTACGCGGCTGTGGAGACGTTGCAGTGCACCGTCGACGATCTGGTCACCTGGTACCGTCGATGGCGCATTGCAGTATATCCCTTGAAAACCGGGGCCGTCGTCTTCCATCCTGGAATATGAGCGCCGCCTGGATTCGACCTGTTGGTGATGGAGGGCATCGTCCCCTGGAGCCCAGAGGTCGCCTACCTGGGAATAGTGCTGGACCGGAGGCTTCTTTGGAAGCCTCAGGTTGAGAGTGTCCGCCGCAAAGTCGTTATCAAGAATCCGTCCGATTCTGCGCCCGGATGTCTTGTCGGCCGACACCAAGAGACGCCACTACCTGAGCTGCGTGAAGCCCATCTTGGCGTACGCAGTCCCGGTCTGGTCTGGGGTGCCCAAGACCTCCCTCAACAGGCTGCAAGTTGTGCAAAATAATGCACTCCGGCTGATACTCGGTCGTGGTAGGTAGGACCACGTCAGCCGGATGCATATTGACGGAAATGTGGAACCCATGGACATCCTCCTGACGAGTATGTCCAAGGCATTGTACTGCAAGGCAGCAGCATCGGCGCACGAAGAAGTGCGCAAGCTAGACAACATCAAGTCTAGGTGGTCGGATCGCTACAAACGACCTATTGCCAGCCTCGACTCGCAGGATGCCCTCCCCAGGAACAAGCGTCCCCGCTTGTAGTGAGGGTTTATGGCCCTTTGGGGCCTGCAGAAGTTATACCAAGCTAGTTAGAATTATTAGATCAGCATTCGCAGCAAAAGCTGTAAAATGCGACGGGGCCAACCACCATTAGGTTGGATTATCATGTCATGTCAAGCACCGACTACTCCTATTAATTATACAATTGCAGAGCAGCTCCTGCTGACGCTGCCTGCCTGTCCTTACGCTTCAAAGTACGCTCGTAAAATCAACGCTTCCGTAAAATTACTCGAAACTCCTCCTCACGACAAACTCGCTGTCTTATCGAGAGCTAAAAATCCTCTTTCCTATGCCTCTCCTTCTGGTAAAGATCAATCAGCACGTAGTTTCTTCAATAATATAAATTTTTATATTAGAAAAACTAGCCAAGTAGACACGGCCGAGCGGATACCCAAGACTGAATACCACGACTGGAAAAACGAGGCATAATTTTTCCGCGGTTGAGGAAGTCTCGGTTAGCGAGGGATTAATACTATTTATACGAAATAGTGGTACCCACAAAAACTTTTGCGAAGTCAGTCAGAAATCTGCATGCTTAAAATTATCACCGTTAAAAATGCCCACACCCCTCACGTAGTTTACTGAATAATAATAATCTTCAGTTATTAACGTTTCAACGTGAAGTTTGGAAGCTGAAAATTTGTATAATGTTAGTATCTGTAAAGAACTATTCACGAAAAAATATTTCTTTGGTATCTTCAGTTGAATCAGAGTAACAAGAAATGGGGGAAAAATTGCCCAAGTGTCGGAATTTAGACCCAATGATCCAAATTCCGACACTTAGTAGAACTAATAGGAGATCTTGCTTACACAAAAATGAAATAATAAACTTTCATTGTGAACCATAATACTAAATATTTATAACATTCAGCAAAAAAAATTCAGAACATTTTTATTAAAATTGAAACATTTAGGAAAAGAAAAAATTCTCACAAAATGTTTATGAAAATGTTCGTGAAAATTGAAAGCTGAAAAAAATTGTGACCTTAGGCTGGGTTACTTTAGCACTATTCAAAAATCTCAAGAAACAGGTCAATATTTCGTCAGCATTTTCAAATTACGCAAAAATAAATATGTTACTCACATAACTTAAATAAATACATTGTCGGAATTAGGGATCCCTTGCTTTTTGTTATTAATTGGTCTGCTACAGGAATAGGATTGATAACTTCTCCAGTCTATGAACACCATGTTAAAGAGAATCAAATTAGCTTTTAAGCTATGTATTGGATGAACTGCTTTCTTTAAATTTTATACCATAAATTTAGAACAATATCACACCTTAGAATCGAAGCCAAGCTGCAACAAAACCAAGATGTGCTCTGACAGCGACAATGTTACGGCCAGGGAGGTGAAACAAGCACTGCGATGCTGTCATTAAAGACAGATTAAGGAAGTACTGCGTTCTACCCGTTACGATCAATACTTTGACCAATAGAGCCGAGTGTCGGAATTAGGACCGTGTCGGAATATGGCTCACTTACCTTATAATTTCGATGCTTCATAAAAAGCGCGAAGCGAATAACGCAATTCTTTTTTCTATTTGAAGGCTTAATAGACGCTAATTCAATCGGAGGCAACAATGCGGGTCGCCTTGGCAACACCAGGAAAGAGTACGAAAAATCCATAACATTTCTAAAAGAAACACGTGTTTCTGACAAATTCCGTGTAACGTCTAAACATCGTAAGACTATGATATTTTATAGTTTTACCCGTCGAATAAAGTAAAAACGGAGAAATTCGGTCCCTATTTACGAATTTCAATGAATGAAAGAAATAAACCTTACACCTTGAAAAATCGAAACTCCTGTGTAAACATATGGTAAAATGTACTTGTCTCCCGGAGTCGAATCCGGGACACTTATGTAAACGAAAATAGTTTTCCCAGGGTCTCCTAGTTGGCAGAAACGAAATGGCGTTTACAGCATTTCTCTATGACAAACTGTTCAAGAGATAAACGGGGGGACGGACGGACAGACATTGAGTATTAATGTATAAAGATAACTTCCATAAGCAATAGTCAAAAAGAGTAAAGCATAAAACATCTGCAATCCAGATGCGCATGAAAATAATTTGCATTATTTTATTCAAGAATGTCTATTGTAAATAATGCAGGCAACTAAATGTAACCATGATCTCGAGTACATTATATTTTATGGCACCGGCATTAACAGTATCAAGACAGTGACAAAAAAAACATTCAGGCGTGGATGGAACACACAAAAGTGGGACGACATGCTCACAAAACGACATTTTACCATATTATTCTTCGCCATAGTCTCCACCATTATATATTACCATACGCGTGACGAAATTCTTAGCAAAATAAAAATATTTTCTGTAAAATTTTAAATGCTTAGGAGCAGTTTTATATGCCTATACGGTACAGTTAAGACCCCGCTATACGCCGCCACATTATACATCGTTTTGTAAGTGAATTAAGAAACATGTTTCGTTATACATCGCGTCGCTTCGCACATAAGTCGTTCGTGAACATGTAGTAAGAGGAGAAATTTAAAAAAAAATCCCTCAATAATAACGTCGATATCTAAGTTATTTCTTTGTGATAGTTTGCGTGAATGGCGCACAGCTGAGTAGATGGGTGAGATTGCCAACGCAGAAGCGTTTTGGTCATTCCCACGCATTTGTTCGATCCGGGAGTTCCAGTTAAGGACAGTTTAACAATCTAAGGTGTTTATAAACCTTTCATTGTTCATCCATTTTTGTCATACAATATACATGCACTGAGATGTTTTATTTGGGTTAAAACGCGTCGAAAACGTTTTCCAGGAAAGTAATTCCAAGGTTTGACATCGTCGTCGCATCGCATCGCGGGAACGCGTCTCCGGCGTATTCCGTGGACTTGTTAGTGGGTATCCTTTTCATTGGTCTCGTGAAGGTCTGAACTCTTTTCAAGTTTTCGAAAAATTTTACGACACGATTTAACAGACTTTTTCCTTTTACTTTCCGCACCGAAACAAATACGGGCGACCTAATCGAAGCCGAAAACTGGAGGAAAAGGGTCCGAAAAACGGAAAAAAACGCTGGAAAATTTTCTAGTTAAGGGCCATATCCTGCCCAAATATCAACACAATTTTTCCGTCGCTGTATGGACAAAAAACTAAAGGGAGAGGAGATATTAGAACAAAGGACACAAAGCTTCGCAGATCCACGACATTATTTCGAACACAGCACACGAGTGCATAAACAATGGCGGATTTTAATCTCGCCACGAGGATAGGTATAAGAGAAAAGGTGACGAAAGGGCGGACGGAAGGCCTAGAGGGAGAGAAAGAGAGAGATAAGAGGGAGAGGGGAGGGAGAGGGGAGGGGGGAGGGGAAGGGAGAGGGGAGGGAGAGGGGATGGGAAGGGGAGGGGAGGGAGGAGGGGAGGGAGGAGGGGAGGGGAGAGGGGGGAAGAAGGGAGGGGGGGTGGAGAGGGGTTAGGCGTGGGCAATAGTTGGGGTTGGGGAGGTCAAGGCCTCTGTGCTTATCGGGCTGTTTCTGAGTAAGAGCTTCAGCTCACGTACGACAGATAAAAAAGTCTTCCTCCACACGTGTCTTCCTTGTTATCCTAGGAGAAGGGGAGAAGGAAGAAGGGTGGAAGGGGAGGCTTCCGAGAGGGATCCGTTGGGAGTAGAGGGTTAGGGGGGGTGGAAGAGAGGGGAAAAAGAGTGGCGAAGTGCGAGGGGATTGCGAAGAGGACGGAGTGGGTTTCTACCCCCGCGCGCGACAACTCGCGATCTACATTTCTCGAACACACGAAGATAACTCAGACGAGGGGCAGCTCCAAGGGAATGCTCTTTTTCCGGGAAATATCCGAAACATATATTCGCGTTGCTTTACATTATTATGGCCCAACAACCTGAACTGGCCTCTCTCTGAGAAATGTGTAAATCGCAATGCTTTAGCTAAAGGTTCGTCCGCTAGAACGAAACGAGAAATGTCGAACGAGGCGGCCGAGAAATCTCTGTCCAGTCGCTAGCCGGGCGAATTTTCTAGTACACAATTACCCCCTCCACTTCCATTTATTTCCTATCTGTTAATCATCGACCCTTATCTACCCGCCAGCGGCCAGGCTCAATGCATTTCAGGGTCATTTAGTTTCTAAACTAGCTTACATTAGTTGTGTGCACTGCATTTGATAACTCTGCTTCTGCAGTTTTTTTTATTTGGATTGGTTGTGATAATGGAGAAATTAATTGGGCTAGTTAGGAGCCATACATGTCTCTACGACACAGGAGATGAAGATTATAAAAACACAACATTGCAAGAAGGCATATGGTCGTCAATTGGGAGGGAACTGGGCAAGGACGCTTTGTTGCTAAATAAAACAGAAGCACATTTTCCTCTTCACTTCCCTCCGAGTCATTCGACTCCGGATCAATCGTATGAAACATCAAACTGTTATTGAACATATCTGTCCGAGTTTACCACTGAAAAAACTCAACTGAACACGTCTGACTTGGTTGCCGCTCAGAACGGAACTAAAGGCATTTCTAGATGACCGAGAAACTCGCCGTAGTGGACGGACAAAAGTCTGCCGCCCCGCTCACACATTTCTCGGCGTAGCGGACAACGGGCATGAGTGGAAAGGACGTCCAGCGGAAGCGATTTGTAAACAATTGACACGAAGCTGATGTTATCATATTGCCCAACTTAAAAAAAGTAATTATTTTAAAACAAGATGTCTCTTTCGCAGGTTTCATCCTAAATGAGCAAACGCATTGGGTCGACGCTCGCCATTGACGAAATTCCAGTGAAAAAAGCTTCGTGAACCCATGAAATCGAGGATAGTACCGTTCTATATTTTCTAGCTACCTTCACGTTACTCTTGTACATACTAGGTGCAACAGACACGTGTCGCATTGTGTCGCTGTAATTTCTTGGACTCGATAACACCCTCTCGGAATCGCCTCGAGACAAAGGCCCCGAAATCCTCCACGGACGCCATTATATTTACAGTTATTCAGTTGCAGTATGGGAATGTTCTTCGAAATGCAAACTGTTACTGCCACACAATATTTCATACAATTAATAACCAATTTCCCAATCAAAAAAGTAGCAGATCCAAACATTCGATTTCAGTGAATGAGATCCGACGAGCGAACTAATAACTTTAATTCTGAAACATTATATAAGTTAAAAAACTGTTTTTTCTCGAAGTTAATTGTTATTAATGGACGAATAACACAGTCTGTTTCGAAATAAATTGCCGTCATCGGAAATGCGGAATGAGACAGCTCGCCGCAGGCAGTTAATCGCGGATCAGTTCGCCAACAGTGGCGAATGAATACCGCATTTATCCGAATATAAGACGACTTGAATATAAGCCGGAACCCCAAAAATTGGTAGTTGGAAGAAGGAAAAAGGCAGTTATCTAAATATAATACGACGACTCATTCGCAGAATTTTCAATTACGTTCAGAAGAATAAATTTCAAGATACATATATTATTTATTGGTCGACCGACTTAAATTTTGGTCAAAATCGGACAACAATGACGACCTCTTTACATGAATACCTAAAATGTTCCTTTGTTTCAACTCGGGAACCGCTTTACGTATTTTGAAGAAATTTGGTTTGGGGAGTTTTGTTAAAATTAATTTGACCGATTCCAATTTTGGTAAAAATCGGACAACAATTAAGACCACTTTTCATGACCTACATGTAGTTTACAATGTTTCTTTGTTTCAACTCGGGAACCGCTTTACGTGTTTTGAAGAAATTTGGCACCGAGGAGTTTTTGCTAAAATTCCAATTTTGGTTAAAATTGGACAATAATAACGACAACTTTACATAAGGACACATGTAGTTTACAACCTACCTCGCTAGCTTCTCATTAAATACTCATCCAAGCGAAAAATATTGAGAACGTTGTGAAATCCCAAAGAACGCATTTGGAAACTCTTTGTACTCGACATGGAGTACACCTTCCCAATCTTGTTAAATAAATTAAAACTAAGATAGGAGCTCGGGACATATACAGTTCTATAGGTTAAAGATTCAGGTTTATACATATATATTTTTGAAAACGAAATTCATATCCGTATCGAATGAAAGCGAACCAATGCTTTTAATCCAAAAAAGAGGGGAAAATAATTTTACGGTTTTTAGCAATGTGAAATATTAAATGCCATAGCAATGAGTCCACTGCTTTTTAATGGGAAACATATTATTACATAGCAACAAGGCAGGATTAAGGGGTTCGGGGGCCCTGTCGCATAATTTTTGCATATCCTTCCCTCTACCACACATGCAGTGTCTGGGACCTCAGTGGGGCCCCTTTTACACGGGGCCCTGGCGCCACGGCGCCCCGGTTAATCCGGCACTGCATAGCATTCATGTAATGCTTTTAAAGGGAATTAATAGACTATGAGACTGTCGACCTTAACCAAATATGTAATCATATTATGACGTTATGATGCTTAAACAAAAAAAGCGCTTCCTTCACATGTTACTTTATATAAAGAAAGTGTAATAAAAAACTTAACCTCCATAGTGCCAGCGACCATATATAATTCTTTTACGCGATATCGATGAAAAAATGCTACGACAACATGATGAATAATATTAAAACGTTAAAATGGAACGATGGGAAATACAGTTTTCATACGCGGCTGCATAAGCCCGATCACAAATGTGAAGTCTGAGAAGTAGAAAAAACCCTGAACTTGAGCGGGAATCGAACAAGAGTCTCCCACTTGCAGGTTAGGCGCTTTAGCTGGTTAAAGCACCTAACCGACAAGTGGGAGACCCCGGTTCGATCCCCGCTCAAGTTCAGGATTTTTTCCTTCTAAAGCTTCACATTTAAAATCATACCGATAATGATGTATTTACGGCACAATAAATAGAGCAATTATTCTGGCACGTGAACTTTTGCGTGATTTGGAATTGTCGGTCTTTTGGCAGAGGAAAAATTCTGTATGGCGGATGTTTTATAAGCCGTATTTTGTTACAGCAAATCCGGAAAATCTATAAATATGGCACCGAATGGATAGTACTTTTCACTAACCGCCATAAAAGTTGAAAAGACAGTGATGCACACCAGAGTATTTTAAGAAATGTTTGAAACTATAGAAATGAGGACCGTATCGCATATCGCGGCCTAGCAAATAATTTATAGATCGCAATACTATGCGCAGTTAAATGCATTTTGTTATTCCTATTTCACTTATTTGTCATTTAGTTTTCTAAAACGAATTTGTTTTCATTGTCTTTCTTACTATTAATTTTGATATAAATCTTGTTGAGTCATGCTTCCCCTTGTATTTTCCTAACGCCCCTAAGACTTAAAATGCTCTTGTTAAGAACATTACGGCGGCGAATTGGCGGCGGCAAATCTTCGCAGAACTCCGGAAATAAGATTTCGCGCATCTGCATAAGAAAATAACCCCTAAAAATTAAAAGAAGTTGAAACTAATATTTCTTGGATTTTTTCGATTTGCCATTATTTCAAAGAACATTTTTCATGAAGATCATCAACTTTTTGCTAAATATGATCACGTGATATCTAACCAACAGAGTGTTTCGTGTCCTCGATATCAAAGGCACAGCCAAATAGAATCATAGTCCACAATAACCTTTTTCTGCGAAACTAAAGGTATCTCAACTTTGCTGCAAGGTAAGGATACCACTATCAGATCTCTACTGAGGCAGAGATAATTATATAGGTGAAAACTGATTGTGAGATAGGAACTCCGGACTCGGAAGGTCGCACGACCAAAAGAACATTATTTTTGCCACATACCATATGAATACAGATCCAATGTCCCAAAAACACAATCTTATAGAAACTGAAAAACGCAACTTTTTCTGAGATTTATATATCGCGAATTCCTCGCACGCCGTAACTCGGTGAACTATCATCGCTCGCATTTATTGTTGACATAAAAATCAATTTACGCGTTAGGTCAGCGGACCTAATGCGCACATTTACGCCGCGAAGCTCTGCGACTTCTCTTATCTGTTTAATAATTCGTGCAGACGATCCGTCTATCAAAGCAAAAAGTAGTCCTCGGAAGTGACGGCGAGACGGCACTGCCGTGGATGTGGCGAAAAAGTGAGGAGATGGAAGGCCCGCTTCCAGGAAGTCTTCGCGCGCCAGAGAAGAGCGGGTAGTTGGAAGGCAGGAACACGGGGGGAGAGAGGGGCGGAAAGAGAAAGGGGGGAGAAAGAGGAGATCCGATGGCGTATGAGAACGGAATAAGAAGGTAGGAGGGGACAGCAAGAGAAGGCGCTCACTTCCTCAAAGGAAATGTTATGCACGGGGAGGAACGGAACACGGCCCACTCCCTATACGCCCCTATCTTCCCCTCGATCCCTCCTCTCCCTCTCTCTTTCTTTCTTTCTATCTCTCTCCAGGAGGTGGAATGCGTTCCGAGGAACAGCTCACGCGGCTGTGGATGGATGAAGGAAGATAGGAGACGAGTGGAAGTTAAAGAAGGGAATGAAGAGGAGGATGAAGATAGAGGAAGGAGAAGAGTTAGAATGTGAGGAGAGGGGAGGGAGGATTCGAAAGAAGCGCGGAGAGCACGCATTCGTTGCGTCGATCACGAGACATAAACGGCCCTCGGATATCAAATTGCACCAACCAATTTTTTTTTAATGGAAGTTTATTACGGCTAACTATACAGAAAAGCTGACCTTGTACATGAAAATGTTCGAGACGGAGCAGATTATTTTCAATCGAAAAAAAAAGCAAAACGCGAGACAAAGAGAGAGAGAAAGAAAGAGAGAAAGAAAGAGAGGGAAAGAGAGAGAAAGAAAGAGAGAGAAAGAAAGAGAGAGAAAGAAAGAGAGAAAGAAAGAGAGAGAAAGAGTGCAATGAATTCCACTCTTTAAACATCGGCATCACCTTCTCCGGCTTCACTAAAAAGGCGGCACTGTCGTAACATAATGATAATCTCCGGCATCATATTTAGAATGTATGGCGGAGGAGCGGTGGCGACGCTGCCCGGAAGGTCCAAGGGGTGCGGGGTGGGGGCGGCGGGGGATTTGCGGCCGCCGCCGCCTCACGCCGCCACTTTGTATTCAGCGTGAGAGGAAGGCGAAGGGAGGGTGCGTGAGAGGCGAAAGGTGATGCGATGGGGAGGGAGAGAGGAAGGGGGAGGGGTAGAGAGGGGGAAGGAGGGGGAGAATAAAGAGGATGCCCGCATGCGAGAGAGGGCGGAAGGGGGACAGGGTTCCCGAGAGGCGATGATAAGCTATCTCCTCATTTGGCTGTCCACCCTTAACGAAATGTTTTTGGAACAGCGGAGGACAGAGCAACGAACTCGAATGGCCCAGCTTGTCTCTCCTCTCTGCCGTGGAATATGGAGTGGAGCCTACGCGCGACACGGAATTCTTAAGTATCTTAATCGGAAACACATACGTCGTAAGTATTATCAACGAGCCCGATTTGCGTGGCATGCGGGAGAATAAAAGGGAATGAGAATGTATGTACTCGGCGAAATCGAACTTTATTCAACGTTATAGCTGACTCGTAGACGAAGTATAATGGTTGGCCCCAAGACGTGTAGTACTAATGTAGTCACTGAAATTGTGATATTTTTGCACGCAATCGAAGCACTATCAGGGAAAAAAATTATCGAACTAAATTATCTAACATAAGCAAAAGAATCTAATAAAACTTTCATGTATTTCTAACTTGCATGGAACGTTCGTTAAAATGGACCATAAATATTGATATCATAGAGACGATTTTCATAGTTTACGTCAAGGAATCCGGCACACACCAGCCAATTTCACTCAAGTCCATAACTGAAGCGAATGCACAAGACGCACACTAGCGGAACACGGGAACCTTGGCAAACAATATGAGCAAAGTTCGCTAAAAAAGTAGCTTTAATGAATGAAGCTTTAAAATGGAATAATATAAAAAACCGCAATGCTCCACCGATTTCAATTTCGTAATTTCTAAATAAATAGAGCGTTGTTTTGTGTTTCACTAATGTTACAGCGCTATTTTTTCTGCACCTCTTTCCCTCAAGTTCGGTACGAAACGCGATAGGGCGATGGGAGGACCCCGTTCACGCGGCCACGAACTCCAGGAGCGTGGGAAAGCGACGCCAATGAGGATGGAGAGTATATATCCGAGCAGCTACTTAAAGCCCTCTCCCATAGCGTCCCAGAGCCTTAAAAAAGGAAAGAGCCAAGGAGGTCACAGAGGCGAGGGGGAAGTTTCAAGGAGGGGAGAGGATGGAAATTCCCGAAAACAGAGCAGGTGTAAGATGACGCCGATTTGGAGCGGAGGGAAAGGTGGTGAATAACAAACATGATTGGTGGGGGCGTAAGGGAGTAGTAAAGGGGAGGAGAGAGAGAGAGGAAGGTAAGGGGGAGGGGAGAAAATGGGGGGAGGAGAAAATGGGGGAGGAGAAAATGAGGTGGGGGAGAAAATGGGGGGAGGGGATAAAATCGGAGGGGGGGGGCAGGAGATGGGCGGGGCGATAGCGCAACGGGGTATCCTTCGTCGCCAATTGCTATTCATGGCGTCGCAAGGACTTTCTATTGGAGTGAAGCAAGAGAGAGAATCTTGCGAGTAATAGCCAGATCGCCTCGACATTTTCCCTCCCCTTTCGTTTCGAGGAACACGGCACAACGACGATCGCGAAAGTAAATTTTCATATCACAAGCAAGCACGCCTAACTATTTGCTGTACTATTTACTCCAGGCCTGTCCAATCTTTTAAGTTCAGCGGACAACTTCGACGAAAACATTTCAGGGCGCGGGCAACATATATCGTATTTATTCATTTCGACCTATAAATATTGTTAAAAAATTAAATGTAACCAAACAAGAATATTCTTACGGAAAAACATACTTTATTATATTTTTTGGAATCCTTATGTGAAATTTGGCAATGAATTCTATCAGGTAGCCTGGTGAATAAAGAAACATTACCTCAAAGGCATTCTAAAACCGTCATTCAAATCTTTGTCCGTCAGAATTGATCTGCAACTTGATCTAATAATTTCCTTGCAATAAAAGCCAGCTATTCTTAAGTAAACTGCAACAAAACACGAATTCGGTATAGGAGAGCCGTATTTTAGAAGTGGTATTTCTCAATAGGTATTAATGATGAAAAATTTAGCTCGATAATACTGATTTGAAAAGAATGCCCGTTCTAAATTCGATGATTTGTATTTCTTAAAAAGTAGAAAGCTGCTTGAAAACGTTCTAAATTTGACTGGCGGCATCAGTGACATCATCATCTTGAAAGGGATATTTAAATGAATGCCACCGAAAGAGGAAAGGTACGAGTGACGGATTGGGAGATTTTGGAGGAAAATTCTATGGATGGGAGTCATCGGCGTCCGGTTTACTGATAAGAGTTGATGTTATGAAGAATGGGGGAATGCCCGAAGGGAGAAGAGGTTTTGAGGAGCGAAGGGAGGGGGAGACTTGGGAGACAGCAAGTGGACGGTGGCGCTACGTAAAACAAGTAGAGATGTACACGGGTTTCCCGTGATGCAGAAGCGCTTTTCGTCAAATTCGCCGTAGTATAATCGTATACTAATGTATTTGCTTTGAAATCAGAAAATTATTTTTACTTGTATTGTGGTGGCCCTGCTTTTTTGATCCGTTCTAAACATATTCATTTCGTTTTGCCATTCTACACTCGTCCTACACACGAAATTTCTTTGAAATCGGTTCAGCCAATCCCTCCCAAATTCATAGTTACAGATAAATTCTATCTTGATATTGAGGTAGCCATGTTTAGTCGACCCGGTTGAAATATGCTACTTTGGTTATTTATTTATATGAGGATTATATATAACATATTTTGTTAGAACCGATGCGCCCAATGCTCTAGAAATATGTACGGGTAAAAGAAATATTATTTTATATTTTATTGTGGCAGCCCTATCTTTAGCTGTTTTAAATATCTTGATTTCATTACGGTATGTTGTACAAATCTTATATAGAAAATGTAGCTGAAATATGTTCAGCCAATTCCTTCCAAGTCATAATTACTGAAAATTTCATTTGTAAATGTGGCACCACTGTTTGACTGATCAGGTCCGAATATGCTACCATGGTTTTGTATATACATATGTGTACATTATAAATATTAAATTTGGTTAAAACTGATGCGGACAGTTCAACACATACGTATAACAAGAAATGTTATTATTCCTTGTATTGTGGCAGCCCTGATATCTATATCTATACTAAACATATTGATTTTGTTTTTCAATATTGCACACCTGCTTCATACAAAATTTCGTTGAACTCGGTTAGGCCAATTCCTTCCAAATTAATAGTTACTAAAAAGCTTAATTTTGCAATTGTGGCACCCCTGTCGATCCGATCCAAACATGTCATTTTGGTCGTGTATTTATGTGAAGTATCTATGCACCAAATTTGGTTGTAATTGACTGAACCAACCAATTCTTCCCTGACATATGCGCACGGACGGACGGACGGACATCACGAAGATAATAGTGCTTCGCAGCAATGGGGATAAGCACTAATAAGGAGGGACACAGAGGAGCAGCGCAGAAGTGGAATGGAAAGAGATTGTCGTTCACTCATGTGATTTCTTTTGGTTAAAAAAGCGTAAAATTTCAAATTGTTAAAAAAATGTTAGGCCTATGTCCTAAATGAAGAATTTCTGAGATAAAGTTAGAATGACGTCAGTTATCCAAAAGGTGTTTTGCGAATATTTTATAGTGGAGGACTTGTTTTTATAACAACTTCTTCCTTGGCTATGGCAGAGAAATTTCTTCCGGTTTGTCCGATATTGGTAGAATGAGAATCCAGCTTGTCAACACTGGATTTTGAAATATTTTCTATCTTGTCTTTCCCGCTGAAGAGCAGTTCCTACAGGTTAAAGCCATACTGGAACGCACGGGTTCGAGATCTTCTTTTGGAAAAAGGTAAGCGATTCCATATGAAACTTGATCGATGAAACTTAATTTTATTGGTTACGTGGCTCGGCGGGGAAAAGATTATATAGGCGGTCAAGCTTTTTGTTTACGGAGTAAATTTGTCAACCCGTTCGTGGGAATAATCGTTATTTGAGGCCATGAATTTCATAATTGCCCATTCTTATGTGAAATCTTTATCTGTGGATTTGTGAGTTGAATGCTACCTGTTTGCGTTTGAAGGATTTGGGAAATGTGCTGTCCTTATGGATGGGTTTGCGAAAGATGGATAAATTAGTTCTGTAAATCCAGATGGTTACAGTGAGCCGGAGAAATTTGAGGGAATGGTTTATTTCCAATTCATGAGTTAAATGGATGGAACACTAGAGGAAGTTTAGAAGGAACACAAAGATGGAAAAGTATAATCCATAAATAGAATACACATATTTCAAAGGCGTTATTTATGGGTAATTCGTATAAAACGGTATGGAAAGACTGAATTTTCATCTCCGAAACTACAAGTCGGAATTATGTGGTCTCGCAGACTTTTTGTGGCAAATGTTGTCCTCTGTCCGAATAAATTTTTTAATCTATACCTCATAGATCCTATAAGATCTAGGGAGAAAAAATATCGACTATTAATTGTTGTTTGGCGATAGAACCGTCTTAGCGATCGTTCTTTCGGAACAACCTTTAGATTAACTTCAACGTGTCTGCAAACAACTCTGTCCATCTAACGTATTACCGCGCAAAAGAATCTACTGAAGTGTCTATCGGTAATTTTACGCCTATACATTAAAGGAAATGTTCTATTTTTTATATCAGTCGCCTATACATTTGGTTATTCTCGAACAACTGTAATTCTATGTCACCATAAAAATGTCGCCGATCTCGCTAAAGAAGGATGCGATTTCGCAGCCGGAAACCGAACATCTCGGCCGCAGGCAATCCTGCCCGGATGTTTTGTCTCTGAAATTGTAATAGAAAGGGTTTTTATTTATTTTTCAAGAGAATCAACAATTAAATTCTGTGGTACTGCATTAAGTCATGTTATGTGCTATCAAAATGATTTTTTGATTTACGTCAAGGATTATCTCATGAAAGAACTATGACGTTATCATGACGACAAACGTGTTCATATGAACTCGCTATGGGCGCAACCTTGTGGAAACTGGTCACCATCAACAGAAAGATTAACGGGATATAAATATAAAACCAACGGAGACATTTCAATGAAATAATCGTTCGTTCAAGATGCTTCAGCGAACACCAAATAGACTAAAGACCACATGTTATAATTCATCCTTAAGATTCTTAATCGGCAAAACAAGACGGATCGAATTATGACTAGGAAAAGACAGAGAAACAATGAGGAGGCAAAGAGATCGTAATGTAATTCACCTACACATTTAACTTCCACTAATCCCATTCTCTCCTCCATTAATCATCCACTGGTGCGCCGATTTTTTCATACTTACTCGGGACCAAAAAATACTTCCCTTTCAGAGCGGCACGACCTGCGCCGAAACGACCGCGGCCGAAATGCCCGTTCACCGGAAACCATTGTAATCTTCCCAAGCGAGCGCAACGACCATCTTAAGGTTCCACTGAGAAGAAATTCCTACCCAGCGCCCATGTTTTCATGACCTTGTGTGCGGATAAGAAGCATAAACACTGAGGAAAACTTAGAAAACTTATCTAACGGATGTTACATTTTTATACATATACTAGATGAATTAACCCTTTTAAAACGGGATTTGTAATCAAACAATATGAAAACAAATTAGACCATTTTATTATAAAATTATAGGATAGCAATCCTACCAAATTTGGTATATTGAGATATTGAGATATAGAGCGTTACGGACAGAATGACCAAGTGACCAAGATGATATGGGTTTTATTATATTCGGACGCTGAAAAAATATGAGAAACAAAAGGAACCCACAAAAGAACGGCAAAAAATACAGTACTGCAAATAATGAGGGGAAGATAGAGAGGAAACATAAGCCACACATCGGGCAAGATGCGGTTTATAAAACTCGCGCGCCGTCTCCTCTCCGGATCAGGCAGACAGTGTTGGAGACTTACCCTATGGAACCTGCACGCCGTTTCTGGATGACTTTGCTCGCATCAGACCCTGAAAAGAAAAATTGGGTAATGACAGCGCCCAAGTTTGAGAAAGGAAAGGAGTTGGGGCAAAGCACAAACGAAGGAGAAATTTCAAAACTATTAAAAGCAAGAGAGATAACTGGAGAAAATATCCGTCAAGTGAACTTCGTCTTTCTCTTTCTAATAAAAAAACAGTGAACGGGAGAATATTTCAAACGCAACACTATTAACGAAATGAAAAAGTGATTAGGTGTGAGATAATGGATCAAACTGATTAAAACGACGTTCTGCCAGGACTGATAGAAATGCATAAAAATAAGTAGTAGGGGAAAATGTCGGTAGTTAAGTATAGGACATTTTTAAAATAAAATTAAGGACGTTATCAACAAAAAATTATTCATTTGCGGTTTGATAGTCCACTGAACGCAAAGAAAAAAGGCGTTTCAAATTTTCAGTCATAAAATTCGGCCTATAACCAGCCTCGCAATAAAATTAGTCCATTTCTTACCGGATTTAGGAATCTGACAAAAACTTAGTATTTTAAATTTAAAAAAACTGTCGTCGTACCTAAGCATTAATTTGTTGCAATTGTTATTCTGAGTTGTAAAATAAGACGACCACGCAAGTTTGAGAGTCTTTTCGAGAGGAAAATGATTATTAGGAAGAAAAAGAACTTCGGAATCCCTCGAGTCCAGCGTACTTTCAGATAGATGATAGAGATTAAAATTTATCCATATATCCGAAAATAACCTTTCAAAGAACAACTAAAATTTACACGAAGAATACAAGTTGCTCATTTAACATCGCATGATACCAAAAGTGACATTTTTAACCAAATCGATCTCCACATCGAGATATTTTTTCGTTTTCCTTTCATATTATTTATTTTTATAGAACCACGGACGACGTTTAACGATGCAATGTTGAAACCCAAAACTTAATGTAAAATTGGTTACATGAAATTAAGAGTAAGAATAGGATAGCGCTCCATGACCAGTATTAAGAACTACTATGATTCGCAATCTTACCAGGCATTCCAACATCTGCACCACACCCATATTTATTATTTTTTTCACCAGATGAGACACGGGATTGGATTTATTTTATGTTGTCTCATCTAAATCATTTGTGTTGTGCGGAATTTATACCTTTCGTGACAACGAGTGAGCTGTTAGAGAAAGGGTACGGCGATAATAGCCCACGAGGCTGATTCGCCGCGCATAATACACACACCCATATTTCTAAGTTAATAAATTACCCAAACTAGAGTAATTGTGGATAAAACTAAAAAGTTAACAATAAATAAAAATTCATATAATTGTATGTTCTAGAAAGAAAAAATAGTTTTGGCTACACACAATTTGTGTGGCAAAGAAATTTGAATGAAGATTTAATTATTAAAAATTTCCCTACACAACGTTTATATGCCCAAAGCTATTTTTATTTTCTGAAACAATCAATTATGTCAATTTTATAAGATTTTTTTACTTTCTACCCCATACAAAATGTGATTTCATCAAAATAAATTTATATGAATTTAATTTTTCTGTTTTAGGAAAACGATTACTCAGATTCCGCAGAACTTCCTCAACGATCTTCAAAAATTCAGCGATTTTAATCTCTATATCTAACGTCTTCAACACAATATCAACAAGTAGGGATGCACACGGGTTTCCCGTGGTACAGAAGTGCTTTTCGTCGAATTCGCCGTAGTATAATCGTATACTAATGTATTTGCTTTGAAATCACAAAATTATTTTTTATATTGTGGTAGCCCTGCTTTTTTAAATCCGTTCTAAACATATTCATCTCGTTTTCCCTTTCTATACTAGCTCTACAAACGAAATGTCTTTCAAATCCGTTCAGACAATACCTTCCAAATTCATAGTTACAGAAAAATTATAACCTTCATATTGTGGTAGCCCTGTTTAGTCGATCCGGTTGAAATATGCTTTATTGGTTATTTATTTATGAGGATCACTCCAAAAGTCATGGCAACTATTTTTTTAGCCAAACATGTGGCAACGTGGGAAACGTAGCATATACATTAGAAAGTGCGTCACATGCACTTCTAAATTGCACCGTCAGATATGTGTGGCGGTGCGCACGCAGTAGACAAGCAAAACTCAGTATGCGGTGAACCTCGTTCGAAGATGGAAGTCAGCAAATTTGAACAGCGTTCCTACGTGAAAATAGCAGTTCTCCGTGGCAGAAATGCACAACAGTGACATGCAGAGCTTCATGAAGCGTTGGGTGATCGTGCTCTACCGCATCGGACAGTTGCAAAATCGTAAAGGAATTCAAAAGTGGAAGTGTCAACTGTAGACAAGCACCTCAGTCCGCTCACACGGACCTGTCTGTGGCCGTAATTACGCAGTGTATGGATGGACTCTTAAGCAATTAGCTGAGCACACTGGGATTTCCGAATCAACCGTGCTCCGAATTCTACAGAATGACTTAAAAATGCGCAAGATTGCTTCCAAATGGATCCCACATCATTTAAGCGACGTTGAAAAGTGGACACGCTACGAGACATGACGTATCAATCTGGAAAGATTTCATCACGAAGGGGCCAACATTTTGAATCGAATAATTGCAACTGATGAAACATGGGCAAGGGCCTACGAACCCGAACTGAAACGGCAGTCCTCGGAATGGCATCACACACAATCACCACGAAAACACAAGGTTCGATATGGTCAGTCCCCCATTAAGCTGCTAATCATTTTGCGTATGACGTCAAAGGTTGTTCTTGTGTGTCACCCTGTGCCAGAAAATCAAACTCATGGTACTACTAAGGGAGGTAGGTCGTTGCGCATCTCAGGCGAGCGTCGCTTCGAGCGTGTGACGTCACGTGGCATATAGATTGCGCTTGCCGCCAATGATTTAGCATTGACTGTGGTCGCGGGTTTGGAAATTATTATCTTTTCTCTTGAACTGTAGCTTTCTCAGTGAAATGACGTCTTGTGCGGTATTTGGTTGCAATAGCAGTTACAAAAATTGTAATGGTAGGGTGAGATTTTTTCGATTTACCCAAGAAAAGTCCATTCAAGAAACATGGATTCGAGCATGCCGGAGAAGAGACAACATAAAATTGAAATCAGGTAAGAGCAGGTATTCTTTGGTTTAAATATGCTACCTATTAATTTGATCTATATCTATTTATTTAATTATTGCCGGGGATTCGAGCATGCCGGAGAAGAGACAACATAAAAGCGAAATCAGGTAAGAGCAGGTATTCATTGGTTTAAATATGCTAATTATTAATTTGATCTATATCTATTTATTTAATTATTGCTGGTGAATTGAACTTCACTAGTTGTAGTGAAACTAGTGATGTCGATATACATAGTGAAAGCGTCAATATTATGAAATTTATTCATTCAGTATGATGTTAACTATTGCTTAATCGATTTATACAGTGTCTCTTCGGTGGATTTATGCATATTTAGAATGAAAGTGCTTGGTGCAATATAAATTTGTCACAAATACAGTATGTTGAGAGAATAGCATGTTAAAAAAATAGTTGTATTTTTTGTATAATTCTTAAATATCTCTTAACAAGATCTGAAACATTATTTATTTAATTTACAATAAGTACCTACTTAACATCATAAGCGTTACTAAAATACAAAATTTTTCTGTTGCGTTAATGACCATTTTTATGTGAATTTAGCGATTTTTACAAACATGTGCCTTCTAATTATACAGCACCAGTTCTTCCTACATATGTTCATGTGCAGTGTTTATAAATTTAAATATCATATGATTTAACGAATTATTATTTACATATGAAATTTAGTGTGTTTTCTGATCGATTTAAGTTTTTGAAAAATATAAAGCTACAATTTTGCCCAACAATGATGGATGCATCGGACATGTAAGTACTCCATCTTCAAAACAATTTATTGAAAACAGTAACCTTAACAGGTTTTAATTTTAAGAAAGTGTTCCATTTTAAAATGTCTAATTTTGTGCTTCAGAAAATACTTTCTGTGCTGCAGATTTTATTTGATCAGTTTCAGGAGGTTCATAACTTCATTAATTATTTAATATTTATGTCTTTAAGTTCTTTCTACTTCTTTTAATCTCTCTGAATAATATCACAATCCTAGGCCATGAATGTTGGTGGGTGTATATTTCATCAAACACTGGATATATTTTATTACACAGTGTATATTTAATTTTTATTAAAATTCATGCAGTTGGGTAATATACTTGTACAAATAAATTATATTTTTAATACAGAAGTCAGTTACTGCTAGACTGTTATTATTTTAAATTTGTCTTTTGAGCTATTATGGAGAGCATCTTAATGATTAAAGGAAGGGACTGGTAACATTAAGATGCAAGCAATTAATGTTCAGACAATACTTTATATAGCATAGTGTTCTTCATCGAGCTGTATGAAACTTTGTATTACAAAGAATCCGTAATTAGCTACATGAGTTTCAACTTTGCAAATTGTAGCTATAAAAACTGCTTTTAGCTTTAAATTGTACTCATTTTCTAATTATGATTAAGCCTCTACCTCTGCTATTTTCATCGTTATTATAAATTTTTATTTCGTTTAAGGGGTGCAGGGTCTATGGTAAATGTGCTGCCAGTAGACTTATCCAACGACACACTAAATGAGTGGATGCTAAAAGTGAATGAATTAGAGACAGAAAAGACGCAGCTTAAGGATAGAGTAGAGAAACTGGAAGAGGAAAACAAGGAATTACATTTATGTTTTGAGGCACAGGCAAAGGACATTGCAGGGAAATGTGATAAGCGTGTCACGGAAACACTGTCTCAGTTTTTTCCTCCTGGCCGTGTAACATGCATATTAAACCCTGGGAAAAGAATTGCCAGGTATGACTTCAACTGTGGATTACAGAGGAATGTCCTGTCAGTAATGAATATTAAAAATAAACACTTAACATAACTTGAGAAATTTACTGTAATTTCTTTTGATGAAATGAAAATAAGTAGTGAATTGTGCATCAATAGGAAGTCAGAACAGGTCTTTGGCCCCTTCGAACAAGTACAAACTGTAATGGCCCGTAGTTTGTTTGGAAAATGGAAACAACCCATTTTTTATAATTTTGATCAGGCAATGACTAAAAATCTCTTATTTGAGATAATTAATGCCCTAGAGGAAAATGGCTACAAAGTAGTTGCTCAAGTTAGTGACTTAGGTCCAACAAACAGAGCCCTGTGGACTCAACTTGAAATAAACCTTGACTGCACTTCATTTAAAAATCCTCATGATGACACAAGGGAGGTATTTGTATTTGCTGATGTGCCTCATGCAGTGAAGTTACGTATTCAGAAATCATTTGGTAGATCAAGGATTTGTTTTGGCAAATGGAAGAGTTGTGTCCATTTCTGTTTTGGAAAAATTGTACTCATTAAAAGGGGAACTCAACATAATTCCTAAAATCAGCAGGGAGCATCTTAATCCTTCTCCCTTCAGGAGACAAAAAGTAAAGCTTGTGACACAGTTGCTGTCTAATACAGTTGCATCAGCCCTTGTTTATTGCCATGATAAGAATATAATTGTAGAAGATGTTGCTGATATTGCAAGATTAATAAAACTAATAAATGATTTCTTTGATGTATTCAACTCATCAGTGATGTTTGATAGGCATGGTCCTCAACATGCATATGGTACCAATTTAGAATCGCAAAATGAGATCCTGGATAAATTTGCTGCTTGTATCAAGGGCATGCAAGTGGTTGGATGGAAAAACTTGCAACCTTTTCAGAAAGGAATAATTTTAGATATACAGTCCTTGAAAGGTCTTTACAAGTATTTTAGAGAAATTCACGGAGTACAGTTTCTTTTAACTACCAAATTAAACCAAGATGTACTGGAATGTTTCTTTTCATACATCCGAGGTTTAGGGCATAGTAACGATAGCCCTAACGCTTTAGACTATATGCACAGGGTTAGGGCATATGTAATGGGTAAACACTCAGCAGCAGTTTTCACTGTAAATAGTAATACAATTTCGGAAGAGCAGTGTTTGTTTAATAAACTTTAACAAGGAAGATGAAAGAACATGCCAACTCGAGGATGAATTGTGTATAACAGTAGATGTGTTGAAGGGTCTTCTTCCTGAGTTTTCTGACAATGAAGGTTACAATGCAGACAAAGTAGCATTGCAAGGGCTTGAAGTTGAAAATGATGATGATCTTGAAGCAGATGGTATTGCTTATATAACTGGCTATGTTGCCCATAGATTCAAGCATAAGTACCCTTGGCTAGGAGACCCGACATCAACATTAGAACCATCAGGAAAGCATTGGGTGATGTACCTCTCAAAAGGTGGATTGATACATCCTCATGAGGATTTTTTTAACTCTTGCAAGGTATATAAACTACAAGTTCAATAAGTTGCATGGAAATTACATATGCAAAGGGAAATACATTTTCTCAAAGTTGACAGAACTTGTAATGGAGAAAGTTGATTCAAAATGGCCAGAAGAGGTAATCTTTTGTTTTGTCAGGACACGAACATATATAAGGGTGAAAGAGATTAATTCTCACATGAAAGATCCTGTGAATGGTAAGCAATTCAAGAAAAAACTGAGGAAGTTGATGACTTGAATGATTCATTGTCTGGGGAATGAATGAATGTGTGCATTTTGTATGTGTATGCTCTTGACTTGCATGAGTGTGTCACTGGCATGGCAGTAATGTCTCTAAACTTGAATGTGGTATGGTTCTTAGTACTTCCATTTTATGTAAAGACTAAATAACAATAAGAATGAATGGATGCATGAATGTTCCTATCCATGGTTCTGCTACCTTGTCGTGGTGGATAGGCTTGTGTGTCTCAATGATCCCAAGTGTAATGCCATTGTGAGAGTATGATATTAATATGACTCTCCATCTCAATAACACAAAGTGAGAGACCAGACTAAAGCAGATTACCAGATTAGGGCTGGGTAGGCATGCACATACCCAGAAATTTACTTCAGGGGGGTCTGAGACCAAAAACAAATTTCCAGCAATTGATTAAATAAGTACTATTCAAATAATATAAACTTGTATAACTTTTTTAGTTCTCATAACTCAACGCAGCAAGTGGCAGCATAGCAAGAGGAAATGTAGCAAGTCTGTAGTGTGGTTATCACATATTCCACAAATGTCTGTACACCAGGGGGGACCACCCCCTGAGTACGTCCTTGTAGGTGGGCCTCAATCACAGTTCACATCATCAGTGGTTTTCATATTCTCATCAATCAATCTTAGCTTTTACAAGTACATGTTTGGTCACAATATTGTTAATATTGATTTTATATCGGTGACAAAATGCCAATTGAGTTAATGGTAAGAAATTTTGTACCATATTTTGTTACGTAACATATGGTCATGTTTGGACCATATGTGTTGTTTATAATTACAAAATAAATTTCTGAATGCAACAAATTTTTGCATTTATCAATAAATATTTTATTCCGCTTTTAAATTATTTCCCCTACAACCCATCTTAATAATAACATCTATAAACTGAGATCAGTCTAATCTTTTTGGAGTAATGTGGTATTGTTTAATTAAAAAAATATGACATGGCCAGCACATGATTTTTTCATAGATAGTAGACAGTTGGTCAGTTGTATTTAAATGCAAATGTAACTTGAGCATATCATAGAATTTCATTTTTGCCATTATTCTAAGGAAAAAGTTAAAACCATAAAATTTGTAACCTGCATGTACTAAGGAAGCAACACCCTATTTATTGAGGGCTTCATAGATATTTTGTAAGCTAAGCTTGAAGTGATAGGTCTTACATCTTGTGATTGTCATATGCGCAGTTGAATTTTTGAAATTACTAAATATAAACTCGGTAAACCTAATAGGCTAATACAATAGGAGGATGGTTAAGGGTGCTGCCAAATTCTGAAAAGTTCCTTAAGGGTGCGGTGACTAAAAATGTTGGGAAACACTGTTCTATACAATAACAAGATTATCCAAATGGAACTTATGATGCCTACTTTCCTAATAATTAAATTAAATGTGCAGTAATTACTTATATTGACTTGAATAGCTTTAAAATCACTGCAGATGAGTTGCTCTTTGTGTTCCCAAATTTCATAAATTAGTGTTCTAAAATATTAAAAATACATTCAAGCAAAAAACTAAATTGATCGTGTATTTTTGTGGCAAAACTAGACTATACCAAATCTGAGTCCAACAACAGTCATTGCAATGGCTATACTCTTTATCTATAGATATTAATAAAAGGCAATGTGTGTATGGACAGCATATCTCAAAAACCAAGAGTCTTAGAGGCTTAAAACTTGATACTTATTAATAATGGGATCATGAGGATGTGCACCTAGGGGCCAAAATTTTTATTTTTGGTGGAAGGGGTGAGCCATTTTCCATAAGATAACAAAAATCGATTTTTTCTATTTAAAGACTTTCACTCTTTTGTAAATTAAAATTAGAAAGAACTTCAGATCTAGACCTTTTTAAAGAAAAATAAATAACGAGATTGTATTGATACCTTAACCCTAATATGTACTTTATACATTAAGGAATGTATGTGAATGCTTTAATATGAGAGAGGAAGAAATAAAGAAGGAGAGAGACAAAATTAAAGGTTCCATAGATTAAAAATAATTTTGGACGTAAAAGATTTGTGTACCGTGATGAATTTCATTGTCATGCAATTTCCATTCACCCATAACTATTTTCAATCTCTGGAAAACTCCATTATGTGAATTTTATATTTATTGTTTACTTTTTAGTGTATCTAAAAGTTGGTTTCATTAATCTTTTTATTTCAATTTAATTCACGCATACCCGTCATATTTGAAGGGCAATTACGCTAGTGAGTGATAAAAACGCCAGTAATTAGGCGAAATTCGAAGAAATCGATGACGAAAAAACTAAAAAGTTAACTTGGGAAAAATCGGCCTTTGAGTGAGAATCATACGGAAAATGAAGCCCTTCTCTTTGAAATGAGTTTGAGACCTTTCTTAGAAGTCTTTTCCTTTCTTCGAAGTTCACTTGATGCCGAATGTTCTTAACAAACTTGAACTTTTTCCGATTCCGGTAATTCGTTAAAAAATCATTGTATATACAAATTAACGTCGCGGGATTTTATAGCATGACTTATAAATCTATTATTTATAATAACGAAGGGTGAAGAAATAAAAATACGGATATCAGCAGCCGATTTACGTTAATTTTTATACAAATTTTAAGCTTCCCGCTACAAAGCTTACGCCACGTGACGTCATGCGCGAACTGGACGCGTTTTCGTCCACCGCAACGACCTACCTCCCTTAGTAGCACCATGATCAAACTGTGAATGCACGGTATTATAAATCATTTTTGCAGTACCACCTACGTCGTGCAGTGAGGGAAAAGCGTCCAGAACTGACCGGCAATGCCATCATATTCCACGATAATGCTACAGCCCACACGGCAGACACTGTAAAGACCGTTTTTCAGTGTTGGGGATGGGAAGTGTTACAGCATCCCCCATATTCTCCTGACCTCAGTCCATGTGATTACGATCTGATTCCTAAAGTGAGGAAAACATTGCGTGGGAAACGCTTTGCGAACAAAGAAGACATTCTGACAGTATTTCGGCGTGAGGTGTCAAAGAATTTGAATGACCAGCCGATTCGCCTCTGTCCTACGCACAGTGGGTATCTCAGAGGTAGTGCAATGAATAGCCGGGGAAGGGAGGAGGGAAACCCGGTGCCGGCATTTGCCTGCTCTTACGAAGAACACCAGGGGGGCCAGGCCACCTTGGAAAAATCCTACTTGTGCAGGATTCGTACCCGATGCCTTTTCAAGCAGCAGGCGAGTAGCAGCCAGCGTCCTAACCACTACACCACCGGAACCCCAGGTGTCAAAGATTAGCCAGTCAGGTGTTCCCAATGAAATTTACCGCCTTCCCTATCGTTAGCAACTAACTGTAGACAACCTCGGAGAATATTTCGAAGGTTGTTAACAATGTGTTTTTTACGTTGTGCTGTTATTGTGTTATTATTTTACGTTATTTTTCATTCTGTATATCACAATAAAAGAGTGAAATTATGATTCAAAATGAGTGATGTTTGTTTTGCCACTTAACAGAACCTCCTATGCATTACCCCCATCTGACGGTGCAATTTGGAAGTGCATGTGACGCACTTTCTAATGTATATGCTAGATTTCCCACATTGCCACGTTTGCCATGACTTTTGGAGTGACCCTCGTATATGAAGATTATACCATATTGGATTAAAATTCATGCTGCCAGTTCTCTATAAATACGTGTAAAAATATAATTTTACTTTTTACTGTGGTAGCCCTGCTCCTTATCTCCACTTTAAACATCTTGATTTCATTATGGTATGTTGTACAAATTTTATGTACAGAATTTGGTTTAAATCCGTCCAGTAATTCCTTCCAAGTTCGTAATTACTTGAAAGAATTTAATTTGTAATTGTGGCACCCGTTTGGTTGATCCGGTCCAAATATGCTACTATGGTTTTGTATATATGTGTATATTACAAATATTAAATTTGGTTAAAATTGATGAGAACAGTTCAACACAAATACTTGTAAAAAGAAATTTTTTTATTGCTTGTATTGTGACAGCCTTGATTTCTATATCTACGTTTAAAATATTGATTTTGTTTTTAAATGTTGTACCCCTTCTTCATAATAAATTTCTTTGAAATCGGTTCTGCCAATTCCTTCCAAATTCATTATTGCCGAAAAGTGTAATTTTGCAATTGTGACATCCCTGCTAAGTCGATCTGGTCGAAATATCCCATTTTGGTCCTATATTTATGTGAAGATTCTATGTACCAAATTTCGTTGAAATCGGTTCAGCCAATTCTTCCCTGATATATGCGTACGGACGGACGGACACCACGAAGATAATAGTGCTTTTCAGCAATGACGATAAGCACTAATAAGTAAATGAACGTACCAAGTTATTGTTTAAACTTCAAAACATGGTCGAAATTTCTTTAAGATGTGGACATATGCGACGCGAATTTATAATTCCTATCAATCATACAAAATTACACGAAATCGACAAAAATCAAAATCACCTTGACTAAGAAATATTTTTACTTAAAAATATATCATACTTTGGCGTTATAAATGGATTTGCGGACCAAATCGATGAGTATTCGAAAATCAACGAAGGAAAATAAAATTGTTTTTTTGTGTTCGTTGATTTAGGTCTCGAACTTCTACGATGATTTTAAGTTATTTTAATATGCAAATGATTAATATGCTACACTCACGTGTTAACTAAATGAAGTAAATAAACATTCCTGGGATGTAACCCATGATCTAATGATAGACGACGACATGCCTAAAAGGTGCAAGAGGTAGATCCTATTACATCGCGAAAAAATAGTCGAAATCGTACAAACCCTTCTTGAGTTATTTCACGATCTGTCAGACAGACAATCGACAAATTAAGTATACATATACTAAAGACTAGGGGTCCCCCGCTCCAGAGACCTCGGCGCTACACGCCTCGCTGAGCTGAAAATAATTTTTCTGAATTGCTCTTATCAAGATGCACTTTTTAGTGCAAAAGGTTTTATTTAGTTTCCCATGCACAGTTTCCGAAATATGAATTTTTAAATATTTTTAACGGCTGCCATTTTGTTTCAAGATGGCGGATGAAAAGTTTTCCTGTGGTCTCCTAGCTGGTAGAAACAATGTCATTTTTATTGTAGGTTTGTATTTATGGCTAATCAACTTCTTGGATTATTAGAGCCATAGCTCCTTCCACCGAACACAGACAAGGGAGGATGGAAACTCGGTGCCGGCATTACTCTACTCTTTACAAAGAGCACCAAGGGGGGCAACTGCTTAACGTCCCTTCCGAAGGACGAAGCGCTGACTTGCAAGGTCTCCACAAACCACAAAAGTAGGGGACGGGACGATCCCAGATTGAAAAATCCGACCTCCTCCGGATTCGAACCTGGGACCATTGCGTGAAAGGTCAACGCTCTAACCGCTCCGCCACCGCCATCCGTTCAAAATATCGTTTACTGCATTCTCTACGACAATGTTCCTGAGATACAGAGGGGGACAGACACTTGGGAAATTAGAGGGGATACTGTGTAGAATAATTGGCCCAATCGCGTGAGAAAAGACGAACCGGAATTTATCTCTTCAGTTGAGAGAAAAAGTTCCTCCGCACGACAATATCCTTGCGAGAATAACGGTTTCGGCAACAACACCCATCAAGCCTTCTAATGGCTTCTCGAAAAGCATTTAGCTTGTACCTACTGCATGACCGCGTCGAAGTGCTCCCCAACCAAGTGAGTTGAGAACTGAATGAACGCTGGCATCGCGTAATTACGACGATGACGCGAATCAATTTGAAGCACCCGACAACATTTCTCCGTCCTCGCGGTATCCTTTTCCACACTTACGTGCAAGTTTTAAGCACTGGATTGATCCTGGGAAGTTGCTTGCTTAACATTCGAGGAGCACTTGCGAAAAACTTATAATACCAGCCACTGGTCTGCGTTACTTTGTTTATACTCCAATTCACGCGTTTCCTAAACGAAAATAAGGCCTGATTAGACGCTTAAATATATAAACCTAAGCAGATAGTTTAGCCAATTTTTCCTGGAATGTATTCCTAAATTAGCTTGAACTAAACAGGAGAACGTCCGAGAGAACTGACTTTCCCCTCACCATTTCTCAATGGCGACCAAATAATCTTGCGACGCATTTGGCGTACGGGGATGGAAGTACTGAAAACGGCGATTCATTATTCTATTTATATGAAAATCCAAAAAAATTGCGGATCCCAGTCACAGACACAAAACACACGCACCCACAGGCATCATCGAGAAGATAGTCGGAACGTGTTCAGGGGACCTTAAAAACATGTATTTCCGTTGAAATCTCGAATTCGATTTTTTCCATGAAAACAATACTTTCTCTATATATGGAGAAAGTAAAAAGAAACACAGATCAAAGCTTCACGGATGATTTTGCTGCTTTTGAGCTGTTCCTTGCTGCCGTGCCCCTTAAAGCAGAGGTTCTCAACGTGGTGCACGCCGAGGCATTTTTCGATGCCCGTTTTCCTCGGCGCACATAATCCAGTGATGCCATTTTTAGAATCTCGTTACGTATATTTTCGTTTGCGTTCCTGCGAAAACGTTGTTAGCGCCGTAGCGAACGATATCAATAAGTCGTTTGCTAGTCATGTCAGAACACTGCCCAGACATTATGTCGCCAGACCCTTTCTTTCCATTCAACTAACTCGAGATTTTTCACCCTCCCCTGGATGCCCATCTTCTACGAATCTAACACTGGGAACCTTTGTTTCTTCAATAAGGCTCAACATTTTTTTTTAAAATTCGTTGCACTCTTCCTAAAACTAATCGTAGCCATTATCTGTGCGAGATCGTTGAAAATATAGTCTTAAAATATGAATGAAAGGGCCCACAGCCATTTGTTCACGATGACTGATTTACAAAGAGTGTAAAAAAGCTTGAATCATATTTCTTACAGAAGAGCCTCTTTGGCCACTATTAAGACAAGAAGCTAGACTGCTGTGAATTTTCATGTAGTTTGAGTGCGTTCTCGTCTTTCTAATCCCTCTCCTTCCACTGCGGTTAACATGAATAATCCGTGTTACAATACCACAATTTATAATGGCGCCTGTTTTACCATTCTGCAATATGTCTGCAAGATGACCAATTAGTGAATTGTGGTAAAAGTGATACGCACATCTAGCGCTAATTGATCTCCCGCGTGCTATCTAAAAATTATTACATTGTAAACGACATTTGTATCCGTCTCTCACAATTACCTTTCCGTCCGCTGATAATAATAAATCGGCGAGTGTGTCATCATTTCAATGCTCGCTCATTCCAGCGAACGAATAAAACTTGTACGGATATCCATCAGTTTCAAGTTTTAAGACTTCTCCCATCAGTCCAACTTAAGCTATTCAACTGTACGTTTTACTTAATTTTTTATTTAGAGCGTTCAAAAAGTACGCCTAATAAACATGTCAAGATGAAAAGAGAACAAAAACGCACAACTTTTAAAATGAGCGGGAGGAAGAGTTCCGTTTTGTTGATAGTAATGGAAAGTGCGTTTGTTAACTGTGTTCTAACAGTGTGGCAATGCCAAAGAGGCACAACATTGAAAGACATTTAAACGCTCATCATTTAAACTGAATTATCCATTGGGTTCTGGACTTAGCAAAAAGAAAGTTAGTGATCTGAAATGTAAATTATTGGCACAGCAATCAGTATTTACAAAGCTCGTTGCAAAATCTTTAAACGCAACATTAATTTCCTTCAGAATCGCACATTTGAAGACGGGGATCGTATACGGTATTTTATTTTTTCCGTGCTCCATAGCCGCTCTATTTCTCGAACGCCTGTGGTATACATATAATATTATACACAGGGTGAGCAAAAAGTCACGCAACCCTTACTGTAACTTTTTGTGCAAAAGTCGCGCAACCCATTTGTAATTTATTGTTAACTCACCATATGTCAATATAAGTCACAGATGATGGTGGAAGTGCGTTCCTCCTCCTCTGTAGCACATATTCACTCTTCTTATCATATTTGCAGACACACACTGCCTGTTTGACGAAAACGATCAACAAGGCGGCATATTGTTCATTTATTCGGAATGTGCGAATCTGGAAACGCACGCCCAAATAACCTCAGACATTCCGCGTACGACTTTGACATTAAATAATGTTCAACGATGAACACCGGCTCTGCTCGTAAAAAACTCGTCTCAACAGAAGGTGGCAGAACTATCTTCAAAACAGCTTTGTCTGCTCCTCACGATGTCGAGCAAAAGCGCAGGTAATTATGTCCAATGTACCATTTAATAATGTTTAAACAGGTTTTTATCAACTTTAGACATATTAACCTATCATATCCTATAAGTTAACATGTTATAAATACGACTGTGTATGAAAAGCATTGTGTTTTGTGTCATGTATCACTGGCTATACCTCCGGACTCAACCACGACTTTTTATCTATGAAGCCTTGAAAATAATTATATTAATGTTTTCTGTAATAGCATGTCATCTCACTTTTTACTAGCAAAATGAGTTCTTTCCTTAAAAATAGAGATCTTATTGTGTGCTTGCCTATTTTTTTTAAAAACAGTATACTTAAAATCTGTTGCTGACATAATGAAAGTGTGGTTATAATATACATTTTTTATTTATTAGCGTTCATTTCAACATTGAGGGATGATGAAACCATTGACCTCATGGAAAAATAGATCCTGAAGTATCTGATATAGAAATTGAAGATTATAAAGATGACTTAACAGCACCTCCAACAACTTTCCTGATGAAGCAAGTTCTTCTGATTCAGAAGACAGTTCAGTAACTCTTGCTGAACTTCAACGTAGGAGTGTTAACTGGCGGCTTAAAGATGAGTAAGTACCTGCATTCACAGCATGCGGTGAGCAACTTTGTGATGGCTTTTCGAATAAAAATGTCAACAATAAAAAATTTACCTCTCAAACGACACAATTACTAAAAGAGTGGAAGTTATTTCTAGTGATATGAAAGTTCAATTGCAGACTGATCTCAAAAGATGTGACTGGTCCCAGGCGAAAGAAGACATATTTTGGAACTTGGCAGGCTCCAATAAATTCTCCACTTTGCACAGTACATACTGGTTTAAGAAATAAAATCCTGCTTTTGATCGACCTATCTATGTGAATCCCTCTTCTCATCGATGAAGATAATTAAAACTAAGAGCCGTTCAAGATTGACTGACACCCACCTAGATGACTGCCTCCGAGAAGGGCCATCATCTTACACTCCAAACTACGAACAGTAAGGTCAAATATTAAAATCCGTTTGTTTTCTTTTCTCAGGATTTAATTGTTTCACGCAGTAATTAAAAATATTAGTTGTAAAATGTTTTAAGTTATATAACTCACTGCGTCATTTCACGTAATTTTTAAAATAAATTTTGTGTTTTTATGCTTGTGTCCGCCTCCATTTCCCAGTGTGTGGTAAGAGCCTAACGGAGGTAAAAGATTGAGAACCACTGCCTTGGAGCATTTTGTTAACTCCTGTTATTCACTTATCTACATAACTGCTCAACTTTCTCGGCATTGGCTTTCTGTAAAACCTATCCGGTCACAGACGTAACAGCACACACAAAAGATGCCAGGTCGAGATGTTCTAAACCTAGTTAACAAAATTTTACACAAGAGTGAATTTTTCAATAGGCCATAACACGGTTTTCCCTTCGTGGAGGTAATTTTTTGCATCCGTTGCCGCATGGCTCGCGACTGAAATATTTGACGTTTCTTCGTATCAAATGCACTCTTCGGAGATATGTTTATGGTTCATAGCCTTATTGTTACCTCTTGATCAAATTATTGCTTCCAATTTTGCGGGCAACGGCGCTGGACAATATCGTCAAGTCCAAGAGATAAACAGAAACGAAAATGAAAGAACCGCGCATGCGCATGTAATTTCCCTGCCGGTTAACCATGATTTCAGACTAAATGTAATAATATCAAGATGAACGATTTCGATATCACTCTAAAATACGAATTAACAAATATCGTTTTTCTATTTTTAGGCGTTACGTTTACAACATGAGTGCCTATTAGCTTTGTTCTGTCCGTCCGTCCGTACGCATGTTCGTTCTTGGCTTCTACCGAACGGATTTCCAATAAGAAAACGACATAAACGGTTCACACAACCTAATCAGGGATGCCACTTGACTGGAAATAAAAACTTTTTCTCATATCTGGTAAAATATTTAGTCATATTGAAAAAGTTTTCAAACAAAATTTGTAGAACTAGCAAAATAAAACATTTATTGCCAAATACATTTTTATCATAGGAGTAGCCGTTATCAAGAAAATCAAACAAGAAAGTCGTAATTCGCTTTGAACTGTGAAAAATTCCTGCATGGATAACTGTTGTCAACGAAAACAATCTTCGTGGTAATTGAAGTGAATAATATCTACTATAATTAAGAAAGTACCTTAAATTTCCTTAAATATGCATGCAGTATTTTGTAAGCGTAAGGAAATGGATTATCTACGACGAAGAAAAGAACGCAATATTACAACGTAAATATTACAACTACTTAATTGAGATATGTGTATAGATATATAAATAATTTTCCATTACGTGACAAATTACAACTGATTAGAAAATAAATCCGTAAATAAAAATTTAATATTTCTCTGGAATCATTTCTGATAGATCGTTTTGCAGCATTTAGTCATTAAAATTACGTAAATACGCAATGCACCAACTTAGGTGAGGGAAAAAATGTATAGTAGAAAGGAGACAATCGGGTCGTGATGTTTCGCTGTTTCATGGTATGCGTTCGTTCAAACTAAATCGTTTAGTCCATCGCACGAAACGCGCCTATTTGTGATACACTTGACACTTTCCTAACATGTTTAGAACCCACATCCGGAGAATAGCCATGAAGAACGGCTGCTCTGTAGCCGACGCAATCCTTTTCCGAACCTTTTCATAGCAATTTGAGCAGAGTTCTATATCGTGTGATCGCTATGGGGTAAACTCGATAATATTCTTTAGAATTCTACCAAGCAATTGAACATGACGGTTACTTCCATGATGCCCATAGGTATGAGTAAGTAATTTGCATAATGCTATCCTAACGTATTACGTTTATACTATAGAAAAGCGCCCGGAGATAAAGCGAAATCCACTACCTTAGAGAAGAGAAATGAGCGGCTATAAATCTGGCCAGACTTCTTCCTTAGAAACAGAGAGCGACTTGCAGCGCACGAATGTGTAATTTCTGACTTGTTTAAACGTTACTTTTAAGGTCCTTCACGATATAACGTTTAGGCCGACATTTTTCATCTATGCATTCACTAGATTAACGAACGATACCCTGTTATATTCCTGGTTTACAAGCTGAAGATTGAGCGATTCTACAGCGGGATATGGAATGAAAAAGTTAAAGTGGCTCGAAGAGAGGAAGCATTAGATAAAAACTGCCAGTTAGTGCTGGACTTCATATCTAAATGTAAATTAAACGCACAAAAGTTTCAGTAAAATTATCGATAGTGATAAAAATGTGGTTATATAATACCCAAATCCGAACTATCTTCTGAGGAATAAAGAATGCTATAACAAGCAAGGAGAGAACTGACGAATCAGATACTAAGGGAGGTTATATATGTAGCAACGTAAACAAGACGACAACTTACCGTAATAACGAACCCGTATAGATAGTTAATAAGGGATTTTTAAAATCCTGCTAAAAGGCAAACGCACGGACCCCAAAATCAATTGGGGCTCGTGACTGTCGGTTTGGTTTCTCTAACCTTACCAGTGTATAAGTAGTCCACCAATTTAATGTTTTATTGTTCATTGTGCCCCCCACTACACCCTTCAGGCTGTCTCTGAGTCTCCAAATTTCAACCACGGGAAGAACTTATGGCCATGAACAATCCCAATCACAATTTGGTTGCTCAACACTGAACGGTGAAGAAGTAGTTCACTGGACACGGAAGTGTGACGGACGGACAAAGCGATTTCATTATTGAATTTTTTTAACCGTTAAAAATGACACCTTAATTCACAGAAAATAGATAGCGTGCCCAATAAATGTACCAGGCATACAAAAATTAGCGATATTCGCTTCGAATTGCTAATGTTGGAGCAAGCCATCCACGCCCGGAAACAGCAGGAATCTTTATGGACCAATGATCTAGTTTGAATGGGAATTACTTAAAGAAAATTGAAATCTATTTATAAATTATTCAGTGAAGAATTACTGTGACGCATTAGAGTTAACTGAATAGTTCATTACATCTGGGAGAGAGATAGTCTATAAATTACAATAAATTCATCGAAATATGAGCTAAGACCAAAAATCTCTTCCATCGTCCTTCTCGTGCCCGACAGTCCATTAAATTCAAGGCAAAGAGAAGGGAAAAAATCCGATCATGGCCCGGAGTGGCAGTCGGGGGAGTAATGGGGTAATTACCTCTTCCCCCTAAGGGAGATGATCAATCTTCATTAAAACATTATCTCAAATCGGGTTTTTATATTACTGGCATTCTATAAATGTTTTCAAAATAGAGAAAAGGTTGAAGGTGCTTATTTCTAAAGGTGGCATCTGCAGGCACGCACAAATATGATTTTTATTTGCGTATTAAATTAGTCGGAATCGTGCTTAGAATTTGGGAATTGACTGCAATGTGCATGAATGAGGGTAGTTTATTTTTGTCGAATCGAGAGTTGGAATCCACGCCGACATGTCGCGAAAATATGCTTAGATGCCCAAAACCATGGATTGCTTCAAACAACGTGACATTGTGAATAGGACAACGTGCTGCATCGGCGCCCCCTTTTGCAAATATCTTACCAATGTATAATATACCCTATATTTATTAAAATGAGACGTCATAATTTCGCATAAATATGTACCAGTAAATACAGTAGCCCCTCGATTCTAAGGACTATATGGGGAGAAAGGCTGTCCGGATTAGGCGATAGTCCATAAGATCGAGGCGAAAAGCACATAGTCACATATGTTGCTAAAATAATTTAAGAAAGGCAGCGCTGTACTATGTATGTATGTATATATATATGTGTGTGTGTATGTGTGTGTGTATATATATATATATATATATATATATATTATAAGTACGAAATTTTTTATCTATTTGATACACTGAAGCAATGTATTTGGATTGATTTTTCAAACACGTAACATTTCACACAAAAGTGGATTCAAATCGATGATCTAGGTCAGGGTTTCCCAAACTGGGGTACGCGCGTACCCCTGGGGAAATAGGTATGAACGAGGGGGCACTTCAAAAATATACGTAATGGCGGATGGTTTAATTTTTCATTATTAAAATTCAGTTTTTTGTGATTAAAAGTCCCACTTCCTCATAAAATCCCTTATAATAAACATTTAGCACTCTTGACCTTTTTTTCGGCTCACAGATGTTTTAAATATTCCAAATTGCAATTTATGCTCTATTATTTCTATTTCTAGGAAATACTTAAGTCAAGTTGACGGTAATTCTCAGTAATGTATTTCTTAGAGCAGTAAGAAGATAATGCTAAATAGTACAACAGGAACCAAATCTTTTTATGACGGTATCATTCTTAAGCACAAGGCTCAGAACATAAAATATTATGTGCTTTAAACGATGTACATCAGACGCCTCAGTTAAGAGCATATGGCGATTAAACTTCACATTCCTTCAAAAAATGGAGGAGAGAAATACGCCAAAATGCCAAAAAAATCTCGGCACAAAACTAACACTGAACTACAGAATAGTTACACAGCAAATGAAACTTGGAAAATAGTCCTACTGCAAATGGTGTGTTTTAGTGTGTGCCACTTAGAAACCTTTTGTCTAATTAAGTTATTGTGTAGGGCAGGGGTTGTTCTCGACCCTTCCCCCCCATTCCAGTAAGACAACGGATATTAATTGTGAAAAATAACAATAATCTGACCCATATAACTTGTGGCAATTTTTAAGGGGTTACTTCATTTGATTGATAAGGATCGTAGGGGTACGCGACGAAAACGTTTTGGGATACCCTGATCTAGGTAATCACTTTGGCGATAAAACGGTCGGATAAACCCGATTCTACAAAGCAGCCGCCTTCGGAGACTATTCGCCGATTGTTGATACTGAAGCGTCATCTTGACCGTCTCCCAACCGTAAGGCGAGGTCGATAATTCAGTTTCCTTACTATTCCCTTTCCAATTAATGCTGCTCGCAGGACGACAAATATATTTAAGGATCTCAGAAAAACATTATCCATTAAAACGATCTGAAAACCGACTCTAACTATCATGTCCTCGTAGAAAAGATCGGACAAAAAATCGGTTCGGCGGCCGATCCCAGTAAAATCCGAAGATCGAGGTTTAATTGTATCTTTGTTTTCCTATTATTCCCCTTAAACTGTGCAGTTAGATCCGCCTCTGGTCGGGCCCAGGGCTTCCAACATCCCAGTCGACCCCAAAATTTTTGTATGCGTGGCACCCTTTCAAAGGTTAACAGAAAATCGCGACGCCCCAGGCTTGAAGCAAAATTTTATATTTTTAGATGCGGCTATTACAACCTTCGAACGCATCCATTTGTTGGTATTACACCATAATCAATTTATTACAGAGAAAATGATTGCCCTAGTAACCTATAAACACTTCCAAAATGTTTATTTACTTGCTCGGCAGTTCTCGCAGCATCCCCAGCTGCGCCACCCGAGTGTGACCCGGCATCAATTTTGGAAACCAGAGCACTGGTCGGACGAAAACTCGACCACCGAGCTACCAAGATAGTCGATTGTCTAGGTAGGGCAGGGATGGGCAACCTATACTACACGGCGTCGGTGGTTGCAAATATTTAGACGAGCCGCATTGGAAGTTGCCAATGTATCGGCGGGTCGGATTAGAGTTGAAATCGGAAGTTATCAAGAGATTTGGAGATGAATTATACATGAAAATCAAGCATAAATAAGGACTTAAGGGTTAAAAGTTGAAAATCAAAGGTTTTATTATTATATTGATTTTACCAAAGACTAGTTTGTGTATTAAATTTTACTGGTCGTTTTCTCATCGTAACTTCGCGGACCGCATAAAATGCTCTCGGGAGCCGCATACGGCCCGCAGGTTGACCGCCCCGAGGTAGGGTATTTTCATCTTGTCTGATTATCTATCTTACCTGCGAAATAAAGGATTTTCAGTTGTTTCTCAGAGAGGGGATCTAGATTTATCACATCGAAATAAACTCCCTTGGGAAGTGATTGACGGTTCCGTGCTGGAGTATTCACATGGCAACTGGATGACCCGTATTCGTTCCCGGTCAAGATTTTTCTCCTCCCCTATATGAAGTATATAATGCCCTTTCCGCATATTTAGTCAACAATCCTCTTATCTCACTGTCAGAGGTGGAAACGTTTTCCACACGAGGGGCCGCACTAGTGTTTGAGTTTCGGCGGGATGCAGCGGAAGAGCCGCGAGCTTCGGCGGTCAGGGTAAGACTTTAAATCGTAAGTTAACTTGAGATGCAGTCGTGTCATATTAATAAAAATCACATCTAAATGATTTTTTTACCATTAAAACGTCAATACATACGGTTTTGTGACAACATTTTAATTGGCAAGTATGTGCCCGTGTTAAATTTCACGGGAAAGCAGATCTCGAGGGCCGTGCGTACGGCAGCACAGTGGGCGATACATAATGTTGTCTCGGTGCTTCCCAACCCAACCCTGCCACACGCTTTGAAGAACGTAAATACATATTCTTCGTGGATTGCCGTGTCACCACGGAAGCATAAAATTTTAGCGGTCTTCATAAGTTAACAATCCTCGTCCGAAGCGAAAAAAAAAACAAACTTGTAAAACTGTTTACTTTCGAACGAAACAAAAAACCAAAATAAGCAAAAAAAAAGCCCCTCAAGGCCAATTGTGAGAAAGAGAGAAAAAGGAGGCGGCGGCCGCAGAGAAGTTTCCGCTTCTCTCTCTCTCTCTCTCGGCCAGTCCGAAGTGTCGACGTGAGCGGCCTAAGAACACGCTAACCGACAGAGGGGCGTGGGGCACACACACACATACACCGAAACGTGCTCTGGGATCACAATGAACCTTGACGTCACCCATTCAACGTGTCCGATGCACACTGCGCGTCCGTGCTAGGGAGGCATGCACCGCACCGAAAAAATGCCGGATGGGAATAGGTGGTAGGGATGAGGGCAAAGATATAAAGGGTAGATGGCGGCTGAAGGAAGGATATGGCGGAAGGGAAGGATGGGGGATGGAGACGACAGAGAGAGACAAATGGGGGAGAAAGGGGGAAAACGGGAGAGCGTGGCCGTCGCTAAGGGGTCGGCGAAGGAGGAATGCGAGAGACGATCGAGGGATGACCGCGAAGCGGAGGATAGGTCAGGCCGCGACCGGTCACGTGACCGGGAAATTTTTTATTTAATGCGTTCCGGGGGAGAGTTGAGCGACGCTATGGGGGAGAATTCCACGCGCTCCCCTTCCCCCACGAACGACCGGGGAACACCCCAACTCCGCACGACCTTTATCCCCGAAACCACGTAGAACGAACGCAGTCCGTGGCCCCGCATAGAAGAACGGATAATGAGGTCAAGATGCGTTTTGAAGCGCAACAAACATCTGACAATGAGAGTGAAACCGAACGAATCCGACTGCTCCTCCAATAAAAAAACTCTGAGGAATGATAAACCGAAAAAAATCCGACGCGGAAATGATGATAGTGGACGATTATGTTCGCGGCATTAAATAAAATCACGTGAAAAGTACTCGATAAAAATATACTTCGAACTGTATCTGTTTCATTAAAATTTCCTTCGAAAGTGAAAGAACCGGTGATTTTCCAAAATCTGCCGCAGGAAACAAGAGAAATGATGTATCCACCCTAATATCGCCATATACTTCATATTAACGTCGTCATTTCCAGCCGGTGAGCCGTCAAACGAGAAAAGGTGTGCCGCAGAATTCTGGAATGGAATACACGTCGCCGCATTGATGACACATCAACCAAAGTTGAAAATGCTGTTTGAGAAAAATGAATTCAAAGAGTAAAATTCGCACTGCAGTTTGATGAGTCAACAGACATCAGCGGTCATGCGCAGCTCTTGGCTAACGTCAGGTTCATTGATAGCGATTGTATAGATTTTTTTCCTAACACATGCCAGGGCAGGGTTTCATGACTTAAATACTCCCCTTACTAAGATAAAATAACTATTATGACAGATAGGTAAAGGTGGAGACTACGGCGAAATTTATGTTAAATGAGAAATCTAACTCATTAACCATAAAGTTAACTTGACGGTTAAAGAGTTAAATTTCTCATTTAACAACTATTATGACATTAACAAGAACATTGACGAGAATAATCGATCACTTTTCCGTTCATCAAATTTTTACTCGTCATGATGGATAAGGAGATCACTGGTGGTATAGCGCAACTGACATTTTCCGGAACTGATAATCGAAGGAAGTCTGAAGATTTTAACATAGGACTTTTTAAAAGATGTCGTATCTTTCAAGCGATCGTTTTTCAAGCTTCGCTATGCCGATCCTCGAAACCAGAAAAATAATCCCTTCCCGCCGAAACAAAAACGTTTGTTAAACGAGTGTTATCCATGGTCGAAATTGGCGCGTTTTTTCTTCATTTACATCTACATGTTACCCTGCAATTCACCTAATTGGTGGGTGGCAGAGGGTGCAATGCACCAAAACCTACCTAAAGATTGCCTATCGCAGGTTGAAATTTTCTATTGTGATCTCGTATTCTCCTCGTAAAGAACGAGCCTAGATAAAGCTCCGTCCTACAATCGATCTCACGTATCTTATCATCACGGTCAGAAACGACCTATATACGTTGGTGCTTCAATTATTCCAACAACCTCGTCTTTCAGACATTCCGATCTATATTTCTCCAGAAGCCGCAAACTTGAGTTCAATCTTCGATCTTCCAGTGGTACCCAGTTCAAATCCCTCAATAATCCTTATGCTCGTACTTTTGTTTTACGAATCTGGCTGCTCTGCGCTGAACTCTTTCTAATTGAATTATATGTCCCTTTTCGTACGGATCCCATATGCATGAGGCGTATTCCACTTGTGGTCTAACCAGTGATAAGTAACATGTTTCACGTACTTTTTCTGTGGTGTTCCGTACTATTCTGCCTATGAAAGCGTTTCTTGTTGGCCGCGCCTATAACTCGACGAATGTCACATTAATATAAAAAGGATTTTACGGACGAGTTAAATGCAGCAATGCTATACATATATACTCCGCTATAAAAAAGTCACTTCGTAAGTAATAAATTAAAAATAAATCTCGAGGGAATGAAGGATCTGTAGCTAATCTGAAATGAAATGAAATGAAAAACTTGCAGGACGAATGCCTAAACCAGCCTATCAAGTAATAGTCATTGTCATACTAACAGAGAATTCCCTTATCTAATGTCAAATCGGTGAGATAACTAAAATTACAAGATGTAATGTAAAGTAATAACATTTTATATACGTCAGAGCTTATAACCGAAAATAAATTCCAAGAAAGAGAAGAAATTTAGTTTCTTATGTTGAAATTACCTATTGTCTAGATTTGGTCCTCGCCTTCTTATTTTATCCGTCAGCCGGATGGAGCAACTGAAGCAGAGCAGGTTTTAAATATATAAACATACTCATGGTTGTATATAAGTGTTTCTAAACGCACGATGGTATGGACTTTTTTCCTTCTCTCCTACTCAAAACAATCGTGCTCGCTTTCGTTCAGTCAAGTCTCCAAGAAATCTGTGCTTACAATAGTATACTATGGTATGCTATGGTACTGATAAAACCGGTAGAATTCCTAGGCAATTTATACAATGCCTAAAACTGTTAGGCAAAGTATGAAATAAATCGTAAAAGGATAAACAGTATACGTCACTGTTCGGGCACCCAATCACAGCTGGCGTGGTGAGGGAGAGATTCGTTTGGTACGGGCGCCACAAGTGGCCAACACTCGTTCAATCTCCAGTATTAGTCCCCTGGAGTGAACAAAAGAAGATCGGAAATGGCAAGAATCTGTCCGGAGAGGTAAAGTGCACAAGTACCGGGGAGGCAATAAACAGCATTGCATATGCAACAACCTTATTAACTATTAGTATACCTGATCCTATAAAACAACCAACGATTACTATTTTGCACGGTATGTAATTTATTACCCGTGTGTTTATTTGCGTATTCTTTAACTTTTTATCATCGTATTTATGAAAATAGTCTAATTCATGTATTAAATTTACAGTCGAACTCGGGGGCAGAAAAAAAACTTGTTCGTCATATCCAGTTAGAGGCAAGATCACATAAAATGACTCAGAATGATTCACTGCATTTAAAATAAATGTTAAAATGCATAATACTACGGCGTTGAAGAAATTTTCAATTTTATTTTGTTGCTTCTAGAATTTGATTAAATTTCTCATTTTGCCATAAATTAAATTAGCTTATTAATACACTCAAATATTACAGAGCATCCATTCCGTGACCTTTAATGTTCAAATGTAACACTTAAGGAGAAAGGGAGAAACGACTGAATTTTACGTCAACTTAACTCGAATATATTTTACACTGTACTAACACTCTTCGAGGTTTATGGTAGCTAAATCTCTTTTGAGTCAAAATTATATTGGCACAGCTGACGTTTCAAAGTCGACACTATACTGAATATCCTAAAAATTACTCGTCAAAAACTAAATTTTAAAGATAATATTTCCAAACACTTGAACAGTATATTCGATAGTTCATCTTCCAATTCGACTTACTCAATTGAGTAAACTCAGTATATTCGCCCAACTTTAAATGCACATATGTATATTGAAATGTCGATCTGCAGCATTAGCAAAGAAATACAACATTTCCGAAGCAATAGCACATTTCAGGTTCTATCCGGACAAAAGACTTTCCACACAGAGATGCGAAATCGTTTTTAGAAATATTTTAAGTAATTTTTCTTTTCTTCATATAGGGTTTATAGAGGAAAGTATTGTTTTCATGGAAAAAAAACGATTTCGAGATTTCAACGGAATTACACGTTTTGGCGTACCCTGAAAACGTTTTTCTGTGTGATAGTGAATTTGTAGACACTAACTCAATCAAGTTAAGCCAGATCTACGCGAAATTCTATATTTGACATTTTTATTGAAGGAACAATAGCTGATTAGTTTTTGGTTAAAATCGGTCATCTGAAAGTGGGTGTTTACTCTCGTCACTTAACCTTTTTCTTCGAATATTTGCTTGAACACTTGATCAATGTAAAACATTAATGGTATAAAAGTGGTAGGAAATTTCATTTTCTACAACTTTTCTACGAAACATTTTCCCGTATAATGCATTCTTTAAGAGATATTTTAAAAACTATATTTTTTTAGCTTCCACCACACTGAGGGCGACTTTTGAAAACACTTTAGTTTACGCTTAGTTACGTCTTAGTAACGCTTCTTTTTTTTTTAAGTGTTGGACCCTCGTGGCCTATAAAAAATATCAGAAGGCTGCAGTATGAGTTTATGTCTGTCCTTTTTAAGTTCTTTGATTTTTTCCGAAGCTCCTTTACATATTTATTATCGTTTAACGTATTTCGAATTTATAGAAATATTACAGATATGGAGAAAGTCATGTGGTGGCAACATCCGATTTTTTACTAGTATAACGACGCGAGGATTTCACAATGTATTTTTCGAAAAATAAACTATCGAATAAACGAATTACTGTTTACAGTAAAAAAATCATAGTGGGTAAAATTTACCAATTTCGTTACATACACAAGGATAAGTATTAATAAACACGAAAAAACCGGAATTGTTCATACACCCGCTGTTCAGACTACAAAAGGAATCGAATTAGTGTTTAGTTCCATCGCTAATGGAAATAAACCCTTATTTTCATTTCAGGAAAATTATATGAGAGTGCTAGCACGTCTTGCGTAGAGGAGTGGCAGACATGCTTAAGTGGTGGGTTCGAATTCTTCAGTAGACAGGGTATGTACCGTATTAACTGGGCGTGATATTACCAGAGGAATGAAGTTAAAACTAAATCATCCAGTTGATTACTCATATAAATAGCTTTTCTATAAATGTAGATTTACTTCGCCAGCGATTTGTAAATACGAGTTGTCGGTGCTTGCATACTGCAAGCACTGAAAAAATCACCATACACCAAGATCATAGTTTTTCATCGTTGTTAAGAGAAGCGTATGGCATTACTGTTTCCACAGTTTCGTCAAACCATATTTCAATTCTATCATTCAATAATTGAAGAGTTAAAACTTTCTCGGAAAATTTTACGAAACGACTATTTTTTCACGTTTTACTAAAATTTCATGTTTTGGGATTATGACGTCATCATTAAGTTTAGGTCATCGTTTTAAATCAATGGCATTATAACATAATCCACTGATTTCTCGTTAGAAGCACTAAATTAAAGCTATTATAATATATCATCAATTCCCATAACTGAAAGGAGTAACGTATTTTTATAATGCGATATATCATGTTATAAAATTGACGTCATCATATGTATACCTACACCTATGGTTGAAACCAATGGGGATTAGAAGCAATTTCCTATTAAAAAGCATTAAATCGAAGGTATTACAACACAGATTACCAATTCCCATTTAAAAGCACTAGTAGACTGTGACACAGCTACTCTTGTCTACGTTTTTACTTTCTCCATACGTAGTATAGGGGAAAGTACTGTTTTCATGAAAATAATCGATTTCGAGATTTCAACGACGATTGAGGTCCCCTGGACGTTTTGACCATTTTTCCCGATGATGTCTGTGTGTGTATGCGTGAGTGAGTGCTCTAACTCCAAAAGTATTAATCAGGTCAACGCGACATTTTATGTTTAACATTTTTTATGACAGTCACGAGAACTGATTAGTTTTTGGTAAATATCGGTCAACCGGAAGTGGGTGTTTACTGTTGTCACATTTGTCTTTTTTATATTTGCTTTAATATTTGATTAATGTAAAAAATATTGAAATAAATGTTGTAGGGAATTTAATTATCTACAAACTTTGTTTGAAACATTTTCCCACATAATACATCGTTTAAGAGATATTTTTAAAACACATTTTTAGGTGCTACCATCAACTGGCGACTATTGTTAACAATAGACGCTTAGTTACGTCTTAGTAATGCTCCTATTTATTTTCTTAATTGTTGGAGATTCCTAGATATATCCAATATCAGAAGGCTACGGTATGAGTCTATTTCTGTTCTTTGTCAAGTCTTTAAATTTTTCTCGAAGTTCCTTAAAATATTCATTATCATTGAACCTATTTGGAATTTTTAGAAATATTACAGGTATGGAGAAAGTTATTAGGTGGCCACATCATTTTTAAAAATATAGTTGGCTGTTTACTTTTTTAAATACATTTGGTTAGTGCATTGTTATTTTAATTTATTGCAAATATTTTTATATCAAGGCATCATGATAAACAACATTTTTGGTTAATTGGATAATCACGTAAAGCAAACTTGATATTTGCAGGGTTATTGATTCTAGAGGCAGTTACATAAGGTTGCCCATGTCTAAACACAAGTTCTTTCAGGTAGACTTACGCTTAATATAGTGAATATAGAGGGCTCGTTTCCATATGATTCAGTTTAATATACGTGATTTCGCTAAATCTGCAACAATCTCTAGCTTTCCGTTGCTCTGGCTGGTGTTGGAAAACTCCCCCTTGGGGAGGAAGTACAGTAATTCGCTGTGGTCCAGAGCAACTAGGGCTTTCCGAGCGAACCCAGGTTCCACCCAGGGGTAAACCGCACGCCTCGCTGCGAGCGGAGCACCTGGGGGACCATTGCACGGGCGAACTCACTTTCTTCTTGCGGGGGGTGGCTAACGAGGCCCCACCTTCTCACCCGCCTCGCTCTTTTCGTCTATTCGGACAGGTAGCAGGACAGCCCCCCCCCCTTTAGATAGCCCATTAAGAGACCGCTAACATGCCGCTTAACAGATCTCCACCGGCCAGGAAGGCATCAATCTCGACTCCCTCTGGGACAAATATTACTATACCCAAGAACATCAAACAAGTTCTTTTTGGACAAAGTTTTATTGACCAAGACACAGCCGATCAAGGCAACGAATTTTAAACTGACGAGGGCCAGTCAGGAACCCTACAGGACAGGCAACCCATCCGGGAGCACAATAATTTTATTATTGAACAAGACAAGGAAGAATTTCGACCAAACGGAGCCACCACCGCCGAGCAAATTACCAGCAAAAGGCCAACAAAGACTAAAGCTTTCATACCTGTGGAGGAAACTATAAAGAAACGAAAAAGGCAACAGGAAGACACAGCCGTCCCTTTGACCAACAGATACGATGCCCTCATAGGACTCGACTCCAACGAAGCGATGATGGAAGCATTCACGTCTGCCGTAACACCCACTCCAAGGTCTCAACTACCACCCATTATAGCCATTTATGAAATAGCTAACTTTAAGCTATTTCTTGAAGCCATACGAGCCGCATGCGCAAACCCAAACTTTACAATTAAAAACGCAAAAGGAGTAACAAAACTCCAAGTACAAACTAAGGACGACTTCGACAACGTCCGCAGGATGCTAACTGCCGAAAGAGCTCAAACTAGCACATGGGACGCCTCCGAAGACCAGACGAAACAATACTACGTTAGAGGCTTACATTGCAACGTTGACACAGATTATATCAAAGAAGATCTCATTGCCAGCGGGATTCCTGTCACCAGAGTCCGTAACTTAGCTAAAAATCCTAATGAGCCATCAGACCGTTATGCCATAACGGTAAGTGCTAAAATGTCCCCGGTTGATATCTGCAACATGAAAAGCATCATAAGGAGCACAGTGCACATTGAACCATTTAAGTACCAAAGACCAAGAATGTGCTATAGATGCAACCGATACGGACACGGATCAACAAAATGTACGGCCGCTCCTAGGTGCTATAAGTGTGCCGGCCCCCACCAAGGTACGGAGTGTACATAACCACGAGACACACCAGCTACATGCTGTAACTGTGGGGGCGACCACGCCGCATGCTCCAGAAAATGCCCCATGTATAAGAAGCAACTGGGGAAAATGAGAGAAGAATACCAACCCATCCAAGGCAACCGGAAGGGCCAATACGTCAAGTCGACCAAAACTCACGAGTTGACAGACCCCCTACGGAACTGGGATCTACCCCAGACGAAGCATATGCCTCACGGAAGGCAACAACAACACCGTCAAGCTTACCCCCAGGGAAGCAGAACCCTTGGGGCACATCAATACCCGCAGCAGCGCCACGCAACACCCCCCGACCAAGGCTGGAAATGCCTCGAAACCCTCATCCCTATTCGGAGAAAGCATCAGCAAATCCTGCCTACAGATCTATCGATGTCCCCAATAATAACTACGCTAATTGGCATTACCAACGCCCTACAAGAGCAACTCGCCCATCTCACTTCAGTCCTCACTAAGTTAGCCGCCCAATATGGCCCGTAAACTTAATAACATCAGAGGAACGACCATATGCGTTTGGAACGCTAACGGAGGAGTCAAAAATAAGACCCCGGAGCTCTTGCAATTCTTAAAGCAACATACTATAGGAATTGCATTAATACAAGAAACCCATCTACGACCCGAGGTCAAATGGAGCGTACCAGGATATAAAGTCTATAGAAAAGACAGCGAGGTCCCAAGGGACAGACCTGCTGCGGGAGGTGCCGCAGTACTTGTCCAAGAATGCATCTCGGCGAATGAAGTATTGATTGATACTGCCTCAATCGAAGCAACAATCATCATGGTGGAGACGAAAAAGGGGCGGATGAGGATTGCATCCCTTTATCTTAAGCCAACTGGACGATTCTCCTCTGAAGATATGGATAGTATTTTTAACACTGACGACCCGGTCCTTGCGGCCGGCGATTATAACGCCTTACATACATCATGGATACCAGGGATAACGCGAATGTGAATAAGCTACGAAGATGGGCAGACTCCAACAATGTAAGAATTGCGGCACCAGACCAGCCGACTCGCTTTCACCAAACGCTTGACATTGCGGCATATAAGGGCATAAACACCTCCATGGGGCTCTACACCGCTGCAGCTTTAAGTAGCGACCATAACCCAGTGATAATTTACATTGGAGTTAAACCTACGCTCCTCCCTCAGATGCCAAAACTCCGATACGACCTCATTGACTGGGAAAAATATCGGAAAACATTGACAGATGTCCCCCCGGAAATCCAAACCATCCAATCGAACTACGAGGTAGATAAATTAGCGGAATCACTCTCCTCACAAATGACGAAGGCACTACAACAGGCCACTCCTACAATCCGTGCACGCCAACCCGACCACCTAGCACTCCCTAGGGATATTTTAGCCTTCATAGCCAGGAAAAACAAAATGCGGCGTGATTACCAGAAGACTGGAGATCCGCGATACTGGAGACAGGTTCGATGGATGGAAAGACAAATTAAATTAGACATAAAAGAACATAGGACTAGAACCTGGGAAAAGTTCGCCTCCAACCTCACCCAAAAGGATGGCTCCATCTGGCGCGCCGTTAGAAATCTCAGGAGACCACTAACGAGGGGATCCCCTTTGAGAACCGCCCAAGATGAAGCAACCACCTAAGTGCGGCTGTATAGATCAGTGGTGAGCAACCCACGGCCCGCGGGCCCTATGCGGCCCTTAAGAACGTTTTATGCGGCCCGCGAAGCTATGACCAAAAAGATTTTTAACCCAAATTCATTTCTTATACATTCAAGCTACGAAAATATAACACTTATTATTGAAATTTTAACCATAAAAACATCATTTTGACGTTATTTTCACTGATATGATCCACAGAATCTTTTGTTGACGTCCGATTTAAAATCTAATCTGGCTCGCCAAAGCATTGACAACTTGCCAATGCGGCCCGCCGGAGAATTCGCGGCCACCTATGCGGCCCATCACGTAGAAAAGGTTGCCCACCACTGGTACAGATGATTCTTGGAAACATTGTTTTAAAAGGAATGAGCGATATATCGGCGCCGCCGGCCGTGCCAATATCGCTCAGTCCTACTGCCCAGTGTGGGGTACAATTTTCCCGTCCATCAACGCGGATCTCTCATTGTCATTTTATTGAACTGTAAGTGTTTTATTTAAAGTAATTTAATACATAATAGATTTTTTCCTCGTTATTTTACATGAATATTGATTTTTACTGTTTTTCTGTTAATGAATGCAGGTGTTATTTAGAGGCTTACGGACATACCAAACAATCGGTGCAGAATTTCGATTGAAGAGTTTCGATTTCTATTTAAACCTTTTATTTTAATCCGTTTCTATGTTTCTCCACCTTTTCAGTATTTTTACTGAAATGAAATCTTTCAAAATATTTCAGCTGCAATAATTGCCTTAATTGGATGTTTTCTTAATTTAATGTTTATGTGACGCTCCTTTTAAGTATTGGTTTCATAGGAAATATTTTACAAAAATAGGGTGGCGATAGAACGAATGTTTTTTTCTTAAAAACGTGGTCATTTGCTTAGAATCCAGTAATCCGAACACCTCAATAATCCGACCACGCCCTTGCATTAATTAATTCGAATTATCGAGGTTGCACTGTACGTAACTTTTAATCTCGAGTTTCTATCTAAATTTTAACAAATTTAAAAATGCAACGACTCTGTGGGGTCACGTGGTAGGCGCCTATACGCCGGGTCCTGCAGCAGACTCAATACCTTCTGTAATCTTGAGTGCAGAAGATTACCATCAGAAGGTATTGAGTCTGCTGCAGGACCCGGCATATAGGCGCCTACCACGTGACCCCACAGAGTCGGTAGCAAGAAAAACAGCCTCATTAATTAAGAAGTCCGGCCTGCCTCAAGAGTTACATAAATCACTCTTATCCCAAGCAGCAGTTCCACCGAGGCTATACGGCCTCCCAAAAATCCATAAGGAGGGAGTGCCACTACGACCCATAGTGAGTGCTATAGGGTCCCCCACTTATTTCTTGGCAAAATATCTTGCCAAACTGTTATCCCCCTTAACGGGGAAGGGCGAGCACCACGTAAAGAATTCCGCCGAATTTGTCAAGACCCTCTCGAACCTCAGCTTCGATGTGGTGTCTCTCTTCACACGAGTTCCACTTGAGGACACCTTGGAACTACTAAAACAACATTTTGAGCCTGGCATCCTGAAGCTAATCCACCACACATTAACATCAACGTATTTCCGTTACAAGGGGGAGACGTACGAACAAACGGACGGTGTGGCCATGGGTTCCCCGCTCTCACCAGCAGTAGCCAAACTCTTTATGGAGTACTTCAAGGAAAAGGCACTCAACTCGGCACCACTACAGCCAGAATGTTTTTTCCGATACGTGGACGACACATTCGTGATTTGGCCTCACGGACCTGAGGCCCTAATGGAGTTTCAAGATCACTTAAACAGCATACATCCCAACATCCGCTTCACAATGGAGAAGGAGAAAGAGGGATCCCTTCCCTTCTTGGACATCCTGGTGAGCCGCAAACCCAATGGCACATTGGGACACAGCGTGTATCGCAAACCTACCCACACCAACCTATACTTAAATGGGATTAGCCACCACCACCCCTCCCAACGACAAGGAGTGTTGACCACTCTGATCGACCGGGCAAGAGCCATTGCTGACGAAGATAGTTTAGGGGCAGAAATCAGGAACCTACGCCTCTCGTTCCGACAGAACGGCCACGGAGAACGGGAAATCGGCAGGGCCCTGAAAAGGGCCGTTTCCGGGAAAGCGAAGAAGAAGCCGGAAGAAAAACCAGTAGCCACGGCATGTATACCCTTCCTGTCAACGATTTCTGGGAGGATCTCGAGGATTCTAGGCAGACAAGGCATCAGGGTGGCACATAAACCGCTGCCAAAAATCCAGAGCTTCCTACCGCAGAACAAAGACCAACTAGGCCTCAAAACAGCAGGAGTTTATAAAATCCCTTGCTCGTGCGGCAAGCAGTACATCGGCCAAACGGGACGGACAATAGTAACGCGAATCAAAGAGCATTCAAGGTGCATCCGCCTAAATCAGCCAGAAAAGTCGGCAATCGCAGAGCACAGCATATCCACAGCCCATCGAATTAACTTCACGGAGGCCAAAGTAATTGCCAAGGCCAACGGTTTTTGGGATAGGCTAGTGAAAGAAGCCATTGAAATAAGAATTGAGAAAAACAACATTAACAGGGACACGGGATTCCCACTCAGCAAGGTGTGGAATCCCATACTCCCCAAAATCACGGAACGCCATAGGCCGACCCAACAGCCAATGGGGAACGAGCCTCCAATACCGGAGTAGTATATATACATGGACGAAAGATTGTTACGGCACTCAGGAGACCCCTGAAGATGGCACTTGAGGAAGGTGCCGAAACGTCGGTAGACAAAATATTCACCTGGCTGGAAACCCGGGAACTCTTCACCTCATCGATTCGCCAGGAAAGCATCAGATCTTTCTAGATATTTTTCAGTTTGGATACAACTATTCCATTGAACAAACGACCATCTTTGTTTTTCAAACACTTCCATTGGTGATTTTTCTTTTATCAAATAGGTTATTATTTACAAGCGAAAAATCTTATCCTGAAAAAAAGCGTTGTTCATTACTTAACGATCGAGTTGTTCCTATTATAATAGATACACAGGTCCTGCAATTTTAATGAAAAGAAGCAATAGGAAATTTAACTCTTTCCTAATATTGGCGCCTCCTAGTTGTGATTTTTAGAATTTAAGATCAGAAACCACGCTAATATGAACTATACCTAGTATACTTCTCCGAAAATGTTTATCTAAAAAATCAATTTCCTTACATTTTTTGGCTTAAAATCAATAGAAAGCAAATACCCAAAACATATATATATCCCAACAAGAAACAAAGATGGTGAAATGACATGTTCGCATAAATCTGAAATTAAAATTTGACATTTGAGATATGTTATATTGAAGTCAACTCACTTTCTTGAGTTAAAGTAGGGGTTTTTCCGCGATGCCTCTTTAAGGACATTTAGTGTTGGAGGTTTACTACTCAGTTAGCCCTTTTTCACTGTAAATACCCCAATCCGAGAATGGAGAATCATGCTGGCTTGATAGCTTAGTTGGATAAAGCACATATCCGGCAAACGGGGAGACCCGGTTTCGATTCCCGGTCAAGTGCAGGATTTTTCTCTTTCTCAAATGTCAAAATTTGATATATACCAGTTTTGTTCCTAAAATTACAAATATTCATTAAAAAACTGCCCAAAGGCTTACACAGTAAATTGCACTGTAAGGTATTAGAAAATAACTAAACAATAAACGGGAGGTTTCACAAAAATAGCTTCAAAATCACTAAACATAAAAGTACATTTCGTATTGTATATCAAAAAAAGAAAATTGAATATTTCCACTAACAATTTTATTATGACCGGTTTCGTCTGTTACAGCATCATCAGGTGATGAAGGCTTGTATGCAGTTCTTGTGGAGTCGATCTAAGTATCGGTTGCAAAATCAGTCTTCCAACTTGGCTATAAGACTGTCAGTAGTGGTTAAAACACATGTTGTTGAGTTTGCCCAGCAGCAGTTGTATTTGCTAAGGGAAGCTGATTAGGCTCACCTCAGTTTTGCATCTTACGTGGTGGCAGATGGTACAGACCAGGTGATGCAACAGGGCGCTTGTAGCGATCCCAAGGCATCACTCTGATGTTGAGCAGTGCTTTAATGAGTGGAACTTTGGTGGTTCCACTCCTTTTGAAAAATGTTGCAGCAGCGCAGAACCTCTGAAAAGGGTTCAACTCCACTTGTTTTTAACATCTCCGCCAAGGAGACGAAGTTGCTCCATGTGAAATATAGCATCTTCCTCAGGGCAACAGTTTAGGAGATGCGTCGCAGAAGATAAGACGCTGCCAAAGCCCATATGGGTAAGGCGTAGAGTATGACTGGAAGCACGCACGATTTGTATATCCTCAATCTGGTTTCAATCATCGTCTCCTTCGAACCCAGTAGAGGACCTAACGAGCATACCACCCCCATTCCTTTACTCTGCAGCGCTGACAGGTGACTTTCCCAATGGAGTCCTCTGTCAAGGATGACCCCCAGGTATTTCCCCTCGTCGGACCAGGGGATGTTCTGTCCCTGCATGGTGGTGTTGTCCGGCAGGCGGGCTCTGCCTGGGCGATGCACCACTGTGACGGTCTTAATGGCATTTACAGCAATCCTGTTTCTGCTGTACCACTCACAGACCGTGTCCAGCGCTCTTTGAAGATATTCCGCCACTTTCCCAACATTTGCAGATCTTGAGAGAACTGCAGCATCATCAGGATAGAGGCCAATTATGGTGTGATGCTCATGGTCCCCCGGGAAATCATGAGTGTAGAGGTTAAACAGCACTGGGCCAAGGACAGACCCCTTGGGTATGCCTGCACGCATCAGATAGAGTGGAGATCACTCCTCCTGCCAGTGCACTCTAAACACTCTTCCCTGTAGGTATGAGCTCATAAGGCGGACTCTTTGCCGCGGTATACCCGTCCAGATCATTTTGGCGAAGTTACAAAATGGCGTTAAACTTACAAAGTAAAAAAGGCATTAATTTAATTAGTTGTGGAAAGCAGTAAATTCTTCCCTGATATATGCGTACGGACGGACGGACATCACGAAGATAATAATGCTTTTCGGCAACGACGAAAAGCACTAAAAACGGACAAGTGACAAGAGTAAATACCCACTTCCAGTTGTTTGATTTTAACCAAAAACTAATCTACCCTTGTCCCTTTAATAGAAGTGTCAAATGTAAAATTTCTCGATAATTTGATTAATAGTTTTTGAATTAGAACACCCACAAGATTCCTATCACATACACTCGCACACACACAGTCATCGAGAAAATAGGCAAAACATGTTCAGGGAATGTCAAAACGTGTATTTCCGTTGAAATCTTGAATTTGACTTTTTTCATGAAAGCAATACTTTCCCCTATACTATGTATGAAGACATTAAAAATATAGCAACACAAATTTTAAATGCCTCAAAATGATTCATACTCTATAAAAACACTAATTCTGCACAATTAAGATCTCCATGTTTTACATAATGCAAACTAATATTGGAAAATATAAATTAATTTACTTGTAACTACCCAAATCAGAAACTATAAACATTTACATGCTTTTCATTGCCATTTGAAAATATTCCTGCCATCACCCATGTAAAAGTAGCAAATTGAACCTCCAATCCTCAAAATATAAAAAAGGATACATGCCAATCTTTTGACAGTTTTTACAACTCAACTACTGATAAGTAACTTTCAAAATAAGCTAACTTTCTTGGGCACAGAAGCCTTGAGAATAAACAAGGTTGTCTTATTATGCACCAAAATAAACCGAATTTAACAACCTAACACATAGCACCCCAAAAAGCACCAGCTAACTCAGCACAAGCAGGCATGGGGTACACCTATAAGACAGCCAGGACTATGAAATAAGCTGCTATGCATACTCAAATTTGATTAAATGATTCTGAATAACAGTGCTAGACAACAATGGCTACAAAGTAAAAGATGAATAAACTGACTCAAGGTCCTACAACACATGATTTCAAGTCTGTTTTAAGCCATCTATTATCGTGTTACTTCTTTAGATTCTAAATAGCAAAGCTGCATTTAGCACAAATTTAGCAGCACTGCAAGTATTTAAAAAATCATAGATTAAACCCTATAAAATTAAAAGCATACCATACACACAAAAAATTATTTAAATTTACATTTAACAGAAGTATGATCAATTTAAATGTTAGCCTATTTCTTAGAATGATAGAGTGAACAAAGTAGACATTTTATACCAGTAAAATCTTTATCTTCCATCAGGATTATGCAAAACTGTTAATCTAAATTGAAGGCTTTTTGCATGAGGATGCTTTATAATACAACCAAGACGCATTGTTAAAGAAATACTTTAAAACTATCTCTGATTCCAGCGATCTACATTATCAAGTCCACTACTTCCACCCTAATGCCATTTTTTGCACCACCTCCAGCCATTAACGACTTCTGTGCCTTCTTTTTCACATGGAATAAACTTTTCTATTTTCAGCAGTTTAACCACTGTCCCTTTTCATTCTCTTCACCATCCGTCTCACATATATACCACAATGGTTCCCAAAATGTCTAGTCACTGTCTCGAAAATCCATCGCAAAGCACTTGTGATAATGCCCCTAACGATTCATTATTCAAATGACTAACTCGCCATTCAAAGGTTTGGCCAATTACCTTTGCTCTCCCAATTCTGCTTTTTACAATTTATATAACAGCAAATGTCACCATAGAAGCTTTCTTTCAATTGGTGGAATTTAATTTCTAACTACTTAAGTGAAAGGAAGTCCCTTGTCAATCCCGGGGATTACGTTCATAATTTAACCCTGTTGCTATAACCGCAGTTGGCAAGGGCTTATGGGAAATTGGACATAAGGGGAAGTGATCCCTAAATCTTTGAATGAATAATATACACTTCAAGGTTATAAATAAGTTTGCTATAGTTAAAAAAAAACTCTTATTATATAAAAAAGAATAACTTTCAAAGTAAAAATAAGTGCTTTAAATTAAAATATGATGGCAGAGCACCTCCTACTGATGCACTGATGCCATCTTCCTGACTTTACGCTTCAAATTCATCATACGAAATTCTTTGAGTCTACACCTCCCAAGTAATTTGTGGTCTAGCCAACAGCTTAAAATCCTCTTTCCAATCCCTCTCCTTCTGCTTAAGACTAATAAGCTAGTAGCTTCTTCAATAGCATATATTTTAATACTAGTAAAATAAGCCAACTATATATGGCTGCATGGAGAACCACAAATACTCAAGACTATACCACAGCTGGCAAAACCAGGTACAGTTTTTTAACTGGGGATACTCGAACCCAGTTGACAAAACCCCAGTTGGCAAGGAACTAGTGTATAACAGTATTGAACAACCTTTTTACTGCCATTCAAGGAAAATATATGCTATCAAAAAGAACAAAGAGCTTTCATGGAACTCATTTTAGCATTCATTACAGTTAGCTTTACAAAATTCACCTCATATCCAGAAATTTCAGTTAATGTTATAATAAACAAAGAATTTAATCCTTAAACCAATTATTTCCACAGCAAATATCTTCTAGCATTATAGCAAGCTCCCTTTTTTTCATACAATCCACCCTTCCACCAATTATATGCCTTTGGCCACATACAAACAATTTCATATTCCTACTCTTAACCCCAAAAAAACAATCCTCAACAACCCACTTCATATAAACATATCATGATCCCAATTAATTAAACCAAGAGTTCAAAACCTTTTAATTGTGGCAAGCACCAACTTATTTTCCCGAGAGAGAAATAATCGTAAATAAAGCCATAGCAACAAAAAATATTACTGATATTCTTAAATACGTTTAGAAAGAAAACTACCAAACAAATTAAACTGGTGATGTCAGAAAAGCTATTTTATGCATCATATAAAAGCAAACCGATTGCCCAAGAGCACAGCATTGCTCATTAGCGCCACATGAGGAACCCTCAACTAAAACAGTTCCAGTCTTTGTATCTTTCGATCTGATAAATATATACTCATGCATGGTTGGATATACAATGGCTCAACGCCGCCTTTTTGCACCACTTATTAATAGTAAAACTGTTTTCTTACTAATATTTTTCCAACTCTGCCACCCTTAATTCTACCCAAACTCACTATGAGTAGAAATCATTAAATAGAGAAGCATGTTTCAGTCAACATTAATTAGTTTCTAAAAAATAAAAACGTAGCTTGTTTATTAAATTTTCTCGATTGCATACCAATGTTTCAAACCGCAATTATGAATATGAGGCAGCGAAGTTTCATCATGATACTCGGATAAAAATTTCTTTGTACAAGCTGATCCAACATCAAATACTTATGAAAAGCATTCTTCTGTAGCATTTAAACGGTGTTTTTCACGTACTCTCTAAATAATATAAGAATTACCTCAATAACTATAACAATAAAAAACCAAGGAAATTGTACATATCTGAACATTTATAGATATGTAAATTACTGAACATAAGCAATTTTTATTTCATACTCTGCCAATTGAACGGTCCACTTATATTTTCATTTCGGTTAGGCACAGAAATACAAAGGTAAACAGATTAGAGATGGCTACACAGATTTGTACGAGGTAATATTTTTTCGCACAATTACTCGGAAGCCGAAACAAACATTATTTCCAGCAATGAAAATTACCATAAAATTTGACTATTAGGATTAAATTGGTAAAATGCAAATATTTGTTGCACATAATTATACTGACAAAACGTATTTTTCAATTCGCTCCATGAAAAAATTACGATGAAGCATCAACGCGAAGAATAACATGTGAGAAAAGAGCTAAAAGTTAGCGTTCAAATTTATAAATTACGATCAAGATGCCATTCGCATAAGTTATATCGATCATAACAAAAACAAAACCTAGTATGCATCCGAGGAAGCACCATATCATAGATATCATTTTTTAAAACACTTACGCAAATGAAGTAATAACTAGATGATTTATTAAGAAAGTCTTTAAAGGACCTCCAGATTTAAAGGTGCAATAACACCAAACCAAAATACATACTCCTAGAATCAAACAACCAGCACGATAAAGACACCTTCGTAAGGTGAAAAACTTACCTGGTACAGACTGAGTAGTTACTGTAGACATCTGTATTGAAATTCATGCGTCACTTGAATTATCCCCACCTTCCGCAACTCTTATTATTTCAAAATATCACAAACACACACACAATAAATTAAGCAAATGAAATGTTAACTCTCTGTTTACAGAACAGAGGAAGCCATTTTCTTGTTGATCTCGTGAACAGCGAGATGGCACTTAAATACAATTAACTAAAATGACATCTACCGAACACGAGCAAATACAATGAAGAGATAAACAAAAGAAGGTAGAAATATAATATTTATTTTAATGAACATATGGAGCATGAAATCACAATTTCACTTTCACAGCAGAAATAACTTTTTTGTCTTTATTTTTTGTTCCAGCACCAACCCGCGACTTGATATGGCTTGTCACTTCGTCTTGAAGCTGCGCAAAGAAGGATTTGGACGACTTGACAACTTTGTTGTTTCTTTCTTCCAACTGAAAAATAACCCCAAATTAAAAGAAAATTATATATATTTCCGGAGAAACAAACAAAAACCAAGCTACTGACTCTACTTACCAAATCAACATTTTTTTCTTGGGTAACTTTCTGGAGCATTTTGAGAGCCTTTTCTTTGCTGTACTTATTACCCAAGCCAGGTTTCAATTTATTAACAAGTTTCTCTCTACGTTCCCGCGCTATGCGGCGCTCTCTTTGTCTAATTTTCTTTTGCCTCCTCTCTCTCTTTTTGTCTGTCTCTGATCGTTCTCCTTTCCCAATTACATCTCCCTTTGGTTTTGCTGGAAACGAAAATAAGGAAGATCTGAGCTTCGATTTCAACCGTAACTTAGGTTTAACCATCAGCACTGAATTTGTAACGGATAACTCCCTAAACGTAAAATTTATGCATCTTTGGCTCATAAATTTTAACCAATTATAGTAGATTAATAAAATAACATATGTCATGTATACACAAATTATATCACTAAATTATCCATTATGACAAAAAAATTACCTTGAACCTCTTCAGGTGCCAGAAGCTTTGCCTCACTTGTTGCAACAGGAGCAACCTCTTCCATTTCTATGGCAGGAATGTGGCTAATAACCTGAATATCTGGGACAGGCTACAAAAAATATAGGCCATTAGTTTTTTAAGTCAACCTAATCCAAATTTCTAGTAATTGCTGAACAAAACTTACAGGCTTTGGAGTATAATGGAAGTTTGAAAGTGCATCAAGTTTCAAGAATAGGGAAGCCATCATTTTTTTAATTTCTTTATGTTCTTCAGTTTCTTCCTCCTTTTCATCAGGATTGGTATCCAACTCTTTCTTTTTCTTCAAATATTCCTAAAAAGAAAAGAATATTTTAACTTACAAATACAAATCAGGGAGACCAAATCAATACATTGTCTTAAATAAACAATATGCATTCAACGATTACCCATAACCAAATGAAACATTAAAATGTAGTTGAAATCTAATGAGAAAATATTTTTTCACATCTATCATTTTTGGCTACAACTTAACAAGTAAGTATATTATTTATAATTACTTTACACTGAATTGCATGGTCAATGTATAAATAAATAATTTATATAAAATGATCGCCATAATCACCGTGTTTGGTGGTAATACTCCTGTCATTCTAATTTGGCTTCATGCCAACACTTTAGTAAACGCAACTATGATCCAAGAACATTAGAAGATCATTGATAAGTTAAGTAGCTACAACAGCCCTAAAAGGGCTGAGAAAAACATTTCGACTACTAAGCTGCCATGATCAATGACAACTCACAATGGGTTTCAGCCCTTAGGCAAGCACATTATTTTTCTATTTAAAGTTCATAGCAAAGAATGAAAAGTAAATGTCATGTCAGATGCAAGTGGAATTCTATACCAATTTCTTAACAGAGAGCTACGACCAATTATCTGACAATACAAGAAAATCATCTCTTATGTCTAGATATCTTCCATAAGAGTTTCATTAACTATGAATTACATCACCTTCTGATGTACCTTCCTTGTTGTTGAGGATAGCTTCTGGTCTACTTCATTTCTAGTTGAACATTCTCATAATGACAGATTAACACATAACTTCAGTTCAATTATAATGAGCTGGAGTGATACTTTATCGTTAAAAAGTATATGGGGAGGATTAACTAAACACTAGGAGTTATGCCCCTGGGCTAATGATGCAGCTTCAATATCGAGATGTCACTTTGCTTTTTTAAATTGGAAATTAAATTTAAATGTTTTCACATATTTCAAAAAAATTTAATTATTTTTTATTTTACCTAAGTAACAAAAACAAATTATAAAATGGAATTAAATCAAAGAAAACAAAATATGATGTTTTTCACTACTTTTAATACCAATACTACATTGATTTGGCCCCATTGTCAACACATGCTTAAAGAAGGAAATGGGACTTCCTTGTAAATAGCTAAAAACCAGTGTGTGCCACTGTTATGGAAACACTACCTAGCACAACAGCAATTAATACAGCTAGAAAAGACTTTTTGGAAAGTCCTTTGAAATGGATTGCTACAATCAACAGAAATATTCATACACCCATTATGTTTCTGGAGAAAGGCATCCACATAACCATCCTTTTTAAAAATCTATGCATGTCCTAGATGCTGAAGATCACATTTAATTTTTCGGAATATATAGACGTGAATGATCTGATTAAATTCGAACTTGCAGTGTTTATATTAGAGCCCTTAACTCTAAACCAATATTTGAATACTGTTAAGTTTTGGAATGGTGCTGGTGTCGGATACCCTAAATTAAACAAGTTTGCCTATGCTGTGATGCCGAGCATTCATTTAGTCATTTGCAAATATCAGAAAGGCATAATATTACCAAATAAACAATTGCCAGGCAGATGTTGTTTTATATGAATCAAAAGTTTTTCGTTTAAACCAGATTTTACCCAAATATTTGAAAAATAATAAAACCCAATAATTACTCCCAAATGAACTTTTTTAATTCGAAAAATCCACACCCTACCTATAAGTTATATCCTAATAAAACTTAACTCAGAAGTACACAAACTATTTGGAAAGCTTATTAATATTATTTAAAGTTAAATGGAACACGTGCATTTCTTTGTCAACAATACATTTCCTATAATACATCAATTTGGATCCCTCTTTTGGTTAGTTAATTCAAAGATACTCATTGAAATTTAATGTTCAATTGTTTTTAAAAAAATTACATATATATATATTATTAACAAACACCTCTAATTTATATACTAACTTTTCCCCAAATATGAGTGCACTTGATCCATTAAAAAAATCACTACAATAACATTTATTCCGGTCAGCAACAGGAGGTATTCTGAGCTGTATAAAGCAGATGCAGTGATTTATCTATCTACGTGTAAAATGGTTTCTTTTTTCGAGTATGAAAACAATACCCACACCATGACCCATCAGTGGGGTGACCTAACCAATAAGACAATGTGAAGTGTAGTAAAAGTACCACAAGTGATACCATATGATCGTCGAAGGGGTACCTAAAAAATTGATACCTATGCCTTGACCATATGTCAATTAACAATTTCAGCGAGTGTGGATACCAATAAGTTAACAAAACCATCCGAGAGATATATGGGAAAAAAAGTTTGAATGGCACTGCAATAGGATATTCACATGAGTCACTTCAACTGATGGGAACTTGTGTGGCAATCTACAGATGGATCCTCTCAGCTTTGCAGAATATGTTTGATTCGGAAGTAATTGGATATTGTATATTATGAAAAACGAGAAAAACTTATGTTAGGATCCATGGATTTTTATTTCAGGCTTCATCAAGGAACTCTAACAAGAGTTTTTCTTTTGTTTTTCATATCATAAATATAGATCTCCACAAAATTGCAGCTCATTCAGTTCATTATACTGTTTGCATACCTCAATTTCTGGACAAGAGACTTCTTTCTCAACCATGTTCTTTAGCTAATACATTCAGTCATGGACATAAAACTAATTAAAAAGTAACACTGAAAAATATATTTTTATAAATAATCTAATCTAAAGCATAACCTTGATAGAACAAGCATGGCCTAAAATGAGAATTTCATAATAGCGAGCGGAAACATTGTCACTGTCAATTGCTTAACGTTACATATACTGAAAAAGCCATTTTGCAGCAACTTCAGTTTGACCAACTTATTTTAACTTGCCCCAATGTTTTTCTCCTGAAATTTCATGCAGAAGTGCAATGTTTTTCTTCTATATATAGTACATTTTAATAGTTATTAATGCTATAAAAATACAGTAACCATTGTTTCTCTTGTTTAATCAGTAATGCTCTAAAATTTCAACCATTATCTGCTTGAAAATAAATTCAAGCAAGCAAACATTGTTTTTGCATGTGTCCCTATTTGTGGGAAAAAGTACTGAAGCCTGTTTTGCAATTCTGACAATTGACATAGAACTTTACGAGACCTGTGAAACCAGTGGAATGTCATAGCTGTCAATACAAGTGGCACAACTTCCGTCTAGGTATGTCATATTTATTACTGGTGTGGTAACTTAAATGTGCTCATTTCATCCGATCACAAAATTAAAATGATAAATCTGACGTGGCCACCACATGACTGTCTCCATACCTTTAATATTTCTAAAAATTCCAAATGCTAGATTAAATGATAATAAATATTTTAAGTAACTGCGAGAACAATTCAAAGACCTTAAAAGGACGGACATAAACTTATAATGCAGCCTTCTGATATTGCACATAGCCACGAAGCTCCAACACATAAAAAGCGTTACTAAGACATAACTAAGCATAAACTAAAGCGTTTCCAAAAGTCGCCCTCAGTGTGGTGAAAGCTTAAAATATAGTTTTTAAAATATATCTTAAAGAATGCATTATATCAGAAAATGTTTCGAACAAAAGTTGTTGAAAATTAAATTTCCTACAAGTTTGATTCCAAGTATTAAAGCAAATATTTGAAAGCAACAAGATAAGTGATGAGAGTAAACACCCACTTTCAGATGTCAGATTTTAACCAAAAACTAATCAGGTCTTGTTCCTTCAATAAAAATGTCAAATATAGAATTTTGCGTTGATCTGGTTAAAAATTTTCGAGTTACGAGTGCCTACAAATTTCATATCGCATAGACATTGTCGAGAAAATGGTCAAAACATGTTCAGGGGACCTCAAAACATGTATTTCAGTTGAAATCTCAAAATCGATTTTTTCATCAAAACAATACTTATGGAGAAAATTAAAATTACAGTTGGTTCAATATAAATTCAATATAAACCTACGTGCATTAATTTTCTTTTAAAACTTAGTGCAACATAATGATATATGTACATAATGGTTGGAGACCCACTTCAAGATTATTTTCACCGTTTTCAGATATTACAAAAAATTTTGTATTTTTATGAATTTTTATAAAATCAGGTTTCACCATTCTAGGAAACCATCTTTGGCAGTAAAGAATTTCAAAATTTGCCAAGCCTTCCATAATTTGTTCAATATGGCCATTTCACTCAACTTGTTTTCATGTAACCCAACCTTTCACAAGACCTCCAGTAAAGTAAAAAACACGGTCAACCCATTCTTCACCACAACAAGCTGTGGTGTCAAAAATTTCCCCCACTATAACAAATTCAGAAACGGAATGACTTCACCTGTGCTTTCATCAATGACGTAATTTCTTACATAGCCTTGGCTTATAAAGTGGCCTCTCTAATTTGAGCCATTTTGAGTGGGTTGTCTAAGATCTTCAGAAGCTATATGAACTTTCGTTAATAGTACATATCATTTATGCTACCCAAATATACCTTTCCTCCTAGAAGTCTGTTAAATGCCAAAAAACAACAATCTAGACTGTAAACTGAAAATAACTACTATAAAGATAAATTCAACATATTGGCATAAATCGGAAAAATAACATAGCACAGTAATTACAAGTGTCTATTACAACATTTTTGTATGAGAACAAACAGTTTTAGGAGTTGTCTAATGACCTTGGTAATGGGCTGGCTAGCATGTCTAGCTCCCAATGCTAGGGTCGTGGGTTCAAATCCTGCCGAGGGCATGGTCGTATGTGATTGCCTTTGCTAATGTTATTATGCTCATTGTAAAAGGCAGTTTATGAGCTAGTATAAAATAAATAATGCCCAAGGTAGCCCAGTATTGTGACAACCATGGGGTTGCCCATTGTATTTTCACTTTATAATACATACCTGTTTTTAAAATAGATTAAAATGCACATTTTATTATCTATAGCTAAACATGCTTCTCCCATTTACTATATACTACTCTTTTTTAGGGATTACATTTTCTAATACAGTTCTAAAAATGTTCACAGCAGGAGCATGGCCTGAGATGTATATTGTCTTCATGAACACCATGTTTTGCGGAAGAGTCACACTTAGCACCTGAACAATCTTAACCATGAAGTAAGTTTAATCAAACATCCCACTCATTCACTTTCTTATTTTATCTCTATTTAAGATATTGCTCACCACAAGAACTGCTTGAAGACGTAGGTGGTAGCAGCCTGAATTAGGGTTCCAGCCATAAAAGTGTAAGAGCATTTGCATTAACAGATGCAATTAATGGAGGGCATGGTATATGGTAAAGTCAGTCATCACAAGGAGACTACAGGGAAAAATATTCCCAAGGGAATAATGAAGAGGTCTTAGGATATGATAAATTTTGGAAGCGGCTAATTTCGTCTACATTTTTATAGGGTGGCCACACATATTTTCAATTGCAACTATTGTGCAATATCATAAATGAAGGAAGGTACCAGAAACATCAGGCTTTGAAAATAGGCTCGCCTGTGGCAAGTAGAAATTCACTGATGCCAGTGCTTCTCAACCTGGGTCGTGCAGAGACCAAGACTTTCACTCAAAGGCGGACATGACTTGTAGCACTATGAGCTCCATACCTACGCTAAGGCAAAAAAAGCCTCTTGAGAGGAGTTTTCGGCAAAAGATGACAGAGATGAATCAAACTTGGAGCATCTCACATATTTTCCTCAGAGAACTCTCTCTGTTCAAGTCGAGGAAAGGTTGTTTCATATCTTTCCCATGTGACATATTAGGTCACAAGACGGGGAGAGATGTATGCCTGGTTTCATTCGAGACTGTTTATTTGTAACGTATGTGGTAAAATACACCCATGCCTATCTTACTAGTGGACACATGTATTTGAACACACTGCACCGAGTGAGAAATAGATCCATATCTCAAAGTACAACATCACTTGATTTACCACAAACACTAGTCCAGCTGACAGACAAGACTATCTCTGAGGATTCTTTATGCATTGCACCATGGGAAAGATTTCACGCCACTCTCCCAAATATTCGCACCGGCCAATCAAAATCAACTTCGTTTTCTCATATTCTTATACCATAATGACAGCTCAAAATATTCATAGGCTTCTTTCGGAGCTGCAGTGTTATCAATATGAGATTAATAAAAGCTGTTCTCTTGCCAGTAGCAGCATCGCCACATTTGCAGGGTCACAATGGCATAGTATCAAGTTTTGGTGGCTATAGAAAAGGCGAAGTAATTGCCTACAAAATTTTCCTAACCAATTAAATTTTTATCGTACAATTATAATTATGTTAATGTAAACAAGATATTTTATTTTTCCATTTTAATTTCAGCAAAATTATTTGTTTCATCATCGGACTTTGTTTCTTCATATAAATAAGAAAATTTAATGGCACTGGCAATATTTTCACAACAATTTTTCATATTTCAACCTATTTGATATCGTTTTCATTTGAAATGTCAGCACTGCAGTTGCTGTGACTAACTGTTATTCGACATGCTGCAGTGATGAGAACTGTTTATTAGTTTAAATGTCATTGTGTAATGTTGGATCATTAGCCCTTTAACTGCCGAGTTTATTTATTAAAAAAATGATCAAGCTTTTAACATTAAGAAAAGTTAGCCATAATACATTCGGCCCACAGTTCATATGCCAGTCCTCAACAGCAATTTGGATATGGTATTCTCTCTTGCATATATTTTCCAATTTTATTATGTATTTCATGCACCTGAGTATATTTACACTTTAAATCTTCATTATCATTATTGCTAGTAATATCATAGGAACTATATATTAACTCTTTATCATCAACAGATTCGTAATTAGTAATCATGTTACCGATATCTTTATCGGAAACATTTCATCCATGAGAAGTTCCTGACTTTGACAGTGTCATTTTCTCAATAACAACATTAATAAGTAAAGATGGAGACTACGGCGAAATTGATGTTAAATAGAATTAACTCCTTGAGCATAAAATTTTATGGTCAAGGAGTTAATTCTATTTAAAAATAACAACATTGGCGAGAATAAACACAGGAGGATTGCCCCCAATAAAATTATCTATTAGTATGTCATAGTGAAACAAGGTCAATGCAAGATACTCGGAACAATTCTATATGGATGGCATCACATACTGGAACAAGCAAATCCATCAAACAGACATACAGGAAAATTATAAAAAATCTGAAATTTCAAACCAGGTATACCATGCATAGCAGTGAAAGGGTTAATAGTTACAGCACTGTGCTTGCTGTAAATTATTTACTTTTATTCAGGGGCTTGGCAAGTGAATTTCTGCTTTGGTGAGTAGGGCTTAGATAAATTCTTCAATGCCTAATAATCGTCAACACTAATTGTAATAAATTTTAATACCCTTTTGCATGAGCACCAGAAGGTTGAAGTTAGCTTTGGGGTCAAGTGGACTGCACATGATTATTAATGATGGCTGATGTGGAGCGACCAGTCCTAGATTAAAAATTCCAGTTGTTAAAATATTGAAGGGTATTTCAGTAACATCGACATCAGTTAATCATACTGAATCGGTTTATTATATGTTAACTAAGAGTGAAATAATTAGATAAGTAAAAGAATATGCAAACGAAACAGGTACGGAAGTAGAAAATAAATAAATCATATATATGAACTGATAATTTAATGGATTCTCTGGAACAGCAAAATGATCCATTCAGGCTGACCAATTAGTTATGAAGATGCTAAATCATCATAAAAAAGAAAGAAATAACTGAAATGAAACAAAATTCTAAAACAGAACAGATTTTATTTAAAAATTGTTGAAAGTTTTTCAATGTTTTTTGGAACCTAGCAGGACTTTAATCTATAATGGTACACAATTGTATTAAAAAATTTTACACTTGTAAGCTATGTCAGATATATTGATATTCATACACAAGTGCAACACTGCATGCCATAGAAATATTTAAGTGGTTTTTGGATTAACAGCAGAAATTAGGAGTTGTGTTTTCAAGTGACTAAATAAAATTTTCTACAATAAGAAACATGCAAACACCAGTGACACAAATTTCATTACAACAGGCAACCACATGACTATTGTCAATATATTATACTTTTTATCAGTAAAACTGAATTAAATTGACCTTGCACATAAAATATTATCACATCTTAAAATAAATTTGTGTAGCTTAAAAAATAGCTATTAAAACTACTAGAGCAAAGAAAAAATTTTATCCAAGGTTAATACGCTCAAGATAAAATTAATTTTTTATAATTTTGATGACAGCATTAAAAATGGTTTTAAATATTACTTTCCAAATGACTAATTAAACTTGACACCATATTTTCTCGATAAATTTAATGATTTATCATATAATAGGATAAATAAAAATTACCTGCTCATAAATTTCAGCTAAGCTGATCTTACTTTTCTCTTGATCCAATACTAATTTCTTTTTAAATTCAGATGGGGTATCAATTGGTTTAAATTTTTTTTCTACATCATCCCATGCCTTGTCTTTTATTCTTTGCTTGATTATATCTTCCAGTTTTAATGTTGTCTTTTCAGTAATTATAGGAGCTGGAAAATTAAATATTTTGAAAATAGTAAAACAAAAAATTGATGTGGCCACGACATGACTTTCTCCATATCTGTAATATTTCTAAAAATTCCAAATAGGTTACATAATAATAAATATTTTAAGAAACTGCGAGAAAAATTAAGGCTTTACAAAGAACAGAAATAAACTCAAACCATAGCCTTCTGATATTGGATATAGCCACAAAGCTCCAACAATTTAGAAAAGAAAAAGAAGCGTTACTAAGACGTAACTAAGCATCAATTGTTAACAAAAGTCGTCGGTGGGTGGCGTGGTGGTGGCAGCTAAAAATAAATCTCTTAAACAATGCATTATATGGAAAAATGTTTCAAACAAAGGTTGTAGAAAATTAAATTTCCTACAACTTTTATTCCAATACATTTTTACATTTATCAAATATTTCAAAATAATGGATGTGACAAGAGTAAACACCCACTTCTGGTTGATCAATTTTTACCAAAAGCTAATCAATTCTTTCGACTTTTATAAAAATGTTAAATATAAAATTTCGCGTTGAGGAGCACCCACAAAAAAGCTATCACACACACACAGGCATCATCGAGAAAATGGTCAAAACGTGTTCAGGGGACCTCAAAACGTGTATTTCCATTGAAATCTCGAAGTCGATTTTTTTCATGAATACAATACTTTCCCCTATACTACATATACGGAGAAAGTAAAAAATTGAATTATTTCACCAATAAAATACATATTTCCTCGACAAACTATGAATTAAAAGCTAAATTAAAAAAAATATAATTCACAAACTTTCAAATCTTTCACGGATAATATACATCAATTCTTCTTAACTGTGGTCCATCTGTTGATTCTCGGGGGTTCACGAATTGAGTAGGACATATTTACATTTATCAATAATTTGTTATGGTCCCATTAACAGCTCTGATTAATGTTTAAAAGTGAACAAACAAGACAATGTATGAACTTTTCATGGGTAAGAGGTTCACAGAGATTGAGAGACTTCGTTATTAATGGCTCCATAAAGGCTGAAAAACTGGAGCATAATAAACTTAAAATTTCAAATTCAAAGCATTTACGTGGAAAAGAAAATTTTTAAACCAAATCCTACAATTGTAGTAATGAGCAACTACTTTTTTGATAAATTACCATGCATTAAAAAATGTTTCTCATTTAGAAATAAAATAGAAATATAATCAAGTGAAGTTATCAAACCAGTTGGTGGCTAGAGATACAAAATTTGCCAAGCATAAAAACAGCAAATGTAACCAATCTGGCCACTTTATAGGTTCAAAATTTAAATTTCAACCAAACAAATTGTGACTTCATTTCCTCTAATACAACATCTATTTTTATTTACAAACCTGGTCTTGATGAAAGATCTACTTCTAAAATTTCTTCGAGCAAAGAATTTGGTGGTCGAGCCATAGCTGAAACTTCTCCTTTCAACTGCCAAGGTTTCTCAGCTAAGTTAGAATATTCCAAATGCTTAATTTTCTGTTGTAAACGTTCTTGACGCTCCTCGAACTTAGACTTAGCGTCCTTTTCACCCTCCAGCGATTTTGTTTTATCTTCACCATTTGCCATTTTCTGCAAAGCAAATCTACCAAAAGACTAAACATACTTATTCAACATGATTAAATAAAATACGGCAGTTATGACTAATAGATACTTACCGAACGTTTTTCACACCATCGTCAATATCCAACTCAATGGAGTTTTCTTTTTTACTTTCACTCTCAGGAGGTGAGAAAAAATCCTTATAAGAAGGGTTGAGATCAGCAGGTTCCTTAGAAAGTGAAAAATTGATTTAACAAAAAAGTAATAATTATGTTTTGCTTACATAATTCACTTGAAAATGAAGAATTTAGTGCTCATAAAGTGATGAAGTAGATATATTAACAACATGTCATACAATAAACCCCGAGAAAATGTTGAAAGTTGGATTTTAAGATGGTAAAGCAAAATATTTCTATTATAAGAAAACATGATTAGCAAGGACAGGAAGACTATAACCACAAACCTCTCCATCGGATCCTTCCAACTGGTCGTCAAAATAATCTATTTCTTCATCATCACTTTCATCTTCTGACTTGCGATCGTTTTGCTCTTCCTTAATTAAAAATTTTTCCATTTCGTTTAACTTAAAGAATTCATCATCGACAACAGACTTCGTTTTCATCGAATTGTCATGTTTTATTTCATCACTAGCGCAAACACCGACAGAGTTGCCTTCTGAAAGTTCAGACGAAGAGATGTCATCATCTTGCAATAATTCTTCCTGCTCGCTCACAGATTCTTGGCAGTTTTTCTCGGAAATATCAACGTTCCTTCTCTCTGGACACAAGGAATTTAACCAAGCTTTTAATTTGTCTTTTTTTGACAGTAATGTCGCCACATTAGCAATTAATGAGGGTATTACTTCCTCGTTCCTCAGCTCTAACTCTTGCCATATTTGCTCTTCATCAAAAGCTTCAATAATCAGCTCAGGTAAGAAAGCATTTGTATCAGAATCCTTCGGAGACGAGTCATAGAGTTGTTTAATAAGTACCTTGATTTCTTCTGACAAATGAATCTGCGCACTGATAAAATGGTAACATAAATTACACGAAATAAACAAAGCTTTAAAATACTCGATAAAGAATAATTTCTTGGTTACCTTAAGAAATTTTCCGGTTTTTTGGTGATATTTTCAAATTGTTCGTAGACTTTCAATAAAACGTCATCAACCCTTGAAGTCATTTTTAACTCAAGCTGTAACTCTTAAAAACAACAGAATTATCGCATAACAACACTGATTTTTATCCTAGTTACAATAGATTAAAAACCATCTTCGTCAAACACGTGCGCTGTACTCTATTTACAGTTGACGGTCCGAGCAAGCCTAGTTAGGGCGGACAAAATATGAAACACGGAAACACCAACGTTGCCAGATTCAGCGCACTGCCCCTCAATTCTTAAAAGTTAAGCCAATATGTTCGAATGATAGTTTAAAAATTTTGTTTATCATATGCTTGAAACGCATACGACTTTTCATGGTTTCGTAGGAATTTTTTTTACAATCGTCCATGCTACATTCTCATACAGAAAATGCGTAAAAATTCGAAATAAATATTATAAACGAATAACAAAAGAATCATGAGATATAATAAACAAAAATGAGATAGGTTAAAATGGCAGTACAACTACTGTTCATGAAGTATATAAACTAAAGGACTTGGAGTGTAACTAACTCCAACATAATTGCTGCAAAGGTAATTATTTACTTGAGGAGTCCCAAGAAAAGCGCGTCCTGGAAAAAGAAAATTTCATCCAATTTATGTCAACAATACATATATTTAGGAATAGCTTTGAAACAGGAATAGGATATTATGATCAAATAATTCCATCAATTTCAATTCGTATATTAATATTTATGTGTGGGAGAAAGCGAAATAATAAAATTTCTATTAATATTTTGAATTAAAGTTACGTTAGATATCCTCCAGTACGCCACTAGAGGCGCTAGTAGTCTACAATCGGGACGATACCTTTGTATAGCAGGAATTTGAATGTTTGTAGATAGGGCTGGTTTGGAATGGCTTGTGTTGTATGCAGTAATTAAAAACTAGTTCTTTCGAAGTTAGGTGTCAGTCTGTCTATCTATTAGTCGCATTTCAACTGGAACTGACCCAAATGAATGCAACCCACCCTAATGCTATCCAAAGCAAAATAAGCTCACTCCAACTGAACTCAATCCATCCTAACACAACTTATTGGAGATAAACAGAAAAAGAGTAATGTCCGCCCTCACCAAATGTATCTTTAATTGCATCCCCCACCATTCCTGATTCTGTTCCTCAACTTACTCTAACATAAGGTGACCAAACATCCTCCTTTTGGAAGGACAGTCCTTCTTTTTCAATCGCTGTCCTCCCTATACCTTTTGTCCTTCTATGTCCTCCTTTTTTAACATTTCTCTGCTATTGTCCTTCCTTTTACTCAATTCACGCGTTCTTTTAATTGGTGTATTTGTGTATTCTCAAGTCAACTGGCTATAGATATAGAAGTAATCCTTCCACAAATATACTTACATTTTCATCGTTTCACTGTGAGAGTAAAGAGTCAAACTAAATTTTGTGAGGTCGCTTCAGTTGAGCATAAGAAATTATTAGGTTACTCAAAAACCAGGTGGTTGGCTTTAACACCTGCCATTGAACGTGTTACTCAATTATTTGAACCATTAAGCTTACATTTTTTAAGTTTAGATAAATGTCCCAAACTTCTAAAAGATTTTTTTGAAAATCCATTAGATGAAATTACTCTGCATATCATGCATAGTAAGGCAACATTGTTTCAGTCGAATATAGAGCAAATTAAAAAGAACAAAATATGTGCAGCTGAAGTAATGTCAATTCTTCACAGCTTTAATGATCAATTGGAATCCAGATTAAATATGTTTACCAGTAAATGCAGATAATTTATTAAAAAAACTAGAAGAGAATAATCCAACAGTTAGAGGGGCATTCACGGACGAGGTTCAACTATTTTATAGAAATTACCTTGATTATTTGATCAAATGGACAAAATTTCTGGATGGAATAAATTTTTTTCAGTGGACTTTATTAAGAAAATCGATCAAGTGGGAAAAAGTGGTAGAATCAGTGAAATTTGCAAATCAAGTGTCTCATAAAGATTGATGACAATAACTGTTTGATGAGGTTCGGAGACTAAATGAGCACTGCTCAGCTAATTAGTTTTCTGAATGGTCTGAAAATAAAATAGAAGTCTACAAAAGATGGATGGAAATATTTCCTTTTATTAATTTAAAGATATTGGTTGAAATAGCTTTGTTTACCTGGGACAAATGCAAGTGTAGAGCGTGTATTCTCGTTAATTAATGATGTGTGGGACTGTGTAAAGAGCAGTCTTTCTTTGGAAACATTGATCTTAATCATAATGATAAAAGTTAACATGGATTATAGCTGCGAGCGATTCTCAGAAATGTTAAATAAAAATGACGATTTTTTGAAAAAAATTTACAGAAATGACAAATATTTCAATACAAAACAATCATGTCATTATTAGAATAAAAACACTTCATTTTTAAAAACATACTACATATTTCAGCCTGTAGAGAAAAGATATGTTTCAGTAAACATATATTTTGAATAAATATATTTTCAATAAATATTGGCTTATATAAAATAATTTTCAAGCAATCAGGATATAATTTAGAATAAATAACAATTTGTAGGATTGAATCTATTATTTTCAATTTTAATTGCTTTTGAACTTTGTTTAAACTTTTCCGTGTTGGGGTTTATTTTTTTCGAATATGTAAAACACACATAATTAATGAACACTTAAGTTTAAAATTTGTGCAATTCAGCTTTGAACTTCTGAAATTGAAATTCGTTCAATACGATTTGTCATTATGTAATTTTAGTGTTTCACTGTGAAAAATGGTATCTAAAATTATTATTTTTCTTGAAAGCTTACAGCATTTTTTTAAAACAAAAAATTTCATGTCATGAGACTATTGTAATGTATGTTCTTTTACAAACTTTAGTTTGTTTGAAAAATATGAAAGATAGCATATAAATAGTTTTTCTGTCATGAAATGTGTCCTTCCTTTCTCCTTTCTTTTCCCTCCCTTTGTCTTTACATTTTGTAAAAAAACGGGATCTGTCCTCCCTTTTGGAAAAAAATATCTGGTCACCTTATCTAACAGCCTTATTCCAACACATCCACAAGGCCCTTAAAACAATCACACAAGCCATCCATCCAATCCTCACCTCCTCCCCTCACCAGGTGCCTTTTTAGAAACCCCTGCTACTCTCATTCTGCCAACACCCCAAATTATCCAATACTTTTTGGGAAAAAGAACTTGCAATATTCACCCCTATGCATCTTGCTGGATCTTACCTCTGTAGCAAACCCTGCTACTTCTCATGCCCTATTCACCCACCAACCAACTCCTTCTCCATCCTATTACCAACATAACCTAGCCCATAACCTTCCAAATTAACATCCAAGTTAGTGGAAGATAAATAGAAGAGGAGACTAGAAAGTGAAAGTTTCTCGCCTACGGACAACAGTTTAAATTCATGCATGCCAACCAACACACCACACTCTATAGCAGCTACTGATGATGAGAGCCTGGCACTCGAAATACATATTTAGCGCTCTGTTCTTCTCGCTAAATTCCTTTTTGTTTACGGTCAGAGTCAAATCTTCATAAGTTATTGGAAATTAAGTTAAAAGTAATTAAGTAGGTGTGAGATCCATTTTATTAATATCTTTAAGTTGGATTATCAATAATTATTGTGGTTTCCTCTTCAATGCACCCAAAAAGCAAGAATCTGGTGCAAGATAGGTATACTTAAATTTTTGGATTTCAACTCCCCAAAAGTATGATACATGTATATGGCACTCTCCTACTTTTTAGCCTCAGGATTTGGTCTTTAAACTGTCTTATACACAAGTATATACAGCAGTTATAAGTAAAAATATAGGTCAAACCAGGTCAAATTTGGTACGTAAGTGACCAGGTGAGGTCATTTTGTGACCCCATCATTGGTGACTATACACAACTTATTTGTCGTAAAAGTTTTTATTATTCAAAAACACATATTAATAAATATTAACATATGTTAGGAATTGCAAAATCATAATGAAATATATAATTTTATCTAAATTAACAAAACTATACAGGTACTAGAAAATATTTTTAAAATGCATAGTAAATTATTTGCTGGTGTGTTTATTACATATGTTAATATTACATATTTTTCTGTCATTAAGTGATTCTTACAAACAAAACATTAACATTGGTCACATTTCAACATGCACTTTTTACCTAAACTCCGGGGACACAGCATCTCATCAGCATCCGGGTGTTGCCCTTCTGTAACATCTTCTTTCAGTATCATCCCAATGACATTTCTGATTTAGGCAACCTTTGTTGTGAATGTGTAACTATGAGTGGTTTAGCTAGCTCCATTCCTAACGCTTGAAGAAAATCTTCTCCTAAATGACTTTTCCTTTTTCATACTCTTGATTCACTTGTGTGAAAAGAACAAATGCGTTTATTGCCGCTATATCTAGAATGTTTAAAAAAATCACCAGTGGCCAATGTTTAGTGTTGCGAGAGCATGTATATTCATTTACCATGCGATCTAAATTATCTACTGCTCCTTTGCAGTGATTGTAGTCAAGTGTAACTTGAGGATTGCATGCGGTTTCTTCTCCAGATAATTTTAGATCAAAATGCTGAGTTGATACCAAAACAACACTTCTATTTTATTGGGAACGTATAAAACCATCATAGTATCCTTGGTATATAGTACTTCAGTTGAGAATTGTGCACGAATTTTATTTGGGCGAAATTATTTATTTATATAAATCTATCTATCTATTTATATATGTATATCTAACCGATTGGTGTCAGAATAATTTTCTAACATTAAATATTGATAAATCTCAGGTGATACACTTTGCAAACAAAAACAAACCATGTAATGACCTATAAGCTTATGTGAATTAAAAACCAATCCCTCAAGTTAACTGCACAAAATTTCTTGGTATCTACCTTGATACTCATTTAAGATGGGATACTCATATCAACAAACTATTTAGTAAGTTGAGTTCTACTTGCTTCCTTATAAGATGTATTCGATTCACAGTCTCCACTGATGTACTTGTGTCCTTATATTATTGAGATTTCTACTCCCATATTGTTTACAGTATTCTTTTCTGCGGTTCTTCCCCACTTGCAAGTAATATTTTTAAAATTCAAAAGAAAGCAATGCGTCTCATTGCAATTGAACCATACGATGCCTCCTATCGCCCCATCTTTTGAAAATTGAATATACTGGCAGTGCCATGTGTATATATACTCACTGCCATACTTTACACGAGAAGGAACTTACATAACTTTGAAAAAAACTCCAACATACACAGTTATTGCACACATGGTCTAAATGATCTCCACATTCCCTATATTCGTACAAAAACAGTCTCACTTGACCCAAGAGCAATGGGACTTCGGTTATACAACAAACTCCCGCAGGAACTGAAAATGTCCGTGAGCTTGTCAAATTTTAAAAACAAACTTAAAGCCTTTCTGCTCAGTAAGCATTACATTTATGATTTCTTTAATGATGCTTGATATTCATCTGTATCTCACTTTAAATTTTATTATTTTATATGTGCTTGTAACTTTATCTTGCTATTTTATCTGTATGTGTATGTATAATTTGTATCAATTTTCTCTTGTGTGCCTTTTACTGACTTGTCCTATATCATGTTTTTGATCTCTGGACCAATAAACTATTATTATTATTGTTGACGCGGATTAATTCCAGGTTTTCATGCTTACAGTGGAGCGGGCTCAAGCTGTATGCATAGCTATTGTATATTTATGGTGTGTTGTCATTTAAAAATCGCCAGACAATAAAGCATGTGTTAATTATGATAGATTTTTGTAAATTTATGTATGTATTTTTGTGTAGGTCTAGAGTTTCAAGACTTTTGAATAGTTTTTTTGGGATGACACCTGTGTACGATATTATAATAGGTACTATAATAACTTTATTTTGTTGCCAAATGTTTTTAATTTCTTCGGCTAATGATAATTATTTTTGAATTTTTTCATTGTGTTTTTTCTCTATATTTGATGTGTTCGGTAGTAAAACATCTATTAGGTATGTATTTGTTGACATACATTGTCGTGTCTTTGTGTACTTTCTGTACTTGCTAGGGTGCTACATCCACTTGCAATGTGTTCTATTGTTTCATTTTCGAATTTGCATCTCCTGCATTTATCACTATTTATTGTTGGATCTTTTATCACATATTTCATGTAGTTCTTTGTTTTTATGATTTTGTCCTGAATGGCTATGTGGAAACCTTCGGTTTCAGCAAACAGGTTCCCATTTTCAAGCCATTTATTAGATGCTTCTTTGTCTATGTGAGGTTGTGAGAGTTGGTAGAGATGTTTACCATGGAGTGTTTTGTTTATCCAGGAGTCAATTTTCTGGATTTGTGTTTTTATATGATTGCTTGTATCATATTTTTTATTTTGTAGTTGTAGTGGTGTAACAGATATATCTATTATTATTATTATTTATTTTGTTATTTTGAAGCATTTCTGATATTCTTTTTGTCTCTCTTAATTCAAATTTTGTAAATGCAGTGCATTTAATTTGATATATGCGTATTTTTCTGTGGTCTGGTATGCTCTACTTAGGATTTTTAGGCATTTGTAGCTGTCAGTTATAGTAACAAATGTAACATTATTTTCTAAATCAGAGAAACTCACTACACTTTCACTATCTAACCGGTTTTGTGTACTATTATTACATGTTTACCTATTAAAAATAACATAATACACACTTAAGATAATGCTCAGAAAGAAATAGAGTTGATTTATGTTAATTCCAAGAAAATGTATACAAATGTGATCCACGTTTTCAGCTTGCGATTATACCGCAAAGAAGGCCACGTGGGTTCATTTTGTTGCCATAAAGGAATATTTATTTTTTTCTTCATTTAAAAAAAAATAAAAACAAAGAAGGCAATAAAAAATGCAGCTAAAAAATAACCAGAGTGATCGACACAATTTTGTCTAAAATATTCAATAAAAACAAACGTTGGGTTAAGAAAGGAGGAAAAGTTTTATATGCAAAGTTTCCCTTAGGTATTCACCAAATGTCTTTTCTAATCATTGTCTCACAATATTGCTTTGTATTTCCATTAAAAATATATTTCATTTCTTGGTTCTACCTGCAATACTTGACAGCGTTGCTTTTAGATCAAGATGAAAAATATGCGCAACTAGGGCATTTTCACAATGTGAAATGTTTATAAAAACCTTTGCATGGATGATGCATTTAATCATTACTCCCAAGGAAACCCTTATCAACATTGTTCTTAAAGTAGAAAAGAAATTATGTGTTTTAAGCCTGAGTTTGCGATGATTAAATCACTGACTGACTCTGCATCCTTAAATGATGACTTTCGGCTGTGAAGCGATATAGTTTGCATTGTCACAGGACAAAAATCCTACACTAAAGGATAAATAACATGATACTGGAAGGGGTTGCCCTCCCCTTGCGATGCTCCTACAAAAGATACTGGTATACAGGAGTGCAGAAAGAGAGTCTAGATTATTGTTTATCAGTGCACAAGGTGAGCAGGGATGCAGGCGGTGCCAAAACAGAATTCATAAACTTAAAGCCATGGTGCCTGGTGCAGTTTCACCGTCACACCATACCACGCATGGCCATTGGCATCATGTAGCAATTTAGTAATTTTTCTATTATCATATTTTCATTTTGCTAAGTCAGGAATCACATAAATAAATTCAAGTAATTTTGTTATAAATATTACTAACATTTTGAATTAGCACGTTTCTAATTCTTTGGCTATATTAAAAGCTTCAACATGTTCCTTAGGTGTTTTCCCAAGTTGGTCCTTTTAAAATGTCTAAATAACAGAATCTTAAATCAACAAGATATTTATTTTACAGAACCAAATAGGTACTTGAGTATATTGTCGTGAGTGTAACTTTTCCAATTATCTCCGAGTCACAAGCCGGCCAATGAGATACATTCTTTTTTATGGGTAAAGATCACCTCAAATTCACTTGCATCATATAGGCCAAACGTAAGCAGCTTTCCCTGTGATGGATAACATGTAAGAATAGGTTAGGACAAAAAAATGTCTCATCCAGCAGGATAAACCGTGACATTAACTTAGTGGCAACTACAGATTCTGAGCTCCTGGCGAAAATTTCAAATAGGCACTCCTTAAACAACCCTACCTACTACAAATCATTCTGCATTCGCTTAGAAAATGTAGATATAAATGAAAAAATGCACTATTTAATATATAGTTTTATTTACAAGTCATTAGGCATGTTTGTCTGTATAAATGAGGTGATTTTCTTATTATTCTTTTTGATTTCTTCTTCTAATTTTCTTTTCCTTGTCTTTTTCACAACTGTGCTAGTTTTACTTAAATTATCCTTCTCCATTCTAAATAAATATGAAATATGGTTGCAGGGCTTCTTAATACACAATTAAAAACCTAAATTTTCTCTTCTGAATTTTTTCCTGGTTGTTTTTATTTTGGCATTTTTATGCATTCTTTACAAAAAGTAAAAAATGAACACCTTATGGTTAGGTCATGACCATCTGTCCATTCATGTGTTTCATCTCCAAAACTACTGGCTGGATTTTCATGAAATTTGGTATTTAGAAAATAAGAAAATGATATAAATAGTTTACATAGTCTAATCTGGAGTTCTATTTTACTGGTGACAAAAAATGAATTATCAGTCATATCTCATCAAGTATTATTCATAACAAAAAGTCTTTAATTCTTTCAGCCCCAGTGGTGTCATGTAGCACCATGAGGTAAACATGGTTATATTTATTTCTAATTCACTCATTGGTTAAAAATAAATTCATTTTGTGTAAGATGTATCCTATATTTTTAAGTTAAAATTTTGGTAATGCTGTATATGTACATATATAGTCTCTGACCTTGGATGATAAAACCTTAAACTTAGTTCATGTGTACCTTGTTTTTTCATACTGCAGACCTCGATCAATATTTTGAGCGTTATTTTTCTCATTTTTTTGTGAAATTTGATTTATTTTTTAAGGTATTTCTTTAATTCTGTTAGCAAATGGCACAATTTAAAAAAATACTTTAGTTACAATTTATATTTAAAATCACATATTGCCGTATGGCACCACTAGGAACCATGTATGTATCTACATTTATTTCTCATGTACTACTCTCTTTCTTTTCTTTTTGGTACACCTTTAACTATTAAATTCTTGCTATTAATGTTATTTAATATGTATATTACCCTAAGAATGTTTTAAATAATATTTTATTGAATATAAATGGAACTTTTCATCATATGATAGCCTCCAATCGGAAGAAGCTAACAAGGAAATTAATTATTGTCCTCTTAAATGTAGAAGATTCCGAGTATGAAATGAGTGATGCCTCGGATACAGAGAGTGACTCTGTTAGCATAGGCAACACAGGTGAGAACCAACCACCAAGATCAATAGGTATCTTCAATCCATTTCAAACAGAAATACATTAAAGATAAGTTTCTATGCAGGAGAGTGATGAGAATAGAGAAAAGGATAACAATGAAGAAAAAGTTAGACATAAAAGGAAAGGAAGCCATAGTGCGCCCAATGGTGCTTTCAGGACAGTGATTGCAACAGTATTTTAGTTAACATTGACTGGATGGGCCTGCATGATATGCTTGTTGCCTTGTGCAGAACAAGCATCAGATCATTATTATCTCAGGATAATATTCCATCTCGTCAACACATGCGTTAAAAATGCATGGCTACTGAACATGAGGCATCTTTTGCAAAAACAAGAGAGATACATGTCTCTGAAGAAATTCAGGGCACAAGTTTCTCTAGCTCTGATGGCTGCAGGAAAGGAACATTTAGGAAGAAAGAGAGGAAGACTATCAGATGAAAAGAAGACAAAAAGTAAGCCTTTAGCGCAATGTCCTATACCTGACAATTATAAACTAAACAGCAGAATTCACCTAAAATCTAAGTTGCAACTTACCTATGGATGATACCAGGGGCCTACATTCAGGTTCTGCTAGGTTTGTGCCACACATCCAATGAACGTAATGAAATATTGATTCAATGATTTTAATCCTTGAACCATATAAGGTGATGGTAGACATCAAAAACGTTTTTATTAATTCACCATCTACAGCAACTCTGCCCCACAGCCATAAAAAAATGTATGCTGCACAAAGTGACAAACTTCCCCATCCTTGATTCCACAGCCTAGCATTGGGTGTGTTGAGCCATGGAGCAAAGTCACTTTATGCGGTGAATGGAAAAAAATGTTTTAGCAACTAAAATCGCTGTATGCGGTGAAAGATTTAACCAAAACAATGAAAATACACATCATGTTGATTGCCAAGCAATGCAGTTGAGCTGAAAATTTGCTGAACATCTACCGCTATTTTCCATCGCATATTAATGCAGTACGTGCACCGAGGGATAGTTGGCGAAGGCAACCAACCAACTTTGCTTGTATTTCTGACGGCACAGAAGGTCATTCCATGAGACCTGTCATGCAAGTGTTGCCATTCCTCTCATGACTTTTGCTTCTTGCTGATTTTGGCTTTCATTAGCTCTGTATTTATGTAAATTTTAAAATGGCTTTATTTTAATGCATTTTTTCCTGTACTATTTATATGCTTATTATATTATCATTTGAAGATGGCTATTGTGTTCACTTATCATGCAACTTAAATTAATCCTCTTTTACCTCAAGGACCATGCTTCAAAATCCACTGTATGCCAGTGGATGATACATTGCTGCATCAAATTCAAAAATAAGCACTTGAATAAATATGTATATATTTATCTTAGGTATCTTTGATAACCATAACAAGCTCATAAAACCATATGAGCATTTTGGCAGCCATCTTCAGTAGTGATTCCCCAAAAGTAGTTTCTAAATAGATGAATTTTTTTTCGATAACAAGACAATCTCAATATTTCTCTATTTAACATTGCTGTATGGTATACAAGTACTGTGGAAGAATGAGATAAAGTTCATTCATTTTGTAACTGAAAATATATCTTAAGCCTAGAATTCCTCAGGATAGAAAATATGAGTTCTACTTAAACATATAAAGACTGAATAACCCGATATTATAATAGATATGCTAGAGGAAAGTCTAACACACAGAAAGGAAAAATTTCAACTAAAAAAATTTCAAATGTTATGCAATTATACCCAGTCATTTAAAAAATACATTTTAAAGTTTTCAAACTATTTTAAAGATGAATAACATAAATTAATGGTTGAAGAACTTCTAATTTAATTTAGATGAAGCTATGTTCATCATATGAATATGAAGTGCTTTTGCTGTAAATGCAGTGATTTTACAAAATAAAACTCACAAAGCATCAAAATTAATTGCAGGAAAAATATATTTAATCTTTGTTTTGATATTATGCCATAAATTGTCAGTGACACACCTTGAAACTATGAACACATATGCTAACATTCGTATTTTAGTAAAATTTAACATAATCTGGAACTATTCCATTTTTGCAAGTATTTTTTGTCAATCTCTTCATAAATAAATGACAGATCACATTTATGTAAAAACAAATATTAAAAAAAGAAATAAAAGTTATATACAACCATATTTTAAAGTTTAGTAAACAATCTTTGCTATGACAGGATTAAGATTATATAAAGAGATGTTCACTAACACTACCTAGGAACATAGATTAGAGAAAATTATAGACACCAATTCTCTCAGTGGGAATGTAGGAAGGAAAAAGTTTATTTTTTAGAAAGTTTGCATACTGCATTTATAAGGGTACACAACACAACATTGCACATAATTGTATATGATGCAAAAATAACATCAAAATGGCATTATCCATCAATAAAATTAAATACACATTCTCAGGTTGAAATATAACATTATGCTCTATTAAATCTTTCATCAGATTAAAAAAATAAATTGCACTGTTGACTTTTAAAATATAGTTCACTTGTAAAATTTTCTTCATTTAAATAATAATATATTTAAATGGGTAACGTAATTGGATTCTGAAAATGAAATAAATCATTTTCAAGTTAAAAAAACAAAATAAAAATAGCCATCTATATCCAAAACTGATTTTTAAAAAGTTGGAAGAATTACAACAGAATATTGCTGACTAAAAGACTAAATTCCAATGTATAGGTCTTGTAGCATACAGTATTAAATAATCAGGCTAGGGCATTCATTTAAAATAAAATATGACCAAACTTATAGACACACAATTACAGCTAATGCATAAAATATAAAAGTATATAGAGAATAACCACATAAAAAGTAAGGATTTAATAATAACATGAAAGAGTATAAATACCATGTTGAAAGTAATCCAAATAGTAGTTAATAGTAGGCAAGATGTCTTTACCACAGCTAAGAAGCTGTGATGCGATTATTAGTATTAACAGAGACTAGCAATGAAAAAATTACATTTTGTAGAATGGTCACACCAAAGGAAATACTGATAGCCATCCTGAATGACATTGCTCCAGATGTTTACAATAGAAAATAAAAATATATAAAGAATATATTGTTACCAATATATAAGAACAGTATTACATAAATAAAAATAACATACTAAGTCATTAAGCTATAAGAGTGTTACCAAGTACAGCAAGTCCTCGATTTACGTCAGGGATGCGTTCCAGGAAAGTATGATGTAAATCGAAACAACATATATCAAAATCGAATTTTTGTGATCGCTTTAATTCATGTATATACCAATCTAAATGACGTAGCTTGCAGAAACAAAACCGATGATGCATTCGGCAACAATTCTGAACGAAAACATAGGCACCTTGCTCATAAATATCAAGATGCCTCGGGAAAATATTTTCAAAGGAGGTGAATAACAATAATTGTCTTCGTTGTCTCTTTTAACCGGACTAAATGACATTAAATCAAAGAACTAAAGTAGGTAATGTCTTTCATGCTACTGAAGAAGCTAACCAGGCAAATACGACGCATTTTTTAAAAATTTCATTAAAAATACGGGAATTACAGTAATTAAAAAACTCCTAGGACACCAGTCAGCAATGACATTATAATGAATCAATGTAAATCGGAACGACGTAAATTGAAGACACTGTATAGTATGAAGAGCAAGAAACATAAAATTCAGATCTATACCTGTCAGACTGATGGACACTCATTCTTTATCGAGAATCTCAACCCTTCACAACATTTGTCGAGTGGATGAAACTCAGCATTGCTAGTACCTGCTAGAGCTTATATGCCAAAGCTTACTCAACACATCTTCAATGTCATTACGCTTCTAGCCCATCTTTGTACAAAAATAATGAATTCGCTTGAGATTCAAATAATTTTTTTGACCATCACCAAATATGTTAGAAATTATACAAATTAAGTAACAATAAGTTAAATGGACAATGGAAAATTCTGAATGGAGGAGAACATTAGAGTAGTTAGGGATTTTGAAAAGGCCTTGCATTATGTTATGATGGATAAAAAAAGAGCATGGCAGAACATTCTGGAAATTAATTTAGAGATACTCGTATGACATAAACATAATGCTTCATAAATTTCTTCATTTGAAATAATTAGACAAATGGAAGGAAAATCCTTATAGATACTCCTTCGTTACCTGTTCTCCCTCTGAAAGTTTCTCTAAAATCTGAAAGAAGTGCCATATATGCAATAGTCTCAAATGGCTGCTCGAAAGTAATATATCAAGACCAGTGAATAGTTTATTACAGAAGAAGGATAGGCCTATTCACAAGAACATCTTACAGAAATGTATCATGATTCAATGGTGTGTTTTTGAGCATAAGGCGACCCATGTGAAGAGGTGGGCAAAAAAAGAAATGAAAAAGAAAATAAAATGGCATGAGAAGGAATCATATCCAAACCCTGGTCTTTCCAAGTAAATGCTCAGCATAAAAATTTCTCACCCATTTCTATATATCTTTACCCAAACATTTTATTTAAGCTCTATTTAATTATCTTTTTTTCATTTCCATGTGGCGTATAGGTTTTCCATCCCATAGATACAGCCTATTTAGTAGGCATGAAATATTGAAAATGGAGAAAACACAAGCAATGAATGAGTTCTTTGCCAAGGTAATGACACTAGCCAAGATTACTCAAATTGACAATTAGGTAATTAACATGCTGCAACTGTCATAAACTTGGATTAGTTAGAAAAATCAATTTCTTTAAATTTTTCATGATTTCACCTAGAGTTCCACGTTGCTAAATGTTGGCTGACAAAGAAAATACAAAAGCAGTTTATTTTGAACTGAATGAAATTTTGGAAGAGAAGGTAAATCATTTCTTTCTAAAGCAAGACATAGGGGACATTTTCAACTCTTCAGGAAAGAGTCATGGCTAAGCAACTCCAATTCAATGTGAGGGTCAGTCTATTTCTGGACAAAGTTGGTGTTCAACTTACTAACAATGATTTGTTACAATCGACAAAAACTCCCACAGAAGAAATGTCTTAATTTATACTGACTCTCTTACTTTACATGTATGATATTTTGATCCAAGATGTGTAATATTGTGCAAGATTTACCATTAGAATAAAATCTTAAACTATCCAAGTTTCTGAACTGAGTTCCTTAAGATTCTTGATTTATTTCCTGTTTTGGTTTGGAATGCAATGGAAGATATTAACTTAAGATACACTTCAAATATGACACTGTTTAAAGAATGCTGACCAAGTGAATAACAAGAGAGCATTTTAGAAGAATAAAATTTAGAAAAGACATATACGACATAATTCTTGTGGCAGAATACAGCAACTATGAAATTGCCACACTAGAACACCATGAAGTACTAAGAGTTGGCAAGTTTGATTTTTTGTCATATTTTCTAAACTAAAGTCACAATTGTAGACAGAATGAATATAAGAAAATAGAAAATTTGAATTACATAGAGAAACATACAAGAAAATGATCTGAGTGGTGATAGAGGTTATAAATTTAAGGCACAAAAATTTATCGTAAAAGAAAAAGGGAATTATTGAGACTGTTCATTGTCAAAATATGAGAACAATTTGTGAAGTGTGAAACTGCATAAAATATACAGAAATTATCACCTAACAGATAACAGTGGTATGAAACTATAGGGGGAAAATAAGTGAAACGGAAACTTGGAGTGAGGGAGTGAAATGAAAGTATAAAACACAAAAACAAACGGGTAGGAAAATATTTAAAAATAATTTGTGCTTAACAAAAATAGCAAATTCAAATACTTCACACTGCAAACAAAAAAAACAACTTAAATTAAAAAAAAGAAGGGTAATCATAAATGTGATGGGAAAATATTGTAAAAAAATACAAATCAGCTAAAAAATAAAATTTCCTTTGATATGTGGTAAGTATAAAAAATAACACGCATTAATTTCCAATCTTACTAGTAGACTTAAGGTAATCTGTTACAATGTTTTTAATACTGAATCACAAAATAGCTGCAACCTTTCTCTATAATTATGTTTTAGACATTTTAGAAGGAAGTATGGCCATGCGGAGTGAATCAAAATATAAAAAATGTCTTCTCTTGTCTTGGAAGTGCTTGGTCACCTATTAAGATAAATGCATTTCAAGTCTGCACATTTATGAGGTTTTTTTATAAAGTGGAAGCCTCTGTATCAGGAATGTTGTTTAAATCATTGTTTATAGACCAGAAGAATGTTGGTGGACCACTTGTAAAGCAGTACTTCCTCTCCAATGGCGTGTCGTTCTCCACCCAGTACATGAGATAGAAGTTGCACATTTCATCTTGGTTGGTAGGGCTGCAAAGGGAAAGGAAAACAAAACATTATAACAATTATACTGCGGTGGTAATTAGAAAATCTCACTCAAACACTTACCCCACATAAGTCCACCTATCTCGCTTGCTATCCATTGTACATCTTGCAGCCTGAAATCAATATATGCACAATTAAGCTTCTTTTACACTAAGAGTAATGCAATTATTCTATTTATTTGTTAAATGTAACAGAATTTTTATCAGTAATCCCAGTGAGTGGTATTTTTGTACTATGAAGATAATACTTTCTTTATAATTGAGTGCTAAATTCTTTGAATCATTGTGTGTGTGTGTATGTATGTACATATGCATGTATGTATGTATATACAGATATGCCTCGTTTAGCGCATGCTATTTTAGCGCATTTTTGATATTATTATTTTTTTTATTATTTTTATTTATTTTTAATTCCATAAAAATTGCATACACAAAGCATTACAATTGTCAGGAGCCGTCATAGAGGACATTCACAACATATATATATACTATGGGAGTTACATATCAAAACAAACATACAAAAAGTACAGAGTGAGTACATAATACATATGCTACATTTTCTTATATGTTCTATGTTTCATATTTTATAATTGTGCAACTAGCCTTCATCAAAAATCATCATATATATTTGAAAGTAAGAAAACATATTAAAACTACAATCTCAAAATACAGCAATATTTAAATATAAAACAAATAAATTACATGTTAGAGTTTCTTCCTGTTACATGTTTTTGGAGTAGCATACATCAATAAATTCTTCCACTGAGTAAAAAGCATTCTCCAGTAGAAATTTGTACATTTTGTTCTTAAAGTCTTTTTCTGATCTGCTAGACTTAAGGTTGGGAGATAAAATATTAAACCATTGAATACCTTTATATTTGGGTAGGCTTTCATACAATTTTAGTCTATGTTGGATAAGACGGTAAGAGGAATTGCCTCTAGTGAAGTGTTCATGGACATCTTTATTAGATATTATATCATCCAAAGTAGTTAAATATAGCAATGTCCTATATATTACAATGGAGGGGAGTGTCAGTAGTTTAAGGTCAACAAAAGCCTGCCTACATGTTTGTTTCAGGGGTAAGTTTGCTATATAGCGTATTGCTTTCTTTTGTAAAATGAAAAGATTCTGTAAATTTGTTTTACTAGTGTGCCCCCATAATTCAATTCCATAGACAAGGTATGGGTAAATCAGTCCAAAATAAGCAGTTTTCATAACTCCTTGTGTACAGCGATATTTTAGGTTCCTTAAGACGTAAAGATTTCTGCTAATTTTATGCGATATTTCATCTATATGGTAATTCCAGCTTAGTTTTTCATCAATAATTAAACCAAGAAATTTTGTGCAGTGGTTTTTCATTATCATGATATCTCCTACAAAGTAGCTATTTTCTGAGTCATATAAGCGTGGGGAGAATTCTATAAAGCATGATTTTTCAGTGTTTATTGTGAGAAGGTTTTCATTATAATATTGTGCAATGCTGTTTAAGACAACATTTCCCTTTATTTCCAGTTGAGAGTACAGCTTATCAGCTATTGTGATAGAAGTATCATCCGCATACAAAATTATAGTCCCATCATTAATAACAGATTGGATGTCATTTATATATAATAAGAAGAGCAAGGGCCCAAGAATTGAGCCTTGGGGAACTCCATTGGTAGCAGTGAGATTAGATGACATAATATGCCCCTGGCATGTCTGTAGTTTTGTTACCTGCATTCGGTTTGTTAAGTAAGATTTGATGAGACTATGGGCTTGACCTCTTATTCCAAAATTTTCTAGTTTTTCAAGTAGTATGTCAAAATTTACGCAGTCAAAAGCTTTTGATAGATCCAAGAAGATACCAGTGGAGTTATTTCCTTGATCAATATTGCTGATAATTTTTTCCAGAAAGGTGATTGCCGCAGTAGTGGTAGATTTGCCCTTTATGAATCCATGTTGGGTGTTACAGATTATGTTATGCCGTTTGAGGAAAGGTGTGAGTCTATTCAGCAGTATTTTTTCAAATATTTTGGAAAAACATGATATCAGAGATATGGGCCTGTAGTTCGCTACATCCCTTTTGTCACCCTTTTTATAAATTGGATGAATTACAGATATTTTGAGAGCATTTGGAAAGATTCCTTCTTCAAAGGCTTTGTTAATGGTGTTAGATAAAGGAGAGGCTATGGATGATGCACATGCTTTTATGGCAGTAATAGGAATACCATCATATCCTGCAGAATTTTTTGCTTTCATGTTTTTAATTATGCTTTTGACCTCTGTGTCATTAGTTGGAAAGAGGTAGATACTTTGAGCAACTCTATTATTCAAGAAATGTTTATCCCTTGAAGTGTTAGGTAGTTTTTTGGATATTTTTGCAGCCATTGTGTTGAAAAAACTATTGAAATAATTTGCAATTTCCATTGGGTCGTTGATGGTGACTTTATTGATACATATTTCAGTGGGGGAGGAAGTTGGTGTTTCCTTTCCTCTGGCCTGATTAATAATATTCCATGTACTTTTACTAATATTATTCGAGTTTAGGATATAGGCATCATTGTATTTCTTTTTAGTTGTTAACACTAAATTATCATAAAACTTTTTGTAATTTGAAAATTCATGTTTACTATTAATGTCTCTATTTGATAAATATATTTGTTCAAGATGGCAAAGCTCTGCCCTGGCTTTTCTGATTGAAGCATCAATCCAGTTACTTTTTTTTGTTATTTTATTCCATTTTTTTACAGTTGTGATAGGGCAACTGAGGTTGAACCAGTAGGAGAAGGTTTCAATGAGATTATTATATTTGTCATCTGCTGTATTATTGAGTGTCACACCAGACCATTCTTCATTCATTGTTAAATTTTGAAGGCGCATTAGGTTTTCTTTCTTACAGTTATGCACTTTAAATGGTACGTAATGCGGTGGGCTTACTAAATTTTGATATAAGTTTATGCTAATTTTTATAGCTAAATGATCAGATAGTGAGGAATGAATTACTAGAGAGGTAAATGCAGAAGGATTTAGATCAGTTAAAATATTATCTATACAGGTAGCTGTGATATTTGTTATCCTTGTAGGTGAAGATATGGTATGTTTTAAGCCAAATAGTTCAATAAATGAGATAAATTTTTTACTGTTTCTTGTATTTTCCAATATATTCACATTAAAGTCACCAATAATAATCAATTTACTCTTTAATTTTGGCTGCATGTTTTCGATTATTTGTGTTAGTTGGTTCAGGCAGAGATCAATATTACCACTAGGGGGGCGATATATTCCTAGGATATACATTGTATTATTATTTCTTGGGGTGAGTTTTATGCCTGTAATTTCAATGTTTTCCTGGTCTGAAAATCTATCCAGTTCTAAGTTGTCTATATGAATTTGCAATTTACTATTGACAAGTATTATAACACCTCCACCTTTTTTTCCTTTTCTGCAGCTGACTGCACCTAATTTCATTTTGGACAATATGTTACGATGTGTTTGTTCTAGTTTTAACCCATGTTCACTGAGTACCAAAATATCAGGGGTTTCTTCTTCAATAAAAACCTCGAGCTGGTCAATTTTATTGCCCATACCTTGGATGTTTTGATGTATTACATTTAGTCACTTTGATTTGGCTTTGGAAATCCCATCCATGCTTCTTGTTGTGATTCCTGTTGAGGGTTGGGCTGGGATCAATACACCAGCTTGGCCTCGAGTAATCGTTTTAGGAGCCTGATTACAGGTGGGATTGTGGCTGGGATTAGGTGGCAAAATTGGAAGAGGATTTTTATCGGCACTTTCACTTGGGTTGCTATCACAATCAATAGCACTGGCTGAAGAATCATAATGAGCACTTGCTGTATTCTGACAGGGGACACACAATGGTGAGGGTGGGTCACTTAGTTCAGATTTGCTAATTTCACTCTTTCTCCACCTGGTGAAGGAAAACCTACTAACACATGCACCTTCTGGCCAGTTTTCACTTTTATTCAAATCTGATAAGAGAGAGAGATCAGCACTGATTTTAAAGGAAGCACTCTGACTGCTGTATATGTCAAGTTTTTCGCATGTAAAATTATCGTTATTATATCTCTTTGAAAGAAAGTTTATAATATTATCACATGTAACATTCACATTAACTCGTCCCAAATAGAGCCAGGCACGTTTAGGGATTGCTGTAAAACTGTTTTTTTCCTTGCTGGAGCCGAATATTAAGTGTTTTACTTGCTTACCTCGTTTTGCTATGCCAGGACCGCGTTTCGATAAACTCGTACTCTCCTTAATGGAGACTTCTGATGGACATTCGTGATGAGAGTTTTCATGTAGGCTGTCGGCATATTTACTTATGGTTTTGTTCCTTTTTTTGTAGCTCACCTTTATAAAACCATCGTCACTATGAGAAAAAATTTTGTCGGAATTCTCTGACGCATTTAGGGTATCAGTTGGAAATTTTGACGGTTGCAGGTTAGTTCCACCGGAGGACACAACGGCATACTTAGCAGATGGGTTGGGGGCTGATTCTGCATTAATATCTGCAGTGACTACGTTACTTGGGATAACTTCTCGTTCAATGAGCGCATTGCTCAATTTGTTTTTAATTGAATTACTACATACTTGCTTGGACTCCACAAGCGCCAGTCTTTCTTCCAGGCAGAGTAAGTTCCTGATAATAAAATCAAAAACGGCCGGAGAGGAATTTTCGATGCCAGGTCGCGCGGTGTTTAGGTTCACTGTTGAGCAACAGGTTTCACACATCCAGAAAATCGATTTATGACCCTGGATTACGTTAGATTCTATTTCTGTAAGATTGGAGCACTTTAGGTGGTAATATCCCATGCATCTACCGGCACATGGTAATTATAGCGCTGTTAGCATCTCAGGACTAACATTTTTATTTTTGAAAATTTTTAAAATAATGCTTCTAAATGCTACGGTCCTTTATTATGGTCCCAGCATTTTTCTCACCTTCATTTGTACTTTCACTCTCTGTTCAGAGATAGTCATTCCACTCTAATTAAAGACAAGTTGTTGTTATTTATACGTTTATTAACTTTATTTCTATTTCACTCGTTCACTTTTATTATATTTTTTACATTGTTTTGAGGCAATTCCACAGTATTTTTAAGTGATGCTAACATCGGAAGTTGTTAACGTTGCTGTTGAGATGTGCAGGGTTGGGTTCGCATCGGATGGGTTTTTGCTTAAGATTAGGTTAGATTAGGTTCACGACAACTTTAACTTTAGCTATTGTTAGTCATTTGTTATTCTGATGTTTTTTTGCTGTTGGTACCTATGCTAAAGTTACGTGTCTGAAGCTGCAGCGGCGCCGCTGAATCGTAATATCACTCGTATTCCGTTTTTTATTTACTTTTGCGCTGGCCAATCACCAATCGAAGATCTTCGTGATCATGAAGAATTTTAGGAATATTTCAAGGTAATACAGTATATTGCTGTTTTACCAAGTAGATGCCAGAAATACTTATGATATTTTGTATATCTCGTTTATTTTATAATACGTTTTTTCATCGAAAATGTTATGTTATTAGAAAATTGTGATTTTCCACCATAAAGAATTAATTTTTTTAAGTTGTTGTACACCAATAAGTTCATAATAAATAATTATTTAAAAATAATTGTCATATACCGTATTAACTCGTTTAATACCCGCACACGGGAAATGTCCGCACCCCCGTTTTTAGAGCTAAAAATCTGGAAAAAACGGTAATTCGTGTCATATCCGCACTTCTAAAATTTTGATATTTTACAGCAATATCGGTTGAATAATCTATCTGAAGTCGAATTTGATGATATAATTATGGCAACAAGCAAATATTTAAGAAATGACTTCAAAAATTATTTTTAATACTTTTTTAACGTACGTAAACATGAAAAATTCACATCCATTGCCATTATATTACACGGAGACAACTCAAAAACCTATTTTGGAGTCTAGCTCCTTGATCTCGCAGAAATTTTCAATTTTGAGATAATTGAGTAATTTTCGCTAATTTTGCAAAATTACGCTAACTCGACCATTATTCCCCTAGAAAAAGTGCGAATTTTACATAAATAAACGTAAACAGTTCATGCTCAAAATAAATACCCGTGTCAAATCCCTCAGACACATATTACCAAAAATAAACCGGTCACTAGACGCACTGCGACCGGTTACATAGAAGCGTTTCTCACGTTTCTGTCTATGCCTGCGTCTCTGCGTGCGTCCCTGCCTGCCTGCGCCCCTGTCTGCCTGCGTCTGAAGCTTTCCGGCATGAACGCAAATAAACCGGGAACGGTCGGCTCGATTTCGACAAATCTTTCGCCTGAATACTCGGCCCGAACGCCTACAGGTTTTAAGTGGGTAGTCATCCCCCGGAAAGGCATGGGTTCGATACCAGGATAGTTTTCGTTTTTTTCATTTGATTAACACGTAATCGGTTAGAATACGTAGTGTAGACCTTTATTCTTTAACATTTTTAAATATCTTACGATCGAGACTCTGACTCGAGATTTACACTATTTCACGTAAAAAGAAATGATTCTTAATTTCGATTCAGTTGTTTAATTCTTGTTTGCTCATATTTTAAGTTTATATTCGATTTTCTCCGATTTTTCAACATTTCAATTGCTGACCTCGGATTTTTGCAATGTTAGACTCGGGCTTTCAGGTGCATTTGCACGAAGCCTACAATGAAACGAATCAAGGAAAATAACCGATTGAAAATTTATTTGAAAAGTTTCGTGTAAATATAAAACAAATGAAATACGCAGCGAGGAAAAGAAACGATTCCAATTCATTGTAATAATGGACAACTTAACATTTCAAATAGAAACATTTCATGCATACATTGAAAATATCGTTTCGTTTGCAAGTTTTATTGTGCAGTTTAAGCAAATTACAATATTGATAATGTTTGCGATTAATTTCTTTTGATATTGACGCGCGGTCGGTGCATTTATTACTTAATATTAAACAAACCACAGAACATACGATATGCAGTACCATCAGAAATGTTGAAAAAAACAAAAAATATTGTGTACCAGTAGTCTAAATCATGTAGGTATGTGCTTTTGGTTATGAAAATGGTGTGAGCTATATAATTATTTTAAGAGGGGCAATAAAAGTGATTCAACTAATAACACTCTTTGTAACATTTTTTTGTCATAGGAACTATCGCATTGGGTCACTTCATGCAATGGTCTCTAGATGTTTGCAGGAAGTACTGCAACAGGCCCCTAGTTTCAATTAAAAGCATTAAAGGTCCATTTAAAAGCAATGAGGTCATTGCCATGGTTTTTTATACATTTCCATTGTTGAAGAGAGAAAAAATTTATACTTTTTTAAGAATTCAGTTCTTTCAGATAAACAACTGTTCTTTTCTCGAATTCGTATCCCAATTTTAAGTTACCTATTTAAAAATGCATTTTTAGAAAGTCTTGCACTGAATCCCATGCTTTTATTATGGGGTATTGAAATGGAACATTGGGGTTAAAAAGACCCCTTAAATATGAAATTTTTTGTGATTTTCGATTTTTCTCGTCCATTGTGTCACTCGACCTACTTACATGCCAAATTTCGGATTTCTAGCCTTTCTTGAAGTACCTAATATATTTATGTCAGTGAGTGAGTGAGGCACAAGTAGCCTTTTTATTATATAGATAAAGATGGGACAGAGTATTTACCGTGGGCAGTAAGGTTGATGATGTGGGATGGAGGGGAGGGGATAGCTCATGCAACCTTAGCGCAGAGGTTTGCAACCTTTTTCCAATAGCAACCTGCATTAATATTTCCGAGTACCTCAGTGGATCAAATTTAAAGTGATGGTTGTTTCGATTGGACTCATTTTAAGTCTCAGATGGTCAAACTTTAGCCCTTAAGAGAATGTGTAGTATGTTATAATGTAAGAGTCCCACATGGTCATTTTGACCATGTTGGAAAAAAATTGTACCCATTTGAAAAATAAAATAAATAAAAAGTTCATGAATAGGTTTAGTAAATAAATTGTTTGCCTGTAAATAATTACATAAATACTTCTCATTTTCAACAAATTTACCGAGAATTGCAAACCAAAAGTTGACATGCATAGTCTGTGGAGTGGATGAAAGTATCTCACGAAGAGGGGTATGGGGTTGGGCGAATCTTACAGTATATATATATATATGATGTAATTATTTTTACAAATTTTTCTTTATATACCATTACAAAGTGTGCCCGAGCAGGAATTTATATTTTCACAGAATTTAAAGCGCAAATGATAAATTTTACGAGGACCATGGTAGGAGGTTAGTGTGAGAAGGTGAAACATTTCAGAAGGTGGCATTATAGCATTGTCACTACATGTCTGCACATATTTGTTGTGATCTGGGGCATAATTTTGCCTTTTGCTTCAGGTGGTAGATTTCCATGCCATGGTCCTGAATTTTATATAAAATTAACTGCAATATTTAGCTGTGCTTAAAATTATAAATAGTAATAGTCATCAAAAATAATTTTCATTTGTATAAACTGACTACAATTTCAGCACATAATTTGTTTCATTATAAAACGGTATCAAATTAAATTTAGGGAAACATTAATGCTTTCTCAGTATTTATAATTTCATGGCCAAATATTATCTTAGAATATAAAAAAATTAATATGCAAAAACTAAATATATCTACCAGCATATCTCCATAGCCAACTGTAACATTGTTGACGATGGGGTAAAACATCTGAGGTGTCAGAGGGTCTCTTTTCCCAAGAAGTGTCCAGACATCTGTCCCATCTTCTGAACGTGAAACTTTGTAACCAGAAACCACTTTTCCTGAAAAATTTTCAATTTGAAAAGATTACATTAAGATGAAAATAAACAAACTTACTCAAAATGTTAGCCTAATTAATTTGTACTAATGCTCAGTCAGTGATTTAACAAATTAAAAATTATTCTAAAAATAGTTTCTCTTCAAGAAAACTCTTGCTATCTGCAAAATAGATGACTACATATATAACCAATACAGTCACTTTCTATAATTTAGGAATAATTTGTTTGCCTCTTTATTTTGAATGAATTCCAATTACACATCTCACTTCTTTCTGACAAAGTCTAACTTTCTTTCTTGTGTTATCAAAACACACAAACCAGTACTCAGTTAATAATTATATAAGTAATTTAACTCATTGTAAAGCTTGAAAAGGAACTATATTTAATCCAAAATAAAAGAATGTATGGCAAAATAATGTATATATGTTTATGAGAGGGCATAGATAAGATAGCATTCATTCCAAAAGGCTTCTAGGAAATAGGCGAAGAAGCAGAAGAAACCATCAGGCTGACTAGATCTTTTTTCCTTATTTTTAAAAGACCTAATGTACTATAAATTATCTCAAGACCGTATTTTAATGGTTAGTAGCAATATTTTATACATTTGCATGTTCTATGGGCTATTACTATTTTCTACTGCAATAAATATACATATTTATTCATTTGGTAATATGTTTAGTATTTTGACTCAGGTACCAAGCCTCTTTTCACACATGCCCTTGGTTTTAATATTCATGGTGTTTTCCTGCTACACAACAACTATGGATAGCCAGGATTTACTTTAGTTTAGGATATTTTCTTTATAAATGAATATTTTTACAAATATATTTTATTAAGCAAAATTGCAGAATATTCCTGACATTTTCACATGTAGATACATTTTTGTTATTTTCTAAATGTTATTCATGCATAGGTACTGATATTTTTATATTAGACCTTATTCTAATTTAAATACTAAGTCACTGACATATAAGAAATTCACTAACCTAGGCTGTGAGTATGAGTTCTATATGCAAATGGATGAATGACTTTCTTTTCCTTTATGAAACAAGAGGTTTCCATGTGTTCCTTTCTTTTTGGAGGAATTGCCCCACCAGTTCCTAACAAGAGGACTCCTGCAAGTTTCTCTAATCTGTAAAATCAAGGGTCCAAAATCTACAAGTTGAAGAACCTCCAAAGTATTAAAAGGCTCAGGTGCCTAATAATATAATACAGTCCAATTAGAAAAGCATCATCTTACCGTCTTTCTGTATAGTGCAAAAATATACCAGAATTGTCAGTGCTTCCATCTGAAAAAATTAATCACAATTATTTACAGTTTGATTTGGAAATATTTATTGATAATTATAAATAAAAAATAAATAAATCATAAAAATGTTTCATATTTTTCTGATGTGGCAACAAAGTGAACTTATTAATAATTACATCAAATATAGATGATAAACCATAGAAATGAATACAATAATAATAATACCTTTAAACTTTTCAATGTTTGCATAGTGCACTTGAAGCACTAAGTACTGAATTGGCGAATCTCCTCCAACTCGAAAACCAACTCCATCTGGCAAATCTAATTTTGGAGCATCTCTTGCCCATGCATAGATGACCTGAATTTTACAAAAAATAAGGCATATACAACAAAAGAATTTTCTTATATTTTATTAGTTACTGGCAAATCAAAAATGAGTTAATGATGAATCTGACAAAAGTATTAACACCAAAAAGATATACTTAACAGAGAATTACAGTACAAGATAAAGTATAATTTTTAGAGGGTAGTTTTAATTATAGATAGGAAAAAAACAACCAATATATGGAAGAAGTAGTGTGAACTTATTGAAATAGAATTTTAAACATAATTAGGAGAGTGCAATAAAGAAAAGAATCAGAGAGAAATATGTATGTAATGAGAGGAAGACTTTGGGATAGATGTGGAGACCAAATGAAAAATATACACCTTTCCGTGGCTGTCACGAAATTTATCATAACCTCTCTTCAATGCCTTGGGCTCCAAAGCTAACACAAAGACAACGTGTATTGAATAAGAGCTGTGCTCACATTTTACGTGATTAATTCAACATGCCTGAGAATCAAATTACATCATTGTCATTGACTATAACAAATATTCCTACAGCTGAACTAATAGCACAAATAAAACAAGCAGAATCACGATTTAATTTAGAATATTTATGCGATCACGAACATCTGAAGTAACAACTAAACCTGTCAATTTTTTTTGCATCTATTTAACTATAAGTAACTCAAAAGCTCTCGAATCAAACGTTTTCCCCATACCATTGCAAGCAATGTGCCCAACAGCTCCGACAAGCCATTTGGAAGAAGTCCTAGTTCGAGGAAGTCTCGCCATCTATATGCTTGGTATGTTCCGCTATAACACACACTGAATTAGCATTGGAAAGTCGTAAAAACTGTAAGAGTGGCAGTGAAAACAGCAAACTATTTTTCTTATTTGGAAACGAGTATTCCAACGAAAGGGGTAAATAATTCCAGACGCCAACCGCGCCTGCCCTAATAATTCCAAGTACGAAATTAGAAGGTAGAAAACAGCAAAAGTGACGAATTTCGTAAGAATGCCAATTCCGCATAAGAGTTTTATTATGAAAGCAGATAAAATTTAGACAGAGAAAAGTAATGAAGCGTCTTAAATGTTCTCGTTTTCAAAGCCGTTGTTAAGAGCGGCATATTTAAGAAATTGCCGCTCCTAGGCCCACGGGAATTTGCCGTCCTGTGTTCACGATGAAATTAGTGACCAATGCAAAAAGTTCACGAGATCCCTCATAGTTATAACACTCTGTTTTGGAGAGAAAAATATCGATAATTCCTAGAGGACACTTTAACACCTAAATCTCATAACTAGAATGTCGCAATTTACGTCCAAATTTTCAAACATTTCAGAAAAAAAACAATACAGCGATCCGCTATCAAGTGTCCTTCCCCTATCATCTCAAACAAAACACCGAACCTCGAAATCAGCTTCTCGAGCGATTCACTGAAGATTATATCATTTTAAAACGTGTTATTCTTTCTTCAAAATTGAAATTTAGTCTATCCGAGAAATCTGCGGCTTTTAATCCACGGCGTTTTTTTTCCATACAGCCAATCTGCTAATGGCAATTGAACAAGGTTGAACGTCGAACGATCGGTACTGCGTAAAATGTGAAATTCGACGACAATTTTAAGGGAATTCACCATTTTCAAAATCACATAATTCATTCCCTCGACCGAAACTCTTATGTTCCCATTACCATATATCACGTCAAATATTTTATTTTTTCTTATTTCTTATTTAGTAGCAGTGGTGGAGTTAGAAGTACATGCGGGATGAGCATGACTAGCATATATACCAAAAAAAGTCAGTTACAAGAAAAGAGAAAAGTCCAGGGCAAAGATGCCTAACGAAAAAAGCCTTCATTTGCCATCAATCACTGCTTTATAAAACCCTCATTCATTTTTTCACGGGACATCATGGAACCAACCTGCGATCCTTCTGCACACGGACTGGATGCCTTCATTCCAGATAAGGTCGTCACCATTTCTCCGCAGTTCCTAAGTGTACACATGGAGAGCTTTAATCAGAGTATAAATAGTCAAGCAAAATTATATGAAACCACGAGTATTTTTCGAAAGGGAGTGCAGAGGAAGAGAACCTTGGATTCGATGAGAAAAAGTAAAGTTGCACCCAATTTAAAGGAGGTTAACACGTAAAAATGCTCTTTCGCGTACGTAAGGGAGGGAAAAAGACGAATTTGAGGAGATTTTACATTCTGAATGTTCGTTATTAAGGGAAATGCGGAGTTCACTCTCGACTCCAATTTGAGAGCTATCGGACACTTACCAAACGGGATCTTGACTTCCGGGCTTCGTGCAGCCATACAAGAGCATGTGGTGAGCTGTGTCCATTGTGGCATTTGGTTCGAATCCGACTAGAACAACAAATGAATGCATAGACTTTCATAGCATGCTATAAATAAAATTAAAATAGAATAAAAAGCGACTCACCTATATAAAAGCTTTTTATTGGATCGACCTTTATTGGTGTGCACAAATATAATTCCGGCTGGAAAAAAGAAAACAAAATAACAAATATATATATATAATTCGGCACATATTTTATATATGCTCATCATATAATTCGATAAATATAAAATTACATTCTCAAAATAAAATAAATTGTATCTCATTTCAGTATTGCAATGTCAAATCAATAAAATGAAGGTTGATTAAAAACATACAACATGAAAGTTTTCGTTGAAGTCCAGACAAAGGTCATTACACAGCCTCTAACGAGGATTCAATATTAACATCAAATGCTTAAAAACAGTTTCTATGCTTTCATAGCTAACGTAGGGTTTTCAAAACATTCAACAGTGAAGGCCACATTTAAAATTTCAGGCTCAAGCACGCCGGAAAGGCATTCTGGTAAAATCTTGCACACGGTGATAAAAGAAAACTAATTTAACGAATACTTGAAAGAAAAAATTCATGAAAAATCTCCCCTGAGAAGACAAAGCTGCCGAAGAGGAAAGAAAATGAATCTATAGGAATTTATGAGAGAGGAGAGTCGCAGAAACTTTTGTCTCAAAACAAGCAATGGAATTACTCAAAAATACTGCTCCCTCATTAGCACACATTTAAATTTAGTTGATTGTAAATCATTTTCCCAATTTTTAGATTCGTAGAAAAATCGTTCTTTTCTTCTTAAATTTTATGACCTATTATTGTTAGCAGATGCCAACGAAAATTATTACGACAGCTCCCATATGGAAAACTCATTGAAAGTTAACGCTTCATGACTATTCTACGAAAGTAACATACAATCTGAATTAGTTATTAGCCTATCTAGAAAAATGTTTTAGAGATAAGGCTGTAATTTCAGTCTTCTCATACAAAATATAAGCAAGTAGAAATGTTTCTTAAATTTTTCTCTACAGCCATTGAAAAAGTATTTCTCCCGATTGTGTATTATAAGAGTAAAATAAATAAGTTCGTATTTTGTTTTCGGTGGCAGTTCCAGTTGAGAGATTTAACCCGAGTATCTATGTCATTTTAATTTTTTATTTTGGCATAGGCACCATAACTCCCAATTATGCCTCAGCCTTCTTCCTATCTAATCATAGATTATTACCCGGCAGACGAATGCCGTCCAAGGCATGCCGTGATGTATCCCCAACGCGAATTAGAGTCTATTGCGCGCGAGTGCGTGTGTACTGCAGCCTTTCCACCAAGTCACTCCGGAGATTAAAAATTCACATTTCCTGAAATACAAAGGATATCGCCATAAGCTTATGCTTAAAATAAAGCTAAAATCGCCAAGTTTTTTTTGGAGCCTCGACATCCAACGCGTGTAATAGCATTGGAAGAGTTTATTTAGGTTTAGATTTATTATAAGCCCAACTTAAGGCGATATATTTTGCAGTTCAGAAAATGTGAATTCTTGAAATTCTGGAGTGACTTTATGTAGTAGAAGGAAACTCAACAGGCTATGTGGGATTTTTAAAATATTAAATAATAAAGGGGCATGGGAAAATTTATCAACGGGGATCGAGAAACCTCACTACATAGGAAAAAACGACCACAAATATAAAATTAAATACAGGCCGCAGAAGAAAAACGTCGCCAAGGACTTTTTTCTAAATAGAGGAATCTGTGAATGGAATGAGCTACCGGAGGAAATCTTTAAGCCCTTTCCTAAATCGCTTAAGCAATTTAGGTCAAAATGTAAAGGTTTTCTTTTTTTTTTAGAGGGTGACGAGTGAGCCGGAGGAAGTAGAGTGAATGCTTGGTAGGGTGAAGTACGGTGGGGACTTCGTGGGCCCCAGGACCGCTACGGTAACCGTAAAAGCTTACCATGAACCTCGAAAACTTCGGCTCCGATTAAAGCCAAGGGGAAAGTAATTGTGTTATAAGTATTTTAGCCAAAATTGTATTATTTTTATAAAATTAATAATTGTATTCAGTTAAATTTTGGACAAGTGACTTTGATCACGCAGTAAGTTAGATGATGTGAAATTTATTGACAATGAGTCATGTAATGTTGCCACCTGGCATGTAGCCAAATTGCAACTCATTTAGTAAACAATAAAACAATTAAGAAACTCATGACGGAACAGAGCCTCTTGCATTTGGAGCCGTTGTACAAACGTCTCTTTCTCGATTCGAAGGTCCTCGGAAGTGCTTCCTTAACGACAAGAAAAAAAGGCGAATCGAGCAATCTCATTCGCCGTAAACGTCCGACACGGAGGGATAATAACAATACTCACAAATCTTTACGCAATAGGTCAAGGGCTGAACCCAAATAATCATGCTACTTTTTAAAATAAGATATCTAGTTAATTTTAATTGAGGTCAGCAAGCCGAATAAATCTTGGTCGGGTAAAGTGCGATGGTTCGTAAAAATTAAGCTTCTTTGATTCGACAAAAGTTTGGAGCCTGGCAAATTTAATTCACTGCCATTTCGCTAATGGGTTAAATATGATAATCCGGAAGTTAATCGAGAAATTAGCAGTTGGGGTGCCTATGGTGGACGCGAAATGAATTCTTAATTGAATTACACCGATAGTTGGCATTTCTAGAGCATTTCAGTTTGCCGAGTTATTTCTAACGCACAGACGTTTTTACAATGCCTTTTGCCCATTTTTACGATTTCCCATCCTTCCTGAAGTCTTCCTCCCTCTGATCTCGTTGTTCCGCTCGCTCCGTGGGCTTGCAACCGTTTTTTTTAGCCCCAACAAACGCGCAGCCCTGATCAAAGCAGATGTAAGCACGTTACAGTGAATTACTGTTGTCAAAGTTAACACAGAAAGAAAAATATGGCGTTGAAGGATTAGAAATATAAAATCGTCACCAAAATCCCATAAAGTAAAAAACTTAGAAAGAAAAACCTCCATTGAGCAATAGATACGGAGGAGCAACAGAGAAACCGACGCAAACTAAGGCCCTCATACTCGAAGCGTACTCATTTTGTACGGACACGCGCGGAATACACGCCTCTTTGTCTTGAAATATCAATTCGCGTGACGAACGTGACTCGGTTCTATTGACACGTGTGGCGAAATGAGAGACAAAACACTGATTCGGAAGAATCCACGAGTTTATTTTCCATTTTTATGTTCGAAACGTTATCCAGTCGAATTCAATCGCCACTTAAGCAGAGGGATATCGCAGGGGACGTGTTCGTTCTTTCCTAAATAAACGTTGATGAATTTCCTCACAAAACACAGCAAGCGAGGGGAATTTTTGAGTATTCGTCACTTCCGGGACAATTTGTAAAAATCGCCTCTCCCCAGGAAGGACATTTCCCCCTCCAGAAGCTAGAAAATGCCTAATTTATCTGGTTTCGACAAAAAATGGAGGAGGTGAAGAAACATATGAAGGGCGGAGATGGCAATTTTTTCGAAAATAGGTACAATACATTGCACAAACATTCTCATATGCTAGGTATGGGTATGGTCTCATTACACTCTTTCCTAACTGGAAGGAACTTGCTACTGCTACAAAAACAACAAGAGAGGAAAGATGCCCACATTATGCGTACATATATGCGAGGAAGAGGCGTTCTTTACGATTTATGCAATCATGTGAAAAAGATAATAATTAATGGCTTAGTAGAATGTCTAAGAACTGAAAACTGGTATGTCAACGAAATATCAAATTTCTCATGCACCGATTTATTTCCTAATCGTTTGTAATTAATAAAACAATCGACAATTATTTAGAGCATAACTCACTCGAATAGTAGTCTCTTTATGTTCACGTTCATTACTTCGTCGCTGTGTATACGTAAAGAAAATAGAGGTATTAACGTTCATTTCTTCGTCGTAGATAATCCATTTCCCTTCATTTACCAAATGATGCGTGCGCACCAAAGATAAATAAGCCTAATTAAGTATTAAGAGCAAATGTTTACTTCAGTTGCCACGAAGATTGTTTTCATTGACAACAATTAACAATTAAGACGGATTCAGAATTCCTTCAACCATTAGGGCTGAAGGAGTTCTCAATTCATCTTAATTCAACTAGCCATAAGTGTTCATCTGAGCGTTCAACCAACAACAATTAACAAGTATGGAAACTGTACTCCATCTCGGAGTACAAAATGCGTTGTTTGAGATGGACAAATTGTAGTAAAACTTTTCAATACCAAATTTCATAAAAATACGTCCAGCGATTCCCGAGTTGAAAGAGGTACGTCGTAAACTACATGTAGATCTTCATGTAAAGTGATCGTAATTAATGTCCGATTTATACCAAAATTGGAATCATTCGACCAATTTTAGTAAAACTCCCCAATACCAAATTTCATCTAAATAAGTCCTGCGGTTCCCGAGTTGAAACAAAGGAACATTGTAAACTACATGTAGGTCATGTAAAGCGGTCGTAATTATTGTATTAGTATTACAATAAAGTAGCCAAAGGTTTTTTCAGTCTTATTTTATAATTCTTCTATCTGCCTTAATCAAAATTTATCCTTTTTTATCGTCTCATAAAAATTTTAACAGGTCAAATGTAAGTTAAATTTACATAACAAAATGCAATTGATTGGTTTTATGTACAGAAGATTTCGTCCATCAAAGGGGAAAACGACGGAGTCACAGTACAGATGGGGAAAGAAAACCTGCAGGAAGAGCGTATCCATCGGAGCGAGATCATATTTGCTGGACGAAAGGTTGGAATAGATGCCTTCAACCGCAGCGTTAGCTGACAACAAAGAAAACCATATAATTTAAAGATCTCACGCCATTGTGTCATGCTCAGCACAACGCCAATTCTAATATTTTATGATGCCACCCATTTTTTTGTTTGGGTACAAAGCAACGCATTGAAGAAATTAATAATGCTATTACTTCTCTCAAGATTTGTTGGGCTGAGCATGACGCAATGGCGTGAGATCCATAAATTACGTTTTTCTTTGTTGTCAGCTAACGCTGCGGTTGAAAGCACATTTATTTCATATGATGCCCGAACAATTTCACAAAGGTCAAAAGACATTGGAAATTTTCACAAAAGGACGTCGATCCGAAGCAAATAAAATTATACGCACTCAGACACCCGCATTTAGAGACAACTCCGCACTGCCAATTCTCAAGTACAGTGGAAGGCGGCGTTGTGGGCTGGCAAACGAATTCGTGATTTTGGCGGGAAAAACAGCCATGTTACATTTATTTACGGTATAATCACACCAGTATGTAGAAAGCCAGTCTCTTTGCCGAAACAAAAAAATATATATGTATTTACATACTAACTGTATTTGCATAGTACATTTATTCGGATAGTAAATGTATTTACATAATAAATGTATTTGGTTAAAAGTAGATAGGCGGGGACCTCGCGGCCGTCAGTCCCTTGGACCGTCATTAGCGGGCGAGATCCTTCAAGTCCTCGGCTCTGCGAGCCCATCCTAGACTCTTGAGCTCACCCTTCCCAGCGGGATATCCCTGACCGCAGGGATGATCAAGCACGAATTAATCAAAACATTTTTAATGCATTTCTGATGAGAGTGCATCTCTGTTGGTAGTTACCCGACCATGCGCGTCCTTTAAACGGTGTTCTACGGTAAATTGAAGGTCGACAATAAAGAGCCACGTTGGTACAATAAGCAAGTTAGGAATGCGCTTAGGCGTCAGAGAATAAGCCACGCGAAACTGAAAAATATGCCGTCTACATCATCCGATGAATATAGAGCAACTAAAGTTAAGACGTATAAGGAATCCCGCGCTAAAGCGAGAAATACTATGCGCGAGGCTTTTACTAACTTCCGGAATAAGGTATTAAATAATTATTTGAAGGAGGACCCTAAAGCGTTTTGGTCATATGTGAGAGAGGTCCAAGGTAGAGGCCCTACCATACCTTCCCTGCGTAATGACTCGGGTGCCCTTATTCATGATAGCGTAGAGAAAGCCAGTCTGTTAAACGGTCATTTTATAAAAGCATTTACAGACGTCACCGACCATTGCGTACATTATGCAACCCCAATAAGGGGGGACCTGATATAGTATTTTCTGAGGTAGGAATAGCAAAGCAATTAAGTTCCATAAGACATAACAAAGCCACTGGCCCCGAAGAAATTCCTGCTCGCGTTTTAAAAGAATTAGCTGAAGAAATAGTACCTTTTCTTCGGATAATCTTCGAGAAATCCATTTCTCGCGCAGAGGTCCCTAGCGACTGGAGGTTAGCGCACGTTACTCCAATTCATAAGGGCGGCAACAAGGAGAACCCAGAAAATTACAGGCCGATTTCTTTAACTTTGATATCGTGTAAGATTCTCGAGCATATACTCGTTAGCAACATAATGCGATTTCTTGATAGTAATTTATTGTTAGATGTTTGTCAACACGGCTTCAGGAAAGATAGGTCATGTGATACTCAGCTCGGTCTTTTTGTTAATTGTATACTGAGAAGCGGAGAAAAGAATACGCAGGTCGATGCCATCTTCTTAGATTTTAGGAAAGCCTTTGATAAGGTACCTCACAGGAAGTTAATAACGAAATAACCTCAGGCGTTAATTCTAAAATCGTTAGTTGGATCCGTGAATTTTTGAATCATAGGAAGCAGAAGGTTGTTATAGATGGGAAACCTTCGAACTTAGTGGAGGTTGTCTCTGGCGTTCCGCAGGGTAATGTAATTTGTCTGTTATTATTTCTAATTTACATAAACGATATCAGCTCAATAGTCAAAAGTAAAATTAGGTTTTTCGCGGACGACACCGTCATCTATAGAGAAATAAGCAATCCGAAAGACTACCAGTATCTCCAAAATGACCTAGAAGCTATTTCTGCATGGTGTAAGGAATGGCAGTTAGAGATCAACCAAAAGAAAAGCTGCGTCATCAACTTCTGGAGAACCAAGAGTATCTCGTTGGATATTAATTGTTCGTTGGACGGAGTAGAGATTCCAGTTTCAGACTCGATTAAATATCTTGGAGTCACGATCCATCGTGATCTCTCGTGGGACACCCACATTCGCCGATTGATAGGTGCCGCTAACAAAAAGCTGGTCTTTATAGGGAGAATAGTTCGAAACAGCTCCGAAAAAGTGAAAGAATTATGTTATTTGTCCTTAGTTCGACCGTCGAATATGCTTCAGCTGTGTGGGATCCCTACGAAAAGGGACCCACTAACGAGATAGAAAAGGTTCAGCGCAGGGCAGCTAGATTTGTAAAGAGGAATTACGATAGTAAACAAAGCGTAACATCATTAATAGAAAATCTGAAATAGACATCTTTAGAGGATCGTAGGTTGCAGGCTAGATTTAAAGTACTGGAAAAATTTATGTCGGAGGGACTAGCGAATGAGGTAGTAGGACTTATCAGAAGCCCGACGTATCTCGGCAGGCAGGACAGCGAGGATAAGATTCGCGAGATCGATTGTAAAATGGAGCGATGTAGAGGATCGTTTTTCCCTAGGACGACAAGAGAACATATAGGAAAAGATAACGTAGGAAAACTATGGACCCTTGGTGCACTGCACCCCCTGCCATCCACCAAAAAGGTGACTTGCAGGGTATCATGTAGATGTAGGTGTATTAAGGAAGTTGATAATTTTCGCTCAGAGGTACCAACCCAGTGGTTTCTGCCGCATTTAAACGCCAGTGATTGACATACCGAAGTGCAATTCAAAACCACATAAATGATTCGCAGGCGGCTCTGATCTTTTCAACCCGGACTATACACAAATAATATCTAGCGGATTTTAAGGATTCTTGTCAAGCAAAATAATTCTACAAAATCATTTCAACTATACTTCATTCGGGTAAAAACATTTACAGCTTCAATTAAATCAAAGAATAGGCCTTCCTTCGTAGCATGCTTGCTTCTCCACATACATTCTATGAGATATGCCTTCAAAGAATCTGGTGACATTCTTCCTACCCTTCTTTATCACCGACTAGTAACATTCGATATTTTGAGTATGCAGTGTTAGTGTCTTCTGGATTCACAAAACTCTTCGAGTGATTCATTTTATGGTGGTGATATCCCAAGCCTTTCAGCCCTGAGTATCCTCGCCACTCTTGAGAACCGATCCTTTCGCTACGAATCGGCAAATAACACTTTCCAGAGATTGTGAATTCTTGTTTTTAACCACGCATAGGGATGTGTTGCGTGTCGTCCTATCAATTCCGCCGACTACCCATTTAGTCTCACAAGTCAGTCAGTCAGTCGCCCACGGTTTTGTTTCCGACGGCCAAAATCAATCTCAACTATGTGTCCTGGACCTCCAATTTAAGACGAATTCTCCTCCAACCACGCGGATACAAGCTCCCTAAAACAATATATCAGTCGCCTGATTGTTTCGTGTCAATGTCTCGTTTCCCTAAGAATAACGGATGTTGAATAATTCAGTATCCACGCCAACGCTACTGATAGAAAAATATCTATTCCAACCTTTCGTCCAGCAAATATGATCTCGCTCCGATGGATACGCTCTTCCTGCAGGTTTTCTTTCCCCATCTGTACTGTGACTCCGTCGTTTTCCCCTTTGATGGACGAAATCTTCTGTACATAAAACCAATCAATTGCATTTTGTTATGTAAATTTAACTTACATTTGACCTGTTAAAATTTTTATGAGACGATAAAAAAGGATAAATTTTGATTAAGGCAGATAGAAGAATTATAAAATAAGACTGAAAAAACCTTTGGCTACTTTACTGTAATACTGTTAAATTATTCATGAAATATACAAAATAAATTGCCATTAAAATAAATAAAAATATTCTTCCTCTTTTATAAACGTTTTTACTTCAAATATAGAGAATAGAACATCTAAAAATAGCAAAATTCCCATGGCCCGGTTTTTTTAAAACGTCCCGGACTTTCTCCTTCAAAACTCATTTTGTCCCGGTTGTGACGATCAGCATCTGACTGACTAACTTTAACATACGGACGGTTGCGATAAATACGGTAATAAGTTGGGAGAACTTGACCACTGATCATTAAAATCTATTATTTTTATAGCATCTAAGGGACCTGCAAAAATTTAGTGTCATATATAATAAAAAATTTAAAAACTTATTCTTTAGTACATAGAACTTTTCAAGTCCCAAGTTCGTACCTCAGTTGTAAATAATTTTAAAATGCAGTTTTATAAAGCCCTGCACCGATTGAACTTACTTTCCCATGCTTTTCTTATGGAGGAAAGACGGGGTAAAAACAACCCCTTAAATGAAAAAGTAAAAAAAATACGCCCGAGGTGCACACCCTCAGGTTTTCCTAAGTACGCATGCCAAGTTTCAGCATTCTAGGTTCTCATTTCGCAGGTTTTTCACACCCCCCCTTCTTGTGTGGGTGTTTTCCTGCAGTGGGTTTTTTTACATGGATTTTTATTGTTACCTGTATTTGCATTGCTAATGTTTTATGTATTATTATATATGTTTCATGACGAGGGGTTAGGTGGAAGGTAGGACTTCAATCAATCCCTTCCTCTCTCCCTCTCTCTCCCCCTCCCTCCCTCTCTCCCTCTCTCTCCCCCTCCCTCCCTCTCCCCCTCCCTCCCTCTCTCCCTTCCCTCCCTCCCTCTGTCTCCCTCCCTTCTTCGTTCTTTTTCGATTTGATTCTTCAACAGATTGATTAGCTCGTTCCGCTCTTCTTCCCCCATTATAATCGGCCTAACGTGTTGCTCTTGAAGCCATTGCTTTTATTCTGAGCAAACAATTTAAATATTAATTAAATTCATTAATATATAGTTGCATATCAACATTATTTAAATTGTTTTAACTTTATATTGTATTTCAATGCGATTTACAGAAGCTGTTTATCACGTTGCTAGAGACATTGAGAAAATAAGTATTAGACTTTGTTATTAATACGGAAAAGTATTATCATGTATTACTACTAAAGTGGTAAATATTTTGTTTTTATTTAAATTGACGTAGTTCTACTTGGTTGTTATGTATCTATATCGAATGATATGAATTTTAAAATAAATATTTACTGTTATTAATAATTTAACACGTAAGATTTGGCTAAAACTGATGCATTGTGACGTACCTCTGCTGAAATGGTAAGTATAGTGTGGTCATTGTGGATATTTAAATTGATTTAGTTGCTGTAATTTTTTTGTAGAAGAAAAGTAATGATAGCGTTCAATGCCGTTTATTCATTATGTACTTTACAATGGTAAGAAAATTCTGTATATCTTGAAATTCTAAATGATATAATTTATATATATATATATGTATATATATAATTATATTATAAAGTTTATTAATATTAAAGTATTAACTATATAAAAGTTGGTTATAAAAATTCATTTTTATATCTTCACTTGTTTTAGCCCCAGAAATACGCGTGATCAATTTAGTTTTCTGTTCGACTGCATTTGTAATATTTTATAATATTAAATCGATACATTTTAGATTAGTCATTTAAAGTTTTCATAATATTGATATCTAACAAGTGAGAGACTTAATGTAGACACTAATCAACTCTGTGCAAATCTACATTTATTTAATTTAAAATAATTATGTGGAAAGTAGGCATCATAAGTTCCGTTTGGATCATCTTGTTTATTTTTATAAAAACTTTGGCTTATTTAATTTTACTGACAATAATATAAGTAAAATAAATGCTACAACGAAAATGGCATCTTTGATGCCTAATTACGTATTTAACTCAGTGCGACTGTGAGTTAGTAATTGTCGGGGTGAGTTTTTTTCTGGTGATCGGAGATTGTGAATGTGGAAATGTCCCTAGTAGACGAGGTATTTCCCGTCAACCTGCCATTTATTTGAGGCTAACCTTCGCGGATGTAAACTCCCCTGAATCCGATCTGCCTGTGTCAATGATTTATTGGTGCATGGCGGGAAATAAATTCTCCTAAACCAGTGCGAATGACTATGTGACCTCAGTATTATTTGCATTTTGTAAAGAGTTAACTTCACGATCACTAGTTTAGTGGATGGGCTCAAATACTGCCTTGACATACGAGCATTGTCTTAAATACTAACATAAGATACTTTTTGTTGAACGTCGGGAAAGAACACCCGTTTTGCCGACTTAAAAATTTGAGTGTGTGTTGTGTGTATTTTTGGCTAATCAACCTCTTGGATTATTATAGCCATAGCTCCTTCCACACCGAACACACTCAGACAAGGGAGGAGGGCATTAGCCTACTCTTAATGAAGAGCACCAAGGGGGCCAACGGCTAAACGTCCCTTCCGAAGGACGGAGCGCTGAATTTGCGCGGTCTCCTCAAACCACACAAACAGGAGGCCGAGCGACCATGGAAAAAATCTTACTTTCGCAGGATTCGTGCCCGCTGCCCTTTCGAGCAGCAGGCGAGTACTAGCCAGCGTCCTAACCACTACACCACCAGCACCCCCTGACTTAAAAATATGTCACTCATTTGGTGTTTAAGCGGTCTCGGCAAGGAAACCTCAATTCCTTCTCGTGGGAGTGAGTACATCCACCATTATCTTTCGTATCTCAACTCCTCAAAAAATGCAAATTCACTCCGTTCTGAGTTTATGGCTGTCTCTTGCGTGCATTGTCTTCCATATAAAATCGTTTAGTATGCTTATGAAATGGTAAAAAGGGGCGGATATATCAAGGCTAACAAGCACTACCCCAATGCCTCCAGAGGAGGAAAACACGATCACTTACAAACATTTTAGAAGTGATATTTTTATCCAGCAGGAAATCTTCACAGAAATTTCTAGTTTAAGACGTCATTGCTCTGCATTACAGAATTAACCGAGACATCTCCACGGTAGGAATAGCAAAAAGAACACAATGATAAAATTTTGATTTTATAAAATCTTACGTAAAAATTTATTTAATTTCTCTCGCAGGAATCGTTTGAATAAGAACTCGGAGAGCCATAAAAAATCTTGAATTATCAGAATAACGCGTATTTCAACACATTCAATAACAATAAACTTATCTTTGCAACTTACTTCCACTTTTGAATCCAAGTAAATTGTTGATTTTCAATATCCACATTTGTATTTTATAAAAAAAACTAATGATTTAAGAACACGAAGTGCAAAATCCCGGAAAGACACATGATTTCCAAAAGGGTTTTAAAATCATTTTTGCAGTTTTCACAACGCTCAATATTAAATTACCGAAGAATCCGTCGATTTCTATTTATTGGACGTTTCATTTTCCTTTTCAGTAATGCCGCATCGCCCTTTCCTTTCAAACAACTCAGCCAAAAGATTCAGAAATTGAACAAGAGAACAGAGAAAGATGGTCTACGAGTCGCTCCAGATATTCGCATCGTGTAAATAAAACCTAAAAATAAATTAACTCGTAACTGTAACGATAAATAGGTTGAATAAACCAGCCGTGCATTTCACCTACAAAGTAACCGTCGTGACCGGTTATTAATTGATTTCTCATTATAAAGAAAATCTGATGTGGCCTCCACATGACTTTCTCCATACCTGTAATATTTCTAAAAATTCCAAATAGGTTACATAATAAAAAATATTTTAAGAAACTGCGAGAAAATTTCAGACTTTACAAAGAACAGAAATAAACTCAAACCATAGCCTTCTGATATTGGTTATAGTCAAAAAGCTCCAACAATTAAGACAATAAAAAGGAGCGTTACTAAGATGCAACTAAGCGTCAATTGTTAACAATAATCGTCGGTTGGTGGCGTGGTGGCAGCTAAATAATATAGTTTTTAAGATATCTCTTCAACAATGCATTATATGGAAAAATGTTTCGAACAAAGGTTGTAAAACATTAAATTTCCTACAACTTTTATCCCAGTATGTTTTAAATATATCAAATATTAAAGCAAATATATCAAAATAACGGATAAGTGAAAAGAGTAAACACACACTTCCGGTTGACCGATTTTTACCAAAAACTAATCAGTTCTTGTGACTTTTATTTAAATGTTAAATATAAAAATTTCGCATTGAACCGATTAATAGTTTTTGAGTTAGAGCACCCACAAAAAAGCTATCATACATACACAGACTTCATCGAGAAAATGGTAAAAATTTGTTCAGGGGACCTCAAAACGTTTATTTCCGCTGAAATCTCGAAGTCGATTTTTTCATGAATACAATTCTTTCCCCTATACTACGTATGGAGAAAGTAATAAACCTAGTGCAAATGCCAGTCAAAAATAACCGAAAAGCATGAATGACGTGTAAAATTAAAACACTTCCTTTTCTTCCTCCCTCACTCTCTCTCTCCCATTCTCTCCTCTCTCTTTCTCTCCCTCCCTATCTTTCTTTCACTCTTCCTTTCTTTCTCCTTATCTAAATCCAATTTAACGTTAGTAATGAATCCGGCAACAATGAATTTGGTTGTCCTCGGATACGAAAGATTTTCTTCTCAAAAATCTTAAAAGTTTCAGTTTCAAAACAATTTTATTGACCAATTCGAACCGTACATGAAAATCGACATTAGGAAAATAAATTTTCATTTTTGCAGGCGTTCTGTGGTTCGAGTCCAGAGTTTGTATGTGCGATGATTAGGATAAATTTTAAAACGCAAATAAAAAATTCGTTGACCGAATGCAGTGCCACTCAGAAGGGGGAATGAAATTCCCCTGGGATCGAACCCGGTTCGTTATCGTACTCGGCGAATGTCCAAATCTATTTTAGGAGTAATGCCGACTTAGCGCCGAAAGAATGACTGCAATCGACTGGGCCATTCTCGAGTCGTACGATAGTTAAAAGCGTTAGCCAAAGACAACAAGAACGGAGAGCATACTCCATCGATGGAATACACAGAGATTTCAAATGGGTTCTTTATTGGAAATGCGTATTAAACGGTATGGAAAGATTGGGAGATTCTTGAATTAATATCTCCGAAATCAGATGGTCTCGCGGACTGCTTTGTGACAAATGTTACACTCTACCCGAATAAATTTTTCAAATTTATATACCTTACAGATCATATAAGAACTAGGGAGAGAAAAATATGGTTTTTAATTGTCGCTTGACAGATGCCATTTAACGAGAGACGAGAGTAAGTTTAAGTGCTTATATAAAGTGGAAGTTCTAATTGATGGATATCGTTCAAAATCGTAATTCGGTGATAAATTTTAATAATGATCACTCCTACTTAATTTAATTAAAATCCGTCCAACGGTTTAGGAGATGAAACTGACGACAGACGGACGGACGAACGAGACGTGCCAATACGGCATTCCGATACTACCGCTTCGCCGGTCAAGAATGTCTAAAAAAAAAGCTTATTATATAATAAGATACCTTGATCATTAACTGGATACCATACCAAATGGGTCGGCTCGATTTTTAAAATTTGTAACTAAAGATGGATGTCAGACAATATTGAAACAAATATAGTGGTGGTTGGTGGAATAAAGTGATCCGAAGATCCTATGCAGACAGGCATAAGCTGTAAAGTTGGGAATAATTTTGAAACGAGAAAAGTCTGCTATGACCGAGAATCGAACATCCGCTTTCAGAAACGAGAAAAATGATCTGCTACGATAGTTCAATGGTAGAATATCCGCCCGGCAAGTGGAAGACCCGGGTTCGATTCCCGGTCATAGCAGACTTTTTTCTCATTTTAAAATTATTCCCAACTTTACAGCTTATGCCTGTCTGCATAGGATCTTCGGATCACTTTATTCCACCAATTTCTTGCTTGGCAATCTCACCATTTGAGAGGGAGGAGTTTTCTTCGGTGTATCTCTTCGAGGACATCCGTTGGGGCAGTTTGATACTAGCTTGGCTAGTTCCGTCCCAACCAAGAAAACATCCGCGTTTAGAAACGAGAAAAATGATCTGCTACGATAGTTCAATGGTAGAATATCCGCCCGGCAAGTGGAAGACCCGGGTTCGATTCCCGGTCATAGCAGACTTTTTTCTCGTTTCAAAATTATTCCCAAATATGAAAACATTTCCCTCTAAAATCATTAAGATGCACATTATTATGTTTTACATTAATTTACCGGTTTACCAACAATTTGTTCCACAGCGCTGATATGATTTAATTTTTTTTAAATGCAATGTGATTTTAAACTAGCATATTGGCAAATCTTACATTGAAGCTGTATTCATTTTAGTTAATAGTAACAAGGGGTAACAAGGAGTTTTTTAATGTAACGTGAAACAGAACATTGAAAATTTACCATATGCTAAATTTTGATTGAGTATCATTTAAACTAACGCTGGACAACGTAATAGCCACAAATGCATTTTTCCGTTAATAATTCGAAATTTCCATGCCTTCTATGTTCCAACGGATAATTACTTTTCAAGGCTATTCTCGTAACGCCCATCGTTTACACCGAAAGTATTGATAAAAATCTGATGTGGCCACCACATGACTTTCTCCATATCTGTAATATTTCTAAAAATTCCAAATAGGTTACATAATAATAAATATTTTAAGAAACTGCGAGAAAATTTTCGACTTAACAGAGAACAGAAATAAACTCAAACCATAACCTTCTAATATTGGATATAGCCACAAAACTCCAACAACTAAGAAAAGAAAAGGGAGCGTTACTAATTGTAAGACATAACTAAGCGTCAATTGTTAACAATAGTCGTCGGTAGGTGGAGTGGTGGTGGCAGCTAAAAATATAAGATATCTCTAAAACAATGCATTATATGGAAAAATGTTTCAAACAAAAGTTGTACAAAATTAAATTTCCTACAACTTTTATTCTGATACATTTTTACATTTATCAAATATCAAAGCAAATATTTCAAAATGACGGATAAGTGACAAGAGTAAACACCCACTTCCGGTTGACCGATTTTTACCAAAAACTAATCAGTTCTTGTGACTTTTATAAAAATGTTAAATATAAAATTTCGCGTGGACCTCATTAATAGTTTTTGAGTTAGAGCACCCACAAAAATCTATCACATACACAGACATCATCGAGAAAATGGTCAAAATGTGTTCAGGGGACCTCAAAACGTGTATTTTCGTTGAAATCTCGAAGTCGATTTTTTCATGAATACAATACTTTCCCCATACTACGTACATGGAGAAAGTAAAAATCTGTTTTGGAACGATATTCTTGGATACTGGCAACGATCTATACCACGCAATACTGTTCGGAATATATATATATATATATGGATGTCAACAAGGTGTTGGGATGAGGAAACCCAGTGAGCACTCACCAATCAGACGACTTCAGGTTGGCGAGGCCCCGGGGATGTCGAAGCGACACACGTAAAATAACACAAAAACACAGAAACATCACAAACGTAAAGCTTTCGGAACTACTCCTTCTTCAGCTACAGAGAGAGATATATATATATATATATTAATAGCGAAAAAATGATGTTTTTAAAGCGAAGGTAACAGCCACCTTAACATGTGATGCATAAATTTAAACGTCTCGACCTGTAGATTTGCAGGAAAATGATAAAATTGAAATCAGTCAAACCGTTAACGAGATTGAGGTTTTATGGTGACTGGCTCTGCTCGACGTAGTTGTAGAGGTTGATGTTAATGTGGCGCTACTAGCGGACATTAGACGCTGTGGGAAATAACGTGGCGCTCCTAGCGGACATTAATGGAAGAAAATAAACCTTACAGCCGCTGACCTTCATGGTAATGTGACAGAAGGCTAACTACCAAGAAAATATTTAATATAACCAACCAGTCGCTTTATCGACGGGCAGCTGCTAGTAATGAATGGGTAGGTGAAAGACAAATTTTTAGCAAAAAAAACTCGATTGGACGTCTCTTGAAGCGAGGCTCCATGGATAAAAATGCGATTGAAGAGGAAGAAAATGGTTTCATCTGACCTAGGCGACTTTCAATGGGAAAGAAAGTTACCAAGAAATGAAGGAGGTGGCGGAGCAAATAGAGAACCCGGTTTCACATATAATCACCGACCTGTTTGCAGATATTAGAATACAACCGATGATGACGATGGAGCGAAAGACTGATTTAAATTGAAAATTGTAAAATCGAGAATAAAAACGAAACGCGTTTATTGCCAAAAAGAAAAGAAGAAATGTCAGCGTGAAATTTTTCAGACTTTCTTGTCCTTCGGAGGTCTTATCAGTAAACTCACACATTCATCTCTTGCATTACAAATTAGCTAAAATGCAGATATCTCTTCTTTTATAACTTCCGCTTAGTGAAGGACTGCCGTAGTCGTTTTATGATGCGAGTTTAACTCTGCCAGTATGCAAAAAAATAAAATAAAATAAAAAACCTATTTTTCATCGCGTTTCCTCTTAATATGCAAACAAATACAGTTGAAACTTTCTGATCCGGATATCTGCGGCCCGGAAACATCCGTGGTTCGGAATGGATAAGGTAAAACGAACAGTTTATATGAGAAACCTCATACATAAAGATACCCATTTCAATATCATTTTATATCTTCCCATGCTTTATTAACACATATCCATGCGAACTTTTATTCACTCAATATGAAGCAAATGCTTTTATCATTTGCTTCTTATGCTTTAAGCAAATGCTTATGCTTTTACTGTTTGCTTTACGCATTTGCTTAATTTTTATTCACTCGACCCAATTACTAAGAACTGAAAAATGAAATGTCAGTAGATGCGAAGGAAATGTCGAATTTTTGATTCGCCGATTTATTTCCTAATCAGTTGTAATTAAAATAAGAATCGACAATTATTTAAAACATACCAATTACTCAAATACTAGAAACATAATCTTTATGTTCATGTTCATTCCTTCATCATAAATTACCCATTTCTTTTCACTTACAAACGTTGTGTATACGTAACGAAAATAGATGTATTTACGTTCATTTCTTCGTCTTAGATAATCCATATCCCTTCATTTTCTAAATTTTGCGTGTACACGAAAGAAAATTAAACTAATTAGGTATTTACAGCAGATACTGTGTACATCAGTTGTCACGAAGATTGTTTTCTTTAAAAACAATTAAAAAACGGAAAAAATTTTCCAAGTTCAAAGTGAATTACGACTTTCTAATTTGATTTTCTTGTAATCAGATACTCCTTCGATAAAAATTTACTGAACAAAACATATGCCATTTGACTAGTTTGTTTGAAGACTTTTTTCTTATAAGTGGTATTTTACGAGATATGAAGAAAAGTTCATTTTTTTGTCTCCAGTAAAGTGGCTCCCGATTAGGCTACGTGAATAATTTATATCATTTTCTTAGCCCTTATGTCCTAAATACCAAATTTCATCAACATCCGCCCAGAAGTTTCGCAGATTAAACATACGGACAGACGGACGGACACGACCTGACCACAAGGCGTTCTTTTTTACTTTTGTAAATACACATAAAAACTCATAAAAAGTTTTGTCTAAAAAATTTTATTATTTATTTTTATATCCCTTGAACATTCTTTCGCAGTGACAAAAATCGATGTTTGTGAAGTTTTTCTAAAATTTTCCCACACGCATTAGTTTGATTTAACCTAACAATGCCCGTCACATCTTACTACATTATAAAAAAGTCTTTTTGTAGAAGTAAATAGCCAGAAGCGATGATTAATGATGAATGCGGACCGTGCTCATAGCACAAAAGGCACACACGGAAATCTTTAAAGAAAAAAGACACTGACATTCATTTATTTGAATGCAGCCAAATTACATAAATCGAAAAAATGTTTCGTCGCCCTAAAGCTCAAACTACAATTTGGAAGAGCATAAGAGTACACACAGAATTAAGAAGAGAACCACTAGAAGTCTGCTGGAAAGTTTCCCCGACCCTTGCGTACCACGTCACCGCAAAGAGTAATAACCTATTCGCATCTAAAACTCCGCAATTTTCCAAATTGCATGGTAAGAATGTGATGTGATTGGCTACTTTAAATGACGTTGAAACGCTTGTCAAACTTCATGAAGAAAGTCCTAATGACTGTCAGTCATGTTCGGCAGTTGGGATGGCTATGCTGTGACTTGTTAGACAAAAAATCTCCAATACTTAAGGACTTGGCATAAAAAACGCCGACCAATTTATTGCAGCGTAAAAGCAATTATTACGTTTAATAGAAAGGTAAAATGTAGTCGTCCTCTTTCACTGGATGACACTAAATATGCACATATCCAATTTTAAAATACACTTAAGTATGCACGTCTAGTAAATATATTTATTATTTGATTAACCGAAATAATCGATAGTCCATAGCAGTGGCGGCTCGTAGCTAAAATTAGTGGGGGTGCTGCTCCAGAAAATTTTTAGCCTTTGTTTTAAAATTGTGTAAAAGGAAAAAAACATGTATAAAAAGAAAATTTATTCAGGAACTTGATAAAATCTTAACAAAAAAATCCAAACATTTTTTACTTATTTTAACTTAAGGCCATGGTTAAAGTTTTCTGTTAAATAAAAGAACCGAAAAAAAATTAATCAAATAGAATAGCTGGAAGCAGAATAATAATCTAATTCTACACTCTTCTACACTTTATCACATTCAAGAATATGGTACACGGTTTTTAAGCACAACACACGCTGAGTAAAAAAAAACTTGATTCCACCATCACGCCAGAGCCGGCACTGCGAGAGCAACAGTGCTCTCTCTACCTGGCAGTCCCGCCTTCCTCCCCACCCCCCTCCTATGTGCGCATGCGCACAACAGTCAAACACCACATCGCTGGCACTGTGAAACGCACAGTTCCATACAAAGATTTCTGTATCTTTTTCATAAACTGGGGGATGGCTACTGAAGTACTGACATTAAGCTTAAGGAATATATATTGTACTACAAAAATAAAGAAAGAATTAAAGAAAAAAGGACTCATTATATTAAATGTTTTCGATAATATCAAGTGGAAATAGGGGGTGCTGCAGTTCCGCAGTGCCTATACACGAGCCGACCAATACTATGGACTCCATAGTATTGGTCCGTTTACAATTAATGCGGATAATCGACTCTGTGCTGCATATTGATATTAATTACTTTATGAATAGCATTAAAAGAGCCTATAATGCGAATGTGGCGTCCTCTTTTTAAGTACCTTTGTCTAAAAGTTTAAATTTATCTACACGAGAATTAACTTTTTAATGCTTACCATGCTCAATACATAAATATTTCTTCGCGCTTGGAAAATACCCTTCGTCATTCTCCGTTATTATTACTCGAATTATTTAAACAAAAACATCACAATCGTTAATAATGAGGGTAGTAGATTCGGAATTATTTATACAAATGTCCTTCAAAAACTTAAGCTTAGATGATTATTTTGGCTTGTTGAGATTCCATCAGTTAAAGACTAACTCAGGCGTTCATTCATCTCGGTAAACAATAACAGATAAAGATGTCGACAAAAGTGATATTGTTTGGTAGCAAATATTCCTTTTATTACGATATTGAGCCGACATATGGAACCCTTCTGGTTCCCATTGATTATATACGCCCACCTCATTTTAATGACGTCAAAGTTATTCTGAATGAAAAGTTTGCGCAGTTAATGCCGTTTTCCTGGTATAAAGGTGCTCATTTTGTTTCAAACCTTCTACCATGATAAAATAATGCATAACAAGTATTTAAGCTACATATGACAGCCGTATGTAAAAGCAAAACGACTATCACCATCACATACATGCATTAAAAAACAGCGCCGAAAATAATATAACCATTGCAAAGACTGGGCAAATGGAATAACTGTTTATTATAACCAGAAAAACACAACTATTTCAACCGAATGACATAATTCGCGCGGCGAAAAAATATTGTAACCATATCAATGGCTGGCTAAATAGAATGACCATTTTTTTAGACGCGTCCCAAACAACTTTTACCCAAATGTTATAATTCACACAACATTATTAATCAATTACAATACTAATCTGTACTTCAAAATCACGAATTAAAAAGTAGAGATAAAATCCAACCGACCCAAAAATTACCCCTCTCGAAACCAATCAACAAAACAAAACCGTTTAAAAGATAATCTCACTGATGATCGTATACACATGCTGGCAATCTCAATCATTGGTCAAATTTAAATTCTAGCTTTTTATTTCTCTTCGCGGAAGTGAATTAAAAATGTAAATGCATCGCGTTACTGACAATGTTTATATTTTAACACGAAAGAATATGTTGAAAGATCCACTCCCAAATGAAATTCTATCACTGACAGCGTTAACTTACCGCAGATGGATGAACATTGGGCATCAGCAAAGAATATTTCTCCACTTTATATGAGTACGATAATCTTGCTAGAATAATAAATGCAACACAAAATCGGCTTAGCAGACGAACAAGGGAACTCGCCATCTTTGTCGACAATCGATTTTTAACTGGAGACTAACCTTCCTTCGGGACCTCCTCATTCTCCGTTAGCAGGGTTGCCAGATGTTACATATCCACAGGTTACTATTTTTTTATATCGTTATAAATACATAATTGTTTCATAACTGATATCTAGTATGTACTAGAGAAATAGGAGATAAATAATCATAAATTATATATACATATATACGCATTTATATAGAAATATAAATATACAAACACGTATTATTCTTGTAAAAGTAACGATCAGTGCGAAAAATGTACGTAATTTAAAATTATCATGAACGTATCTTTTCCGTAAACTTTTGTAAAAAGGCAAATTGTAGACTTTTCATAAGTTCTAGGGATTTTTTTAAAACTAACGCCGTCTCACGATAGTAACAGACCTTTCTTTGTTATTTGAAAGGAAAAGTAAATTAGTAAGTAGTAAACAAACGAGAAAATCATTTTTCCTAATCTGAAAACACTTGTGAAGACTTCCTTTATTGAAAACGTCTATTCTTTTAACGAAAGACCACCACAATGGATACTGTTTCGAGAAGGTAGTAATTATTATGAAATTTGCGAATAAATAACTGATGAAAAATGAAGACGAATAAACATATTATGTGACCATATTTTCCATGAAATATACCTACCCATTTACGCGTAAAACGATTATTTAAAAATGTTACTTTAAACATAAAAAATATAAATCAAAGAACATTCAAATACCAATGATTCCAGCTATTTTTTGGAAAAACGTGGTCATAGTCCACTTAGCCGTTCTCTTTGTAATATGCTAGCTAACAAATTTTCTAATAGGTTTAGTTAATAATGTTATTATATATTCTTTATTTAGAAAGCTAATATATTTCACTTCGTAATTTTCAGGGTAGCCCTATTTCCTGTGAAACAATTACGAAATTCAGCGAGCGTTCAGCATCCGAGGCTAATAACATGTCAATTTACAGAGACATTTTCTCTGGTAAACCTACCACCTGCGGTTGGTCTCTTGAGCAACTGCTAAGTTTATTATCTTGCTTTCGAGATTGGGAATTCCACCTCCTGAGGATTTCCCGAATTGTTTTACGTTTCGAGGAAATCTCAAATTTGTCAAAGCAAGTGCTTCTTCATCTTCAGGAAAAACGCGAATTAAATGGTAGACATTCTGAAAATCCCGTTCGTTTAATCGAGTAACGTTAATTTAATCTCCCCTCTCTAAAATGAAGTTAACCCTAACAGTCTCGAAAAATCAAATTAATTATTTAATCTTCAAGTGAAGAAATTTTACCGATTGTGAGACAGAATGCATAACAAAGAAAAACCCATGAAATTGCATTCGGTCAAGAACTGCTATGCATGGAATGTTTAGAAATGACACATTATAGCTTCATTGACATTGGTTTAATGTTTCTCAATTGCTAAAAGTGTGCCTCCGTTATATTCCATGAATTGGTCTTCGAACTTGCCAATAATTTAATGTGATTGGTGTTATAACTATCTTATATTTAAACGTCTTAAATTAAATGCAAGATGATGAAATGTGGGGATAGGTTATGAAGACCGGTAAGGCAAATTGTAGGCCAGTCATTGAAGTGGTAGTCTTTTGAGTTTTATTGGGTGGAATTTTTTGGCTCCTCCCACCAGGATTGTTTTGGATGCGCACAATGCCGCAAAACACAAAAGACCACCACTTTAATTACTAAAACTTAGTACATATAACCAAATTGAAGTTAATTTATTAATCCGACATTTTAGCTAAATTATTCAACCCAAAATGGTCATTTTTAGATAATTGTCAAAAATGTTCTCTATCACAATCTGTTGATAGCTTTTCTACAGAATCTTTAGCCGCGTCCGAAATGTGCGCTTCAAGATAGCATGCTATTTTTTTCAAACAAACAAATTCGGACGCTCTTGACGATAGTAGCGACATGAACGGCCTTTAAATGTATCAGGTTTGGAGTAAGTTCGTCAGCGTGGTCGCGTCAGGGGGAGGGAACTCTCAGATCTCAGATACATCAAGTTCCTGTTGCCGTTACTGAGCGCTGTCGTCACTCTACTTTGAATGGCAAGGCAGCCAAGCCAGCGAAGACCACGATTTTATAGGTCGTCCGGACTCAAAAGACCCTTCTAGCAAAAGTGGGCGGAGCAAAGGAGGATGCCGTGAGCTCACTCGTTACCCCCACTCTTTCGGCTTCGGATAACTTCACACCTTACGGATGCTCACGCCTGACGAAATTCTCACGCGGCATAATCGATGAATTTTCTGTTTAATATTTCATGATTTCTGATAAATTATTTATCTGTTGTGTTTATGAAGTATTTTTGATTGCTGGCTGATGGACTGTAACAAGTATCAAGTCATTTATTATAATAAATATGCATATTTTAATTTCTTAAGTCCAAGCAGACGAGTATACTTTTGCGAATTTACGCAGATATTATTCCATGAAATATCGGTTAAGTATTTTTTAATTACATTAGTAATAAAATTAATGCCAAAATTAATAAAGAATTCATTCCCCATTACCAGGAGAAATTTGTATAAAATGAAAAATACTCCGAAACACGTTCCGACGCTGCGTCCCAGATGTCCTCTGAACCCAAAATAAAAAAACAATAAACTGCGAATTCTAAAAGGCTGAAACACGAGCAATTCTAGCTATTGAAAAGGAGGGGCCATAAACAAATAAACGAAAGAAACCCTGACGTACAGCGTAGGCACAGGAGCCATGACGAGTTAAAATAGTGAAAAATATTTGCCATGAGAGAGAAGTTACATTGTGCTGTGCGTGAATGTTCTCATATTTAGAACCTTTTCACAATCGGTACTTTTTTAAGATTATAAGGTGGCTCAGTTGAAGGGACTGAGTCTCTTTTATATGGGAATAAAAGGATCGAATTTTGTGAATAACTCGATTAGAAATAAACTTAGAAGTCTGAAATTCCTCAGAGTATCATTGTTAATGAATATCTGCGTAATGATCTAAAATAATTTCGTGAACGATCACGGGTTCAAATACAGAGGATGAGATAAAACGTAAAAATCAGTTTTATTTTAATGGGTTTCATTTTTGTTTCCTTTAAAACATCTGAAAATCAATATATTGTTAGTAATATTTGCTTGAACCCACCTAAATTAATAGATTCTTATTCTTGTCGTATTTTACTATCTCAGTCGAAATCGCTTTTATTGAATTTATGTTCAAGTTTTCCTAACTTTTACAAAATTTCCATGGTTACGTGTATTGTTGACCTCGGTAATTTCAGTGCTTGGAAAATAAACTTTCTCGGAATTGAATGAAGTTATGGATTAAATAAAAATAAATCGGATGTTACTTATGTATTTTAATCTATATAAGACTAGCATTCTATTTTTGGTTGTCTGTCATGTTTCAATGCTCAATCTCGGATATTTTAATCTCCGGTAATTTTTATTCCTCTAAGTTTATTTTTAACGAGTTGTGCAATTAATTCATTAAAAACTAAACAAATCCCTTATAAATTATTAAATTGAATTCATAAAATTATAATGGTCGCAGAACAGAAAATCAAATAATTTATGATGTTGTTTATAAGAAAAGGCTAAGTTAGAGATTTTAACTATATAATTTTGTTAATTTCTTATTGAGGCAAAATATGAATTCATTAAAATATTAAACATCCCATTAAAACAATCTAAATATAACAAGTACCTGTTAAGAATGAATAACAGCGAGCAATGGGGGCGGGTGAAGAGCGTCAGTGAACAGGGAACGTGCCTCCTATTAAGATAATTAATATGGATTGAAAGAATTCAATAATTTTTTGCAAAAATAAATGAAAATGTTTCTCTTACGTCTCTCGACAAATGTTCAAGAATGTATAAAACACTGACTTACCTCTATAAATTATAATCCTTTCAGTCAAAGGTGTTACGTTGATCTCTTCGTAGGAAACGTAGAATTTGCCACTTCCCTTCCTTCTTGAAACACTAAATATACTCCTGCAACTTATAACACAACTTATAACAGAGACAGGCCAATGGAGAGTATTCTCCTTACTAAGTGAGAATGGTGAGAATACAGCGCGCTTCATAGTAGATTGTGTTTTCCCAGGAGTTTTAATTTTTCAAGAAAAAGAATGAGATAGAATGATAAGACACAGAACGACATAAAGACCTATTGGTCGCCTGAATGAAAGTGTACCACCCCCAATGTTTCCTACCGATTCTCTTTGTTCTGCGCTCCAGGGATTTCCCCGGTACCCTCGGGAGAAATGCATTCTTTGAGCATAGGGGCATAGGTCTCACTTCTGATTTTATGTCCCCCAGAAATGTCCTCTGGCCGCCCTCCAAGTTCCTGCCAGCGCATGCCTTTCCATGAAGGGTTGAGGAAGGGCTATTAAGAAAGGCCGCCAAAGAAAAGGAAAATCGCAGCCTCACTCTCCTACACAGCTGCACTTTGAAAACTGACCGTGTGAAATATTTAAGAGGATCCCCAAGACAAGGGAATTTTTCGAGCCTGGTTCAATTATTCGGTTTTTCCAATTTCCTTTTCGCCTTTCTTAGACGGATTTCTTTAAACGATATATCCGAACGTCTTCTCCCCGTTACCAGCTGAATATCTTTCCTGATTTTTGTCAGCTGCCAACGCAACAGAATTAAGATATTTTCTAAATTCTTGTGAATCAAAATCTGTGCCCCCAAAATTTTGCCGCCCCAAGCGATGCTTGGTTTGCTTGTATTGTCGGGCCGGCCCTGATTACATGCACTCAATCACTGTCTTCGTCAGAAGAATACAATTCATCACTGGATTCTGAACTTCCACCAACATTTATAATAATTTTGTCTATTTCTGTATCCATCACTAGTTCTCTGTCCCTAAATTCCTGCTCAACCTTCTGCACATGGTCACAACATTTTTTCAACTTTTCTGCACTATATTGTTCAAATTCATTAATTACCTCCCCTTTCGTTTCCTCTAACAAATTTGTTAATTTCTCTGCCACTCTCCCTTAATGTCACCCCAGACATTTTCAATTGGGTTCAGTTCGGGATGGTAAGGTGGGAGACGAAGAACTTCATGGCCGAGTTCTGTAATAATATCGTCCATTAGATATTTTTTTCCGTTGGGTATTGCTTTATTAATTGAAGCAATTGTGCCTTCGTCATTTCTGGAGAAAATTTAGCTTCATTCTCCGTTAACCACTGAGTCATTTCTCTCTTTAAGCTGGAGGAGTTGGGTTTTTTATTCCTTTGAACACAATGATATGAAGCATTGTCCATAACCACGACACTCCTTAGTGGTAAATTAGGAATTAGTTTCTCACGTAACCATTTGGAGAAATTATCATAATTCATTTCGTCGTGGTAATCTCCACTTTTCTGGTGCGCCTTAAAAATGAGGAGGGCATTAGGTACAAATCCCAAATCTCCTCCATGCACAATAATTAGGCGATTGCCCTTTCCAATTTCTTGCAGTGCACCGGCTTCTTCACTTTGCCAACAAGTGCTAACTCCATGGCTAGCATTAATATATGTTTCATCTATATATACAATATTTTTGTGGTCCTTCCTGAATTCCTTCATTGTTTTAAAATAATTAGCCCTCCAGGCAGCTATTTCGGACCTCTCCATCAAAATTTTTCTTTTTGATTGGCATTTCCTCCACCTAAAGCCCAGATCTCTTAGAATTCCATGAAGAAATTCTCTCTTGCAGTCTATAACCCCATCTTCTTTCAGGGCTAAAACCAATTTCTTGAGGGAAGGGGTTGTTTTCCTTACAGCATAAAACTCGTGGACTTTTCTTCGGATGGCAGCCTTTGTAAAATCGTCAACTTCTATTTTTTTCTTGAGTGAAGTCTTCTTACCTTCGGGTGTGGAAAAAATAAGTTCCCTGCACGCACTCACCTTCTCCCCTTCTCTTATTATTCTTTTCACTGTGGAACAAGAGACTCCAGTAGCCGTACTTGTGCTCTCCACTATGTTGTATTTGAGTCCGAGAGATTTGTTTTTCCGTAAGAAAGTAGCCACTTTGTACACAATCTCCCGTGCTTGTCCTCTCAATGGTCTCCCGGAAACGGGCGTACTTCTTGATGAAGATGCCATTTCATTAAAAAACAACAATAACCACAAAAATAACAAATAAAGAAAAACTAAAGAAACAACGAAATGCCGAATAACAATAACAAATACTATCAACAATCAACAAAAACTTCCAAGAGCAAGATACCGGGGAGATCGAAACGTTCAAATGTGCGCGCTGAAACTGACTGAAGTTGCCGCTGTGGTGTGGAAAGGGGAAAAAAGAGGGGATGCGCCAACTGGAGGGGTAAGCCACGGCGCAGGTTCTTTTGAGTCTGGTCGACCTATAACATGGGAGTTCCCTCCCCCTGGTCGCGTCGTCATCATAATGGAGGAGTTGGGGATTGTGATCTTTGCGATTAATGGGTGGAATATGCACATTGCTAGAATCTTCGCTGTAATGGCGGTATGGAGGCGTCAAAATAGGAATAGGGTAATTATAGAATGAAAATTCTGGAAAAGTGCGCATACTAATTATTATTCTTTTAATATTTCGGCGAATGAAAATGTGACCGATTAGTATGCATTGAAAGGCTTAAATTGTTTTATATATTTAAAATTCTTGTTTAAATTTTACTGAATATTTTTCTGTAGCAAATTCGAGGCATGTATTGCAACAGTCGACTAAAAACTTTTCTGCTGCAGTTCGTTAGATGTCCACATCTGAATTTTAGAAAGCATTTTCGGTAAGAGGTACTGGTTTTATTGGATTTTATTATATTTTATTGTCTATAAGGATTTTACGACTAATGTTATTGTTTCAGAATAACGAGAAATAGTTTTGCTGAACTGCGCCGAATATTATAACCTGAGGATTATACCGGATGGAGTACAGAAATAGAACTAATGTTATTTCTATGCTGGCTAGGATCTGCTGTATCCTATAGAATGGTGTGAATACCGAAATCGACAGTGTGTGATATCATTCACAGGGTGCTTGACAGAATAATTTTGGTTCTGCCAAGTATTATTTGCCATCCTGACGACATCGACTTACAAGAAAATGGAAATAAATTTGCTGAACTTGCTGGCAATGCTGCATTCAGTCATGTTGCTGGATGCATTGATGGATGCCACATTCGTGTCTTGTGTCCCAAAGCCGTCCAAAGAGATTATTTAAATAGGAAGTTATTTTATTCAATAAGTTTACAAGGTGTTTGCGATTTTAATAAGAGGTTTATTAATGTGTTTTGTGGCTTCCCTGGTTCAGCCCATGATTCCAGGATACTGAGGAACAGTATTTAAATGGAGTTTTCCCTCCAGAGGGTTATACCTTATTGGGGGATTCTGGCTATCCCTGTTTGGAGAACCCCATAAGGATAATCACACCATATAAAAAATTATCTTTTTAAAAATATCATAATAAAAATCAAGATATTTTTTGGATCCACAAAATGAATCGGAAATAGAGTTTAATAGTTTGCTTTCAAAGTGTAGAATTAAAGTGGAACACACTTTTGGCATGATGAAGGTCAGGTGGAGGACTGTATTCCACAAAGCTCTGGAAGTTAATGTAAAGACAGCAGTAAAAGTGATAGCGGCCTGCTCTGTCTGAAGGGTTGGGCAGGTGGCTGGAAAAATGGTGTAGGGGAGTCAGAGGATATAAGGAGAGGAGGATGTATGGTAGGTCTTTGGCCCAGGAGCTCATCCAACACCTTGAAAAAAGGCCAGGAAATTGGGGTATCATCTCCATCTTCCCAACCCTGGCCAGTTTTGGGCCTCTTCAATTCCTGTTTGTAATAATATGAAACATTTTCACAAGCAATTTCATAAATAGTACTCATAATTGTATCAAGACATACTTGAAATCACATACCTTATATTTCGTCAATAAATTCTGCCACTTCTTTTTAATTTGTTCCACATTCACCATATCTACTAAATTTAATTCTTGTACTATCTTTCTGTAAAAAAAGAAAATAAAAAATAATTAAGATTCTCTAATTTAAAAATAAGTTTCATATTTTAGACATTTTTTAGGTTTCATTTCCTCAATTGTTTAATTAAACTCATTATCATTATAAATAGCTTCTTCTTACATATATAAGATATATATAGGATATATCATATAAAACCAAAGGTACATCGAGAAGTGCATCAGAGCTGAAATTTGGCATAAATATAGATCGTCGGTTACTACCTCCGGGAAAATCCGAAATTTCAGAAAAAGTTATTTTTAAGGGATGTTTTTGACCCCAAGTCCAATTTTAAACACCGATAAGAAAGGCAATGAAAACTGTGCAATGCTATATAAATTTGCTTCTTTAAATTGTTTACAATTAAGATATAAAGTCAGGACATACACCAAACTATGAAATAAGGTATGAAGTTTTCATTCGTTTATAGATATTTTTAGATTTTATAAACATTAGGCTTAGATTCTGAACATTTTCCTGAAACTAACATATGACTCAACCAACGAAAAACAATTACACATGTTATTTGTAAAACGAATGAACAGGAATGTTACTTCTCTTTGATACAAATCTTATGATATAATATTAACGTTATAAAACTTATAATTATTATAAGAAAACAATAGAAATAACTGAAAATACATTTCTATAAATTATAGCTATGGTGTTTACTTCTGGTTGTTCCATTAATGAATGGAACTAATAAAGTTATCAACAAGACTCAAGTGCCGTTCGGAAATACCAAAGAACTGTATATTTTGAGATTGTTGTTTCAAATTTCACGCTATGGATTAAAATATACATAATTTACAATGTCCAACCATACTTACTCATACGCTGCCTTTGCCACGTTTCTTTTCCCCGTGAATTTCTTGTTATCCTTAATTCTTAAGGCAATAAACTTCAATGTTAAGTCATCCGTCCCTGAAGAATAAATACATAGGTATTTATTTATTATATTAAAGTATTTCATAGTTCAAGATTCGTGAGATGAATGTGGTAGTATTTTAATACTAAGTTGTAATACGTAATTTGTATTTATTTATAATAAATGCAACGCTTTATTAGGTAATTTGGTTCTTTAATTTAAACTTATAACTTCACAATTTAATATAATCTCATTTAAAAGATGCACAATGATTGTACTTACATTTAAAAGTTCCCTTTCCGTCCATGACTGGAAGACTCCTACCAAGTTCACTTTCAAGACTGCACTTCCTCTGGCTACGGTCTTAGACTTCCGACTTCAAGACAGCGACAGTAGCACTGTCAACGGCGACAAATGGTACTACTACAGGAATGGTACGGGGCATGGTCAGTGACAACGTAAAAGTCGATCAAGTGAGGGGACATAGAACTACATCGTACATACATATTCTGCCTCACTTGCCATCACTCTGCGCTCCTGCAGAAACCTCAGGCTAGCTTCTTCTTCGACTGGCAGTTCGCGATACTTTAGGGAAGGTATCAACCCGAGGGGGGAGGATATAGTGAACGTGGAAAGGAAATGAACCAACTAACCAAACCAACCTGGGGATCGAGGATGTTGTTATGCCATCGTAGTACCATGTCTCACCATCGACATCGCTACTGTCGCTGTCTTGACCTTCACCCGGTTATTAGAACAGAACCAGCATTTATTCTGCAGTGTTCTAGATGACATTTAAAGGTCTCACAAACAGTGAAAGATTTAATTTTCTATCTATAACCATTTGGTCAGAATCTTAATTTAAAAATTTTGAAGACACCACCTGCTGCCCACCGATTTTCCCAAATAATTTCTTTGGCAGTGTAATATATGGAATCAAAGATCACATACATGCTACAAATTTCAGTCTTCTATCTCCTACCATTTTACTAATTATTTTAATTTAATTGATTGCACAGACAGAAAGAGAAAGTGAAAACATAAGCATGTTAGTAAAATGAAACATGCAAAAAATACATCAAATTATGTAAATAAAAACGAATGTTGTAAATTTTCACTAGACAAATTTATTCTGACAGGTGAAACCAGTAGACCTAGAAGAAATTTACAACATTCGTTTTTATTTATATTATGGAATCTTTACACAAAGTTGAGCCTTCCTAAGTACACAAAAGTATCATCGTCTATATGTAACAAAGTAATTTTTTATGATAAGTTTTAGTGATTCTTTGATACTTATCAATATATGTAGTTAACCCTAAAACATAAAATATTGTGCTCAGATCTCTTCACAACCAAGGGAGCTGCATTGTTTATTATTTGTTCAGCCTTGAATTAGCAATTTCCTAAAAAATGTCAACAATGATTTCTTTGTGACTCACAAGGAGAGGCTATGACCTTCAGGTCATGGATTTTAATTAAACGTGACCAGGTGATTCTACATAAAACATAATGAGACCATCTCTCAGGGTTTTTGTGGGCCCTTGGGTTCAGGAAATCCACATTGAAAATATGCAAAAACGTATTCAACTTAATAGACTTCATTGTCAAATTGTTGATAAGAACAGGAATGGCTGAGCAGATAACGTCCCTGTCTCCTACAGCGTAGGCCCAGGTTGGATCCCAAATGCTTTAATGTTTTTCTAATTATCCATGCGTTATTTGAGAAGTAATACTCTCCAGTAAAAAGATAATGATTTAAATTTGACTCTTACAACAAAGAATTTGCTTCTAAAATGAAAACTAGGAGCCAACCAAATTCAAGCTGGTTACCACTGGTTCCTGCTTCATATTACAGTCAACAGCACAACACATTCCCACTAACTCTTCAAATGATAAAAAATAAAGTTAATTTTACACCACACCTAATTTATATAAACAATTTTGTCATCTTCGCATCATTCTATGAAAATCCAACTAATTTCAGAGAAAAAATATACAATTTTATTATCATTAATATTTATACGAGCCAAATTATAAATTCAATTAAAAATTGTATGAACTAATTCTTTTCATAACATACACCTCAGTAAAACTATAGAGAATTAGAATTGTTACCAACAAATGGAAGGACGTGAAGGCATTTAATAAGAGAAATTTTGATCTAACAAGTATTTATTATTACATTTCCTTCAGAATAGAAGAAATACTGACAGCCTTCATTTCTCATGTTAAAAAATTTTTAGGTTTAAAAGCTTGTTTCAAAATTAGACAAATTGTCTAAATGCACAATAGAACGGTCGAGAATGGTTAGCTAAGAGATAAGAGTACAAAGCCACAGTTTATATGTATTTTATGTACTTTGATAATTTAACAAAAATTAAAATTTTCTAAGTTATATTTTAAGTTTACCATCTGCCTGCATGAGTCCCACTATTATACTGCAGAAATTACTCCAACAGCAACATGGCTCAGACCCTGTCAATTTGACGCACTTGAACAAAAACAGCAAAAAGGATTGGAAGTGCATTCAAGCCACCAAGCAGCCAAAATTTATATATGGTATTCCACAGTGCCTTAATTAGTATGTGGCAAAAGAGGTATATGCAATAGGCACTGCTTGCAATAGATGCCCCACTCCTCCCACAAAAGATTCAAAAAATATTTGTTTAAATATATTTAGTTGATATTAAATATTGTAATTATTTAAGTTAAACTGTTATTTATAACAACACAAGAAAAATAATATTCTACAAATTTTTTTTTGGAAGGGACTTAAACTTTGCTATGGCACCAAATCTTCTAGCTACAGCTATAGATTTTTATATTCTTTTCATGGCTATCAAAGATACACGACTTATTTAGTCAATTCCATTTTTAAGTACTAATTTGACAATTTAAGAAATAATGCAAGCTTGAGCAAAGTGAGACCAAAGGGTAGTGGCCACATTAGAGGTTCAGGGGCAGAGCCCACAGTCATATAATAATCTAAAGTGAATCATTGGCATGTATTTATTAAAAATTTTTACAGTAAAAAAGAAAATTTAATGCATTATTCACGCATCGTATCCCATAAATTTGAGATTTTCATTTTAATACTTTTTATCAAATGGTAAAAATTTCTCAAACCACATAGATTAGAAATCCTATTTTCAAATTAAAATTTTGTTTAAAGATGAAAAATTACAACAGATAACAATCATGAATGAACACAATGACTTCCTTGCAGAAACACCATAAATTACTTATAGTAAAACAATGGAAAATTTATAAATTAAACTTCCTTAGTAATATTTTCCACCACCTTTGTACATGTGGGTTATGGTAGGCTCCTATTGCAGCTAACATGACTAAATAGCTCATGATGAAAACCAAAACTTTATGATTTTTCAGCCATGACATTGCCCCGCCACTGGTGCTGGAAAAATACATCAGTTTAATTCACCAGATCAACAGGTAGATTACAAAAGCAAACAAAGATGCAAAAAATTAACATCCTATAAAGACTTACCAGACTGGAGTTTCCTTGCAATACACCAGCAAGTACCTTACTCTGACTAAATCACTATTTTGGACTAGATAATACTTGTTTGGAACTTTTCCACCAATACTGTCAGTTGTAATGGATCGAGATGGATCTGTATCTGAAAAACAAACACAAAAGAGATAATATATAGATTAATCTTTTAATTTAGAGAAACCATATTCCAATATTAGGTATCACTTCAACATGGAATGATTCAAGTCTGTTTGCATTAAATAGAAGTTAAAGGATCATATTTTGTTAAACAAATCACCCAAAATAAGAGATAACTGCCAATTCTACACTTGTTTTTTACTTTTTATTTTCAATCAAACAATATAAAATGTATATATAAAACCTAAAAAATGGCTATCAACAGAAGAGCTAAAATTAAAATGTATACCGATAAATGTACACACACAGCATTATTTGTAGGTATAATTTTGAAGTAGTAACTTCCACCAACTTTCAGGAACTTATTAGCATTTAAAACCTCATTATATTCGGAGCAGACTTTTACTTTTAGCAAACCTGACTGCAATATAACAACAAAGAAGATGCCCTTCTTAAAGTAAAAGGTTGAAGCACTTTTTCTTAAAAATTTTCAGGGTTCTGAGGAGGGTAAGGCACACACCATTGGAATGTAGATCTTCAACAGACCTTCCCAACCATGAAAACTTCATTCCTTTAGTTTTGGTAGTTTGTCTACAATACCATTTCCAAGTTTTGAGTTTTCCGACTTTGGAGCCACCTAATGGAAAATCTATGAACTACTTGGAAAATACAATCGGTTAAAAATTCATAGATCGATAAGCGCTATCTAAATCAAAAAGAATTTTCCTAATATCTCAGGTAGTTTGGCTAAAACACAATTTGGAAATTTTGATTTTTCCAATTTTGGAGCCATCTAGCATAAAATCTATGAACTACTTGGAAACCTAACCAAGTGAAAATTTATTGACTGATAGGAGCTATCAAATTCAAAAAGAATTTTGCAAATATCTCTTAAAACAAAAAGGTTGAATGTTCACAGACAGACGGACTGGTGAACAGTCAGACAGACGGACAAACTGAGTGATCACATAAGCACGTTTTTTTTCTTTCAAGTAAACATGCTAAAAATTAGTCTCTGAGCCTCTATTTCAAAGATATTTGTATTGTTTTATCATTAACTAATTATTTTTTAATAATGCAGCTTTTACTTACAATTAGATACGACAAAACCAACCTAGAATAAAGCTACGGGTCATTTTGGGGTATTTTCCATGATGCGTCTGTGAGGACGTTTACTGTTGAAGGTTTACTACTCAGCGTAAATACCCCAATTCAAGAATGGAGAATTATGCTGGCTTGATAATATACTTGGTTAAAGCACCTATCTGGCAATTGGGAGACCCATTCGATTCCCGGCTATACACAGGATATTTTCACCTTCTCAAATGTAAAATTTTAACGTAAATAGATTTAATCTGTGCTTCCAATCTACTCTCAATGCTAATAAATTCCAAACACAAGGTACATTTTCGTGCTTAACCCCTCAACGCCATCCAATATGTCATTACGTCATCGCCCTGCATGTTAATACGTCGAGCATTATTGCTAGTTTTATTTATTTTTTGCTGCACTGAAAATTATTCAATCTTAAAAACCTTAGTATATTTTAAAAGAGGAAGTTTTGGCCTTAATAATTATATTTTATTCATCAATTTGTATTGTATTTCTTATTTTTTATAAAGAATTGAAATTTTGTGAATACTTTTTTGTAGCCACATGATTCCTTCCTTGCGAATATACACACGATGTCATATTTTGGCTTCTATTGAATAAAAAAAGACCTTTTTTATGTGACTGTAATAATTTCGAATAATGGCAAAGTAACACAAGAATACTAAAAATTATGAACTGCCTTTTAAAAAAATAACAATCATAACATTTATCTAAAATTTTCAGTTGAGACATGAAAAAGTTGACCTGCAGGAAACTTTTTCCCTAATTGGTTTCGAGTGGTACATGCAGTGAATGAAATATTCAAAATAGTTTAAATTTATCTTTGAAGAAGGTTGCATACCAATAACTTCTATAATTTTCACGATATAGATTATTATATGAAAGCGCGGGCATGTGCTGGATAGGTAATGGATCGGTGTGCAAATCGCTTTTTTCCAGCAAAGATTCTCTACTTATTTCAAGCTAGTGTAAAAGTTATAGTTTAAAATATCATGTGTGTAAATCCTAAAACTACTTCATAAAAATCCAATAAAAAGGTGAAAAGTTTTGAGTTTTTATATTTTTTGCAATTTTTGTGCCTGCATCATCAAAACATTCTCTTTCAACATCTGGAGTGGAATTTAAATAAACATTCTCCGAGCTTGAGGAGTTAAATCAGAGAAACAATATAAACATATACAGACAGCTTGTTATGATCATACAAAATTATACGTCATTTTATCTTGTCACCGATCCTGCTAATTTCAAGGCTTTGCAAACATCAACTTTCCATTCTCCACTTTCAATTAGTTGAATTAATTCAGTTTCACTAGAAGTGACAAAGTTTTTCTTTGTTTCTTTTCAGAAACATTCATAGTACATATATTTTCACACTTTTTCATTACAAATAACATGAGTTCAAAAAGTAACTCTACCAACACACTATAGTATGTTTCTCGTCTTATGAAGCTTGACCTTGAAATCCTCTGTGAGTGACTATTTCTGCATCCAATCAATGCTCGAGTAACGGACGACGGAGAGGGGAGAAGCTCAGTCTCTCTCTCGCCATCGTGCTGTTCACATCGCTCTTAGTCGACTATGTTGCCAGCTCTACTGCGTTAATGCTTCCGTTGCGATCTCTTTATCGATTTCACTTTGCACCTTGTTATCATTTTAACGCAATGGAAAATGGCCGGTAGTAATAAACAATGACCATAAGTTTTTCTGCGACGCGTCACCTTTCATTCGCAAGCAGATCATTTCAAGAGCGGATATCTGGCAATGCTGTTAGGTTTTTCCATGCATTTCGAAAGCCGTGGGTGACGGGGGAGAGGGAAAAGGGAAGAAGGGGAGAGGGAAAAGGTTCTCATTGGCTGCTTGCTATGTGAAGGTCAAGCTTCATAAGACGAGAAACATACTATAACCACACGACTAATACCATATCAGGCAGAAGACTAAACGAGGGTAAAAGGAGTTTCCGTTTGTTTTTCACGAGGATTATATTTGCTTATTAAGGCAGAGTGGCCAACTTGCTGATTGAACTAGCAGCACCACCAGTGCTTCCATTGCAACACATTTGCACATCAACTATGTAATATATTTTTAGACATAAACTGGCCTAAGAATGACCATAAACAAAACTCCCTTTCATGCAAGGATATCATTGTTAAGTAATTCCTAACCAAGTGGAAGTTAATGGAGAAGCTATTGAGTGCTACATGTAGAATATACAGATAATAAAATAAATGAAGGCAACTTGCTGCAGCAAAATTGGATAAGATCTATTAATCCTGATATTGACAAAACCTAATGTAGATTAGCTGCCATCAAAATATCACAAAAAACAACAAAGACATCACAGTTTTTGTTGATTGGATAATTTAATGATATATAATTTAATCACAACTTACCTACAAATAATAATTAGGTATAATAAATGTTAAGAGAAAGTTATGTGCATGTAATATATGACCAAAACAATGTGTCAATGATTAAGCATTTAGTGAGAGCACTATAACAAAACCGCACTAAGTGAAGCACATTATAACGAGGGATGCCTGTATAGCATATGTATATAAAAAATTTACTTAACACATTTTTAAATAAGACAAAACAATTTTAGCAAATGACAACTAAAAAGACAAAGACAAATATTGTATAGTTGGGATGATTTATTCATGTATTCCAATGAAATTTGCAAAGGTTTCATCTTTTTCCCTACTGTAATGGACAGAATAGTTGTGAAACACTTACTAATGCTGCATTATACATCACTTATTATATCAACTAGACTTTATATGAACTTTCACTGGCTAACATTTCTCCGTGACTTTTCTGGAAAAATTCATGTAGTTACTGCAGTGAAATCTAAGAGTTATCCTGATAATGTCTCATTTACTTTCACTGAGTAAGGGAATAAAAATATTACGAAATAAAACATATGGAATATTAGTTTCTGCTATATTTAACAGTCTTCATTTTAACCAACAAGATAAATCCTCAACTTCTACTAATAAAAATTAAATGATTTGCAAATTAAAATAAGAATAAATGCAAACAAGATTTTCAATGTTTATTGCATTGTCCTTGTCTTACCTTTATCCTGACACTTCACATCTGGATGGTTAACCATTTCACATAAGGCAACACAGCTTAACTCACTGCCATGAATACTCCCACCCCAGCTGTAACCACTTGGACTATACGGAAGGCTGACTGTCAACTCACTTGAAAGGTATATTCCTTTTCCAAAAAGAGAGTTCTAAAGATGGGAGGATTGAAAAGAAGTATACAGTATACATTATTTTACAGTTTTCTTAAGACTATTTACCAGGGATCAGTAACGTTTTTTTGTCAGGTGCCACTCTATATTCAAATTTGATGACCTCCCCATAAGTGCCACTATTAAGTTCACCTTATCTCTAGCTTTTATGAAGGATTACTTTTTTGAAAGAAGAAGTCCTGATTATGATACAAGAAAGTTACAGTACAGAGTGAAATTAAAATATGTAAAACTAATTTTTTTTAATATACACTATTTTTTGTAAGATTTCCATGAGTTAGTGTGCCAAGTAAAATCTCTTCATGTACTAAAGGTTGCTAATCCCTGCTATATATCTTCAATGTACTAACAGAAAACATTTTGGTCAGGTCATCTACTATTATGACCAATATTAATCCCCTCCATTTTTCATATACTACAGCTCAACCAAGTATTTTCACTAACAAAAACTCACATTATAAAATGCTTCATATACACACAAAGTGATATTTAAATCTTTGGTTTATTTATTTTTATTACATACATCTTTCATAATGACAGTTTCCAACTTATCGTATAAAAATGTTTGTTAAATAAAATATACTTCAATTCGTAAATTTCCTATTTTAAGAAATGAGAAGAACTATTGTGTTAGACCAGAGAGAGTAAAATATAATCAAACATTACAAATAGGCAACTGAAAGCATTTTTTAAATATTTGTTTCTACATAGATGCAGCTACAGTTTACTTTCATAAATTATATTTACCTCTTTACAAGTGTAATAAAATTATTGTCACAACAATTAAAAGTAACATTTGGATCCAAGAATTATAAAAAAATCCAAGTCTGGGAAATATTATTAATCAATACAAAATTAAATAATATACTTTCATTACAGACCATTATACTATAGCATTAATGCCACTGTACCTTGTTCATATGCTGCTGCAATCCATAAGTAAGTATGGAGTGAAAGTTTTCCAATCGACTTCCATGAAATGCAAATAAGGTACCATATTTTTGTGATAATTCTGTCCACTTTATTTCACTTGCACTTTCAGGGCTCCATACCATTTGAAAAATAAGGTTGGGAGCTTCTGCTGCAATTTCTGATGGCACAAGCTTCAATACCAAGTCAAACTAAACATAAAAAAGACATTGTATGTAAAGTCAGATAGTTTTGAACAAAACTATGTACATTTAATCATACCTCTTCCTTGGAAATGTTTTTGAAACGTGGTTCCGGTGAGTCTACTAAAACCCAATACAACAAATCTACAACATCCTTGTTTTCTCTATAAAAATCCGGATCTTGAAACTTCTTCAATAGCAAGGAAAACGATTTCGTTTTGTCGACTACTTCTCTCTGAAAATTATTTTAAATACTGTATAATTAAGTTACACCGTCCAACCGAATGCAATAATCACTAGTTTTATAGGCAACTAAAAAGCACTCACCAAGCCATCAATGTTCTTAATGCCATCCACTACAAACTGCGATGGGTATGGTTTCAAACATGAATCAAATCTGTAGCTTTGACAGGCGGCGACGAAAAGGCTCCATCTTATATCAGCAGCAACTATATTCTTCTCCAGTAAGTTTCTGATATTGCTAATCTTAGATTCCCCTACCACCTTTTTCGTTGAATTTGAAGTTACAACGTTCAACCCATCAGAAGTACTGGCATTTTGCTGCATAGTCCCGTCTGTAAATGCACTTTTTATATCACCTTCCATTGGAATTTTTTCTCGTCTGTATAAAAATAAAAAATTATATTATACTAAAATTTTAGATGCATTCTGAAAATTTTATTTATACACATCATAACAACAGATATTTATTCCACTCATAACTTATTGACCCTCTAAAACTTACGTACATTCAAATAAAATTGTGAATGCACTCACTGTTATTCAAAAAACATAAGTAACTCAAAATAATTGTGTATTAATATTAAATTTTTAACCAATAGATGCATAAATTCAAACAATGGCATGTTAAATCGCTTTTACTAAATAAACGGTATTCGACTGTTTAAAACTTTTCTCATCTCTAAAAAACATTTCCACTTTAAATAATTATGACATTTTAAATTTATTTTAGGAATGAATAAAATTTCTCAAACAAACTATTACATTTATTTGTTTGCGCTTGATTACATATTATTAAGGGTTGACCGGAGACTATTATTTAAGACTTAAAAACTACTGCTGATAAAAATATTTTTCATACTTGATTTATCAAAATGTTCCGCTCAATAATAGACGAATAAAATTCAAGTTAATGGCCAAAATCATAGCTATGTCGTGCCAATGCCATTATAACGTATCAAAGTCTATATTCTTCCATGGAACTGCCTTTACTGTTCAAGATTCGCAAAACTTCTGAAACTTCACGTCGTCAGTCAGAGGTACCAATATGTAAAATATATAGTTTTGTCGCCACCATTTCAATGTTGCAATGAATGACTTCTTCAGGATTGTTATTTTTCTGCACGAAAATAATTTTTATTTTACAATGCAAGAGTACAAAATATTATAAAATTCATAAATCTCGCTAATGATATCTGGATCGATTTCATGGTATTCGTAATATATAATAAATACCAAACACCCCAAGCGGTTGCTCAGGACCTCCGCAACTTTGGCGCCCCAAATATTTCATAATATAAAAATAGCAAACCATTTTAAAAGGGAAGGAACTTTTTGTACTTTTCTTTTATTAATTTCCAATTCTTTAACGCTACTCGGTGCCTCACGCATTCCTGGACTCCCAGAGATGTGTGAGGCCATTGTAAGGGTCCATGATGCTACATCAAAATTTTAAATATTTCATTCAAGTGAATTTATGTACGAAAATAGTTGTAAAATTCAAACATGTACATATTTTTGTAAAAAGATAGAATACAAATTCAATTTTGAAGAACTTAGTTTTAAAAGGGCTCCTTATAACCTTAACTCTCCGGCACACGCAATCGTTCTGAGAGATACATGACTCACGTTTTTGTTTACATCTCGTGACTCATTAGCTTACAGACGGTGTCTAATGTAGCTTTTCCGCTGCAGCGTCTGGGTTCGTGTTTCGTGGATACATTGCGTGCTATTACGTTAGTATTGAAGTAGTGTCAAATTTCAACTTGGAAAATGAACAAGATATTGAGATGATTAGGGAAATTTGTTTTTCAACTGATAATGATGGACAAAATGAAGATTATTTTAGTGACAGAGACAAGATGAAGAAGTTCCTCAACAATGTACCAAAAGAATGCTGTGTACCCTGCAACATTACGAAAAGAACCAGGTTGACCAAGTATTCTAGTAAATTTTGTGATTTATATATGTTTAGAACATGCCAGTATGATTTGTTCAAATTGTAATAAAATCTAACATGTGCCTCAGGTTCTGATTCCGACATACGAATTTAAAATCCTCCAGGTATCATTAAACAAATATTTCTGGTTATAACTAAATTTGGTACAGATATTTCTTCTTTAGTTGTTCAAATTGTTAAATTTTTGTCTAAATAATAAAAAATTAAATAGTCCCTCATTCAAGATGTAATAATGAAAATTGTTCGGAAACATTTACTAGGTATGTAAATCCAATTTATAAAAATAAACAAAAAATGGATTTTTTTTGTTATACTATTTTTTATATATGAGAGAGTAAAAACAATAAAATCAGATACCTAGACAAATGTAATAACATTAATATTTTCCTAAGAAATATGATGTATCTCACAGATAAAAGTGTGTGATAACGCCCCTGTGGGCATTGCATGTGCCGAAGGGTTAAACAGCATAGCAGTTTGGGAACCGCTAGCATAGACATAGAGCAAGCCTGGAAACTATTCTTACCAAGAGTCCCATGATATCTAGAGCCTGCCCTGGCAAATAAAAAAACTGGATAAAAAAAATAATTTTATTTTTCCAATCGCATTTTTTGGAATGATAGAGTTATAATTATCGCAAAAATGTAACTATAAATAATGATTTTTAATTTCTCTAGAATTTTCAATCACCTGCAGAGTTGCTTACAGTACCTACCTATGTAGTATTTGAAAGAATATCTTCTTTGATTAACAGGTTGTGAGTAATGTTGCTTTATAGACCACTATTACACAGTTGTTTTATTATTGCTTCTGTGAATAAATTACTCTCAGCTTATAAGAGCATAAACATAAAATGGGCAGAATCCAAATATGTAGTTTCATTTCTATTGATAATTCTAGCCTAGGCTCAAAATTCTTTGAGAAAATGTTATAACGCTAATTAAGCAGGGCTCTATACTCCAAAAAGACAACAAATCATTGCCTAATATGATTGAAGAAGGTGTGATTTACCTAAGTAATGAATTGAACCAGTTATGCATTCTCAACCATATTTTCTATCAAGCCAATTCAGTATGATTTGATTTTGCTAACCAAGGAGCAAGAGAAAATAATAATTCATTATATACAGTAATACCTCCATTAATGCAAAGGATACATTCCTCAAGGATGTTGCATTGTTTGAAATTGCATTAAGGAACAGTATATAGGTACCTATATAATGTAAGGTATACGAATATGTTCCAAAAAAGGCAAGAAAAGCCCCATTTTCACCTATTAGACATTTTTATTAGGCTTTACAAAATTTAAATATAGTTTAACATAATTTAAAAATCACTGTAAAAACTTTAAAGAAATCATTTAAATAATTAATGAATTAAAGAGCACATAAAACATTAACTAACATTCAACCTGAATGTCAGTGCTTGAAGATTCGCCAGTGATGCAAATTCCATGGAGGGTGCAGTGATTCTTAAACTTGTGGAACCAACCTGAACTGGCCACAAATGTCTCAGTGGTAGATCCCATGCCTTCCTGTTCTATCAAATGGTCTTTTACTTTATGCATTATAATCAACTGACTAATTGGTATGTGACTCTGAATTTGATCATCAATCCAATGCACTAATAATTTTTTCTATCTCTTCTAGTAATCTGTTATGCGAGTGCATTAATTTCTTAACAGTTAACACAGTAGTGGATTAAGCAGATGATTTTATCCTGTCATTTTTGTATAAATTAAAATTTTTTAAGGCACTCAGACTCCAATTGCGCTATGTCGAAATTGAGCTAAACAAATGTGCGCTAACAGAGGCATGACTGTACAGTGTACACTTTTGAAGCAGCAATTGACTGAGATAAGTCCAATGCAGAGTATTAGCTTAAGAAATCATTTTGATTCCAGCCAGCTTGTTTTTAGCACTTTTTTGAGAAAATGTTTTTATGCATCCAGTCTGTCCATCCATTTGTTCAAGCAATAGCTCTGGAATTTCGTAGCTTGGAGAAGTCAAATTTTCAGGGTAGGTTGGTCTATGTGAGGGTTATACATGGCATAAAGTTTATGAATCTAGTGTCAGCTACTGAGTAGCAATCCATGTCTTTTTCCAACCCTTTAGTTTCATTTCTACCCCCTTAATAAGAAAATCATAAAACCAGTGCAGGCAGGGGCGGATCCAGAAGCTTCCCAAGGGGAGGGGGGACAATCCCCCCATTGCCCCTCTCCCCTCTTGTTTCTGCCTCTGCCGATGACCATACATTTTGAAAATACCCATCCCCATCAGAATATATCTTTCCCTTGTCATGCAGTCTTAATCTTTGGTGTGGAAATAAGGAATGTTGCATGGAATGAATTTAAGAATGCACCCAGTGGAGGGCAATGGGGTCGTCTAAAGGGAGGGTGATCGTTCCACCCTTGGATTCACCACTTGGTACATTTTTTAAAATTACCATATTTATTGGCATATAAGATGCACCGGTATATAAGATGCACCTATGTCTTTTAGAAGATCTTTCAGGAAAAAAGTATTTTAGTTCACCAAGGCATTTAGGAAGGGCGACATCATGTATCATTTCCAGCTGTAATTAAGTCAGGTAAATCGTACAATGATTGGCCACCTAATGTTCTTTGTACATTCATTCTGCTATACTACAACGTAACTCATGTCTTAGGCGATATATGGCATCACAGTGCCTTTCTCTTTATACTCCTTTATCATTGATGCCGCAAGATAACGACACAGAGAGTAATGGTGGATATTACAGATGAAGGTTTTGTTTCTCTATTTTTCTGAGGTAAGTCTTGTGAATTCTTAAGCATTTTAACTTTAAATATAATTTTTATAGCACCTCAATTTAACAAAACCTTTTTGAAACTTATGAAAACACAGCAATAATGGAACAATGTATTTGTTGAATTCTTGGAATTGCATTGTTGGTTCAGCACTCACAAACAGGGTGGTCAATAACTGTATTGTCATAATGATATGGTTTCAATGATTGGCCACCCAGACAATCACTGTCATACTAGGTGGCTAATAACTTTTTGTTGATTTTATTCTATGCAGGTGTTTAGAATGTTTAAAATGCCTAAATCTCCAAAGCAAGATTATAATGTGGAGGGTATGGATGAAGCTATTAAATATGTTCAACATGTTAAAACCGAAACTTTGGTTAACAGTTCTCGTATGGCTTGTATCCATTTAATGCTGATGCAGTTGATTACACAAAATGTCTAGGATCATCAGCAAATGTGAAAGAGGGAAGGTCTGTAATGGGATTTGATGAGGCCCTTGGTTATGCAGAATTCGTTGAAGTAGTCAGAGAAGAGAGAATTGAGAAATTCAAACATATTAAGGCTGTTGTTGTATTTTAATCAAACAATGAAAAATTCTTCGTTGTCTATCATTTGTAGGATGAGTTTCAGAAGCAGCAAAATATATCAAAATCATTGAAGACTAGCATTGCACCTTCACCAGAAGTAAACCCTTGAGATAACATTTCTCCAAATTCAAATGAAAATACTTGCAACCTTGCACACAGCAATCTGCAGGAGAATAGCAGTGAAGCAGGTTTCAATTGCACTGGAGAAACTGGGACATCTGTAAAAAGGGGAGTCAAACATGACCACCTAGGGGAGACCCTTATCAGGCCTGAAACGCCAAAAAGGAAAGGGAAACGTCAAATTGAAAGACATACTTAAGCAATCATATCCAAAAATACAAAAACGTTCAAAAAATGAAAGAAGAAAAAAAGACTGAGGAAGAAAAAGAAAGCATGAAGAGAAAAATTGCTAAATTCGCTATACACAAGACGTTAAATCCAAATGATTCGACAGCTAATGGCACAAACCCTCCATCATCTACTTTGAGTCCACAAAGTAAAAGGAGTGAAATGAATGTAAAGAGGATATTTTTCAATATGCAATGCCTTCTGAAACGAATACATGTTCTGCCTGTAATAGAGAAACGAAACTGCAGGAGAGGTTAACTTGCAGTGACTGCCACAAATTGTACCACAAGAAAGGCATACCGAAATCACATCAACTTCATATTCTGGAAACTGATGAAGGCCACTTTTTATGCCACAAAGAAGACAATTCTGACAGCTCATATGCTTATGAAACATCATCAGATGAAGAAGTATACGAACATGCAAAAGATAGTTCTCTGCATTAAATAGCACATACTTTTAAATTGTCACAAAGCAGAAAAAACATTATTATACCAATACATTTTTAATTAAAACTTTTTTCCTAATTTCACTTTTATGATTATCACTATGTTGTTATTTGTAAGGAATTAGTTTCAAATAGCTTTTAAAAGACTAAAAGAACATTGATTTATATTACAATAAAACATAATAGTTGTTTTAATAACATATTACTTGTGGCCAATCACTGTACCAAAGTGCACATTTTTGTATAAATGCCAAGTAAAACCAATATTCATAAAATTATAATTTAAAAAATTATAGGACCCAAAAGAAAACATAATGCACATTCCTTTGAGTATATATTAATTCAAAATACTGAAGTTCTAATATGAGATACTGCTGTTCAAAGACGAAAAAATCCTTAACTGACCAATCATGGTTTACCCTCCATATTCAGCAACATTTACAGAAAATATGATGGGGTGATAGCTTTTCATCCTGGGATCCTGCTTTCCTGGGATCCCATGGGTAAAATGGTTTTCCCATATCCCGGGAAATCCATTGAATATCCCGGTATATTATAAAGAGTATTTTACTCTCTAGGCTTTATCATCTGTGCTGTTCCTAAAGGGACCACTAAGACTCTCTTTGCTTCTGAGTTGCTTAGTTTCACTTCTATTGCAATAATAAGGAAGAAATTTATATCGAGTACTCACAAATGCTTGATAATAGTATAATAATAATATAATTATTATTGATAGAACAATAGATCTTGTCAAAATACAAAGGACAATACAGAAAAAGATATTAATAATAGTAAATACTCAGTCAAACATACAATTAAGATCCTGAGCTGGGACCTCATAGAACTCATTCAAGCCATATAATGGGCTAGCAAGTAACCAAGTTGATAGTTTTGCTTTGAATACAGGGACAGACATTTCATAAGCATACTTGGGAGTTTATTAAACAGTTTACCCCCAAGGATGTTGTAGCTTAATGTGGATTTACTCAATCTACAATGCGGGAAGTCTAGATGATAATTTTTTCATGTGTTATAGGTATGTATGTCTCGCCGACAAGAATAGCTTTCTATTTTTGTTTTGGTTAACACCAAAATATTATAAATAAATAGATTGTATACTGTCATGATAGATTCACTTTTAAACAGTGGTTTACAATTTGCTAAAAAGGCAGAATTTGTTATAATCCTAATGGCTTTTTTTGCAGCAGTAGAATATTACAAACCCCTGAGCCATTACCCCATAGATGCAAGCCATAAAGTAATATACTCTGGATAGGCAAAGTAAACATTACGAAGATGTCTGAGGAACATAACTTTTCAAGGAACGAAGCAAATACAGGAAAGTTTATTACAGACAAAATTAATGTTTATCCCACATCAATTTCTGATCTAAATGTATGCCCAGGAATTTCACTGATGTGACATTATTATTAATTTCTTTAATACTAAAAATTAAGGACTGGGTTTTATTCTGGTTTTGTAAAAACTTGTCTGCACTAAACCACACAGAAGCCTCAGTTAGTCCATTAACTGTAGATGCATTTACTGCTTCCAGATCCTTGTTTGACATGTAAAAAGTGGTGTCATCAGCATATAGTTATGACTTAGATGACACATTATTAGGTATATCATTAACCATTAGAAGGAACAGCAGGGGTCTTATAACAGAACCCTTTGGAATGCCACAGGTCACATGAACTGCGACAGATAATTTACCATTTGCAAAGACTATTTGCTCACGTTCTGTGAGATATGATTGCAGGGTATTCAGTTCCTTACCTTTGATGCCATAGTGACATAGTTTTGACATTAAAACTGGCTGCGAGACACAGGGCCGGCCAAGCGGGGAATGTATCGGATGCAAGGCATCCAGGCTCCCGATTTTTAGGGCCCCCCAAATGTTGTGTATAAACAATATATTTACATCTTTAAACAAAATTTTGCTTTTTTATTAAATTAATTATCACTATAGTTACTTTATAATTATAAGTACATGTTCTCTCTAATCTGTAACATTGATGTGTACAAATTGGCAGGTTTTTTTGACATGGGGAGCCCCAAAAACTAGCTTGCATCCGGGCCCCCAAAAGTACTTGGCCGGCCCTGGCGAGACACAATCAAAAGCTTTACTGAGATCACAAAATGTGGCCTTAGTACTAGCTTTCTGTTCAAAAGCTATTATGATGTCATACTCTAGACAATCTACTGCATCAACTGCAGATATATTTGCGCGAAAACCAAATTGAGATGGTGAAATCAGGTTCTGATTTTCTAAGTGCTTACAGATCTGATTTTTTATAGCAGTTTAAAAAATTTTTGACATTATAGGAACAACTGAAATTGGTCTATAGCTACCAGGGGAGGACCTCTCTCCTTTCTTATAGGGAGGCACAGTTTTGGCAATTTTTAGCTTATCGGACTTTTACTGTACTTTGAAAGTACACTGCTACCTGGTAACAAAGTCATTGGTTATACCATGGATTTGGATATAATGCAAGTCTTTCTTCTTCCCTGTTTCTTGGAAAGAAAGTCATTTTTTTCTAGTACTAAAGTAAAAAAACAACATAAATTATTGCCTTTTTAAATAATCGATCAAATAAATTTCTTGTACTGACTTTATATTGTTTTTTACTTTCTCATATACGTAGTATATTGAGGAAGTATTGTAATCATGAAAAAATTCGACTTATAGATTTTGATGGAAATACATTTTAGATGTCCCCGAGTCCACAAAAGCGGTTTTCACCATGCCGTCTGTTCACCGTTCTAGAGCCCAAACGCATACATAAAATCAAATTATATCTCGTATTTGTGCAATATATCATCTTTTGCAGACCCTTTTTTCATAAAAATGATATTGCACAAAAATAAAGGGTAATTTATTCTTGGCGATTTTTTGAAAAATTTTATTTACTCTAAAATGGCTCCAGAGAATTTGATTAAAATCAATCCAATTGTAGAGCCTGATGTCACAAATAATACTACATAAGACATGTCTCTTGAAATCACTATATGGCATCCAGTGACATTACAATGTATGCTAAGCTACCTTACCTAAGCCTTGACTTCATGCCCCCACCACGATCCATTAAAACTCTTATTACAGCCTTACGGTTAAACGAATCAAATGATCTCATATTTATGGATAATATCATTCATAAAAGACATTCTGAAGAGATAAATGATATTGCGCAACAATTAAGGGTACTTTATTCTTGGATATTTTGAAACAATTCGATTTACTCAAAAATGGCTATAAGGATTTTGATTAAAATCCATCCAAATGCACAGCTTGATGTCACAAATAATACTAAACTGTATGTCCCAATACTATATATCGTCCAGTGGCATTATTTCTGTACAAGACACTTAGCGCATGCATCAGAGGGTGACCCTGGAGATTCCTATCTAAAATTCTGTACTTCTCTGTTAATACCGCGCACTTATTAGTAAGAGATATTAGATGTGAGAGGTTGACGGTGTCAGTCACTTTGGTTCTGTTGCTACGCATTATTAACCTAATTGGCAGTGAATTGCCCGAGTTAATTTCTGGGCAAAGAGTGTAGTGGCCAAAAGCTATCATAAATGAAGCTACTGTAAGGAGAATTACTCAAGCTTTTCCCTGTAGCCCAAGAAAATCTACAAGACAAGCTGCTAGTGAAATTGTGATTTCACGTCATAACCTTCAGCAGATACTGCACGAACAAGGCCTCCATCCATACACACCTCACGTGTTACAAGCATTAACTGCAGATGATACTGTTAGATGGATTTAATTTGGCTAATAGCTTATTTCAATGCATGAATGTGATTCAGAATTCACAAAAACAAAGTTGTGGACAGATGAAGAGACTTTTAAAAAAATGGAAGATTGAATAGCCACAACTGTGGAGTGCACACAATCCACATGAAGTGATACAAGAGCTTAACATACCAGATACCAGGTGTAATTGTTTGGGCAGGAATCTGGCCAAAATGCATAACTGGCCCTTTCTTTTTTGATCAGATGGTAACAGCAAACATTACCTGGAGCAACTACAGATTCAGGTGATTCCTGTTCTTGAAGATGCTAGTAATATACCTGTACCTAATATGATATGGCAGCAAGATGGAACACCACCTCACTTTCGACAAAATGTTAGAGCCTTTTTGAATATTTTATTCAATGGATAGGGCATCGTGGCAAGCTAGAGTGGCCGCAGAGGTCTGATCTCACCCCATGTGACTATATTCCTATGGGAAAAATACTTTCGAGGTACATGCACATATTCAGGAACGCATCTACCATGTAAGCTGAGGGATAACTGTAGTTTCCAAGGAATGTAACCTGTGCAGATACGGAGGGCCTATTGCATTAGCAAAAACTACATACTAAAATGATGGTAAAATATGCTAATTACTACTAGAAGCATTAGTCCATGACTTACACCAAGGCAGCCAAAATTAATCTACCATGCACAGCAGAGCTTTGATTATTCCAATTAATTGGGAATGGACCTAATTTGGACTATTGATTTCCTGGATAATGGAAAATTACTGAAATTGAACAGTAAATGAAGTAGCTGCACATAAATATGGTGTTTTATTTTCCAAAGTATAAATACACATATTGTTATATAATACAGTAATTCTTCACCGTATGTCACCTCACTGTGTGCTGTTTCCCATATACATTGCCACTGAATTTAGGAACATTTTTCAGTATAAGTTGTATCACTTCGCACATATGTCGTTTGTGAAGAGCCGAAGGTGAAATTCAAATTTAAATACATAAAATGTTACTATACTTTGATTAAACATGTTTTTAATTTATTATGTAATTTCATTTCATCTTTCCACCCCAAATGTGGTTGCAAAATGTGTCCCTTCATGCCAAATGACCCTTTACGTGGTTGCAGGATTGTGTGGTAGGGTGTACATGGAAAAATAGGTTTCACTATACATAGTTTCATTGCAAATCCGAGTTTTCAGGAGCCCATCTCCGACATATAGTGATTACAATGAAAATTTTGTAATATTTTATTCAAATAACAATTGATTTTATCTTTCATAAAAATTAATTGGGGTTGTTTTAGCGCAAAATCACAATTCAACAGGGAACTATTGATCTCATCTTATGGCTGAAAAAAATTCAAGAACAAGCAATTTAAAAAAATGTGCACTTTGGCTACAAAGCAGCCATCTTCAGTGGTAATTCACCGAAAATATTCTAAATGAACACATGAGCTAGCATTGCAATTGTTTTCATATGGGGGTTGTTCATTGAGGATGCACATGGGGAAGGAATTTTTGAGGCATGCGAGCTTGAAAGGGAAGGAATTGGGACAAAAGAAGGGACTGTTTGTGGTGGGGGAGGGTTAGAAAGCCTGGATAATGCAGAAGTTTTTCCTAAGAACTTGACGTCACGTGTTCTGCAAGGAAATATATATAAACCTGTCTGTGGACGGTCAACTTTTTTATTTTAAGAGATTTGGAAATTTCTTTTTGAATTAGATTGCTCTTATCGATCTATGGATTTTCCCCAGCAACTTTTAGATTTTTTGCTACATGGCTTCATAGTCAGAAAATTGAAAACTTTCAAATGGTATTGTAGCCAAACTATTTACGCTCGAAGAATGAAGTTTAGCAGACAGGAAGGTCTAGTATCTGCATTCCAATGGTGAGGGTTATCCTCTCTCCCAAGGGGCAGGCAAACCAGAACCCTGGAAATTTTTTAAGAAAACGTGCTTCTTCTTGATTTAGCAAAGGGTATCTTACTTGTTGGATTGACTATAAATTACACATTTTTCATATAAATTCAGGAATAATGAAATTAACACACTTTTACAATTTAAGAAAATATAAACAAAATCCAACTCGAAGAAGACGTTTTAAAACGAGTCAATCAACTACAAGGGAAACATTATTATAGGAAAAATGAATTAGAAAGAAAATATGGATTGATTTTACTGATGTCAGGAGGAAGGAAAGATTACCTCTTTCTTTTGTGCATTAAATTTGTTATTACAAAGTTTTCTAATTGATCTAAACAAAGATTTTTATTTATTTAAAAAACTATAATCTATTCATATCTACAATAAGGCAAAATATAATGTTACAGTTAGTATTGCTTATAGCAGTAGTAGTTACATTACATAATTAAGATTATCAAATATTAATATTTCAGGGTGATAAATATAATAAAAACATGACTTCATAAAAGCCAATTGAATTATTCATCACCTTAAGGTCTTACTTCTTCTATTGACACCACCTCAGCTCCAGAATTATACCTGGAGAGAAGAATACCCTATGCTCTCTAAACACCAATCATTGTAACATATATGTATATACAATGGGAATATAATTTGTCAACCAGATTCTGTTTATTGTGAAATGAATATCTTTTCACCTTAGCTGTTCCTCCCTGAAGAAATGTTAGTTTACCTCGGTGAAACCCTTAAGATTTCTACTAAAGTAAAAAAAATGAATAATATCGTTTATCACATGTTTGACAGTAGTAATAATGTTGTCTATATGCAATGCAATTTACAAATGACTGGGAATAATGCAAGGTAGAAGAAAATTTAAATGCATCAATTTTTGAAACTTACAATTCACATTAATAGTTATCATAATAATTTAAATTTGCAAATGTTTCTCATTTGTTAGACATAAATAAATGATGGAGAATCGAGTTTATGTACTTCTTTTTTAAAAGAGCCATTTATCAATAATTACAGTAATTCCCCACTGTACATTGCTTCATTGTCATTTCACATATGTCGTCAATTAATTAAGGAACGTTTCATAATAAGCTGCAACATTTGTGAAGAGCTGAAGGTGAAATTTGGGAAATTCCAATTGCTATGCCTAAATTGTTATTATAATTTTAAATCTCTTTATTCATGTATTTAATTTAATTTCATATTCATTATTATTTATGTAATTTAATATAATTTTGTTTAATTTCATTTTCCCACTCCATATGGAATCATAAAATGTATTTGTTCAATCTCGAATGATCCTGTAAATGGTCACCATCTTCAGAATCGTCCCAGGTAACTGTTTTTATATGCATTTATTTTATTTCATTATCTAATTTTTAACATAGTATGCCTTATGCACATACTGTATAATAATGTATTATTTATTGTCACTAAATGCTTGACAGGAACGTAATCCCCGCTTTCATTCTATGAGAAAATAGGTTGCGCTATGTGCTGCAGTTTTCAGTTAATCGCTGACGTATAGTGGGGACTTACTGTATTTGAAAGTAACAAATTAATATATTCCACAAATCATTCAGAATAAGAGAAAATGGTGAAGTTTAACTCACAAGTTAGCACCAAAATTCTATAAACACCGTCACACCACAAATGAAACTGAATCAACTTACCAAAGCAAACCATTCCTGTGTTAGAACAAGCACACACCCAAAAGTAAAAGGTTCCCGTCTGGTTTAATTATAGCCCCACGATACAAATGGGATGTTTCACATTATAGGAGCATATAACATTTCAGTATGCTAAAATTAGAATATCTTCACAGTAAAGGCAAAGTTTCATCCACTTAATAAAATCCAATTCTTCACTGTGACATGTGTGCACATTTATATGGGATGACAGATTCCCTGAGTTAGACAAAAAATCTGCACATTTGTGACCTAGTATGAAGAAGTACATGGTTATTTACTTAAATCGATAAAATGTCTCTTTGCTATTATCACAAAAATTTGAATACTTCATACTTTTACAGTCAATCACAAAAAATATTATTAAATGACATATGTACACATTAAAATGATATTCACATTAGAGTGAATAACTTTACAAGTTCGTTAAATAAATTTTAAAATTTTCAAGAACAGCTAGAAAGCTTCCAATTTTGCTTACAATACACCTAAATTAATTTAGTCTTCTTTAAAGTTAGAAAATAACTAAGGTTCCCTTCTGTAAGTCAGCCAAATAAAGAAAATTTTATTATTATCCAAATCATTACGTGAAACTAAATTAAAAACACTTTTGAACTGTAAAATTTTTCATTGATGTGAGATTAAGAGGAATAAATTAAATAAAACACCTCAATGGAATTTTTAACCTTTTGAATTTTTTTCACAAATTTATTCTTTTCTTAATGGAGTGAAGGCAAACATTGCTTTTTAGGAAAATAAAACAATACATTACCAAAATTAAATACCTAATTCTAAAATAGTGAAGCACTGGTTTTTTGTTCCAAGCCAATAATGCAAATGAAAAATAAACCTTTTGACACCCCAAAAGCAACACTAATTATGTAACTTTTCAATGTCAATGATTCTCAACATAAGCAGGTAAGATCATAACAGTCGACATTTGGATACATTTAACGGTAATCTACCCCTAAGTATTACTACTGCTAGTTGCCAATTTTGATTGCTGAATAATGGAAGTTTTTCGGACTGGGACTGAATCAGGTGTGGGGATGGCATCTCCAGTGGCAAAAGAAAGAACTGGCGGAACCCTGGTTTTTGTAGTTGGTGCGATCTTCTGCTTTGCCATTTGGTAATCGCCTGAATCGAAATACTTTTGCTGTTGGTCAAAATAAAGTACAACATTAATAAGTAGCATAGATGTCATTCTAAAATACTGACAACGGATATTCATAGAAAAATACCCCTTTCGCAAGCCTTTTCTGTAAAAATCCTGAATGTCCAGTCATTGGTAGCCCCGCTTTCGGAAATTTGACTTTTAGTTTGGCTTCTTCTATTTTTTCTAACTCTTGATTGGTATACGAATGCTGCGAAATTGAAACATATAGCTTTAATATATGTCAAGACCACTTGGTAGAGCAAAAAATGTATTGCATAAACTGAATATTTAAATAAAATATTAATTTATTAAATCAACTACAAGAATAAGTTTGATAATGGAAAATAGAACCGAGTTTGACATAATCAATGACAACAATAACACCAATTCCATCAAACATTTCAAAATTCAGCATTATAAAAGGTCAAAACCTCGCCTCCAGAAAATAATTATATACAAATAGGTTTGGGTTATTAAATATTGAGTAAAAATGTATGTAGAATTAAAATTTTAAATTCAAACCTCATGCTCCGTACAAGGTTCCGCTACTTCTTTGGTTTCATTTTCACATTCCGTAGAATCTTCTGATTCTTTTGTTGTAGCTTCTAATTCCGACATTATGACGCAAAAAAATTAATTAAAAAAATCTTTATCCGAATACTAACACAAAATTAACGGCACTAGAGAAATGTCTGAAAAATTATACGACCTAATTCTTCAGCCAATAACAGCCTGATACACCAGGACAAACCGTACACTCTCTTATGTCCTTATGTCACTTATGACAAGAAATAACAATGGCGGCATTACTCTGCGAAATAGTATACCACATCGTGCCTACTTATTTTATTTGCCAGTTTTCAGAAGCATATCAAGAGAAATACAATGCCATATTCCTATTTATTTTATTGCAAATCCACTTATATCAGGTTATCATTCGGAAATGAATATAATTTTTTTGAATTAGAAAATTTTGAATATATGAAAGTTTCAGGGGCAAGATGACCAATATCCATTACGATACAATTTAAATAAGAAACGCTTTTCCATCGCAAAAGTTTAAAATAATGACGTGCAGAAGAATAAAATGTAAATAACTAGATGAAATTGCAATATAACTGGATGTGAGTAATTCTACAATAACATATTAGCGACAGTTAACTATTTTTCACAGAAACCGCGAAATTTGTATCATTTGCATTCGTTAAATTCTAAGGATTGCGTCAACATAACTTGACCCTAATTAAAATGATATCTCCATGTCCATTCGTAATTTCAGTGATATAAAATAAATCCGAGACAAGTTTTACAATTTTTGCCTTAAGCTATGTTGAATGAAAAAAGTGCATATTACCAAACATTTTAATTATTATCGGTTTAAAATAAAGTACTAGACCATGGTTTTCCAACCATTTCAATATTGTCAGCACCAAGTTGTATTTTGGAATATCAAGCGAGCACCAAGTTGTATCTTGGAGTATCAAGCGAGCACCAAGTTGTATCTTGGGGTATCAAGCGAGCACCAAGTTATATCCTAGAACAGTGGTCTTCAAACTTTTTCGCTCGCGTACCCCCTAAAAGAATTTTGAAGACCTATGTACCCCCTCACATCTTTTTGAAGTTAACATCTAATATTTTTCATCATAAGTTTAAATAGTTGCAAAAGATATAATTTTCGGCGTATTATAAATATTGACATTTTTAAATGAAACTCTTACATCACTCTTTTAAATGTATCCATTGGAATCTGAATACCATAGCGATTTGACACGCACCATCATCCATTTAAGAAGTTCAAGAACAATCTCTTTAGCAGTCGGAAATTTTACACGTTCTTTTTTCTCCTTGAACTCGTATTTCCATTCCTCTTTCCCCACAAAATTTTATCCTAAAGTAATATATTTCCATGCTTGAAAGTGTTTTAATGATCATACATCTCTGCAAAACATGTACATAAATTGAAAATTTTTAATTTTTTTATTTTACGTGACCATAAGGCTCTAATTTTGAAGTTTTCTTTTCGATTGAGTTATCATTACAATTATTGTTAGTACACGATTGAGCAAAACAATATAAATATATTACAAATTTTATTAAACAATTATTAATCATACAAAGTAAAATTTTATTGGCAATGTATTTCATAATGAGATGGATGGGGCTGTTTTTTCAATTAGTTCATGTATCCGTAGATGAATATTAAGTACTTATTGCTAGAATGACACAGGGTTCAGCATCAATTCTATTTCTATTTTTCGTTTTTATTGATGTAAGTGCTGAGAAACCTTGTTCACATAAATAGGTAGATGGGAATGGAAGGAGTTTTGTTACAGCAATGTCAGCCAATTCTTTGAACTCCTTCCGGGTTATATGCCAAAACTCACATAGTGATCTACCATCAAATATTATTTTTAATGACCTGTCAGCTGACAACTCGATTAGGTCCTCCTTCAATTTCGTTGAAAGCAAAGAATTGGAAACAACCTGATTTGCAAAAGGATTTGTTACCCAGTCATCGAAGCCATTCCCTTTCTCAATTTCTGGAAAGTATACCAAAAAGGCTTTACCAAGATTTATCAATTGACTGTTAATTATACCTTATACTCTTTCACTTAGAGACACCTTGTTTAACCCAATATATTCAGAAAGGGATGGGAAAATCGAAATATTGTTAATTTCCATACAACTTTGCCAACACAATATTTTTTTGATAAAACGCTTTTATCTTATCACGTGCCTTAAATATATTTTTGTCAAAACCTTGGAGCTGTAGATTTAGCTCATTCAATTTATGGAAAATGTCCGCCATATAACCTAATTGGCAAATCCAGTCCTCATTTTCAAACCAATCAGCCAAATCGGACTTGCTTTCAGTCAGAAAAAGTCTGACTTCATTTTTCAATTCAAATAAACGTGTTAATACGCGTCCCCGGGACAACCATCTCACTTCTGAATGCAATGAATGAATGAGTTGATCCCATTTCCTCACACATCACTTTAAAAAGACGCGAGTTTAACGCCTTAGACTTAATAAAATTTACCATTTTAATGGCAACATCCAATGCTCCGTGCAAATCAGGACTCAACTTTTTTACACCCAAAGCTTGCTTATGAATAAGACAGTGTTCCCAAATTAATTTAGGGTTTAAAGCGCGGATACGAGCAATAAGGCCGCTCTTGTGCCCAGTCATTGCAGTGGCCCCATCCGTAGAGATACATATGCACCATTCCCAAAGTAAGCCTGAGTCAACTCGAATAAAAGTATCTAAAGTTTTGAAAATCTCTTCACCAGTTGCATTCCTAGGCAAGTCTTTGCATGCCATAATCTCATCAGCAATGCCGTTTTCTTCGCTGTAATAGCGGACATAAATTATTAACTGAGAATGATTGGCAACGTCCGTGGATTCATCAATCTGTAAGGCATATCTTTTATGAACCGCAATTTCTGCCACAATCTGCTGGAGAACGTCTTCTGCCATTTCATGTACTCTACGAAGTACAGTGGTGTCGGAATAGGGAATCGATTTAATAGCAGTAATGGACCTGGCATCTACCATCTTTTAAGCTATCAACAGTGCACCAGGTATAATAACCTTTTCTACAGTCGTGTACGATTTCCTAGCTTTCGCAGTGAGCAATGCTAATTCGTACGAGGTTTCCAAAGCGAACTTTGATGACTGCATGAAAATGTGAAGCTTATTTACATTTTTACTGTTATCCTCAGCCTTCCTCATAAAATAATTAACAGTTTTATTTTTAGAGCCTGGATGTTTTGTAAATAAATGTCGTTGCAGGAGAGATGGTTTCGTACTATTGTTTGACAATGTTTGGTGACAAAGAACACACAGTGGTAAAGGAGGATCACTGTTATTGGAAACAAATCCATATTTTATGTAGGATTGGTCGTAGTATCGGTGTTTTTCTTTAAACTCAACTTTGGTAGTCCTTGGAACTTTATTTGGTTGAAAAATCTCCACTATATTCGAATCACAGCTTGAGTCTGTTTCCTGAGAAACTGCAACTGCCACCTTACCGCTTCCAAAGGGATTCTCATCTGTTTTCTTCATCATCCCGATTCCTCTTTATTAGAAATTTATCCATGGGCTGACGAGTTTTCAAAATTTTAAATCGTATACAACGCCGATTCCTTCTGACTAGAAAGCAACAACTGCAATTCGAAACTGAAAGGAAATTTGTATGAAATACACCTAATTAAAAATTATACCAAAAAGTGAATTTTTACTATCAAAGTTTTAATAATATTAAAATACTGTTGAATTCTTCAGATGAGGTAAAATTGCATCAAACAAATTTCTACATTGTAACTAACCGAAAAAGAATTTTTATTTTATGTAGTTCAGTAACAACGTGTATTTTATTAGTGAATAATTTATTTTATATGTTCGAGAAATACATCCCAATATTTAGATTAAGATTTTCGAGGAATATTATAAAAACCACTGAGAAATAAATCTTGCAAGATAGATTACTAAAAGCAGACAAGTCAAAATTAAAACGAAGGAGATCTAATAAAATTAATTTATTCGTTTTTATGATAAGTTATAAAAAGAAGATAATAAATCAATATGCCGTTTCTCATTACTTAATTCGTAAAAATGCAATGTAAAGTGTAGATAAAATTTTAAGTTATCAGGCGAGGAGTATGATGAAAGGCAAGGTATTCCTTCGTTAAATGTGTGTGTGTTTATGTATCGAACTCTGGTGTTCGGCTTTTGGGAATAATTAAATCAGAATCATATATAATAAATCAGAAATGACTCCATTAATTTCGTTAGGCATTATGATAAAATTTTTCCAATGGAAGAAAAAAGTATACAGGTACTGCTAGAAACTAATCGGTCCGATAGCTAGCACATAAGTAATTATATTTTTTTGCTAATAGGAGGTAGAAAATATGAAATATTTTATAAGGTGAAATAAGATAATAATTTACTGTAATTAGAATAAATAATTCTTGATTTTATTAGATAAAATATAATTTTAACTGCCTTTTTTATCTGCGGGTTTTTCCAGTGTATCTTGAAAATTTTGGTAGGCCTGGAAAACATTCCAGTTTACCGGCCTCGGTGGTGGCAGGGTAACGCCCTCGCCTGCCAATCCGAAGGTCGCGGGTTCGAATCCCGCCTAGGTGGGTTTTTCTCCACCTAGGGCATGGATGTTTGTGATCGTCCTTGTTATTATGTTAATGAGCCCCTTGTAAAAGGCCGTTTACGGCTGTTTAGAGGCCGCATGGAAATAAATAAATAAATAAATTTAAAAGAATAAGCTTCGCTAACCTGTACCGCTTCGGCTGTTCGAAGATGCTTTTCTTTCAAGCTAATGGCACCTCCTAAGGGTGAATATTGAGAATAGCTGAAAATAATTGCTACGATCACAGCCTCGGAGAAACTTATGAAAATAAGTATGTATACAGGTCTCGAGAAGATAAAGATACTTTTCACAGACAACTTCACACCAAGAAGCCTTCTGACATGCACAACCACTTCCGATGAAAATCTTGCAGTAGAATAACAGAGAGTGTCTCTGTAGACACAACGGGTGGAGTTAAACGCTTGAAACCCATATGGTGAGGATGCCTTTAAGAACGACCAGTGGCGGCTCGTGTATAGGCACTGCGGAACTGCAGCACCCCCTATTTCCACTTGATATTATCGAAAACATTTAATATAATGAGTCCTTTTTTCTTTAATTCTTTCTTTATTTTTGTAGTACAATACATATTCCTTAAGCTTAATGTCAGTACTTCAGTAGCCATCCCCCAGTTTATGAAAAAGATACAAAAATCTTTGTATGGAACTGTGCGTTTCACAGTGCCAGCGACGTGGTGTTTGACTGTTGTGCGCATGCGCACATAGGAGGGGGGTGGGGAGGAATGCGGGACTGCCAGGTAGAGAGAGCACTGTTGCTCTCGCAGTGCCGGCTCTGGCGTGATGGTGGAATGAAGTTTATTTTACTCAGCGTGTGTTGCGCTTAAAAACCGTGTACCATATTCTTGAATGTGATAAAGTGTAGAAGAGTGTAGAATTAGATTATTATTCTGCTTCCAGCTATTCTATTTGATTCATTTTTTTTCGGTTCTTTTATGGATTTCATTTTTAAATGAATAGATCAAGCTTGAACTGTAACAATTTAAGTTAAAGTAAGTAAAAAATATTTTTTTTTGTTAAGATTTTATCAAGTTCCTGAATAAATTTTCTTTTTATACATGTTTTTTTCCTTTTACACAATTTTAAAACAAAGGCTAAAAATTTTCTGGAGCAGCACCCCCACTAATTTTAGCTACGAGCCGCCACTGAGAACGACAAATCACTCTGCAACAATGAATGGTAACTAATTTGTTTCGTATCCTTCACCCAGTGCCATGCCCTTTTCAAACTTAACCCTAGCCCATTACACTTGTGTTCTTTTCCCTCGTAATGCGAGCTCCTTCTTAAATCATCTCCCCTTTGTTCCTTCACCATCCCCTTTTTTTAAAACGAGGAAAATGTTCTCTTTCATCTCCTCTCCCTCGGTCAGGAAGATTTCTGGGAAGAAACTGACACTTTTCACAAGCCCTATTTATACTGCAACTAAAACATATGACGTTTATAATTTAACATTATAATCAAATCTGGAAAATCATGAAAAACTATGCGACAATCTCTGATTTTACCGTGTAGTTTGTAAAGTATGGCGACCTCGAATGAAATATCAGCCTGCTCGCTTCTAATATTGACTTTGATACCAACTACGCGGGAAATTTTATAAATTTCTATAATATAAAAGAATCATATTTGTACATTTTGTGTAAATAGTAAATTTATTTAATGTATTCGTTCATAAAACAAACAATAATAATTTTTCACCCGAGGTATTGCAAAGAATACTTTCCTCGATTAAGTCAATAAAAACTGCAACATCCTATCATATGCATAATAATTGCTATAATTAATCCATAATAAATATTACCCTGAAATTTATATAACTCGGCCAATATAAGTTTCATATCATTAGTATTGATAGCTATGCAAATATTGGAAGTTGCTCATTATCGAGGTCACGAAAAAGAGAGGAGGAGGTGTTGAGAGACAGAGGGTGGGAAAAGCTCATAAGGGGACTGCGGGAAGAAGGGCCTTGGTCGTAATTCTTCCTTGCCTTGGGAATGTGGGAAGAGGAAGGGTGACAAGTTTCTAGTTGCGTGAACCTAAGGAAGGTACTTGAAGGGAGCTGACGAACCCATGTCAGCGGGTGGGCGAAGGAGAATGTTTCGGTGGCAACTATTTTCCCGGCTCTTACTTTCTTTCCTCCCTCTTTCTATTGTCACAAGAAGTTCGAAAGTCAAAGATGCGCGTTCTCAGGCTTATCAATTTTTGGAAAGAGTACATATGGAAGTTAAGGATCTGGAAATTGATTCCCTTAAAATTATCCATGCTCGCGTACCCCAGTTTGAAGACCGCCGTCCTAGAATGTCAATGAGCACCACTATATGTACTTTTGCGAAGAAAGATATGAACATAAATAAAATGAATCAAACATCAAAGTTTATTAATAATAATCTTTAATATAATTAGTAAAAAGCAGCCGAACAAATTAAATTAGTGAAACGCATAGCAGAAAAGCACAGCGTATCAAGGAGCACAGCGGTGCTCGCGAAAATGAGGTTGGGAACTCCTGCACTAGATATAATGCAGCGGCTTCCAAAAGTTACAAAACCACCCCCGCCCCCCTCACCCCTCTTTGCGCCCCCTCTATCAACCAAAGTTTATAAACAATATCTACTGGACCTATAATTGCCATTAATACAACCACTTCAAGAAAAATCTGATCTGATCACCACATTATTTCCCCATACCTGTAATATTTCTAAAAATTTCAAATAGGTTTAATGATGATAAATATTTGAAGGAACTGCGAGAAAAATTTCAAGACTCTTCAAACAACAGGAATAAACTCAAACCATAGCATTCTGATATTGGATATAGCCACGAGGGTCCAACAATTAAGAAAATAAAAAGGAGCGTTACTATAGCGCGTTTCACGTCGTCCGTGCACTGTTCTTATGGGAGAATCGCTATTCCATGTTATTTCCCCATGTTGCTCATTCTCGGGGTTGCCAATTCGTGCAAAATCCAGATTTTCGTCGTTTTTTGCATAATTACTCATTTAAACACCTAACGAAGGATGGGAAATTAACAAAATGAGTAATAAAATAAACTAAATACTTTTTAAACCGAAAAATCGCTATTTTTGCATGGTTAAACAATAGTTCCGTTTTCATCGAAACTGCCGAGTTTCTTCCGCCGCATTCATATTTGAAAGACCAAATATCTCAGTCTATTCGCTGAAATCAAACGAACATTTTTCTGTGGCTTTCGCAAGTGTTCCATAAGTCACACATTCTATTAAAAGGAACATGTAAAACAATTCATTGTTGTTAAAAATTAAATAAAACCGAACGAGGCTCTCACATTCTGCATCAGTGCACGAAAATTTCACTCTCTTGCTAACTTACGTACTACTAGGAATAGGTGGGTAATATATGTGGATGAAATGGTGAGAAACGATTCAAGTTATTTTTGAAAGTGGAATGAACTCAATATCTTCATTGGTTTTCGAAATATGGGATTTTACATTTGAGCGCGAGAAACTTCTGCCGCCTCGTCGGAAACGTCTTGACTTAACGAACGTTGTACAGGAACCAATTAGGTCGTAAGTCGGGGGTCCGCTGTAATTCCAACCGCGATATCTCCAACCTCGATAATTCGAATTTCTATACTTCGAATCTCGATGATTCGAACCTCGATAACTCGAACTCCGATAATTCGAACCTCGATAATTTGAACCTCGATAACTCTCGTATTAAAGTATCATAAAATTATTCCAATGATATTTGAGTTCAATCTTTATTTATTTTATCCAGTTCATTTTCTCTTTTCTGAACTTGATCTGCCGGCAACAAAATTTCAAATAACACTAAAATATTTTTTATTTATATAAAGAATTAAATAAAAGAATGTAGGTCTTGCGTATGTGCAATATAAATTAATTAAATTCATTACATTGCATTAAGTAGATATGGATGATTTGCGTTGCATGGCGTCAGCAAGCTGTACAAGTTTCGGATTATAGCTGCTTATTGCTAGCCGCATAAGGTCGTCCAAGTGACTATCTGTTAAATTGTAGAGTGGACCCATGTTTGGATTTTATTATTTTCATGCTGGAGAGTGCTAACTTGCAAAGATACGTAGATCCAAAATATGCTGTCGTGTACAGAGGCGTACTTTTAGGAGGCTGTATGCATGGCATACGCAGCATATCTCATCACGCTGACCCTGTCTTGGACCTCGCAGGCAGTATATTTTATACGTGACTATATGTATAGCAGACATGGCTATAGTGCGGCTCGCGAGCCACATGCGGATTTTTTGTGCGCAATGTGCGGCTCGCGGGAGAATGTAATTCATATTTTCCTTGAATCAATTTTATCTTAACCTCCCGAAGGCATGTTTAAATATGCGCCGAATCTATGCAACTTATTTTTCCGAGTTGTTAAAGAATAATTAAGTTTTTTGCTTATATCTTTCCTTAGATTTCCTTGTGTTTAATTTTCAACCCATTATCTCAGTTCTCGCTTGAGTGCGGCTCTTAATATTTTTTAGGATGCTAATGTGCGGCTCGCAGACCGAATTTTGATAATTGATCGTATTTTCTTGAATTTCTACTAAAACCGTTTTTGCGTTTTAAATCGTATTTTATCGGATTGCTGCCATGGAGACGATTATTACCGAACTCGGCTTGAACATAGACGAGTGAACAAATGGGTTATTTTCTTTTACGCTCGACTACTCTTCAGCAATGGACAGTTGATCCAGACATATTAGCGTATAAACAGTAACATATTTTGAATTCGTTTATTTAAAAAAATATATGAAAAATACGTCAGAAAGAGATTTTGACATTGTTTTAAGTATTTTAAACCTAATAACGCTCTATTAATTTGCAATTTTCTCTCTCATTATAGTTAATGGTTTCAGTCATCACTTGGTGGAATTTCTTCATAATGTAAAATAAAAAGACTTATTTGGTAATTCCACATAAACTTTATTAAAATCGATTTCCCCCCTCCCCTTACCACGAACATACGTTCACTCCTTTCCTCCAATGATCGTTCGCTCCACCATCCCCTCACTATCCTCCCCAACTCACCCTCCTCCCCTCCCAACCCATTGTGTGTAGTACCTATTGCTATAAATTGCTACCGGCTTTGAGTTTACTTCACCTGATAATGTTGCATTGCAACGAAACCTAGGTCGATTTTAATAAAATTTATGTGTAATTACCAAATAAGTCTCTTTATCTTACATTCTCTATTATTGATAAACTATGTACTACAAGTGGTATTTATGGTATGAGAATTCATTGGAATGACTAACACATACTGAAACATTTCCTGTCAATATGTATAAGTAATCAATTCGGGACGTCAACTTTGCGGAACCAGCCTGCATTAACCTGGGTTTGGACTTCTTGTTAGGCTGGTTTCCAAAGGAACCCTTATGAAAGGGTCGATTTCGAGCTGAAGGCGAAAAAAGACGAATTGAGTAAGAAACTGCAAAATGTTTTCTTTAGAATGGCCCAGATCCAAAGGTCGTAGGTCTATTTTTACTACTTTTAATTTCCAAAATAAAGAAGCCTGCACGTCAAAAAGTCTATTTTTAGGCTGGTTTTCAAAGGAAACATAATCTTGTGAAATGGTCCTGTCTGTTTGTATGTGTGTGTCCCCCACTAACATCAATTGCATCAATGGACCGATTTTCATGAAACTTGGTATGAGGCTCGTGCTGCCAGGGCCCACCTCCGGGCTATATTTTATTTGGCGGAGATTGAAGTCCCGGGTTCGATTCCAGGAACTTTTTTCCCTAATTGTTTTACTTAGGAAGTCTCAAAGCCATCGTGCAGACATGTTTTCTTTAATACTTTAAAATATCTTAAAACTGTGATATCGGAGCGAGTTTTGTACTGTTTTAAGGGGAAAAGAATGCAGAAAATAATTATTATCACGGAATTTTGATAATTGATCGTATTTTCTTCAATTCCTACTAAAATACGTTTTTGCGTTTTAAATCGCATTCTATCGGATTGTTGCCATGGAGACGATTATTACCCAAACTCAGTGGCGGATTATCGCACAGGCGTATGCTTCGGGCCCCACATGCCCAGGGGCCCCCAAACCGACAAAAAAAAATCCACTTATCATCATCACTCATCATTATCGCGTTGGTTTATTTACGCGTTTAGATCTTGGTGTACGGTGACTTTTTGGCACTCTCAACTCGTAATTAAAACAAAGATAAATTTCAAAAACATTGATTTGTGTATGAGCGCAAACCGGTTCATAGCAAAAGCTTTCTCCAATCTATTTCATCTCCCCCCTCGAAAGAATTTTATCAGTGAATATGAGAGAATGAATATGATGTGGAGGGTCCATCACCACGCAAGTCATTAGTGAATCCCAACCTTGTCATGTGTGAGCACCCCTTGTCTATCTGCTTTCGTTTAGGATAGGCTGACCAGACGTCCCGGTTTTAGATGTTTTGTCCCTGTGTCCCGAAATTTCTATTCGGGACGCCTAAGTGTCCCGGTTTTTTAAATTTTAAACGTAATGATTTACCGAACAAATTTCATGTTCTTCTTTTGCATGAATTCATTTACAATCTCATACTATATCTATCAGTTACTACTACATAAAAGGCATTCTAGTCCTGGAAAAAGACAGTTTCGATCACCAAGAGCAGATTCTGAGAAAATAAAGATGACAGCTGGGTCGCATATTCCCCTCCTATTTTTCTATTTAAAAGTGGTCGCACTGGTTCAGATTTTGCGTCCTGACTATTCCGCGGGTCACCCTCTCGTGGACGAAAAGGCGGAAATTCAAGTACCGTACTTGTTTCTAGATAATTCGGAGTCCACATTTATTTGAAGTTTTACGATCTCCAATACAATAGCCGAAACCTCCGTTAGGCTAGCTCGAGAATAGGATAATTTATCCTTTCGTTGAACTTCGTAATTAGTGTTTCCGATGAAATACCTCCCGAGATACCCGTTCTTCCTAGAAAACATTGTTCGTCTTCGTTTACCGTTTTTTAAGAAAAATCCAAAGGCAGGATTTTTAAGCACCTTCGCCTTTTCAGCAAAGGTTCTTCACTTTCTACATTGTCGTTTAAGATTGACATCCTCATTACATTGTGGTCTTTCGTCCAGCTATCACCGTGGGGTTGTGTTACCTTCTTCACATTATTTCAAGAAAAGAAGATAGAGAAGGAAAGTTTCTTTTCAGGCTATAACGGGTGCAGAGATCTTCATTTCATTCAATATCTGCAGAAGGAATTTTTATTTCAAAGGTAAGACGATTATTAACTCTTAAAGTGATTTATATCTACTGTACTGCAAGATTCTCCGAAAGATTGGCAAAGAAATTGAATACCTACTAATAATTTCTAAATTTTCGTACTTCTTATTTCGTGCTACATACACCAGGAATTATTATTATGGGTGCGAGAGCGTAGCAATACCCTAATTTTGTTTATACCTTAATTTAGCTATTAGCAAGTGTTATGTTTTGTTAAATGATGTAAGGATTATAGTCGATAGTATCATTTATACAATAATGTTTTGTATGTTAAAGGTAATGTTTACTTTAATCTGTCAAATAACAAACAAAATTTAATATTATATTTTTTAACATGAAGTTTGAATTAACTTAATTAAAGTCGTATTAATGTAAAGCACGAAAACTTTTGTGTTTTGTAAATAAGCGGTCGAATTTCCTAAGATTTTTTATACAAAATGTTCATAATTTTTATAGGTCTTAGAACCCTCAACAGAAATGCCAAAGAGAAAGTGCACATTTAATAAAGAATATTCGAAAGAGGGATTTTATCAAGGAAGGAAGAAGTCATTACGAAGTGGAGTGTAGATTACGCACGAGTTATATAAATATTAGCCACGGTGGGAAATCTGACGTAAAAGACCACATTAATTCAAAAAAACATAAACTCAATGCAACCTGCTATGGCAATGATGGAATATCTCAAACAATTGCGAAGTACATTCATGTGAAAAATGTAACTGAGGATGATCTTGTTGTAGAAAGTGAATTTCATTCCTTTAGTTCATCCGACTGTAACAATGATCTGTTTAAAGAAATTTTAGTGATTCTGAAATAGCCAGTAATTATTCTTCTGGAAGAACAAAAACTACCGCTCTAATTAAAAATGTCATTGGGATATTTTGTATAAATGAATTATTGATAGAATTAAAAAAGTCACAGTGTTTTGGAATATGCACAGAGGCTAGCAATCACAAAACTGAGAAAGTTTTTCCTTTATTTGTACAATATTTTTGTAAATTGATGGAATAAAGCGATCCGAAGATCCTATGCAGACAGGCATGAGCTGTAAATTTGGGAATAGTTTTGAAACGAGAAACAAAGCCTATGATCGGGAATCGAACCCGGGTCTTCCACTTGCCGGGCGGATATTCTACCATTGAACTATCGTATCAGATCAATTTTCTCGTTTTTGAATGCGGATATTTTTGTAAGCAAAAAGGAATTCAGATGAAGATACTAAAATTGAATCCTTAACTAAGGAAACCTCCGACAGAATTGTCGATTTTATTATTATCACATTCTGTGAGTACGGTGTAGATACAAAAAATGCGTCGCTTATGGTGGAGATAACGCTAATACAAACTTTGGGGGACTGCTGATAAAAGGCAAAAACAATGTCTTTTATAAATTACGATAAAAAATCAATCCTAATTTGCTAGACTTGGGACAGCACATATTCTGCATAACGCAATTCAGTTGGGAGCCGAGAGATTGTCTTGTGATGTGAAAGTGGGTGAAAATGCTGTCATACTTCGTCAACCACGCAGTACGCTCCGAGCCATTGAGAGAATTTTGTTCTTTAGTAGATTAACAAGTTGTTGACTCATTCCAAAACTAGCTGGTTAAGTTTATGCCAGTCGATCGAACAGTATTAAAACTGTTTGAAGCATTGAAGGAATTTTTTCATGCAGAAGAAAAGCCGCCGAAATTTATTGTAAATTTTTTGATTTGCCAGTAAATGAAGCGTACTTCCATGTTATGCATGGTTTGCTTGGCAAATACTAAAAATAGAATGTTCCGATAATTGCATAATAGAAGTCATGAGTCATGTGCATTAGACGATCGAAATGCTGAAATTACGCATTGAAGAAAAATTTGTTCCCTTAAGGTCTTGCAAAATTTTGAGTGATCACAATATTCAGGGCGAAGAAATAAAAGCATTCAAAGATGAAATATTTGATACGCATAAAACGACTTGTGAATAGCTAGGAAAATGGGTTGAACCCTTCCATAAGTTCAAATTTATGAAATGGATGTTTTTAAAAGATATACCAATTTGGAAGTACAAAATACGTGTAAAAACATTATTGATATAGGGGTTTCAAACTGACGAAAACTTATTACTTACAATAGCCAGTTTTCTTTACTAAAAATATTTATTACAGAAGTGCTGAATGAGAGGAATGATGATTGGCTAAAGCGACCTTGTTACGGTCGATGGTCATTGTCTTTTTCGAAGTTTGTATTTCAAGAGCAGACCTCAGAAATGGAAAAATTATGTAGCTTTTTGTTTGCCGTTCCGGCACATAATGAAAATGTTGAGAGAATATTTTCAGAAATAAATGTTCAATGGTCGAATGAAAGAAACCGTTTGGATATAAGAACAATTAATTCCATTATGTTATGCAAATTTAACATAAATTTAACGTGTAAAGATTTTTATAAGCAGATCGAAAATAATCAAAATCTTATTAGGGCAGCAAGAAGTTCAATAAAATATGATTTAAAACATTGGCTCCTGATTTATTTTATACTACAATAATGCTTACTTATTCCTCAAATACATATATTAATTTAATAATTTTTTGCGTAGTATTATAAATTTCTTTCTTTTTATAACTTTTTCATTTTTAGAATACAGATTACCTGAAAATTGTGAAATGCACATTGTCCCGGCTTGTTTCAAATTGTCCCGGATTTTAGGCTTTAAAATTTACTTTGTCCCGGTTGTGGCCAGCAACACCTGGTCACCCCTAGTTAAGGACAAGGGTCGGCAATCTGCGGTTCCGGAGCCGCATATAGCTCCTTAAATACATACTTGTGGCTCTTTGGAAGTTAGCCAAACTCACTATCCTTTTTTATCAGTCACGAAAAACGCTTATTACAATCACTCGAATCCCAAAAAAAAAGTTCGTGCAGGTTGTCGCTGTGGGGCTCCCAAGTATTTTGGAATTAGACAAAATAAAAAACGGCTCTTATACTTCGAAAGGTTGCCGACGCCCTAGTGTAGGAGTAAGCGCGTCAGACGGACAAACCGAACACAGAAGCGAATTTCTTTTTGAAAAACCGCTAAAAATCTGCTATGGATATTACCTACGATAGGGCATAGTTATAATACAAAAATTTAACAAGTAAAAAAAATTGATGTGGCCACCACATAGCTTTCTCCATATCTGTAATATTTCTAAAAAATCCAAATAGGTTACATAATAATAAATACTTTAAGAAACCGAGAAAATTTTAGATTTTATAAAGAACAGAAATAAACTCAAACCATAGACTTCTGATATTGAATATAGCCACAAAGCTCCAACAATTAAGAAAAAGGAGCGTTACTAACAAGACGTAACTAAGCGTCAATTGTTAACAATAGTCGTCGGTAGGTGGAAGCTAAAAATATAAGATATCTCTTAAACAATGCATTATATGGGGAATTGTTTCAAACAAAGGTTGTAGAAAATTAAATTTCCTACAACTTTTAATCAAATACATTTATCAAATACTAGCTGTGTGACCCGGCGTTGCACGGGTGCGATTCCCACCACCCGCCCCTTTCACACACACCTCCCACCCTCCGCCCCTCTTTCACTCACCGCCAAACGTCCTAAAGTAGAATAGGAAAATGGGTGTTCGCGGAAAAATCGCCATATCTTTGAAACGGCTTCATCATGCTTCTGTCCGAAGACAGGTTTTAACTGAATCGCTGCCTCCATTTCTCTCTCTCCCTAGAAGCCTCTTTTATACTAAGTATTATATCCCTGCTTTATATTATCTAATATTCCTATTCTTTTTCTCCCTCTTCTTCCACTAAAAACTAAAACGGCTTACGCTAGAAGAATAAAAAAATAAGCCAAAAACCTCTTCAAGATTTCGCTTAATCTTCCAGTGAAAGTTTCGTGAAAATCGGCCCAGTAGATTCGGAGATCTCGCGTTGCAAACTTTCAAATTCATCTATCAAGCCTTATACATATATAGATTCAAGCAAATATTTCAAAATGACGGATGTGACAAGAGTAAATACCCACTTCCGGTTGACCGATTATTACCAAAAACTAATCAGTTCTTTTGACTTTCATAAAAATGTTAAATATAAAATTTCGCGTTGACCTGATGCATATGTTTCGAGTTAGAGCCCCCACAAAAAGCTATCTCACACACACAAACAGACACCATCGAGGAAATGGTCAAAAAGTGTTCAGGGGACCTCAAAACGTGTATTTCCGTTGAAATCTCTAAGTCGATTTTTTATGAAAACAATACTTTCCCCTATATTACGTATAGAGCAAGTAAAACAAGAGTGCAAATAGTTAGCAAATAAATAACTTTCTAGTTGGTACTACATCTAATACTACGAAACTAAGTCCGTTTGCAACCAGATTTCGCATTCTGATGATCGGCGAAATGAATGGCGGACTTAGATGTTAAGTGTGTTGGCTCTCGCACTTATGAGAGCGAAGATATTGTGGGATGCCCTTACCCCAGAAATGAGGACTGCGAACCTCAGACTGTTCATGTAACTATAAAGAGTTTCGGTCGCAAAATTTATTTTAAATCAGCTCACAAATAACAGCATAGCTTTTCCGATGAGCACATTAGGAATAAAAAGTTACGATTCCCAAAGCAGCATTCAAGGCACAATTACTTAAGCAAGATAACTGCCATTTTAGAGCTCATTTACCGAGCGAAACTGCGTCAACGCTTTCGCGGTGATAACAGCAGTTTTAAATCTTTGCGTTTATGACCCTGCAGCCGAAGTGACAAGATGTTTTATGAAGAACGCTTTCATTGAAAAAGGTAGCGTTTAGAAATAAGTTCAGGTTCTTTGGGGTTTAAGATAGGTCATCAATCTAAAATAACTTTTCACAACCATGCGCGCAAACGCCAATTAATACATTTCCGCTAAATTTTATCTTTAGAACTTTTATTTTCTCGTGTGCGACAGAGAAGGCATCGTTATCATGGACGTCGGCTAGGAGAGACAAGGGGAGGGAGGGGGTAGTTCGCTCCTCTCTGGATCAGGCCTTTGTCAAGGGCCATTAATGTCTGGCTAGGTTAACGCGGTAATTTTTCCGAGGTCAGGCAAGCAGGTAAGGACCCCACGCAATATGCTTGAAAGCACTAAAATATTGTCCACCAAACCCCAATGTGGGCGCTTTCCTATCCCCTTGCCCACCATGGAAACATTCCAGCGGACGTCCCTGATCGTTACTGCGAAAAAAATCGAATCTGAGGATTTGGTGACAATGCACGTTTTAGATATCCTTACGGTCCGTTTCACACAAGCGCAATAACCACATACATTGGAGTAGTAAGGACCTTTCACATGCACTAAGTTGGTGACAGTATGTGAATACTTGCAAAACGTGTCACAGAAATACAATGGGGATAATGATTGTTTCAGGGTATGTATTCTACAAATCGGAGTTCGTGTTCTAGAACTCTCCGTGCATGCTTAAACCCACTAATAAATGTTTATTGGCTTTATGTATTCATATCACCTATTTTACTTGTGCGAATATGAACATTTCCGTTACTATCAATGTTGTTTAATTTAGATAACAAACGTAATCATTTTTGACATTTGTTAAAATTTTAAGTTGATTTATTTCCTGCTGTTTTCCACTTGCTTAGGCCTAATATCTAAAAGACCTGCACCTGGTGAGTGTTTAAAAAATCAAAGGCAGCCAACAATTTCCCGTTTCATGACCTTCAGAATCAGTAGGATTGGCAACAGAAAGATGTGCATTTAGCTCTCAGCACATTCGTTAGAACAGCCGAGGTTTTCTCTGAAAATTTGTCCAAAATTTAGTTGATGACTCAGCTTATCCAACATAGGTGATAAATTTTATGAGAAGTGTGTTAAATAATTTTTTACCAGTGAAGTAGAACCTCCTACCTAATTTGCCGTTAGTTTAGGGAAAGAGCTAAGGTATTTCCATGTTTTCAGACTACTCAGTAGAAAGCAATTTCCACGAAAAGGAACTTTTAAGATGATTATTTCAGTTTAATTTTGAATTCTAAAACACAAATTACATTAATACATCTGTGGATGCATTTCTTTACTTTATAATGTAAATACGTTAACTGAAATTTTTTACTCCATAACAGAAGGAAAAACACGAAAAGTCACAGTATGTATTGTACTACTGCTCTACACTTATTTTGTATCTCTCATATTGTCGTTTGATCTTTAATAAGATGCAATATCAAATTGTTTCTTTAAGTTTAAATTTCCCCTCATGGCATCCCATTTAATGAAAACATCTATCTCAATGACAATCAACAATTGATTATTCAATGCACAATGAAAATTTTGTCATCTTAAGTTCATAATTAAGGAAATTGTCTTAGTATCTAATCTGGGAACCACTAATATCATATTCTTGCCGTGTTGTCCCGAATATAACGCAATGTTTTTCCCCCCAAAAAATGAAATTTTAAAAGTAGCACCCGTGTTATATTCGAGTACTAATGATTTTAAAAGATCGTAAAATCGTGTTTCGAAGAATCACCGTACATTCCGCACGTCTGTTTACAAGATACTTGTTATATTGGGCGTACGTTACATTGTACTTGTAAAGCATCTGAGGCGAGAATAGATCGAGTTCAATCGGCGGCTGAACCCCCTGATAGTCATTGAATTGAAGCTATAAGTGTGTCGGCATATTCTTTGTAACTTCCTTAGCGAGTTTTTAGCCATCCGTTACTTTAACAATGGGTGACAAAAAGTGTGTTGATCATGTTGAGAAAAAAAGGTTCTTCCAAATCCCAGGTAAACAGAGGAAACCGACGAAGTTATCAAATGAATTTTAAAATAGTCTAAATCGGTGTTGTTAAAATCCTCCGGAAATGAGAAATGCTTGCAATCACGGCCGACAACCGACTCCCTACGTAATTTTAAATCGTAAAAGGATGCCAATGGTAAAGTTACCGTCAGGTGTAATCTTTCAGACGCAGAAGGGATGGATGAACGAGGAACTTGTGTTAGATTGGCTGAAGGTTGTTTGTGGTCGCGTTATATTCGGGACAGTACAGTATTCCCCTTTGTCCAAAAAAGTCCTTATCAAAATTCATGAAAATATAATCGATAGTTTCAGGAATAAAAGATGTGGAGAGACAGATATGACCTGGCCATAAAGCATTCATTTTTTAAAACTTTTTGTCAATATACTGACAAATGCATCACACTGCAAATCTAAAAAAAAGTGGAAATCCTTCCCAACATTTTCCCCACTCAACCCACACTGCCTTTCCAGACACAAGTCCACTGAACTCATAAACAAGCACAGAAGAAACAAAAATTATCCTAAATAGAATAAATTTGAGTAAATACAGATGAAATATATTACTCCTGTGCCATGCATAACCGTACAAGGACAGATCAAAATAAATGTGCAGTACAAAAGTAGTTGAAAATGGATTATACTCTTGTGCCATGCATAGTCCTATAAGGTCAGATCAAAATAAATGTGCAGTACAGAAGTCGTTGCAAGAAAGTGCTCGCACAACAGACCCCAAAATCTTACTCAAGTAGATGAAGGAAGATAAGGAGCGAGGTTAAACAGAATGGAAAATTAGGACAACTTAAAGAGAATGTGTGAACCTTCATGGTAAAAACAACTTTTCACGATGGAATAATCACATAAATTACAGTAAAAAGGCCTTATGACATGATGGAGAATGAAACACAAAAAATGGGATCACATTTTGAATGTGTTTATTAAAAAATATATCATGATAGTTCATGCAAATCCTTGTATCTGTGTCATTTTCTTACTTTTCATCAGATAACAACCAATGACATAATATTCCCAAAAAAAGGACCACACAAGTCCCCAATGCCATAGTGCTCCTTACCCATAAGGCATTCCAATTCTTTCCATTTAACATTACAACATCCCTACTGACATACTCAAACCCATATCCACAAGGCTGCTTCTTTCCTAACATTCTAGACACAAAGACTGGCAATATTGTTTTTGTCAAAATGTCAACTAGGATATGAAAATGTGCAACAATGGTCATTCATAATAATCGGCAATCTAATAGAAACTGTCAAATATGTAACAACAGGTATGTCTAAAGCTTGATTTATGCTTCCACATTTCCCCAATGCATACAAAGAATGAAAGACAGCCAATGGTGCAAGAATTAACATAGTTATCAAATAAAATAGCTTGTGATTGGAGACCCACATCATGACAGATCCTTTAATGTTTTTTTTAAATCCAAATGTGTTAAGGTAAAAATTTTTGTAACCGTACCAACATGACTGTTTCCATAACAACACATGCTCTTTTTTTATTAGCCAGAAATTTGTACAACAAATATCTGGATAAAATTCTGGAAATATAAAAAGAAAAACATTTCCTTAATACCAAATTAAGGGGAAAAGGAACATTTTTGCAACGACCATTAACTTTAGTGGAAATGAAATTTATTTTGTGTTAGGAGACCGACACCAACTACTTCATTGCATGATTCTGCTACCCTAAAATAATTTCACCACTCCTTAATTTATACTGAACTTGATTGCGACAAATTGAATATTAATGCAAATTCACAGTTGTAACATCACTAAAACATAAATAGGAAACAAAGAATGCTACGGCATATTCCTTCACAGCTAAATTAGTCTAAGAAAGTTGTCCCCACAACAGAGAATGCAAAGGCAAGATATTTAATGTGCATTTCTGCAGATGCCAACTAAAATTAGCTATATCACCATACTTTTTAATATGGTTCTAAAAATTGTACCTCTAAAAACAAATTACATGCTTTGGTAAAATGAAATTTAATTTGCCAAATATGAAAAAAATATCAATACCTAAATTGTATTATAATTACTTTATTTCTTTCAAGACACATAATGACTATCAGTTTTACAAGAATATTAATCAAATTTGATATAGTTAACTAACCATCAGGTAACATTTGATTGACTTAATTTAGCAAAAATAAACTCACAAAGACGGCCCTTTTATTTTGGCATTTTACTGATGGGTCAGTTATTCAAGTATCGCATTGATCATTCGAATAACAAATGCTGCAGTAGAAATATTGATCACAATGTAACTGCAGACTTCTAAATACCATGGCAATAAGACAAAGAAAAGCAAAATCGTTCAAAAAATCAATCACCAACCAATCAGGCAAAACAAAAATCGAACAAATTAATGCCTCTCCATTCAAGCTGCAATAATTCATTAAGTTAATACAAATCAATAAATGTTCGTGATTTGTGATTAAAATCCTTTGGAATGAGCTTGGTGATAAATGAAACTCTTCCCTAAATAGCTATATCCAAGACTGAAAAAATAGATTCAAAATCACTTTAGAATGAATCATTAGGAAAGAAGCACTTTCTATATATATATAGATATCTCATAAAGCATAATGAACACATCTTCAAACACATGTTGTGTCGTGATCTAAACCATAAAATGGCTCATAATAATATGTTAAAATCCAGAACCAAATGTTAAATATTAGTATTCTGAATGTATAAGCTAAATAAAAGTATTATATACTACAAAGTATGAAACGAACACATGAATAAGAGGCAGTAAATTGATTATTGTGTTTTTCTACCTCTTTGGAAATACTCAATGACTGCAGCTGCAGCACACTGACCAAAGAAACAGCACCAGTTTATTTTTGACATGAAAAAAGATGCAATAATTAGTCTCAAATGTGATGTCCAAAGTTTAGATCAACCACCAAACATTTCATTGTAGTCAATAATCTTCCGTTTCATATGATGGAGATCTAAACAATGCAATCACAAAAAACTATTGCCTCACATATCCTCAGGCCTTTGTTAGAGTGGCGGTATCCACACGGAAACCAAAACAATGGCATTGTTCCCAGTTCACATAATGCGACACCTATCTTCTCCTCGAGGATCCCCCTGAAACAAATAAAAGTGAATGAATGACCTAAATACAGAGTTTAGGAATTGCATGGATAACTCTCACCTCCATTATGCATAACAGTAATCACCTGCTCACAAAAACAGCTATGCAGCTGTCAAAAGTGACAACTGATCAATTACAGACGCTGATGAGAACTCTTTATAAGAAACTAACATTTCTCATTGGAGAAGGAAAAAACTTGGTATTCTTTCATAACAATTTTATTAAAAACAACCTATTTCACTTCGTTAGTATATTCTGTGAGGGGAATCCAGTTTTATTTTAAGTACCCTATTTATTACCCAAATACAAGAATTTTTTTTCCAAATTTCAGTGTGCAAAAATTGAGAGGTCTTAAATTTCAGTACGAAGTTGCATACGGACAATACATCGCGCGTTGATTTGTCACACGACAAACTCATCATCATGCATTTCTACCTTGGAATATCTAATTGCAAAATGATTACTGATCTCTAACCCTTCAGAGGTTTATTTCCTATAACTTCAATAAAAATCTGTACTTGAATCACTTAACAGTTTTGTAACATTTAATTTATTGCAACAGCATTCTGCCTTCTACTTAAGGACTAATGTGTATTATAAGAAACAAGTCACATACCTGCTGGTGGAACATATCTTCGGATCCAACACCAAGGGTCATATGAGATGGTAAATAGCCGGACATTTCCCTATGGCGAGCAGAAGTACTGGATAGTTGAATTTTTGTTTGCACACACACTGCCATTTCCTGAATGAACAAAACAATCACGATATATTAAGCTATCTACTGGAGCTGGTGAATGCACATAATATGGAACAAACAATAAACCAAAAGAAATCTACAGGGAGTCCAAGAAGTCCCTGGCAAATTGACAAAATCACAATTAATTTAATTTATTCAATCCTGCAACTTGGGTATTCCAAAATATGAACTTCCAGAGACTCCCTGTATAGTAAGACATACACTACATGCTCCATACTTGAACTAAAATCAACCACCGTATTCTGCATATGGGAAACAAAGATACGAAGTGAGGGTGACCAACACATTTTCTGGATTATACGGAACAGGCAATTAAAACAAGTTTATTCATCAATGTATTCGAGTTTGTGAACTTCAATCTTTTGAAAATTCTTTTGAGTGATGATAATTTTCACCCACTTCTGGCTACAACTAAAGTTCATGTAACTGTAGGCAAAGCAGTAAGTGCAATTCCTTCCCTTTTATAAGCAATAATTGTAACAAGCATAAGTCTTTAATTATTTACTACAAATTATGAAGCCTAATGCCAGAAAGTAACAACTTTGACCAATATTGTATAATAAATATATACACCACCTTAACATTCGTATTTTCATAATAGTGGGAATTGCAGAAGTTTTCGCTTTGAAAGCGTTGATTGGCCAATTTCATCCCTTCCCAAAGTCACCCCGAATGTAAGCCGACCCCCGAATGTAAGCCGACCCCCGAATGTAAGCCAACCCCGAATGTAAGCCAACCCCTCAAAAATTTCCACCATTTTTTGACAAAAAAGTAAATTTCATAGATTTTATGTTGAAGTGTGCTGGGCATGCATGCACAGAATGTATTCCTTGATGTGATATTCCAAGGCATAAATATCGGAAGTAACGAAAACACGGGTAAAATAAATTATGAAAAGAAGATGTTAAATGGAAAACTGGTGATTTGATTCAGGCATGATTCAAGTAGCCATTGCCAATGGCATCTGAATGATACGAATGGAACTTAAATAACATTCATAAATCAAAAGACAGATACAATGACAAAACTATAAGCCTATTTCCATTCTGGAAAGTACGCTAAAAAGTGAGGTATGTAATGGGGTTCAAACTTTTTTTACCCGAAACTGAGGCTTCAGAAATCAGAGGAACTATATTCAGACTAATACGGTATATTATATTTATGATGCTCATTATTAGCAGTCTATAAAGTAAACAAACATGATAATTCTCAACTTAATTATTTTGTAGCTGTTTGAACTTCATCGCCAACACCGCTATTTTCGATGATGAAACTTGAGTTTAAAAATAAAAAAAATGCCATCATTTTGGAATGTAAGGTTCATTTGCTATTATCTTTGTACATACTTTGAACGTAATTTAAGGAAATGTTATTTTGTTTTGTTAGGGTGTCATTTTTTATCAAGAACTTTTAATGTCAATCTAAAACATGCTATCATCTTGTAAACGTAAGATTTTCTGCTGCGTATTTTGAACACGATTACTAAAAGAAATTTAATCACTTTCTTACGCTAGGTTGATTTTGTTATGCACTTTGAACATAATTAATAAAATAAATGTTACCACTTTATAATGCTAGTGTTTTTTTTGTGGCTTGGAAATGTTTGCGGCAGAAGCCAAGAAAACATCCATGCATCATGTACTAAACATTCCATTTCCATAGCTAATTCATTTAAATTAACGAATTTCTTTGGAATGAACAGAAGACCAAAAATGTGCTGGAGGTTAACTGCAAAATTGCCAAAAGAAGTGTTATCACTGTGTAATGCTGGGATTTCATTTTCTATTGCGCATTTTGAGAGTAATTATAAGAATTAATTTCATTTTATGATGCTAGGTTTCCATTTGCTGTTACGTTTTCTTTTATTTTCTGTTAAAACTGCATAATTTATGACAAAAAGTGAATTTTTTAGGTTGACTATGAACTATACTCCCATTTTTACATTGCGTCTGAGAGTAATTATAAGAATTAATTTCATTTTATGATGCTAGGTTTCCATTTGCTGTTACGTTTTCTTTTATTTTCTGTTAAAACTGCATAATTTATGACAAAAAGTGAATTTTTTAGGTTGACTATGAACTATACTCCCATTTTTACATTGCGTCTTATGGGAAAATAGAGCTTGCACTTCGCAAATTTGCATTTCGTCAGTTTTCCTGAACCCATTCTTCGCGAAGTTCAAAAAGGTGGTGTACTGTATTTACTTCCACATATTCCCCTAGTGCACATAAATAAAATGTTTATAGTTATGTCGTCATTAATAATTTCAAACCATTTTTATTTTGAAGCATGATGTAATGGTTTCATATATCTATACAGCATATTGAAACATAAGAACAATATAGCAGTGTCCTAGCAAAATGCAATGATGGTATCACATTGTACACTTTTCCAATTTTTTCCACTCCCACACAAGCTACATTTTCATTATATAAATGTAAAATTCAGAAAAAAGTGTGCGAATATATACAGTATTTTATAATAATTTTCTGATGTCAAATGTTGGTCTGCCAATAATTAAATTACTATATTCAGGGAGGGACTGTATTCGGACTACTACGGTAAATTCAACTGAATAATAATGCTGTATATAACAGTAGAAGGTAATTTGAATAGATTTAAACCTATTTATAACAATCTCATACAAATGACAAACAAAAGCAGGATAATATTTTGGCAAAAGTCAAACTTTCAGATAATATTTTAGCTAAGAAATAATATTAAAAATACCTCTCCAGCAGCATTCAAAAGCGAGGTAGACATATTGTCAGCAAAAAACCACTTCTGTCCCTTCATCACAATATTAGCAGGAGGTTCATGTTGTTGACCTCCATCTGATGACCATACTGTGATTGTTCCCCCAGCATCAATCTTCACGCTTCTGTGGAACTTGAACGTCGTTTCCATATCTCCAGCCTTCCTCATCAGCTGCCAACCACTCAAAGTAATTTCCTAGGCGAACAAATAAAACCTAACATTGTAATAATATATCGAACTTCAAACATTGGTACAGCAAAACAATTGAAACTTTAACGGTCTCCAAAATTTACGACAATTGTGAAAACTAGTTATTACATGACTGGAGATCAAGTTTTAAAATCTCTACACAATAGACTTGAGAATAAAAAAACTATATTGTGACAACAACAAATACTTAGGAAAAAAAATTAATGACTTTGCGAGGCACACCTTATTTCCCTTGTTATGAAGGCGGACAAATTTTCCCTGAGGGTCTGTCTCTGATATCTCAATGCTTCCCTTGGCTTGGGATGATATGGAATAGTCAGACTGAGAGGACTCTTCAGATTCCTCCAAAAAAGTCCTTTTCCTCTTGCTCCCACGGACGGGAGTGTAACGGCTCACAGGAGTCGAGCGAGATTGTTTCACAGTGCCCCCTGGGGAAGGTGACAAGTTCAATCTGAAAAGGCAAAACAATGACATGCAATTTAAAGTTCACCACAAAGGGATGAATTTTTTTAACTTGGGCAACGCACTGTTGTGACAATAACTGTTAAAACATTATTACACGAGCGATAAAATAAAATTTGCTGTGACAAAAGTGCCACAATACTGTCAACTGTCGAAAAAACAGAAACCTTGACGTCCATTCAAGATTTGAGTATTTGTGACCCTCGGCACTCAAAATGGAGTTTCAAATTAAGTTTTCAATTATGTCCATTTGATATTCTTAATTTTTATTATTTTCAAGTAATAAAATGTGGTAAAAATTAAAAATAATAAAAATGAATTCAACTCAAGTCCTATGTAAATACAATATGGCCAATTATGCTTGGAGTTTACATGTTATAATGTTTGAGCATCAATCCTGGGATATTTGAAACAATAAGAGAAGCAAGCATATGTAAACATTTTACAAATTACATTAATGGAGAGCACTGGACAATCAAAAAAGGGAACAACAGAATTGAGATTTAATGAGCAGAGAACAGTTCCTGAATTTGGAATTATTCTAGGCTTTTAATACTTGACTGTATTACACTGTCATACATTAGCCCAGTTATGAGCATTACCATTTTGAACTTCAAGTTGCCTACAATTAATTATAAAATGCAAAATATTAAGGCAAAAAAAATCCTACCAAAATTTTAAATCATAAGGCAATAATAAAAATGCAAGCAGATTCAGGTTTGATGTCTCACCTAGCCTCTTCAGATTCCAGTAGTTTACGATAGGCTGCAATTTCAATATCCAATGCCACTTTGATATCCATCAAATCCTGATATTCTTGAATTTGATTTGCCATCTCATCCCGAAGCTGCGCCAATTCATTCTCCAGCAGAGCAAGGTCTTCAGCATGTCTTGCTCTCTCCACTTCAAGCAGACGCTCCAGATCACGAATACGAAGCTGAAGTGAATGAAATGCCTTTGAGTGCTCTACCCATCGATATCCAAGAATTCTTTTAAAAAGAAAGCATCATTAATCCAACAATAAATAGGCTTATAAAAGTTAAAACTTTCTAAGCAAACCTAACATTTCAATAGGCAAAAACAAAATAGCCAAAAATACGACTCAGAATGGCATCCATGCAAAATTCATAAGAATTGTGAACATATATTTACCACCATTAATAGCTATTAACCAGCACCATACTTTAAAAAGAACTGTTTATACTAGCCCACTACTTTAAAGTAAATAATAGGCTTAGACACTCATGTTTCATGAATATGCAAAATAAAACGAGACACAACAAACCTGCAAGGAAGAATTAGCAGATTCCAATTCTCCCACACGACCAGTGAGGCCGTCAATACGAGACCTGTAAGAGCGAAGTTCTTCAACAGCCAAGGTTGCAGCTCCACTGTTCTTTTGGGCTTGGCCTTGCAAATCCCTAATCTGCAAATAATAAACCAAGTTTTCACCATTTGACTTTAAAGATTAACTCTGTGAAGTGGCCATGTGCAGCAACGGGCTGATACTCTTAATTTTTCAACTTGTATTCACCTCCACTTCTTTGTATTGTTACCAAAGGTGAAAATAAACTTTAATGGTTGATTGCAATGTACTTCCATGAAACTAGGAAAATGTGAAAGAGAAATTGAATAAATCAATTTCCTGAACAAATTCCTCATATTTGAATTTCCCTCCTCTGTTGTAATATAGCAGTGAAACTTAAAAGCATGAATATGTTTTTATGTAGGGAGTAAGTATTACAACAAAAAACATCCCATTTCCCACCTTGATTATTAAAGGCCTATCGAATCAAAATGTGAATGAACAAAGAAAAATCAATTGAACAACTCAGAAAAGACTAACCTTATTCTCATAAAGAGTCTCAATCTCATCCCTATTCACTCGCATCTGAGCCTCATACTGCTCTCGGAGTTCCTGCAATGACTGCTGCAACTTGGCTTCATACTGCTCCGTCAGGCGACCATCTATCTCACTGATTTCCACCTGTCTTCTGGTTCTAGTTTCAGTAAGCTGTTGCTGATGGATCTGAAATCATAAAGAGAATAAATGGAACAACACATAGTTTAAGTACAAATGGGAAATACACAGAGAGGAAATTGTAGTTCTCATGTACTTTTCAAACTTTCCATAACGTAAAATGATTTCAAGCGTTTCCTGATTACTAGAATTTACTTTCCATAAAGACACATTTCTAACTAGATTGAAATTTTTCTTCAAAAAGCTAAACATGATGATGCTGTAACAGGCAAAACCAGTCAGAACAAATATGTGTCTAGTGGAAATTTACAAAATTTGTCATTTACATTATGAAATCTTTCCACAAAGTCGAGCCTTCCCAAGTGGAATATGTTCAAGCATCCAATACATATGCGAAGACCACTTCTACCGTGTTTCTTCGTTTAAGAAACTAGCCAAACAAGATTCACACCAATAGTGAGTATAAAGGGAATTTTAAAATTTTCAGTAAATTTAACATATCAATTAATTTACCTGCTCTTTAAAGTTCAATTCCTCTTTAAGAGTTTGGACATTGTTTTCCAAATCTACTCTGGCAAGAGTTTCTTCTTCAAGTTGCTTCCTGGTGTCATTCAATTGCTTCCTAAGTTTTTCCACCTCTTTTTCTAGCTCCTATTAAGAAAAACATTTTAAAAATATTAACTAGAAATGCCAATTAGAGGACAACCAAGTACTCAATAATAAATACACAACAGCATTTAAGTAAAAACATGACATGTACCTTTATTTGATCAAGCAATTTTTTGCGTTCTCCTGTGGCCTGGTTGTATTTGTTTGTGAGATCAGACACTCGTGATTCATAGATAGACAAACTCTTTTCAGTTGATAACAAATCCTTTGTTTTCTTGTCAAGACTGAAATTTTAATTAGATAATTAGTTTTAGTTTTCTGAAAAACTTAACCACAAAGAAAAGCCAAATCCATGTTTAAAATCACAAAAAACGAAGTAAACAGCGAAAAATATTCACTGAAAATGTGTTGCTTTATGATCTATTTTACTTCCAATGAATTCATAAGTTAAAATCAATAATGACAGCATTTGTTTACCAATGCACAGCCACATAAGGATTTATAGTTGAACTGGAAATTATCAACTTCTAATCAACTCCAAGTGATCGAACGTTATCGTAAATTTTAATTTATTTCAGAATAATCATATGGATCTTATTTTCAAATTCCGACGCTGTAACAAACACTGGGTTGAAAAATGGCACGTGCAATTACGATGGATCGATCACAGTTCCCCAAAATTTGATTCCATACATTTTTCATTTCATGTGTTTTTTCTCAAGTCAATTAATGGCTTAAATGAGTGTCATACTTTCGGCGATTACCAACAGTGTGTACGCTGATTACATCGATAATACATGTCGCTTTAAAACGATGATAGAAACTAGCATTCACAAAGTCATAATTAGGCGCAGAAGATTGTTCAACATGATAAGTGAACATCTGCCTAAATTAGCTAATGCAGTCGTGTTGAGGGCAATTTCGATATCTTCCGCCGTTCTTCGGAAATTTTTTTGAGACATTAACTCTCGGGATTTCGTTCCGCCATAGTAAATTTGACATCTTGCCAAAAACGCGCAGCTTAAACGAGAGGAGGAAACCTAGGGTACACGTGTCCAAAGTAGCACACGAGACGAATTTTCTTGGTGCGCCACGCGCATGTGCACCGCTTTTCTTTGAATCATAACAGGCATTTATGTTAGATTCATCTGTTCACTGAGTGATGTTTGCAAATTTCCACACGATAAACAGTAATCGAAAACATGAGGGATTCTTACGTTGAATATCTCGAATTTAAAGGTTAATACAAACGATTGGTATGAAAGATACGGTAACTGGAACAACGATGACTCCGAATAAGAACTTACGTTCGATTAAAAACAACAGGTCATTTATTTGTTCAATATTACATTTAAATAATCGCGAAGCATGAATGTGAAATAACTTTTATTTGAAAATAATCCGCTAATTTTACATATTTAGTTGCATACGGAAGGGCATGCCTGTCTTAAAATCTATTTATTAGATTTTTCACAATTTCGCTTAACTTTTCGTCAACTCTTTGCTTGACAGCTACTTGGACGACAAAATTATTAATCGAAATCGTGAGAACTGGCGATAACGGCACTACAGACGCTTTTCGACGCAGGAAAAAGCCGCTTTGATAACGCGATAACTATTTGGACAGCTGCTTTACAACTACATATAGGGTACCAGACCCAGGTGAGTCATTCTAGACACCATTTGTCGTCCCACACAAAAATGAGGAGTAGTAAACTGAATAACCATATTCTGTAAAAGTGATATTTTATGCAACTACAAGACATGTCTATTAAATAAATCAACAGGCAGCTAATGTTGTCTCCAAAATTCATCCAATTTCTCCCATCTTATTCCACGTGTCACGCAAAATCCGATAGCTTCCACCGCCGTTCGCAATTCCGTTTTAACCAGGTCGTACATTATTTTCTTTTGCGGAAATGAACATAAGCCGTATATTTTCCAGCTATTTGATCATAACGACTCCTTCGATTACGTAAGTTAACGCCCTGATCGCGGATAAATTCAAATTTAGACGATGAAACCCAAAGTTATGCCTAGAAAATTATTTCTCTTGCCATTAAACAAAATACGTGGTGTTATAATCTTTCACCAAGTACTTTAATAAATACAAATAAATGTAAAAGGACTTAAATAATTGATTCGAGCAAACAACGCTTGTGAAGAAAAGTGACGTCATACCGTTGCTACGGTAACGCGACGCGTAACAAATGATCACTGGACACGAATAATTAGCCGGATCGGGTTTTAAGATAAACGCGCGGAGTCATCACAGGAATGTTGCATAGGCGATCGACTTAATCCCTTATGAGATACAACGGTTCCACGCCGATTGCATAAGAATCCTAATTTAAGGCCAACGCCACCTCCCGCAACGAAAAACGGGGTCAGAATGAAAATATCTACCCTCTTCCTAGATTGGCAACAAGCGCGAAGAATAAAAAAACATCGTTTAAGAACTGTCCGTGAAAATACGCAAATAATTCCGACGTTTTGAAAACGTATATGGGATGTTATAGGATTGTCTAGTAAGCGTCCCTTACCGCGGCGCACGAAATGAGGTCAGGGTGAAGTTAACCATCCGCTTAAGAAGGCAGAGATGAACTTTTCGTGTTTGAGAGTACCGCTTACAAACAAGTTTCTCGAGACTTGTATGCCACTTGGGATAAACTCGAGTTACTTGTAAAATAAATGGTAGTAATATTTCGATTACAAGACATAAAAAGGACACGGAATACTTCAATGAAACTTACATAAGACGCGTAATTTAAAACAAATTTATGTTTAGGAATAGGATAGAATTTTAAGAACCGGGAACAAGTCGGACAAGGCTAACAGGTGCATCAAAAACGAAAGGGCACGGGAGAAGAACATAAGTGTATGGATTTTTAAAAAGACAAGCTTTTCTTGTGAGGCGGCGCTGCTTGAAACATTTCAAATCCGGAATGGCATTGCGTGAAGGTGTTTCGACGAAGTCATTCCACTGGAATAAAAGCGACGTCATAGGTATTCCTGGCGGTCAAACGAACGTGTGTGAGAGAGAGAGTTAAGCGTCCCCCTTCGCTAAGCAAGCTGAAAGCCAGACCCACGCCATGCCAGCTCAAGGGAGGAGCGCGATCAACGCACGCCACACCCACAAGTAACCGACACAATAGTTCAGCGGTTATTTCATACTCGACGCCGGTTCGTGCGCTCAGATCTCACACACAAAACTTATTGATTAACACGCGCAATCATAAAATATTCGACCAAAAACTGTTATTTTTATATGGCAACAACATTCGGCATATGTATCGACGTAAAAATCGCAAAAATGCCAATTTCAATAAACTTCCTCCAAACATTTAATTTCGTCCAACAAGATACAGAAAAGCTTCTACGGTTATGAATAAAACTTTTCTTGAAAAGTAACATTTTGAAAATAAATAATTATAAGCGTTAAAATATAGACATTAAGTAAAATTTCGATTACGATATTTGATAATAAATTAATCGTAAAATGTACTTCGTGACAAACTTCACCAAATGCTGGATTAGGTGACTGTCAACAATGAAATTATCGATAAGCCCAGTGTATCGCAAGTTGCGGCTGACTCAAAAAAATTAAACTTTAATCCCATAAACGTCAACTACCAAATAAACAAATACCTTTTCACTGATTTTACGTTAGATCAAGCAACAAATGTAAAACTTGACGATTGCCACAAAACTTGGTTAGTCTTCAGCGATAAAACTGATTTCCATTTAAATATTTACAAAGTATACAGAGTAGTTAGCAACTACAAGCTTAACCTAAAGAATACGGTGAAACGTATCTCTCTTGCTAATTAGATAGTAATCGATATTAAATTCAGCAAAACATCTATTATTTAAAAAGCAACAAAAAACAACAATAACAAGTTAACTTACTTCAATCTGAGCTCGGAATTTTCATCAGACAATCTTCTACAGTCTATTTCCAGGCGAGCTCTTTCTCGAGAAGTGTCGTCCAAGAGGCGTCTGGCATCAGATAATTCATTTTCGTACATAGACTTCAGTTGGGTAGTTTCCCGTGTAATTATTTCCTGGGTAGTTTGCACTTCCCGAGTAAGTTTACTATTTTCCGATTCTAACTGCCTCACCCGATCGATGTAGCAAGCCAAACGATCATTTAAATTTTGAAGATCGGCTTTTTCTTGCAAGCGGGAATATCTCGTTGGACTCAAAGGACTACTTGGACGAACAGGTGTAGGATTTGGGGTCTGCGAGCTTGATGCAGATGACATCGATGATGAAGAGGTGACCGTGGTCTTTTTTGTGGATTTAGTAGCCATGGTTTATGTAGTAAATGTACACAAACACAATTATTCACTTGCAATGACCTCCCACTTAGCCCTCCAAAGAAGCCAACGCTAATATGGCCGTTTGCCGCTTGGTAGACCACGTGACCAATACGTCATCGACGCCGTGAAAGTGACTAAACAACTGAAAAGCGTAAATATGTTTTCCGAATATTTGAAATACTTAAAAATATATTTATGCTGTTAAATAAAATATCATATCATTCTATGGTAAATAAAGTTTATTCAATTAATATTTACTGAATTTTTAAATATGTCAATAAGTAAAGATGAAAAACATTTTCGGGAAATGTTATTTTGAGAAGTAATTTTGTGTCCATGCGAATTTATTTAATTTTATTCGCACCTCTGTGCATTATTTTGTTCTATTTATTTTCAGGTTTTTTATTTCTAAATAACATGATGATGTCATACGACTTGGCCTATACAGGTGATGTCACGGAAGTCCTATATTGACGAAAAAAAAACAGGTTTTCAGAAATGTAAGGCGGTCATGGAGAGTGATGTCATCGATGTAAATAGCATTCGGTGATAGAGTTCATTCTGCATTGAAATTCCAGCGTCTTATCTTTCAGAATATTTTTCGTTGTAGGCTTCATGTATTTCGAATTAGAAACTATCTGTATCTTGTGCTGCGTTCTTAATATAATTAACCTAACATTTTCCATTGTTATTGGAGAAAATTATTTTTTTTCGATTATCATTTAGTCATGGCTTAAAATCTACGATTTTCTTCTACCGTACATTTTGATGTTCACACATTCAAAAACAGCCATTTGTGGTAAATAACAAAAGTATTTTGTTGTTTCTTATTTTAATTGTAAGAATAAATTGTACCTTTTGAAAAATTATTGGTGATGAAATAAGGTACATACCTACTGTTCTGGCAATTCGATATTTGGTTTCTGAGTGACTAATTGACTCCTCAACATATAAAACAAATTCTCCTAAAAAAGGTAACGAGAAAATTTTTAAATAATAAAGTAATGCATTATAATATCACAAAAGGCTATTAAGAATTAAATTTATCGTCAATGAAATTGTTTTCTTTGTGCTCTAGAGAGGAAATATATGTGCAAGACGTTCGTATTAGAAATGTTATCACTTCTAAATTTCTTCAACTCTTTTTTGATGAGCTTTTACTAACTTTGCCATCAAATCTAATTCACCATTATCATGCATACATGTTTTCCTTTAGATGTAAAATTCTTGTTGCTCTCTCAAAGCAGTTTATTTGATATGGTAGAATTTGTTTTATAATATGTGTAATGAATTAAACAGTCGATGGAAGGATTATTCTTTCGAATGCTGATCTGAATATAGGCAGTTTTTGTCTCGGCTTCTAGGTCAACACGGAGTAACTTGATGCCAGATCTCTGATTTTTATTTGAAGTTAGGTATCCTGCAAGCGTCATTTTGCGAGTATTTTCAATCCTTGGTAAATAGAAACAGTATCCCGAAAAACTATAGTGCGCTCATCAGGGCCGTGTGGGATCTCCACAGCCGGCAATTTAATAATGCTCAGGTGAGGCGTTTCATTATCGTCACCACTTTTCTAAACCTAAATGTAGTGATCTGATTTTTGTTCTTAGCTTCTAGCGGAACTACCATAAGCGCGGATTTACTTCTAAAGCCTGTACATGCGCGTTAGAATGATTGCATTATAAGAATAGCGGCCTCTAAATTGTAATTAATGTTTAACCTATGTTTCTTAATATTTTCAATGTTTAGAAAGAGCCTTATTTTCTCCTCATAATTAATATCTCTCTCTTTAAAGCCAATAATATTAATTTCAAAAGATTTCTCTAAGAAACCCTTAAAGGGATGAAGTTTGATGCCTAGCAGTAATGAAAAGTGTGAATATGAAGATGTGTAGCGCAATAAGGATTTTTATTTCCACAAAAAACAATTTATGGCCATTTGTTATAAGTGATCTCCTTATACTTATCATTTTTTTATCTTTAGGACTAACTATACATAAATATGCACTCACAGTAAAGTTAAAGGAATATAATGTAAAATTAGATGAAATGGAAAACTTAATGCTATAGATTCCCCAATGACAGTGGCGAAACGAAGGAGGGGGTGATAGATTCCCCATTGCCCTCCACTCGATGCATTCTGAAACCCATTCCGTCCAAAATTCCTCGATCCTACATCATAGGTTATGTCTACAGGGCATGGGAAAGAAAGATTCTGAAAGGGGTCGGAATTTTTAAAACAAAGGTTTGTTACCAATGGGTGATTTGAGAGGGGGAGGGGCAATTGAGACAATCACCTTTCCTTGGGAAATTTCAGGATCTGCCCGCACCCAATGAGAACCAGGAATTCTAAGGAACTATATGAAATTTCACTGTGGGTGCATTTGAATCTCACTCATACTGATTTCACCACTGCATGTTTATAGGCATTAGTTGTCATGAGAGATTTAGGAGTTATCCCATGCTTTACATTATAGAATACTATTTCACAGATTCAAAATTTTCCTCCGTATTGTATTATTTATCGTAACACTAAAAGGCTATGAAAATGAATTACTGATTCTTAGATCTAATATTTCACAGTTAATGTATACTTTCAGGCAGATTTTTGATTTATGCTTCCAACATACCCTGTTTTAAAGAAAATATGAGCGGACATTTTAATGCCATTTTCTTTTCTTACATTCTGAGATTTGATTTAATTCTTAAAATGGTACTTCATGATTCATCCCTGTAGCCATAGTAATAATTAAGAATTGTCACTATTATTAATATTGAAGAAACTGGAAACCATGAAAGGGAGCATTTACTAACCTAATGTTCAAATATAAATTTAAAGAGTTTCTAAACCTAATATAATACATTTATAGGATAATATAAGTAGGACTATAATAAAATTGTAATAAATATAAAAATATTAGTTTTATTTCATCTCCTTCATGATTAAGTCAGATATTTACCACATACATGTTTTTGGAGTAGACGCCTCTGAAATCTTCATAACTGAATTGATCAACATACAAGATATTTTTATTTTGTCTTGAATTTGATATTTTAAGCAGAAACTTAAGATCCCTGAGTTGAATTAGAAGCTCATAAAAAACAATTAAAACTACAAAAGTTGGCAAAGCAATTGAAATTTCCAGTAGGTAAGTTGTCAGATCTGGCAGAATTACTTGAAAGAAAAATTCTGTTTGTATAATTTTAAAAACATTTCTTAATATCAAATTCATTGAGATTCAATTACAGTGTTTAAGAGCTGAAATTCCAAAAGTTTATCCTGATTTAGTGATATGATTTGACATTCCTATATATTAACACAAGCCTAAAATGCAAATTTCCAAAAGGAAGAATCCTTACCATACGGATCCACAATAGAAAATTATTTTATGGCTATTTTCTCAAAAGCAATGCTTGCTACAGTAAAAATGTGACCAAATATATATTTATTACATCGTTTTACAGCATCTAAAAATCAAAATATTTTCATGGATGAATATTTTATAAATAAAAGCGAAAAGTTCATTTTGTTTCCTGTAAAATAGGTGCCCTGATTAAGTGGTTAACTTGAGCATGTGTTTTCCATCTTCTATTTTCATAAATTACGCAGTTCCATACCCTTTAAGAATTGATAATTCTTTTAAAAATTTCTATTCAATGTAAATACCAAATTTCAAGAATGTATGCCCCCACAGTACAAAAACAGGAAACTGGTTATAGACTTCAATTATGTGATAGATGGTAGTCAGTTGTAATATATTTTCTGATCATTGTTTTTTGAATGTGATATGATTAGAAAATACTTTTGTAGAGGACTCTTCATGGTAAACCTTAAAAAAAACTGAAGACAGAAAAGGAATTGTTCTCACATAGGCAGTAACTAAGAGTACTGGTAACTAGAAGAATTATGACAAATGTTGTCAAAACTATGTCTTTGGAAATAAAGTTAAGGTGATTGAGTGTTATCAATTACTCACTCCTTGGTTAAAATGATTTTCAAAAATCTAAGTAATAAACGGTTGCTATAAATTGAATATATACTTTGTTATTGTACCATATACACATACCTATTTGTAGTCCCTCAGTTCACTAGGATGGTAGTCCAGGCACATATTTTGGTCATAACTTAAGACAAGAGAAAAAATTCTCTATTCTAAGGTTTTATTTGTGCTCAGTTAACAATATCACTAAAAGAGAAGTAGTATGTAAAATCTTGTAAAAAGGTAGCAAAATTCTGCCTATTTGTAATATAAGTAGATACATGGCAACAAACTAATTAACAAAATTATTGATAAAAACAAAAACTAACTGAAAATTATAGGTGAGTAAAACATTCAGTTCAATTGTGCATCATAAGCATTCAAAAACAGAAAAATATCGAGTAAGGGAAGAATTGCGGACTTAATTACATAAGGCGCTTTTTTCTTGTTGTCATTGTAAGATTATAACTTCAGTTGAGAATAATGGCCTAATAATATAGCCATAGCAATGCTATGTAATAATGTTTCCCATTTAAATGCAGTGAGCTTCGTTTCCATGGCAGTTAATATATACTAACAAGTATGGAAAGGTGTACTCCATGTCAGAGTACACAGTTTCCAAATGAGTTCTTTGAGATCGACCAATTTTAGTAAAACTCCCCAATACCAAATTTCATCAAAATTCGTCCTGCGGTTCTCGAGTCGAAACGGAGGTACATTATAAACTATATGAAGGTCTTCATGTGAAGTGGTCGTGATTATCGTCCGATTTGAACCAAAATTGGAATCGCTGGACCAATTTTAGTAAAACTCCCCAATACCAAACTTTGTTAAAATACTTTCTGCGGTTTTCGAATTGAAACCGAGGTAAGTGTGGGTCTTCATGTAAAGTGGTCGTAATTATTGTCCGATTTTAACCAAAATTGAAACCAGTTGAAAATTTTACTAAAACTGCCCAATACCAAATTTCATTAAAATACGTCCAGCGGTTCTTGAGTTTAAACATACGGACGGACGTGTTCACCTCGTGCACTTCGCGCAAATAACGCATAAAAACCAGGAAATTTTCCTTCTTTCTTGGATTAAAAACAATTGTACGCACTCTTGGACAAGGATTTGGATTCTGTTTTGAAAACGTATAAACCTGAGTCTTTCAGCTATAGAATTGTTTATGCCCCAAGTCCCTATCTTAATTTTAACTAGGTAATTTAAAAATACAATTTTATAATGCCCTGCAGAGATATGTTTTTCTCATGGGGGTAGAAATTAAACGAAAGGGTCGGAAAAATCTATCGATTATTACACAATGGCTAATTATAGATATACCAAATTTTTATCATATTTAGCCCTCAAATAGACAGCCCAATTTTAAAATTTTAGCTTTTCTAGGCTGCAGGATTCCAGAGATATTGTTCGTACAGACAGACTGCAGGACAGGCGGACAGATAAACCGAATACATTAGCGATTAAAAAAAGCGCTAAAACAACAGTTATTAACGAAAAATATCATAAATTTCCTTAATAAATATTTCAATAACGAATCCAGCCGTTATTTAATTTTGTAGAACTTTTTAAAATATCTTCAAGTGTTTCTGTTTGACATATAATAAGAACATGTGATTTTCAACTATGTTTTTCCTTCTTGCAGCGATGTTTAATATTGTATGACAAACTGAATCTAATCTACTGGAATTATAGATATATTACAATTCTGCTCCATCCAATTGAAATAACTCGCGTGTTTTCACTAATTTCAGCCTGCTTTCCAGAATGGAAATAGGCTAATAATTTCTTCGTTGTGTCTGTCTGTTAATAGGGGGGTATTAACTTTTGAAGCAATTGATCGATTTTCATGACACTTGGCGGAAATATCTTGCTACTGAGGCCGAGCTCCTGAGGATAGTTTTTGTTGCGAAGATTTAAAGTCCTGGGTTCGATTCCAGTAACTATTCTTCCCATTCGATTTACATGGGAAACCTGAAATTCGTTGTGCAGAGATATTTTCTCTTTCACATTAAAATATCTTAGAATTGTAATATTGGAGCGGGATTTTTGCTATTCTTTGAGGAAAATAATGGAGATTCTAATTTTTATCGTAGAGTTTTGCTTATCGATCGTATTTCTTCGAATTTCGCATAAATACCGGCGTTTTTGAAGTTTTTATCACGCATTACAAGATTGTTGCCATAGCAACGACTATTGTTGGACTCGGATTCAGTATACAGTGGTGGCCAACCTTTTTACATAGCTTGCCACATCGATGTCTGCGAATACTTCGGCGGGCCGCATTGGAAGTTGCCAATTCTTGGGCGGGCCGGATTAGAGTTTAATTTGGAGATTACCTATATATTCTGAGGTTCCATATAAACGAAAATGATTTATAAATAAGGTTGTTATGGTTAACATTTCAATATTAAAAGTGTTATTATCAAAATTTTCATAAAATGTATGAATTTGTGTGTTAAATTTTTCTGATGCCTTTTTCATGATAGCATCGCGGGCCGCGCATAAACCTTTCGCGGGCCGTACACACACGCGTTATTTTTGCCGCACAAATACACTTGATCAATTAGTTTTCCGTTCGAATGGATTTTTAATATTTTATAACGCTAAATTATGAAATTTGGGAACTACACAAAGAGCAACTCATCCGCGATGATTTTAAAGCTATTAAAGCCAATATAAATATTAAATAAATAATTATTTGGAGAGTAGTCATCATAAGTTCCGTTTGGATCATCTTGTTGGGTAAAGTGAACAATGGATGACTAATATTCCAACCAGCCTTCTTATGAAAAATGCCAGGTGATGAACTTTTCAGGAGTTTACTATCATATACTAATCACAGTATTCATAGTCACTATCTACTATTATTTATTCTTTCACTCATTCCACAATTTTTGACAGCATTATCATTCAAGATGAAACATTTCTTCACTGATTAGATTCATTTGCATGATCTGGTTGAACAATGGTATTGTATGTTTTGATTACTTTAAACTTGAACGATTGATTCTGAATTTCAGAAAAAATCCTGTACTTGACCGAGAATCGAACTCGGGTCTCCTTACTTGTCGAATAGGTGCTTTAACCAATTAACTAAGCTATGAAGCCAGCATGATTCTCCAATCTCGAATTAAGGAATTTACGGTGAGGAAGATAGATAGATAATCGTCTTTATTCGGGCGAAATTTAGACCAGAAGGTCCACTCTTACATTTAACCCTTCGTCAGTATAATAAATACAAGAAAAAGAATAAAATAAGGTATAATAAAATACATTATATAAACATTATGTACCTAAATCAATCAAAGTAAAAAGATAAAATTGAATACAGATTTGTGTTTGTGGGGAAAACCTAGGTAAAAACAGACATGTCCTCCCTAGTAAAACCCACGCAGGAAAACACCCACTAAGAAGGGGGGTGTGAAAAACCTGCGAAAACCCTAGATAGTGTACATATGGTAATACAAAACTACAACATTAAATAGAAAGGAGTATGTACAGTGGGAGAGTTCGTATATACAGCGTAATTATATACCGTCATAAAAAAGTACACGTAAAGGTAATAACGTAATGTAAACAAGAAATATACAAGTATGCAGAATGAGATCAAATATACATGAAATATATACAATGAATGAATATAAAGAATGTTGTTGGGGCATGCATATTATAAGAAAGCAGGAAATGATATAAAATACATAAATTATATAATACAATACAAAATAATATAAAACAATAGAAAAAAAAGTAAAACAACACAAAAAATATATATAAACAATAGAATATATATATATATATATATATAGATAAACAATACAAAATTATATTAAGAAATAAAAAGTAATATAAGACAATACAAAAAAAACTTGAGTAAGGATAATTAATGGGGAGTGTAAAGAGATGATTAAGGATTACTTTGTTGTTTTAGAAAGTGAGTGACACAGGTGCGTTTGAATGAGTTTAAAGAGGGAGATGTTTTAAAATTCTCATCTAAGTTATTCCAGAGTCGGCAACCGGAGACTTGAAAGGATTTATTGTAGATGTTCGTCCTGTGATGAGGAATAAGGAGGTTATTCTTGCCTCTAGTATCCCGCTTGTGTACTGTATTGATTTCATTGAAGAGGGAAGAGAGGTAGTCAGGTTTGTTATAAGTAAGGATTTTGTACATTTGCATCAGGGTATGTAAGTTCCTTCGAGCGTCAAGTTTGAGCCATGAAAGATTATTGTATTGTTCGCTGATGTGGTCACTCTTTTTAAGGTCACCGATGAATCTCATGCAGGAGTTTTGTGTGCGTTGAAGTTTTAATGCCAGTTCACTGGAGAGATCATTATAAACAACATCACAATAGTCAAAGTGAGGAAATAGGAGTGTGGTCACTAAGAGTTTACGTAAGGAATTAGGTAATAAGTTTCTGAGTCTTTTGAGAGAGTGCAAGGAGGAGTTGATGGTACTACAGATTTTATTGGTATTAGGAGCCCAGGATAGAGTTTCATCTACTATAACACCGAGGTTGACTACTGATTTGTGACAATGCAATGTGGACCCCTCTAGAGATAGAAGAGGAGATTCGCTATGATCTATGGAAGCCAATAATTTGGGGTAACCGATAATAATAGATTGACTTTTTGCGGGGTTGATCTTCAGAAAGTTATTTGCGCTCCAAAGAGAGAGAGAAGCTAGATCAGAGTTAATTTTAGCGACAGCATTGGGAAATTCAGGTACGCGCGAGTAATAGTAGATTTGGAGATCGTCAGCATATAGGTGATAATTACAGTGAGTGAGGGCATTTGAGATATCATTAATGTACAGAGAGAATAGCAGGGGGCCAAGAATAGAACCTTGCGGAACGCCTCTATTTACATTTAAGGGACGAGATGATAAATCATGAGTAATAACCTTTTGAGAGCGGCCATTTAGGTATGAGCGAAACCAGTTTCGAGAAGCGTGTGAGAAGTGCAAAAGTTCAAGTTTTCAAAGTAGGATGTCTTTGTCGATGGAGTCAAAGGCTTTACTGAAATCCAATAGAGTTAGAATGGTGATTTTTCTCTGATCCATTGCTTTGGGGACGTCGTCCGTTACTTTCAATAGTGCGGTAGCTGTGCTATGCGATTTACGAAAGCCAGATTGGAACGGGTCGATGAGATTATTTTTTGAAAGGAAATGAGTTATTTGCTCATGTGCTAGTCTTTCAAACGCCTTGGAGAGAACAGGGAAGAGACTAGTTGGTCTGAAATCAGCGTTTTCGTGAGAATTGTTTTTCTTGGGGATGGGACGGACAAGAGCTGATTTCCATGAAGTCGGGTATTTAGATTGAAGAATAGACCAGTTAAAGATATGAGTGATAATGGGGAGAATGATAGGAATTAATTTATTTATTAGTATTATAGATACGCCGTCATCTCCTATTGCAGTTGACTTAATTGCACGAAGTGATTTAGCTACCTGTGGTTGTGTGAGTGGTGTAAATTCAAAGATTGTATTTGAGGTGTGATTGGGTTTGAGGCTACGGATACGTTCAATAGTTTCAGATTTTAGGCCTACATCTATGGTCGTGGGAGGTTTAGTGAAATGAGCGTTAAGCTCGTCAAGGGACAGGTTTGGTGGAAGTTGCATATCTTTATTTTTACCAACACCCAAGTTCCGTAATTTTTTCCATATCGAGGACTGTGTTCGTGCAGAGTTGGTTGAATCGTGTACATATTTAATTTTAGCGTTGCGTATAAGTTGTTTTGTTTTATTTCGCAATGATTTATACCGAGATAGTACATCAGGATCCTTAGATTTCTTAAAATCACGATAAATGCTGTCACGGCGGGACATAATCGATTTTATTTCTGGAGTTAGCCATTCAGCATGTGGCTTTGAGACCCGAATGATTCTGGGAGGGGCAAACTTTTCAAGTAGCTGAGACATATATAAATTAAAAGTCTTAACTTTATCGTCTATGTCTTCTAGGTGCTCGATTAAATGCCAGGGTAGGAGCGCCGCCTCTGATGTTAATTGTGATTCATTAATAGATTTATAGTCACGAACCGTTATGAATTTCTGCTTAAGTTTTTGACAACGTAGGGAGTAAGCAATGTAAAACATATCGTGCGAAGAGATACCGGGAGCTACTAATTGTCCGTATTTAATTATTTTCTCGGGATTTGCCGTGATAGCAAGATCAATCCATGTGGCGGAGGTTGCCGTATGATTCGTTGGCTGGTGTGGCAAGACGTTTAGCCCTAGGGACTCGAAAGACTGTAACAGAAAGTTACTTTGGATAATATTAAAATCTCTGAGGCAGGAATAGCGAAGCAACTGGGTGCGATAAAGCCCAACAAAAACCCAGGACCAGAAGGAATTCCCGCGCGTGTATTAAAAGAAGTAGCAGATGAAATAGCTCCCTTCCTTCGGATAGTTTTCGAGAAATCTCTTACCCTCTGTGAGGTTCCTGATGATTGGAGACTAGCACACGTCACACCCATTCATAAGGGAGGTGACAAAGAAAACTCCGAAAATTATAGGCCGATTTCTCTAACATCATTATCATGTAAGATTTTGGAGCACATTATTGTTAGCAACACAATGCGTTATCTTGAGAGTAGATCGCTCTTAGTCAGCAGTCAACATGGCTTCAGAAAAGGTAGATCCTGTGACACCCAACTCGGTCTGTTTGTGAATGATGTTTTATCATGCGGCGAAAATAATAAGCAGGTCGATGCAGTGTTCCTTGATTTTAGAAAAGCTTTTGACAAGGTTCCCCACCGTAAGTTGTTATTAAAATTGGGAAATCTTGGCGTTAATGTTAAAGTCATTAACTGGGTTCGCGCTTTCCTTTGGAATAGAAAACAAAAAGTAGTCATCGCTGGTAAGTCCTCGAGTGTGGCAGATGTAGTCTCTGGAGTGCCGCAGGGTAGTGTGATCGGACCTATGCTTTTCTTGCTTTATATAAACGACATTAGCTCAGTTGTAAAAAGTAATATCAGGCTTTTTGCGGATGACACCGTAGTCTATAGAGAAATTAGTGGTCCTAGCGACCATCGTCAGCTTCAGAATGATCTGGATGCGTTATCTGTTTGGTGCAAGGAATGGCAGCTAGAAATCAATCAGAAAAAGAGTAACGTTCTAAACTTTTGGAAATCTAGAAGCCCATCGTCCGTGTTTACCTACTCGATAGATGGTGAGATCATTCCTGTTTCGGAATCCGTGAAATACCTCGGGGTAACCTTGAATCGTGACCTGTCTTGAGACACCCACATAAGACGAGTGATAGGTGCGGCAAATAAGAAGTTGGCTTTTGTGCGTAGGATAGTCAGGAAAAGCACGGAAAAGGTGAGAGAATCCTGTTATTTATCGTTGGTTAGACCTCAAATGGAATACGCAGCAGCTGTTTGGGATCCATATCAGAGGGGACTCATAAAGGATTTGGAAAAAATACAGCGGCGAGCAGCTAGATTCGTGAAAAAGAATTACGATAAAAAACAGAGCGTTACGTTACACATTGATGAGTTGAGTTGGCCATCGTTGAAAGATCGTAGATTACAGGCGAGACTTAAACTTCTAGATAAATATAGGTCGGAGATATTCGTAAATGAAATGAAGGATATTATTCGACAACCAACGTATATCGGACGGAAGGATAATGAGGACAAGATTCGCGAAATAGATAGTAGGACGGAGAGGTATAAGGAGTCCTTTTTACCTAGGACAATACGTGACCACAATAGATAAATGTGAATAATAATTAGTTAGGAACTTGGTGCGCGGCACCCCCTGCCATCCACCGTCAAGGTGACTTGCAGGGTAATATGTAGATGTAGATGTACTTTCATGGTTGGGTACGAGTAAATTAGCATTAAAATCACCAGTGATTATTAAATGTTGAAAGTCTTGAATGTGTTTGGATAGAGTTTCTTCTATATCGGAGAGGTGTCCTATTTTAGGTGGCCGATAAACGATTCCTATGAGGATTTAACTCGCGCGTCAAGTAGAAGGAATTCGGGACGTTTAGAGTACTTAGGTTCACTATGAGCGAGGATATTACATTGAATGTCATTTCTGGCGTAAATTCCTACACCACCGCCACCTTTGCCTAAGCGGTCATTTCGAAAAAGCTTCAAGCCAGGATTTTCTACGTGCGAGGAGTCAGTTTCAGGTTTAAGCCAAGTCTCAGCCACGGCAATGATATGAATATTTGTCTTAGATAACATTAAACGAAGCTCGTCCAAGTGAGCCTGAATGCTTTGGGCGTTGATATAGATAATTTTTAGTGAGCGAGGATGTGGTTTAAGTTCGTTGGAAAGGAGAGATTGAGTGTCGATATGATTCCTGGAAATTCGTGTCACGGGTAGGACCTGTGTTGGGTTAATGGGATTTGAGTTGTAGGCGTCGCGGCAGGTGGTGAGTGAGGTAGTTGAGACAAATTCAGAAGCTTCAGGGTTAAGGGGGGAGAGTGTAATGTGGCGAGGGAGACAGAACTCGGGGGCATGTGGGTTAAGCAGGTGTCCTCGGGAGGTCAATAGAGAAGAGTTGGGGGAGGGAGAGGATGAAATGAGAGAAACAGGTAGAGAAGGACAATCGTGAAAGTTGAGACACTTAGCGGGAGAGCAGGGGAGGGGAGATTGTGAAGGGAAAAATTCAGATGGTTTTGGGTGTAAGGAAAAAGGCGGGGGCGGTTGGGATGTGTCGTGCTGTGAGGATACGATAGGTGTAAGCGTTCGGTTAATAGGCAAGAATTCTCGGGAAGATGGCATCTCAGTTATAGCAGGAAGTTGAGGAAAAGGAAAAAAGATAGGTTAAAAAAGAACTAAAAGAGTTTTTATGGTCAGGAAGTAATCAAAGGTGCAGAGCAGGAGGATGCATATAAGCCAGATAATTAATAAAAATATGTGCGAAAAAGGCAATTTATAGGATAGCAAGTACAACTACACTTTGAGGAGACGCAAGCACTAAACTGAAGGAAACACAAGCACTACACTTTGCAGGACGCAAGCACTACACTGAAAGGAGCACACACACTGCACTTGGGAGCTTAGGGAAATGGGCGAGTGAGGGAAAGAAAAAACACTATTAGGAGCACTACTACTATGTGAGGAGAGAGCTATTTGGGACGATGACTTCAAATAACAAGAAAGAAAATTGATGAAATGACGCGTTATGCATGTTCGCATTAAGCTGAAACTAAAATTTTACATTTGAGAACAAAATTCTTTAATTAACTATAAATTTTCAATTTTTCACCATAGTTTCCTTTCTTTCATATAACAAGAAAGAAAGTCTTATCAACTTTCTTTCTTGTCAAGAAGGGATATCTTATAACCTGTTTCAATTTCCATAGGAAGAGTTGATGCTTTTTTCCTGCTTTCTGACCATAAATTGCGCTTTTTCACACTTCGATAAAATTGGCGCTATTTATAAAGTTTAGGTTGAATTCACAGCTAAATCTGCGATAACTATTACACTTTTTCGTGTTAAACTATATGATAATTTGTCTGTCAATTCATTTTTAGAACGCGACAAAACACGAACGCCGTTCGGCCTTACATTAAATTCATATGAATTTTTTCATTGAAACGTGAAAGATCGCCTATTTGGATGTTGGCTCTAAGAAAGATTTTATTGATTAACATTAAGGAGAAAAGCACAGTTCATGCCATAATTGGTGACGTTTGCAAGGCTCAGTCTTCTACTATAAGATGCGCCCTTAAAAGTCATTCGATACAAAATTTCTCGAATTTGCGCCGTAGATAAGCTCTTTCAAATAAATACAAACAACAACAAACCTTTTCAGAGCGAGAGATGAGTCGCCGGGAGTCTGAGAGGATGACAGGCGGGACCGCGCCCATTCCACCCAAAAGCGGCTCGAAAGATCGCCCTGACCTGCGCGAAGTGGCCTCTTACGGTTCAAAATATTTTAAATCGTAAATTTTAATAAGTAAAGCACTTTATCTCGTTACGAGGGTGTTCGATATATTTTCCGCTTTAAAAATGCAATTCAGATGCATAATAAATATTTTTTACAGAGCGCGGTGCCCGGTAAAGTCGCACCGTTGGCACAGCCTGGAAGCCTTCCCTCGTAAAACCCATCGTCTCCCTCTTGAGAAGTTTCTGGATTGGCCCCTGGAAGTGAGGGGATACTCTTGAGTTTCTGGAAACATCTTAAGTCAACGCCTACGCAAGAAAGTTTATCAAGGGGGGCACAATACTGGAGGCAGGGGAAACCCATCTGTGACATGGGTGGCCAACCTAACAGCCTCCCCTGTCTGTATGATAAGGCTCAAAATCATAAATAATTTTTCTCCAGAAGAGCCGCAAGTTGGCCATCCTAGCGCTTTGGGATGTCAAGGAAATACCCCTATGATTCTGTTGGCTGATCCAGACGCTCGGTTAGGAATTTTGAGTGAGAATTCGAAGGAGATTTTTGGTAGTGCCAGTGTACTAATGATGTTACTATTGCTATTTGTTCCCGAAATATTTATATAATATTAGTATTACCATACTTTCATTATTATTGTTTTTTGGTACTCAAAGCCCGTATGAAGAATACTAATGTCCGATTTGGCCCGCGTTGTGAAATGAGTTTGACACCCCTGTACTATGAATTATTAATAAACGTGAGGATGTAATATACGTATACAGAGAGCGTGATGTCTTTCTGAAATTTTTACAATGCAGCTTGACGTATGGCATTTAACGAGATACTCATCATCATCATCATCATGCTGCTGTCCGAAAGAGGAATGGGGTCCCAGTCCAGATCATTTTCCTTAAGTTAATGTGTACCGATATATATATATATATATATATATATATATATATATATATATATATATATATATATATATATATATATATATATCATCATGCTGCTGTCCGAAGACAGGTTATAGCTGAATCGCTGCCTCCATCTCTCTCTCTCCCTAGAAGCCTCTTTTATACCTATATAAGTACTATATTCCTGCTTTATATTCTCTAATATTCCTTTTCTTTTTCTCCCTCTTCCTCTTCTTCCCCTAATTTTGCCTTCTAAGATAGTCCTTTGTAAACACTGTCTTCTCAATATCTGCCCTATCCAATTCGCTTTTATTTTCCTGTATGTTTTTATTAGCATCCTTTCTTCTCCCACCATTTCTAATACTTCTTCATTTCTCTTCCTCTCTGCCCATTTCACTTTCATCCTCCTCCTCCATACCCATGTCTCAAAACTTTTTAAATATTTTCCTCCTTTCTCCTTTCTGTCCACGTCTCTGCACCATAAAGAGCTATGTTTCATATGTAGCATTTCGCCAATTTCTTTCTTGTTTCTAAATTTATTTTCTTGCTTGTGAGAAGCTCCTTCTTCTCGTTAAATGCTGCTTTTGGCATTACAATCCTACTTCTGATGTCCTATGTACTACATCCATCCTGCGCTAAAATACTGCCCAGATATTTTAAACTTCTTACTTGTTCCAATTTTTGGCCATTTACCATGATATTTAATTATTTATGTTCCTTTGAAACCACCATGACTTTCGTATTTTCGGCATTGATCTTCATTCCATATTGTTGGCCAACCTACACTATTCTGCCTGTCATCCTCTGAAGTTCTTTCTCGTCTTCTGCTATTAATCCCTGATCATCTGCGTATTTAATCGTGGTAATACTTTCACCTCCTATCTTAAATCCTTTCTCTTCCATCAACGAGATACTAGTATAAGTTTATTAAAGTAATTACATCTACATCTACATCTACAAGTTACCCTGCAATTCACCAAGTTGGTGGGTGGCAGGGGGTGCAATGCACCAAATCCTACCTAAAGATTGCCTAACGCAATTCGAAATTTCCTATTGTGATCTCTTATTGTCCTCGGAAAGAACGAGCCTAGATAACGCTCCGTCCTACAATCGATCTCACGTATTTTATCGTCTCGATCATTTCTACCTATATACGTCGGTGCCACAATTATTCCCACTACCTCCTCTTTTAGACATTCTGACCTATATTTCTCTAGAAGTTTCAACCTTGAGTGCAATCTACGGTCCTCCAGTGATACCCAGTTCAAATCGCTCAATAAAGAGGTGACGCTTTCCTTATGTTCGTACTTTTGTTTTACAAATCTGGCTGCTCTGCGCTGTACTCTTTCTAGTTGAATTATGTGTCCCTTCTCGTACGGATCCCATATGCTCGCTGCGTATTCCACTTGTGGTCTTACCAGTGATAAGTAGCATGTTTCGCGTACTTTCTCTGTAGTGTTCCGTACTATTCTACCTATGAATGCCAGTTTCTTGTTGGCCGCGCCTATAACTCGACGAATGTGCATGTCCCACGAAAGATCTCGACAAATGGTTACTCCTAAATATTTTACATACTCAGCTTGTCGAATACTCATTTCATCTATTTTATATTCGAAACCTAAATCTTTGTTCTTACTTTTCCAGAACGTGACTGCGGCACATTTAGTATAATTAATTTCGATTTGCCATTCTTTGCACCACGCTGAAATGGCTCTTAAGTCTTCACACAGAGACTGATGGTCCTCCTGATTTTTTATTTCTTTATATAGAACGGTGTCATCGGCGAAAAGCCTAATTTTACTACGAACAACCGAGCACATATCATTTACATAGATTAAGAAGAGCAGAGGGCCCAATACACTTCCCTGAGGAACACCCGAAGCAACTTTAACGGGGGACGAGTATTTCCCATCGATGACAACTATCTGTTCCCTATTCGCGAGGAAGTCTCTCACCCAACCGACAACTTTCGAATTGATACCACATTGTCCTAACTTCGCAATTAATTTCCTATGAGATACTTTATCGAACGCCTTCCTGAAATCAATGAATATGGCATTGACCTGAGTATTTTTCTCTCCGCATCGCAACAAATCGTCCACGAACAGGCCGAGCTGCGTTTCGCATGATCTACCTCTCCGGAATCCGTGTTGGCATCCGCTAAGCAATGAATGACTATCTAAATAGCGCATTACAGAGCTAAAGACTATGTGCTCAAGTATCTTGCACGATAATGAAGTTAAGGATATCGGCCTATAATTTTCGGGGTTCTCTCTGTCGCCACTCTTATGGATGGGCGTAACATGTGCCACCTTCCAATCTTTAGGAACTACTCCTTCTCTAATGGATTTCTCGAATATAATTTTCAAATACGGCGCGATTTCAGCAGCTAATTCTTTCATTACACGCGCGGGAATTTCCTCCGGTCCAGGAGATTTATTTGGCTTAATTGAATGAAGTTGGAGCGCGATGCCATTTTCCGAAAATACCAAATCTTCCATCGAATCGCCCTGACGCATAGGAATAGGGGTTTCACATTCATCGTCATCACGAGTAAAAGCTTTCTGGAAGTGATGATTTAATAGGTTTGCTTTATCCATACTATCGTGAACTACGTTTCCCGTTTCCGACCGCAGTGACGCAATAGTGGGGCCCCTACATGTAAAGTGGAAGTTCCAATTGACGAAAGAACGCCTAAAAACAGGATTTCGCGGTTTAACAATGTACTTGGTAGGCAAGGCAATATCCCGTTAAATTGCAAAGATTTTTACAAAATATACCATTCAAACGATTAGCATGAGCGATTTCGAGTTGAAGGCGAAAAAATACGAATAGAATAGATTGATATATAGATATGCGTCTTTATTTGGGCGAGATTGAGACTAAGCAGTCTCTTATTCCATTTAACCCATAAGATGCGTGAAAATGTTTTCAATAAAAAATTGAGCTTCGATCTTCCGATTTGGACCATTCTAGGTCCAAATCGGAAGATCGAAGCTCAATTTTTTATAATTTATTTCCCAAAGAAGAAAAGCTTTCACGTCGAAAAGTCCATTTTTACGTGTTACCTTATGAGAAATAGAAATAACGAGCGGAATTACCCGTTGAACATCAACGGGACTTTGTGGTGTGATTAAAATAGAACTTCTGAGGTGTGTGTGTGTAAAAACTTATATATATATATTGTAAATGTAATTGTTTGAATAAATAATAAATTCCTGACAATCATTTGAATTCTCCTAGAAAATAAAGCGCTTGAAATTTATTACATTTTGGCATCAATATACGACTTGATTTGCCACTCTTTGGCTCCGTTATTCTTCCTCTTCGCATGTTTACTGAATAATAATATTCTTCAATTATTAACGTTACAATCTATTAAGTTTGACATTGCGCAAAGCAAATAACACAACTCTTTCGTCTATTTGAAGGCTTAATAGACGCTAATTTATCGGAGGCAACAAGGAGGTTCGCCTTGGCAACACCCGGAAAGAGTACGAAAAAGCCATACAATTTCGAAAAGAAATGCGTGTTTCTGACAAATTATTCCGTGTAACATCTAAGCATCGCAAGAATAAGATATTTTATAGTTTTAGCCGTAGAATAAAATAAGAATGGAGAAATTCGGTCCATATTTACATATTTTTATGAATAAAGGAAATAAACGTTGCACCTTGAAAAATCGAAAATCCCGTGTAAACTTATGGGAAAATATAATTGTCTCCCGGAGTCGAATCAGGGACTTTTTCCGGGATGTTTGATTTTTCTAGAGACCACCTCATGGGGGTTTAACGATTATGAAAGTTTTAGCTTTTAATTTCATTGGGAAATGTCCGAAAATACCGGGACGGACAGAGATTTTATTTTTGTATTAAGTAAACACAATTTTTATTATGTAATTTGGGTATTATTCATTGAGCTGTGATGGGGACCCACTGCCACCGGGACCTGCTCCCAATTGTAGCGTTTATGTGAATAATAATAATAATAAAACGTAGAGACGGACATTTGAGAGGATTCTCTGGAATCGAACCCGCGTCCATTTTACAAATATTTTTTCGTTAATCACTTTTTTATGTGAATCCTGGAAAATTTCGAACTATTATCCCTTACCGTTTTTGTGATATAATTAATATCGGCGTGGTTGAAGTTGTTGCATACGGAGTAAGAGAAATATATACAAGACTAGCGTAATTGCCCGTCAAATATGATGGGAATGCGTGAATTAAGTATTAAGTTAAAATTAAAATAAAAATTAAATAAACCAACTTTTATATGCATTAAAAGTAAGCAATAAATATATAATTCACATAATTGAGCGTTTTAAAGAGTAAAACTAGTTTTGGGCGAATAGAAATTGTTTGACAAAGTAATACATTACGCTATACAATTCTTACACACCCAAAATTATTTTTAATCTATGTAACGTTTCATTTTGTCTCTCTCTCCCTCCTTAATTGGTATTTCTATTATTGTTACTTAGTCATTAGCATATACTGTAGCATTACTTCTCCTCTGTGTGCTTTTTCCTGTTTGAGTTAATCATCTTATCATAGCTCTTCTCAACCACCTCTTTACCTGAATCATCCACTGCACTTTGCTGTCTAGATTATTCGATCACACCGCAAAATGTCTGTCATTGAGCCTTCCACCGAAACTTCTCTTCAGCCTAATTCTACTCTTAACCCAAATGCACCAGCCTTACTCCCGTCACACCACAGGGTGCCATACCCAAACCCTAGTGCCCCTGAATTTTTCCCACAGGTCAGACCAACCATCCACAGGCGAACTCATTATCACACTCCTCATCTTACCACCAACCGTCCGCCCCCTCCCCATAATGGCATTCCCCCACCCATTCCAGTTCCAACACATTCTCCTCTTGCAAAAGAACTTGAACCTTTTCCTCGATCCTTTCAACTTATCTATCTTAACGCCCAAAGCCTTGTCCCCCACTTCGACGAACTGCGCTCACTACTCCCGCCCAACGATCTACATGCTATTACCATTTCCGAGACGTGGATGCAACCCGCTATCTCGAGCTCTTCTGTAGAAATACCCGGCTATAACTTGTTTCGCAATGATAAGATAGGGAAAGGAGGAGGAAGAGTAGGAATCTACATCCGTAAAGACCTTACTTGCAAAGTAATCGCCACCAGCGACGCACAAAGCTGAATATCTCTTCCTTGAAGTAGTCGTCAATTTAAAAAAAATTCTGTTAGGAATCTACATCTACATCTACAAGTTACCCTGCAATTCACCAAGTTGGTGGGTGGCAGGGGGTGCAATGCACCAAATCCTACCTAAAGATTGTCTAACGCAATTCGAAATTTCCTATTGTGATCTCTTATTGTCCTCGGAAAGAACGAGCCTAGATAACGCTCCGTCCTACAATCGATCTCACGTATTTTATCGTCTCGATCATTTCTACCTATATACGTCGGTGCCACAATTATTCCCACTACCTCCTCTTTTAGACATTCTGACCTATATTTCTCTAGAAGTTTCAACCTTGAGTCCAATCTACGGTCCTCCAGTGATACCCAGTTCAAATCGCTCAATAAAGAGGTGACGCTTTCCTTATGTCCGTACTTTTGTTTTACAAATCTGGCTGCTCTGCGCTGTACTCTTTCTAGTTGAATTATGTGTCCCTTCTCGTACGGATCCCATATGCTCGCTGCGTATTCCACTTGTGGTCTTACCAGTGATAAGTAGCATGTTTCGCGTACTTTCTCTGTAGTGTTCCGTACTATTCTACCTATGAATGCCAGTTTCTTGTTGGCCGCGCCTATAACTCGACGAATGTGCATGTCCCACGAAAGATCTCGACAAATGGTTACTCCTAAATATTTTACATACTCAGCTTGTCGAATACTCATTTCATCTATTTTATATTCGAAACCTAAATCTTTGTTCTTACTTTTCCAGAACGTGACTGCGGCACATTTAGTATAATTAATTTCGATTTGCCATTCTTTGCACCACGCTGAAATGGCTCTTAAGTCTTCACACAGAGACTGATGGTCCTCCTGATTTTTTATTTCTTTATATAGAACGGTGTCATCGGCGAAAAGCCTAATTTTACTACGAACAACCGAGCACATATCATTTACATAGATTAAGAAGAGCAGAGGGCCCAATACACTTCCCTGAGGAACACCCGAAGCAACTTTAACGGGGGACGAGTATTTCCCATCGATGACAACTATCTGTTCCCTATTCGAGAGGAAGTCTCTCACCCAACCGACAACTTTCGAATTGATACCACATTGTCCTAACTTCGCAATTAATTTCCTATGAGATACTTTATCGAACGCCTTCCTGAAATCAATGAATATGGCATTGACCTGAGTATTTTTCTCTCCGCATCGCAACAAATCGTCCACGAACAGGCCGAGCTGCGTTTCGCATGATCTACCTCTCCGGAATCCGTGTTGGCATCCGCTAAGCAATGAATGACTATCTAAATAGCGCATTACAGAGCTAAAGACTATGTGCTCAAGTATCTTGCACGATAATGAAGTTAAGGATATCGGCCTATAATTTTCGGGGTTCTCTCTGTCGCCACTCTTATGGATGGGCGTAACATGTGCCACCTTCCAATCTTTAGGAACTACTCCTTCTCTAATGGATTTCTCGAATATAATTTTCAAATACGGCGCGATTTCAGCAGCTAATTCTTTCATTACACGCGCGGGAATTTCCTCCGGTCCAGGAGATTTATTTGGCTTAATTGAATGAAGTTGGAGCGCGATGCCATTTTCCGAAAATACCAAATCTTCCATCGAATCGCCCTGACGCATAGGAATAGGGGTTTCACATTCATCGTCATCACGAGTAAAAGCTTTCTGAAAGTGATGATTTAATAGGTTTGCTTTATCCATACTATCGTGAACTACGTTTCCCGTTTCCGACCGCAGTGACGCAATAGTGGGGCCCCTACCTTGAACTTCCCTGACGTAAGACCAAAATGCTTTTGGGTTCTCTTTCAAGTTTTCCTGTAAAACCTTCTTTTTATAATTGTTAAACGCATTACGCATTGCTACTCTGGCTATGGAGCGCGCCTCCTTGTATTGATGCCTTATTATTGCAATCTGTTCGACCGTAGCTGTTGAGGATGTGTTATTTACGCGAGAGTGGAGTTTTCTTTGACGTCGGAGAGCGCTTCTTACTTCCTGATTGTACCATCTAGGCTCTGCACTATCACGCTTCAGTTTGCTCGGAATAAATTTATCTGTACACTCTCGCATCATATCTCTGAACATGCACCAGGATTCCACCGCGTCTGCACTATCGGTTAAATTGCAGAAATTAGTATATTTATTTCGCAGAAAAGACCTAAATCTTGTGAAATCGGCTTTGGCGAATACATAAAGTTTTCTTTTGGCCTTAACCTGTTTCTCAATAATTAACTGAAATTCCACGTACACTGCCTTGTGATCGCTTATTCCCTCAGCATCAGATACTCTATTCATACGCTCAGGAAGATTAGTAACAAATAAATCTAATATATTATTAAATCTCGTGGGAAATCTCACTAATTGATACAATGAGTGCTTACCGAAAGTTTCTAGTAACGCCTCGCACGATTCACGCTCTCTACCTCCGGGATAAAAGCAATTATGCCTCCAATCTATTGACGGAAGATTGAAATCGCCCCCGATTATAATGGCTTTATCTTTATTAGACGAATTTAGCGTCGCCACTTGTTTCTCCAGAGAATGAATAGTTTCCACGCTCGCATTTGGGGGTCTATAAAAAGCGCATATATTTATAGTTTTTGAGTCGCTTCCTTTTACACGACACCAAACACTTTCGACTTCGTCGTCGTTAATCTGTATTGGGTGACTTTCGTATTTATTGCTAACTGCTATAAAGACTCCACCTCCCGACCGGATACATCGATCTTTTCTGTATACGCTATAGTCACGAGGAAAGATCTCCTGACTGGCTATGTCTGCCGTAAGCCAACTTTCAGTGCCTATAACTACATCAGCACGCAGACTACGAATAAGATGTTCAAATTCGGCCTCCTTCCTGCGAATGCTGCGACAATTAACCGTAATGATTTTTAATTTCTCGCTATGACTACGTAACGATTCCTCGCGCTCTACTGAGCTATTATTACTGTTATTATTATTAAGATTATAATTATTATTATTTACTGCCTCCTTATCCTTCCTACTTTGTCGACTATTTCTACGCTTGGAATGTATTCTACTGTTACTTAACGTCGGGTTTATAGCGCTGTTAAGGTCGCACGCATTATCTACGGAATTGTTGCATGGAAAATCGTTTATCCCCATGCCTTCGATAATTCTGTTACCGCACGGATTTCTTACATTTTCCCCTATTGTGCTCTCAATTAATTCCGTACCGGTAAGCTGCCTACATCCTAACCTACCATCTGATCTACTAATGGCGTGCATCTCAACGCTTGCTAAAAAATTGCAATTGCTTAAATCTAACCTAAAAAAGCCCTAGAATGCTCAAACACCCTACGCGCTACCGCCTCCGCAGCCTCGGCAGTGTAGTGCACACCAGAACCGTTTAGGGATGCCCTACATGAGTCCAGGACCGGCCTCAGGTCAACGAAGTCCACTCCATTGCCCCTACAGAAGTCCCACAGCCTACGGTTCAGCCCGACCACTCGGCTCCAAACCATAGAACCGCAGTCCGTCCGAGAGCAAGTCCTTAAAAGAGCTTAAGACCTCCTCGGAGCCGCGCTTCGAAGCGTCATTGGTACCAACATGGGCCACCACCCGCAGCGAGGAGCAACCCGTGCCCGATACCGACACCCTGAACTCCTTCGTCACCTGGGGCACCGAACCTCCTGGTATACACCTGGAGAACACCCGCTCGTGAACTCCCTCCCGGCGGGCCCGTGACAGTAAAGGCGCCACCACACGCCGGACGTTGGAGCTCCCTATCACTAACAGCCCTCTCTTTCCCCCCGAGCTCTCCTTGGGCCCGGCCTCCACCGAGGAGACGGGAGCGGGCACGGGCGTAACGGCAGTGGAGTCGTCCTCCGACAACACCGCAAACCGATTACTAACAGGAAGAGGGGCCACCGAGGCGTTCCCAACTCCCTGTCTCCGCAACACCACCCCACGATCCCCCCGAGTGGACACCACACACCACTCATCGGGCTTCCGGACCGGAGGACCCTCGACCCGCGAAGAGGAGCCAGGAGCCTCCCCGATCGCTCTGCCGGCTTCCGCACCCAGGCGAACCCGAGCCGCCATTTTGGCGCGGTTTGCTCTCAGGGAAGAACCCGCACCCCTCCCACGCGCCAAGGCTGCCTCCGACCTTTCCACCCTCTGAAGGAGTTCCGCAACCACCCTCTCCAGCTCCGTGATCCGAGACCTCATGGCCTCGCAACCAGCGTCGCGCAAGAAGGAGGAAACAGGAGTCCTCGGAGTAGCCATCCTATCCTCTTAACTAATCTGTACTATCTATATAAATATACTAGGACTAACGTAAATACGCGGTTGGCTGTCTTCAAGGTTAAATTAGGGTCGAGCGCAGGTAAAAAGTGAAAGGGAAAGTGTTTCACTACACCAACAACGTTAGTAAATAAGCAAGAAAGTTTAGCACAAGAGCAATGTAGATTTAGAAGCTAAAGAAATGCTAAGGTAAAAGGAAATAATTAAGTACGAGTAAGGTAATACGCTACTATAAATAAATATTACAAAGATTACGGATTTAGTGGCTGAGAGACGCAATTAACTACTATGATACGGCAAGAGAAGGATGAGTAAGCTTTACGCTCAAAGATGAGTTAAACTACAATTACAACAAAACAATTAACGTAAGAAGATGAAAAAATAAATAGAATAAATAGAAAAATACTAGTTCTACTTAACACAACAATACGGCTACAGCTAAACTACAGCTACTGCTACTACTACAGGTGACGCTCGCAGGCAGGTCAGCGCTCGCAGGAGGAAGTGAAAGGCACGTCCGTCCTCTTCAAGGGCCAGGTGACTACTCGAATCGTTTATCGTCCTCCAAAAAATGGTTATCTATCTGAAATTGACGAGACCATCGCCAACTTAAAACAAGATTATGAACACATAATCATATCTGGTGACTTTAATGCCAATATTGCCCCAAGGTCCTCCGATGCAGTCTTTTTTAAAAATCTCTTTTGCATCGCACAACCTCAGCATACTACCATTAAAACCAACAAATAACTCCAAAAACTCATCAACTTGGATTGAAATATTAGTTACCGCTATCCCAGATAAAGTTTGCACCCATGGTCAACTACCCGTTCCGGGAATTTCATCCCACGACTTAATTTTTCTAGCCTACTCCCTAAACTCTCCGAAATTTCAGCAGAAATTCATCTCTCACACGAAATTTTAAAAACCTTGATTATGTTAGTCTAACTCCCGAAGCACACCATTGAATATGCTGACGACATAGACGCAAAAGTTAACACTTTTCTTTTACATTTAATCGATAAATACGCGACCATCAAAACCACACGTGTCTCTAAACCTCGCGCCCCGTGGATAACGGCCGGCATAAAACTATTGATGGCACGACGCGATTCAATTTTCCGTCTCTTCAAATAAAATAAATCTACATCTACATATTACCCTGCAAGTCACCTTGACGGTGGATGGCAGGGGGTGCCGCGCACCAAGTTCCTAACTAATTATTATTCACTGTTTACTATTGTGGTCACGTGTCCTAGAGAAAAAGGACTCCTTATACCTCTCTGTCCTACTATCTATTTCGCGAATCTTGTCCTCATTATCCCTCCGTCCGATATACGTTGGTTGTCGAATAATATCCTCCAGTGTGAGTGGTAGCAAGGATCTTTTCATATGTGCCCCGGATGGAAAGACTCATAACGTAGTTGACAGAGAGGCATTGATATAGGTAACCCGAGCAACGCCGGGTAATACAGCTTTTGTTTTTGTGTAAACTGAATAATTTTATATTTATCCTTTATACCTTAAACTCACCCCAAGGTAATAAATACAATTTCAAACAAGTTCAGAAATTGTCGGACTTGGACTAAAACGATTATGCGCAAGGCATTAATGAACTTCAAGAAAAAGATTCTCTGTGAACATCTAAACGAAAATCCCAAAATGTTTTGGTCTTATGTTAGAGAAGTTCAAGATCGACGCCCAAGTTTTTAGTTAAAATCGGTCAAACGAAAGTGGGTATTTACTCGTCATTTTTGAGATATCTGCTTTAATATTTGATAAATGTAAAAAAGTGCTGGAATAAAAGTTGCAGGATATTACATTTTCTATAACCTATGTTCGAAACATATTCACATATAATGCATTGTTGAAGAGATATTTTAAAAACTAAATATTTTAGCTACTACCTACCGCCGACTATTGTAAACCCTTTACGCTACTTTTTATTTTCTTAATTGTTGGAGCTTTCTACATCTACATCTACAAGTTACCCTGCAATTCACCAAGTTGGTGGGTGGCAGGGGGTGCAATGCACCAAATCCTACCTAAAGATTGTCTAACGCAATTCGAAATTTCCTATTGTGATCTCTTATTGTCCTCGGAAAGAACGAGCCTAGATAACGCTCCGTCCTACAATCGATCTCACGTATTTTATCGTCTCGATCATTTCTACCTATATACGTCGGTGCCACAATTATTCCCACTACCTCCTCATTTAGACATTCTGACCTATATTTCTCTAGAAGTTTCAACCTTGAGTGCAATCTACGGTCCTCCAGTGATACCCAGTTCAAATCGCTCAATAAAGAGGTGACGCTTTCCTTATGTTCGTACTTTTGTTTTACAAATCTGGCTGCTCTGCGCTGTACTTTTTCTAGTTGAATTATGTGTCCTTTCTCGTACGGATCCCATATGCTCGCTGCGTATTCCACTTGTGGTCTTACCAGTGATAAGTAGCATGTTTCGCGTACTTTCTCTGTAGTGTTCCGTACTATTCTACCTATGAATGCCAGTTTCTTGTTGGCCGCGCCTATAACTCGTCGAATGTGCATGTCCCACGAAAGATCTCGACAAATGGTTACTCCTAAATATTTTACATACTCAGCTTGTCGTATACTCATTTCATCTATTTTATATTCGAAACCTAAATCTTTGTTCTTACTTTTCCAGAACGTGACTGCGGCACATTTAGTATAATTAATTTCAATTTGCCGTTCTTTGCATCACACTGAAATGGCTCTTAAGTCTTCACGCAGAGACTGATGGTCCTCCTGATTTTTTATTTCATTATATAGAACTGTGTCATCGGCGAAAAGCCTAATTTTACTACGAACAACCGAGCACATATCATTTACATAGATTAAGAAGAGCAGAGGGCCCAATACACTTCCCTGAGGAACACCCGAAGCAACTTTAACGGGGGACGAGTATTTCCCATCGATGACAACTATCTGTTCCCTATTCGAGAGGAAGTCTATCACCCAACCGACAACTTTCGAATTGATACCACATTGTCCTAACTTCGCAATTAATTTCCTATGAGATTCTTTATCGAACGCCTTCCTGAAATCAATGAATATGGCATTGACCTGAGTATTTTTCTCTCCGCATCGCAACAAATCGTCCACGAACAGGCCGAGCTGCATTTCGCATGATCTACCTCTCCGGAATCCGTGTTGGCATCCGCTAAGCAATGAATGACTATCTAAATAGCGCATTACAGAGCTAAAGACTATGTGCTCAAGTATCTTGCACGATAATGAAGTTAAGGATATCGGCCTATAATTTTCGGGGTTCTCTCTGTCGCCACTCTTATGGATGGGCGTAACATGTGCCACCTTCCAATCTTTAGGAACTACTCCTTCTCTAATGGATTTCTCGAATATAATTTTCAAATACGGCGCGATTTCAGCAGCTAATTCTTTCATTACACGCGCGGAATTTTCTCCGGTCCAGGAGATTTATTTGGCTTAATTGAATGAAGTTGGAGCGTGATGCCATTTTTCGAAAATACCAAATCTTCCATCGAATCGCCCTGACGCATAGGAATAGGGGTTTCACATTCATCGTCATCACGAGTAAAAGCTTTCTGAAAGTGATGATTTAATAGGTTTGCTTTATCCATACTATCGTGAACTACGTTTCCCGTTTCCGACCGCAGTGACGCAATAGTGGGGCCCCTACCTTGAACTTCCCTGACGTAAGACCAAAATGCTTTTGGGTTCTCTTTCAAGTTTTCCTGTAAAACCTTCTTTTTATAATTGTTAAACGCATTACGCATTGCTACTCTGGCTATGGAGCGCGCCTCCTTGTATTGCTGCCTTATTATTGCAATCTGTTCGACCGTAGCTGTTGAGGATGTGTTATTTACGCGAGAGTGGAGTTTTCTTTGACGTCGGAGAGCGCTTCTTACTTACTGATTGTACCATCTAGGTTCTGCACTATCACGCTTCAGTTTGCTCGGTATAAATTTATCTGTACACTCTCGCATCATATCTCTGAACATGCACCAGGATTCCTCCGCGTCTGCACTATCGGTTAAATTGCTGAAATTAGTATATTTATTTCGCAGAAAAGACCTAAGTCTTGTGAAATCGGCTTTGGCGAATACATAAAGTTTTCTTTTGGCCTTAACCTGTTTCTCAATAATTAACTGGAATTCCACATACACTGCCTTGTGATCGCTTATTCCCTCAGCATCAGATACTCTATTCATACGCTCAGGAAGATTAGTAACAAATAAATCTAATATTATGACCCTTTAGTGAATAGACGAGAGGTTTGCACCCAGATATTTCTAAGGAGTTGGTCAATAGGTGCCAGCTTTTTGGTTCCTCGGTAAAATGTGCGTTTTATGATGGAAGGAAGGGACTAATCCGATGGGACACGTGTCGAAGAATTTTCCCAAGGGAGAAGGACCCAATGTTTGACACAATGAAAGTTTCGCTCAAGAGTTCATAGCAAGTGGTTGTTTGATGTGTAATTATACGAATCAGTGCGCCTTGCAGGCTGTTGGTGATAACCTTATATATTGTGTTAATATAGTAACTGTGGTGAAAAAGTGAAGTGCTTCAATTGCATTGGCATAGCGTGATTTTTTCCAAGTTAGCTATTATACTCAATTAACTGTTTTTGTTTTCGAATCAGCGTAACCTATAAATCATTTTTTGTTGTAGGTAGAAGTTCGAAAATATTTAAATTCAGCTGTTGTGAAATCGCCTGAATCAGCATGGATTCTGGATCACGCAGGAAGTTTAAATGGATAGGCGCAGGCTCTAATTCACGGGAAATTTGGCAAATGCGCGCGCCATAAACGCAATACTGTCAACTCAGGGTGGAACAGAGTGTAGTTAAGTAAATTATACCAATACAAATATAATATAACGGCAAGTTCATTTTTTTAGTACAGGCATACTTTCATTAACGAAGCCTCTGGCAAAGAAGCTCCTTTTTTGCGAAGTCAGCACTTGACTCCGAAATCTTTCCCGAAATGTATTTAAAATACTTAGACGCACGAGAAAACAAAGATTTTTTTGTTATTACGAACTTTGAATGATTTTCTTGCAGCTTAAAGTTGTGAATCTTATGCAGGATGATAAAACAACATATTTTAGCGAAATACGAAAAATAATCTAAAAAACGAAAACGGAGAAAATGGTATTTTGTGATATTTAATGCTGTTTCGGGCGGCGAAAGTATGGAGGTTACTTCTTATTTCTTCCTTCAAAGAAGTCCCTGATATCAAAGGAAAATATCGTTCGCTTTTAGTTCTAAGTCGTCCGACGCGCAGTTAGCATTGCTTTCGTACGAAGTGTTTTTTACGTTTCTCAAAAGCTCTACTTGTAATTTAAATCCATATTTTAGGGTTTCATTAAGTTAATTTAACAGCAACCCTAATGCCAACCAAACAACAACCGAGTGGTAGTGATCCTAGTGCTCTATGAAGAAACGAAAATCCATCTCACTTGCTGAGAAAATGCACGCGATACGACGAGTAGAGGCAGGCAGGCTATCGTGAGAGGCTTCAATAAAGGAAGAAGAAATCAAGACCCTTGGTTAAATCGTCTACTCCACAGCCCCAACATTAACCCGAGATCCCAGCACTACTAACCCCCAGTAAGGTCTGCAGTCCACCGTTGCCAAGTTAAGGCGAAGACGTTGGTAACTATAATGATTTAAGTTCCATGTAAAGTCCCTGGAAAGAGATATTAAATGCTCTTTTGCCTTTTTATTTGGTGTATTACAGGTTTCTATCATTTTAAGTCATATACATCTTCTACGATCTGTGTAACGAAGTACTGGAACCTATCCCCTTTTACTACATGTTAAATCTACCTCTGGTAACGAAGTTTCCGAGAACGAAGTGGATGCTAGGAACGCATCTATTTCGTTATGGGAGGTATGCCTGTATGTCGATAGTTAACTGTTCAATTTTTTCTATTGATTATTCTTCCACCTGTTTTACCCATTTTTTATTCGCTAACATCTCAAAAAGCTATACCGACGCTCCCCGACTTAAGGATATCCGACTGTACGGATTAATTATTAATTAAAAACAATTTTGAGAATCGGAAATATTCCGTAAGTGCGCATCATCGTGCGCATTCCGATCGTCAGAAAGAGAAGAGGCATCTCAGTATTGTTCCACATCGCCTCATGGATGTATCTTGACTTCCATTTGTGCATATCTCGGATAGTTTTGTTTTCGCGCTTTTCTTGTAAAATTTCTGCATTGCTGCCCATTACAAAATGTCTAATAAGCATGCATAGTACGCTAATCTGTACTGCACATAAGAACTTAGTCTATAAGAGGCACTTTCGACACGGAATTTTCGACTTACGAAGGGATTTCAGGAACGTAACCCGTCCGTAAGTCGGGGAAAGTCAGTATATTAATGAATGAGGCACAATAAATTTAATTTATTTTTGCCAGGCGTAGAGGCAGTTCAAGACATTTCGAATGTGTAGTGGTTTTAGAAGAATTGCTGACGATTATTAGTGACTCGGACGGGAACTCTCTCGTTTGCTTTGCTCAGAGAAGCCCGCTGACCACAATAGTGCGAATTGTTTAAGCATTTTTTAATTTTTGCCCAATTTCTAATACAACTGTTGACGGTTTAAGCACATATTTAATTAGCTTTCTAAAAAGCAATACTATAAACATTCACGATATGGAGGCCCAAAGTCATTACAATGCATCAAATATGATATGTAAACATAATGGATTGCAAAAGAGAGTTTTGGATATCAACCCTAGTGCATATAGTGCCCAAAGTTTAAATTTAGTTGTGAACGATGCTGTAAAAATACTGCAAGAAATGGTGGCTTTTTTGCATGGTTCAGGACCTCTACACACACACTTTTCAACACAGCGCTGACAAAATTTAAAAATTATGCCACATATGTTACATTGAAGCCACTTTATGATGCTAGATAAGGAAGTAGAATTGAAGCTACTAAATCGCAGTGTTTATTATTGGACAGAAATGTATGATGCTTTATTTGATAATGAAATAATTTTTTGGTTGACCACTACGAGTCAACTATGATCATAGGGATGCACATAGGCCGAGCGTCTTAAAATCCGGCCAAATCGATTCCGTGGCTGTTCCGTATTTCGGACAATCATGTATTCTATCCGAGGTCTATTTTTATGAATAAGAAAAACATTAGATGGAGAATACATTATAATGCACTAATAAAAATAAAAACAATTAAGAATAATGAATTCTCTCACTCTAGATAGAGGTTGTGAGGATATTTTTCCGCAGAAAATCGTGTGCCCTTTGGAATTACAGCAGGAATAGAAAGGAGATATCCAGGTTTTGCATAGCTGGATCTGAAACGCTCCGACCTGTTTGACAAAGCTATTTACGCTGCCGAACGTAAGGCTCCCTTTTAGAGGGACTGCTCGCTCGTGATTCGTCACGCTGTCCCACTTCAACAGGCACTTTTTAGCCCGCGTCAACCATTTATTCGGACCGGGAAGTTAGTTTCTTTACTTTATGCTACCCATCGAACTCGACTGTATTTCTTATAAATGTCTAGAAAATGTTTGCGAGTAATCTTAAAAATTCACGATCAAATCAACGCTCATAAATTATCAAGCTGTTTGTTGCCCATTTTGATTTGTAAAAATCCTTCGCATTTGGGTTTCGCAAGGATGTCATTCTCTCCGTCAACGTTTATTGTCACTGTCTGGAGGACCAAACATACAACGCCAAATCTAGTATTTTCTTATGGATTCGGTTTAAGAGAGCCTCGAAGGATGGAGAGATCCAAGGTGGAGGGGGTGATGTGTAGGATATCCGCCATTGGGGGAAGGGGAGAGCGAAAGTGGGGAGAATACAAAACGGGATGAGGACTGGGAAAGCCGGTAACATGGAGTGCCGCACGCGAATTTGTCGAGGTCCCTTCGTGCGACGCACAAAACCATTGTGAGTTTAAGACATCTGCATAACAAGCTTCCGGAAACCTCCTAGAACTTGTTGAGGCTTTCTTTTTGATTTACGTTTTGTACATCCTCTGCGAACTTTTTCTATTATTTTTATTTTAGTTTGCTCGAGAGTTTTGCATATAGTTTATATTAAAATATATTTATTTTTAGGCGTTTTTTCCAGCGAAACGGTAGTGGCAGAACGCCTTATGGGCACATCTCGTCCGTCCGTCGTAACTTTCGTCTCCTTAACCGCTAGACGTATTTTAATTTAATTAAATACGAGTGATCCTTATTAAAATTTATCGCCCAATTGTGATTTTGAATTGCATCCGTCAATTAGAACTTCCACTTCAAATAAATACTTTAATAAACTTATACTCGTATCTCGTTAAATGGCATCCGTAAAGCAACAATTAAAAACCATGAATTTCCCTCCCTAGCTCTTATTGGATCTGTAAGGTATCTCTCTATATTATAACCGCATTAATGTGTGTTATAGAAACTATTTCTTACTTCCGTATGTGCTAGAATGCTGAAAAATTTCAGACTGATTATTCATGACTTACAAACAGGAAAAATTACGAAAACGGGAAGTTTTTTAAGTTCAAGAGCCAGAAAAAAAGTTTTTTTATTCGAGAAAATCCCATAAAATTAACATTGGAGGACATAATGACCGCTTTGAAAGCATAAAACGTAAATGAGTGTAAGACATCTTTCGTTTGCTTTTTAAAATTACTTATAATTGTCCTAGAAATTAAAAACTTGAAACATAGTGCGTGCAAAAGAATGCAAATTTATTTTTCTACCGCATATTTTCAAATATCATTCGAATTGACTCAGAAAATTCTTTTGAAGACGAAAATTTTAAGTTCTTCGTGCATAAAATATTTCGTTGCCAAGAACAACCAGCATTGTTGCCGTACTCATAAAATTATATAGGAACCTATTGGGAAAACGAAGGAAGACGAGTGCGCGGGGAAAAGAAAGAGCGAACGAGAGGAGAGAGAGAGAGGGAAAGGGGGAGGGAGGTAAGGATATAGGGAAGCGGAAGTTTGCGAAAGCGGGAGGTTTGGTGGAAGGTAGGGATATAGAGAATTAGAGAGGGAGGTAGAGAGAGGGAGAGATAGGGAAAAAGGGAGAGGAATGGGAGGAAGGGAGAGAGAAGCCCGAAAATAGGTCTAAATATAAATTTCTACCTTAAATATATGCCGAAATGAGGAGGTTCAGGGTTGCACACGGGCAGCAGACGAATTCACCTCGCGGAGTGAGGCACGGGGTTGACGCGCGTAGGGGTGGAGCCCCTAGTATATTTAAAAAATGTATTCGGCTAGAGGGCTTTATTTATCAAAAAGAAGTCCGCGAGACCATAAAATTACGAGTTACAGTTTAGGAGAGAGAAATTCGAGAAAATTCCGAGCAAAACATCGCATATTTTGTTTACATCGATCGTTAAGACGGTTCTTTCAGCAAACAACAATTAAAAATCCATAAATTTCTCTTTCTAGCTCTTAAAAATATTCGGATAGAGGACAGCATTTGCCACAAAACAGTCCGCGAGACCATATAATTACGACTTCAATTTTGAGTATAAAAATTCAAGAAACCTTCGATGCCGTTCCACACGTATTTCCCATAAAGAACGCCTTTGAAATCTCCGTGTATTCCATTTATGAAGTATACTTGCCCATCTTGTTTACTTTGACTTAATGCATAAAAGAGGTCACGACCGCCCCAGAAGTCACAACGCATTTATAAACATTGCCTTCTGCTGGGGCGATCAGATTTCCAGGAATCAAAACCGAGACAAGACGAGCTCTAAAAAAAAATCCTAGGCATAATACAATCGGGACACTAGGATTTTTCGTATTTTCGTTAGTTATATGTACTTAAGTACCTACACAAGAAAAATATGCGTAGTTTGAATAAAATTTTTGTACGTTTCAAGCCGTAAAATACAAATACATAAGAACAAAAAATGGATAATGTTGTTTTTACAAAAAAATAGTATCCTTTTCATTTGCACAACCAATACTTAATTTCAATAATTATCATGTTTATAAAACTATCATACAATCATAGTTATATTTTGTAATGGTATAAATTACATTATTATTTTCCAACAAAATAGAATGAAAATCGCTGCATGATAAATTTAAATATTCTAATTTTTTTCGTGAGAATCCCAGCCTTGGACTACATTCCACCAAAAAGTCCCCAAGTTATATTCGAGAATTTGCGATTATTTTACTTTATTAATTCATATCGCGTATTTCACTGCTCAACATTTTCTTATCTCGATTTCCGCCCCCCTCATTATAAACACTGCTTTCCTTCCATTGGCGGACGCAGGTTCTCCTCAGCCCCGGGCAAGATAAACGTGGACGTCTTATAGAACAAGAACTTTATTTTTGTTTGAGTGAATATAGGCATGTGCATAAGTGCGTGTTTATAAGAGTAATATTATACGTAGTTATCAGTCGGGATCAGGGGTGGTAATGGCTTTTCAGGACTAGGTAGGTATAAGCTCTGGAATTAGTGGAAGTGGAGGAGGGTATAGGTTGCATCAAAAAATCCACTCAGGATCTGTAGGTAGACCGCAAACATAAGAACATGCGCGGATTTCGGCCGCGCACGGAGAGGAAGTCATCTTGACTTCCCTCACCCCACTACTATATACTATACTATATACTATAGCCACCACTTCTCCTCCTTAGGTTGTCAGTTCTCACTATTTACAGTTGCTGCCTGGAAGAAGTTTTGCGAATACTTGGCAACAGTGTAGTTAGAAAAGGACCGAGACAGCGATAGCCAGTGCGGTAAGGAAGGGCGAAAGGAGAGAGGGTTCCAGGTGGAGTGAGGGATTAGGCCACACCCACTGTACGCCCAAAATGCTCTTTTGATCGCGGTAGACCTATGGGCATACGGCATTTACCCCCATTTCCGTCCCTGATCAGGATTACTTATTTATTCTTATGATGAAGTAAGATATTGCAGATATTTCTTTTGTAACCAAAACTGGTTGCGGTAACAATAAAAAATAAACTGATGTGGGCAACACATGACTTTCTCCATATTTATATGGCAAATTACATGTTGTTAGCTCTGGGATCGTTGTCAATATATACTTCCAGTTGACAATTAAGAAAAGAAAAAGGAGCGTTACTAAGACGTAACGAAGCGTCAATTGTTAACAAGTCTTCGGTAGGTGGCGTGGTGGTGGCAGCTATAAATATAAGATATCTCTTAAACAATGTATTATATGGAAAAATATATCAAACAAAGGTTGTAGAAAATAAAATCTTCTACAACTTTTACTCCAATACATTTTTACATTTATCAAATATTAAAGCAAATATTTCAAAATAACGGATAAATTACAAGAGTAATCACCCACTTCCGGTAGACTGATTTTTACCAAAAACTAATCAGATCTTCTAACTTTTATAAAAATGTTAAATATAAAATTTTGCGTTGACCTGATCAATAGTTTTTGAGTTAGAGCGCCCACAAAAATCTATCACATACAGACCGACATACAGACACACAGACATCATCGCGAAACTAGTCAGAACGTGTTCAGGGAACCTTAAAACATGTATTACCGTTGAAATCTCGAGTTAGATTTTTTTCATGAAAACAATACTTTCTCATACTACGTATATGGAGAAAGTAAAAGGTATACTAAAAAGAAATGTTTTTATACTTTTGAAATAAAGGTTTAAGGACAGTATTAGTAACTAGTGTAAATGCCCATTGAAATTCAACGGGAAAATTGGAACTTAATATATTCAACTATATTGGAAGGAGTGAGCTAAATCTGACACTTATACGATGAACAGATGAACAGGTTTTCACTTTAATATATTTTTTTATATTTAATAGTAAGACAATAAGAGTATACAATTTTTTAACTAAGATAACAAAATCTTTAACGTTTTATTCCGAAAAATAGCTATTATGGACTCACCAGATATGTTGATTTTCTGTATGAACAACAATGCTGTTGATCGCCAAGGGAACGTTTCAATAAAAATGCAAAATTTTGACAAATTTTCGAATATTTTAGCTTAATGTGAGCGAATTCGATTCGAAAACAAAAATCGACGATAAGAATGAGAATATTCATTTAATTTCCTTCAAAATGGTTCTTATCCATAGATCGTGCGTCAATTACTTCTGATTTAATTTTGCAAAAGAAAATAAGTCTGCAAGTGTGAAAGAGGTATATTTAAGATCCCTCTAATGGGAAATCCCAGATAGCGTTCCAACCAACAGATTAAGGCTTTTATTAATAGTTTAATTTAATAAATAATAAATAATAATTATACACATTTAAGGTGGCGATTCATCGCAGAATTTCAAGCCGGGCAAAACAAGAGTGTCGGCGGAGTAATTTTTAAAAGACCACTTAATGCACCTGAAATAATATAAACAGCAGTAAAATACAGTTGTGAAAAATATCCTGAGGCATTTAAGAAAGTATTTTTTGGAAGTGCAAAATGAAATGAATATCGAAATTGTGATTACAATTAACTGTCTTTGGCTCTTTACCTCCGCAAACTTGAGACAGATAACCTATGGATTTAATGAATCACAGATGTATTTTTCTATAGACGAAAGAGCCAAATATGTAATTCAACCTTTCTTTCGCCATTGTTGATTTGTAATTAGCTATAATTTTGAACATTTCCGTTCTTCTGCTGCGACTGCTACGGGTAGTATCAAATATGTCCTTAAGGCAACCATTGTATTTGGATAAATTTCTTCCAGGCCTAATTCTTAAATCTTTCCGACAATCCCACAAGTGCTTAATCTAAAATTTCTCATAACCCTCGGAGTAATTTTACCCTCATATGCTATATCTGCTCCATTACTTATTCATTTTCTCCTACTAAAACTTCTTTCAGCTCCTTGGAATTTTTAATCATACTGATCTCATTTAAATGAACAAAATTTAGAGATGCGAGGAGAAAATTGAAGTTTACTTAATTTTTTAGCTTCTTCGAATCTTTCTTTCGATGTATCCAAATAATTCAAATGTCCATTAAAATATTTTTTAAAAACTGTCTGATTTTTTTGTTCCCACTGCTGCCTCCTTTGATTCGTACTCAAAAAATTGTTTTGTGTTTTCAGCTTCCGATAGATATGCTTATATATTAAGCTCATTCGACAATTCTCCTGCCTTTTCAAATAATTCTTTTATCCTTACTTTCTATCTTGTTTCAGGAAAAGACTTTACAGTAATTTTAACATTTTAATAAGCATTTTCCATCTTTAGGTCAATGCCCGTAGATAATGAGTTCCTGCAGCATACCGATAAATTAAACAGCTTGCGATGAAGAGTTGTTCCACATCATATACATATGATACCTCTCCAGTATTCCCTTTCCTTTTGAACTATGTAGTTCTTGCTGTGCATCATCTACAATTTGCCCGCATTTTAAACGGGTGCCAAGTTATTTCCAGTTTTGCACACGCGTAGTATGACGTGATGATTTCTCGTAGGAGGTTAGTCCATCACTTTAAATGCTTCCATGCGTCAAATTCTGTGGTTGAGAAATGAATAAAAGCAGTTCCTCATAATACTCAACAAAAGAAATGAACAGAATCTTTGCTTTAAGAACAAATCAACCACTTTCTTTTTACTTTCTCGTCATTACTTAGGATTATGAAACAATTTAATTTAATTGCGAGTCTACAGCTGCTGGAACCACGGGGAAAGCTGTAATGCTCACTCTCTCAATCGCAGGTATTTCGTCCTCTACTTACTTAATAAGTAATAAGTGAAGAGTGACGGATTTGCCAATGGGTGCAAAAAGTCAAGGGAGGGGGGGGGAGTCCAAATTCTAGATAAAAATGTTCATTAACACACAAACACACACACACACAGGCAAGCGCCGATTGCATATCTGTATTAGATTAATACCATTGAGTTATCTAAATGTCAGTAGTAATGATAACATAGGTTGTGTCTTGGACCCCAGAATGGCTTAATCCGCCACTGCGAATCAGCTATCAAATAGCATTTAATGAGATTGTTAGGGAAAAGCACGCCACGTACTAAGGGGAACCCCACAGATTCCGAGTTAGGCAAATACTCGAATATGGGACTTTGGCCTTGGTTCCGTATCTGGTAGAGCAAGTGAGAAGGCTAGAACTGGTTCAGAGAGCTGCAGTGCGTTTCGTGTTAGGAAACTATAAGCCTACGGTCATAATGGGAGTAATGGGAGGCGCGGCGACAAAGCCACAACGTTACCTCGTAATATATTGGTTCTTATGCAAGCGGCCACATTAGGCGCTCAATGTTCGGCGACAGCGCCTTTGTCGCTCTCCGCGGTTTCAAATGCTCTTGGCCATATTGGGCGACTTTGCTGCTCTACCAATGCAGCAGTTGATGAACTGCCTTTTGCATCGCATCATTGTGAAATGTTTGACACAGAGCGGTTTACGTTGGAAATTCAAAAGCGTCTCGCCCTTTACAAGATGGAGGGTGCAAAATACAGCAGTCGGGACGTGGAAGCAAAAATTGAAGTTGGGGTTCAACGTACAGACAATTGGGAAGAAATGTAGTCAGAGGAAAAGAGGAAGGAATGTGAGACTCAATTGATGTCCTATAATGCGGTCCTAGAAGCTATCATGAAAAAGCAATCCGAAAAATTTAACACACAAATTCATACATTTTATGAAAATTTTTATAATAAAACTTTTGATGTTGGAGAGTTAAACCATAAAAACCTTATTTAGAATTTATTTTCGCTTATATGGCACCTCAGAATATATAGGTAATTTTCAATTTAAACTCCAATCCGGCCCGCCGAAGAATACTTACAATGCGGCCCGCCGAAGGATTCGCAACCCCCAATGCGGCCCGCCGTGTAAAAAGGTTGGGCACCACTGCCTTAAACAGTTAATAAAAACGCGCGTGTGATGTTTTTGAGCCTGCCACACGTACGCCAAGTTTCGTCAAAATCGGAGTTCAGCGTCTCCTCTTCAAGTCTCCTTGTAAGGCAAATAAAAATCGTAGTTGTCCCCTCAAGTTTCTGGGTAGTATGCCGTGGCCTCCACCACCCGCCTGTTTGTGATCTTAGTCAAATAACTGGTTCGCTAAAATGAATTTCAGAGCTTCTGTTGGCAGCGAAAAGATATTGTTTTGCATTTAATGTTGTGAGTGAGAGATGCAATGCATATCGATCAATCTTCTCAGGGTCGATTTTAAGTCGCTTTAAAACTTTAAAATATTTTACACAGAATACCTTTTCTACAATTTTTTAAAAATTAAGTTGATTTGGTGAACTCTAGCAATGATGCCGCAAAATATTCGGTAGGTCTCGACGAGGCAGAAATGAACAAGGTACCAATGGTAAATAAATTGGATGTGAAATGTTTGAAAAATACGATTATTTAGATTCTATGTTAGTTTTTATTTGAATGTTTCTTAATTTATTTAAATGGTCTCGAAGGGGTAGAAGAAATTATTCAGTGCAAGTGCCTAGTTTGTATCTTCACCATTAGCGGTATAAAAATTCAGTTTGGTAACGCAACACGCTCTTGGAAACGTATCAGACTTTTTCTGATAGAAACACTCATCGTCAGACATATAAACTCATCTCAATGTGAAAGCATCGATAATATTCACACCCAAGTCGGACTAAGGCTTATTTTTTGTCGTTCAGAATCTAACAATAATAAAAGGCTACTTCTGTCCCTTGGTCCCTTTGTGGCTCCCTCTGTCACGCTATAAAAATGCGAATAACTCGATAATAGAACGAGATACATTTTTGATATTTGGCAGGAATGATCGATTCACAAATTGTAAGATGACGACGAAAAGAAATCTCGAAAATAGTCCTAGGTTCGATTCCGAGGTAGGCATTTCCAATATGATAAAACGTAATAATCGACTTTTTGACTTGCAGGCTTTTATTCTTTTTGAGATCTAAATTAGAAAGAATTAACCTATGATCTTCGGATCTAGCTCATTTTAAAGAAAAAACTATGTAGTTTTATATTCTGTTCATATTTTCTTGCTTACAGTTCGAAATTTCATTCATTCATTCACATATTTTGAGGAAATTTTGGCATTTAATTGGGATGTTGCCTTGCCAACCAATTACACTGTTTAACATCGAAATCCTATTGTTATTTCAATCCTTATGGGTGAAAGCGTGCTTTGAATGCTGTTACAAGTAGTACGACAGAGAGATAGAGAAGGAGAGAGAAATTCTTTTCATAGCAACCAATGTAAATTATTATTTATGTTATTTACGAGAAGGAATACATTTGAACGTAGAACATAAATCATTCGCATACTAAAATTAGATGCTTATGTTAGAATCATCGTAGGAGTTCGAGACTTGAAACAACGAACGCCTAAAAGAACTAAAGTTTGTTTTCTTGCCATTCAAAGAAAGTCAACATATATTTATTTGTTCATTTTTTATTTCACAAAAACTTTCCCGTTGAATTTCAACGGGCATCTGCCTAGTTTTTATATATAATTACTCAATGTCTGTCCGTCTGGCTGTCTGTCCGTTCGTCCGTCCCATTTTTTATCTCTTAAACAGTTTGTCATAGAGAAATGCTGTAAACGCCATTTTGTTTCTGAAAACTAGGAGACCCCAAGAAAACTACTTTCGTTTACGGAAGTGTCCCGGATTCGACTCCAGGAGACGATAATATTTCCCCATAAGTTTACAAGGGATTTTCTTTTTTTCAAGGTGCAAGGTTTTTTTCCTTCATTCATCAAAATACGAAAATATGGACTACTTTTCTCTGTTTTTGTTTTATTCGATGGCTAGAATTATAAACTAATATATTTTTGCGATGTTTTGAAGTTACACGGAATAATTTCTTATAAACATTTCTTTTCGAAATTTTATGGCTTTTTCGTACTCTTTCCGGGTGTTGCCAAGGCGACCCACATTGTTGTCTCCGATTGAATTAGCGTCTATTAAGCCTTCAAATAGACAAAAGAATGGCGTTATCCGCTTCGCGCTGTATATGAAGAATCGAAATTATTGTTGAAGCAATGTCTAACTAAATAGATTGCAACTTAAATAATTAAAGATTATTATTATTCAGTAAACTGCGCTTGGGCCTTGGGTATTTTTAACGATTGACCAAAAGAAAAAATCTTCTTTCTTCATTTCAATACTGGAATGTGACCTTTTTCGTATGGTATATGGAGAAAGTAAAAACAAATATGACATTCAAAATATCAGTTGTCTAATTTTATAAGGAGAAATGGGCTATTATTACTTTTAAACATGCAGATTTCTGACTGACTTCGCAAACTTTTTGCGGGTACCACAAGTGCGTTAAAATCTTCCTGAATTGCGTAAAAGTAAAAAAGTCGGTGCGACATAGATTGCATAAAATTTCTCATATCCGTAAGCTTCCACCCCATACAACAATGTCAATGATTAAATCAATGCGTTTCTATGCGCTGAAAATATTATTTCGGTTTGCCTGGTAGTAACAATGCTGCATGTGATGTATTATGATTTCACTGGACGTTATGTAAGTAATTTGTGAGGCATATGGTTTACTTAGCATTCTTTATGGTAGTAAGCATTTTAACCAAATTCCATGGAGCCACTTTTGAGTAATTCTGTATATTATAATAGTCAACAAAAATAAACTATCCTCCACTGTTACGGAATATGATTCATTTAAACGAGGTTTTCTATTCTAGGCGATACCCTAAACGAGATTTCAACAGATTTTGCGAAATAGAATAGACCAAAAACCCGCGAACAGACAGATGGAATTAAAAAGAATAATTTTTCGTACTCGGGTACTCTAAAACGCGTCTATTCATCAAATTCTTGGAGTCGAATTTTTTCGCGATCACAATACTTTCAAATATATACTTCTTGCATGAGAAAGTAAAATGTCTGGGGAGGGACACAAATATTTGCTTATATCTAACAGTAATGGGTTCTCACGGGAACCGGAAATATGTTCCCTGGACATAATGTCCCGGACAAAGTGTCCTCGGATAAAATGTCTCCAAACGCAAGATGGGACAAAATGTCCCCAAGCTCCAGGATAAGTATTAGTTATTCCCTAACCGATGTTGATATACTGCTCAGAATTAGTCAGATACGTATTTATAACGCCTTTTAATAGTTTTCGGCATTTATTCTGTTATGAAGAAGTAAATTGTGAACATTATCCTCCATATAGACCTGTATATATGTATATATATATATATATATATATATATATATATATATATATATATATATATATATATATAACAGCTTACGGAAAAGGAAAGGTAAAATAGATATATGGATGTCAACAAGGTGTTGGGATGAGGAAACCCAGTGAAAACTCACCAATCAGACGACTTCAGGTTGGCGAGGCCCCGGGGATGTCGAAGCGACACACGTAAAAGAACACTAAAACACAGAAACATCACAAACGTAGAAGCTTTCGGAACTACTCCTACTTCAGCTACTCTGTATATATATATATATATATATATATATATATATATATATATATATATATATATATATATATATATATATATATATATAACATGTTTGTAACAAACATTCCGACAAGGTAGAAGATTGAAATTTGGCAGGAATACTTCAATCACGCATTTAAGTTAATGACGAATAAAATATCCCCAAAAAAGACCCGAATTCGACACAAGGATATAATTTCCGTTTCCCGTGAGAAAACACGTAAAAGGCGATTTTTCGATGTGCAGGCATTCATTCTTTTGCAAATTAACATTAAAAGAAATTGACCTTCGATCTTCGGACTGGGACTGCTTCAAAGGAGAATGATTTCTTATTCTTATCATCGAATTGTGTCATCGATTCTAAATCGCTCAAATTTATCATTAAAATCTCTTGTCGTGGAAAACGTGCCTTTTAACCATTTGCTGCATTGGCAAGCGTGTTGTTGTCAAACCTCGAGCTTCTAATGTTATCTGAATCCCATTATGCGTACGAAAGACTGCATACATTATGATTTAGCTGGAGAACATTTAAATTCATGTCCCGTCATTTTCGACGCTATACATATGCATTTTACTAATTTTTAACAGAATATCTACGTCGAATAGAGAATAATTAATACTTATTCTGGTGCGTGGGGACATTTTGTCCTGCAATGCATTTGGGGACATTTTATCCGGGGACATTATGTCCGCGAACATTACATCCTGGTTCTCTTAGTTCCATGGTCTCTAACCGATATAGCTTTTGGTATACTTTCCTTAAATTATCCAATCATTTCAACCATTGCCTAATTAATTAGAATGACTTTCACGCACCTGCGAGCTAAGTCTCTCCCTCACGCATATTCAGAATATGTCAAGTTTCTTTGATACGAATGCGTCTCCTTTGGTGTTGTAACCAGTGCAGTAACACCAGCGAATTAACAAACAACAAGCTTGTGTGTGGTAATTAGAACAGTGACACATCGTCTCGTTGTTGAGTTGTTTATAGGACTTGCATTTGTTTTTTAGCCCACTTTCCAGAATGGAAATAGGCTTATACTTTTGACGTAGTGCCTGTCTGCCTGGCTGTCTGTCTGTCCGTTCCCCCTATTAACTTTTGAACCAATGGACCGATTTTCATGATACTTGGCGGGAATCTCTTGCTACTGGGATCGAGCTCACGAGGATAGTTTTTGTTGCAAAGATTGAAAGTCCTGGGTTCGATCCCAGAAACTATAATTCCCATTTGATTTACATGGGAAGTCTGAAAACCATTGTGCAGGGTAATCTTCTCTTGCACATTAAAATATCTTAGAATTGTAATATCGGAGTGGATTTGTATTATTCTCTGGGGAAAGGAATGGAGATTATAGTTTTTATCGTAGAATGTTGCTTATTGATCGCATTTCTTCGAATTTCACGTAAATACTGGTGTTTTTGCAGTTTTTATTACTCATTACGAGAGTGTTGCCATCGCAATGACTATTGTTGGATTCGGATTTGGTATAGTCTAGTTCTAGTACATACACGCCTTATTTTTGCCTCACAAATACGCGTGATCAATTTAGTTTTCCGTTCGACTGTATTTGTAATATTTTATAACGCTAAATTATGAACAACTCATCCACGGTGATTTTAAAGCTGTTAAAGTCAATATAAGTATTAAATAAATAATGAAATGGAAAGTAGGCATCATAAGTTCCGTTTGGATCATCTTGTATATTTGGAATGCTGTTAGAAACTTTCACCACGATGACATATAGGACAACATTCGGGAAACTAAAGCCTACTCTGAATTCTGAAATTAATAAACAAATCTGAGGACGCATTGAGAAAACACCGCGAATGTGGCGGCGACAACTCTTTCGGCGAGGATTGAGTGGGCGGCAGTGGACAGAAAGAGAGAGAGAGGACGGCGACGACGTGGTCAACAGGGAAGAGACGATTGCAAGCATCGACAATTTATACTAACGACCAAGTCACGCATATCGAGCAGGAAGAGGCGTCGAAGAAGCGATGACGACGCCGTTTTTAAATGGAGAGAATATTGTTTCAGTCAACGCCGTCTCGTCCGCCACGATCCCGGATGATGGAGGCACGCGCGGATGTAATGGACGATTTGAAAAATGATATATGGCAATAAAATTTATCGAAAGGCAGACCGCCGCGTACTAATAGAAATTTGGAGAAGAGCGAATCGCTGAAACGGCGCCGGTTGCTTCCGTTTCGCGTCCACAGTTCTGGACAATATTGTTCCCTTCGCGACGTTCAGCACATGAAACCGAAAGTCCTTCGCTTCTCTAAGGTGTTCGAGGCGCGTGATGCCGAATTGATCCGTCGGGAAATGTGACTAATCTGAGAGAAGAGTTGGAAGCGACGCGAGAATTGCGTAATTGCATCGTAGCAGCACTCGATCGAAAGCGAAGAAGAGCGTTCGAAGCCGTGGAGCAGGGGTTCCCAACCCTATGCTCGCGGGCACCGTGGCGCACGCAAAGGTGCGCTGTGGCGCCCGCCGAGGTTCCCTCGGGTATCCTCCCTGAAACATTAAGCTCTTTTGACGTATAATGATGAGCGTCCACAGAATCTAGAAAGTACTAATCTAAAAAGACTTTATGACTTAGGGGCGTAGGGATTATCAGGTGTAGTCGAAATTTAAGGCAGAGTCCAATAAGCCGTACCCGTGTCATCTCTCAGTATGGATCCTTAAGACGTAAGGGATCTTAGAAAGGGTTTGGAATGCCGAATGAGGTGTGGCTGTTTTGTATGAAAAATGTCGATTTTCTCTTTTTTTGGGCGTTTGGCGTTAAAATATATCAAATTTAAGTTTGACAAAGCAAATTTAATAATCCTGATAATTTCATAGAAAATTTAGTAGTGAAAAATCAACGACAGTTCATTTTCGTCGATTTTGAAATTTTTACGAATTCAATTTTTATCCACATTTATCGATTTAAATCGAATCCTACCAAACCTAATTGTAAATAAACATATAGCTACGCGCTGAGCTGCAAGTGTTGAGCGCGGGGGGGGGGGGGGGAGGGGGTAAAATATTGGCGGCGCCCGCCGCTTTCGCTTTTTAAGTCGAAGGCGCCCTTACCAACATAAAGGTCGGGAACCCCTGCCGTGGAGGATTCGTCTGGTGGGTTTCGCCGAGAGTGGTGCGACTGATTTTGATACATTTGTTAATATAGTGATATAAAATAGTGCGGAATGCTTGCTTTACCCGATTTTCAGGGATAGGTGCATTTTCTGCAATGAATCCATATTCGCGGGTATCATATCCGTGGTTTCGCTTATTCCCGCAGGAATTATTGTAGCAAGTTTTGATATTCGCGGGAGGTCAACTTCACTTATTCCCTCCCTCTATTGCGAATCTAAAATGTGCTAGTGCAACACCTGCAACTTTGTTATTTACGAAACTATGCTTATCATGAATATCTGCATAAAATGAGAAAAATAAACACGCAAAAATTGTTAAGTATAATTAACATATTTATTCTATAATTTAACATATTTAAAATGTACAATGAATTGTGGCGATCTTACTTATCAAAAGCGGTATTAAAACTGTTTGTTTTGGAGCATCCTGTCGCTATCTACAGTTATCTGTGAAAGTCCCGTATTTGACCGATCAATGAGATGATATTCTTTCGTTTTGGAGTGGAAAATATTTTTGACCAAATTAATTACTCAAAAAAGGCGCACAAATCGATGGATGAAGCATAATTGCCTATCTAAGGCAGAAATATTACAAACTCTAAATCTTATCCTGCGTTGCTAATTTCCTATACCAGTGAGAGTGATGATGAATTGGGAAATCATGCAATTCAAACTAGGCACGCAGTCAGCGACATTATTCATTTATTAACCTTCCACCTGCAGATAGAACAGTCATCTAACACTATTAATTCACTTTTTTATTCACCTAACCAGAGAATGTAGCATGCTACTGTCGGTGTTGTGTACGACAATAAACAAGTAATCTAGACTCAAGATCGCTAAGGCGATTTTCATCACGATGGGACATAAAACAATTGAGACTCATAAATGTTTTTCGCTCATTCTTGCGATTCCTCGATCTGAAAATTGATGATATCGCACACTCCCCAAGGGTTGGCAAACTTCTTTGCGTGGCGGGCCACATTCGAAGTTATGAATGCACAGCGAATGCCGCATTGGAAGTTACGAGCGATTCGGCGGGCACTGGAATTTACTAAGAGATTCTGTGGTATCATATCACTAAATACCAAGTGTAACACAATCCACTGACTGTGATATGTCACCATAAAATAGATTGAGAACAATTTTAATAAAAAAATATGAAATTTTCCGTGTTGAATCGCATTATGATGATGGCCTTGCATGCCGAAATAAAAAGTTCTCGCGGGCATCTCGCCGATTCTTCCTTAAACCACCAACTGAAAAGTCCGTTTCTCTCTTTGCTGCATTTTTTCGAAATAACTTCACTAACACGGTGTGGCCATACCGCTCAGTAACTGAATGTGCTAATCTGATTTCTGTCAGAATTAGTCTGCCATTAGTCCTTTCCAAATTATCTTTCTTTTCGCCAAAAAACCTTCGCAAGAATTTCTCCCCCTTGACAAATTCCATTCATTCATTTCGTTAAAGCAAGTTATCCTCTCGTGAAAAGGGAATCACTTTCACTCCCAAACATCGGCTTTTTGAAATTGTCGACTCCTAATGTATGACGCGTCCTACCTCTCCAACCGCACAGAATCTAAAGAAAGAATCTCGCAATAACTTTATCGCATTGCCTTCCGCTTTGGCATAGCACGTGGATATATTAACTTCCGTTCACTATCTTCTCATCGCCGCTCTTGGCTCATTTTGTAAAATGCTCTTACACAATGTGTGCGCATACCAGATACATATATAGACATGAAATAAAAAAATAGAGCAGTTCATAAAACCGGATGTAATTCCCTTTGAATGTCACCCAAAGTTAACATCGTTGGCTTTTTCCAACTTCAGACCAATTCATAACCAACGACGATACCTTTATCGCTCCATAATTTCAAATGGACAGTCACGCTGCGACGGTTTATATGTGCCGAAGGTTTTGCGTAATACAATGGTAGGCTATTGTCCGTTTCAAGGAACCACAAATTGCTCGGGTACTTTCCCAATCTCATCTCATTGTAATCTCTTTCTCACGAGTACACTATATCTGGATGAATTTCTTTGGGAATCCATCCCAGCGAGGGTTCTAAAACTCTCTTTGCTAATGAACAAAGGTAATACAACATTTGTTCTCGTATTTTATAGATTGTTGAAATTCAACTCGGCAATACCTTCGTATTGTCTTGCTGAACCGATGCGCTTTTTACGATTAATATTAATAAAAATATCAACCCAACCACGTCATACTGTATTACGATTATTCCTCATAAAATTTTATTGGAAGCATTAGCGTTATTTGGCTAGTTGTTAGTAGTAATATTTAAATATAATCGATTTATATATAGCTATTTTTATCAATATTAACCCGAGGAAATAGTTTAAAATGCGCACATGTTCTGTGAGACAATACGAAGATACCGCAGAGTTGTATTTCAGTAGATATGCAAAAAAAAACAAATGATGCATCATCTCTTTTTATTAGAGAATCTTAAGCCACCACTGAAAAATCCGTCCAGATTAGTTCGAAACTCGCAAGGAAATGCTCTCCAGTAATGACAGTTGACAGAGACTCTCACGAGAGGGAGCAGTTACTCAGGGAAAGTGTGACCCATTGAAGGTAAAAATGATAGGATAAATGATAGGACGAAATTGAAATTCGGCCGACCCAGATATGCGTATCAAGTACAATGAATTTTAATATCCTACTTCTTTTAATGAAAGTGTATTTTGAATGCATCATTTCGAAAAAGCTCACTGGCCTATTAGAAGTGAAAACATGAGTAATAATCGCATTAAGCTGCGTGTGACAATAAACTAAGGCTGTCTTCCGATGAGAGTCACCTTGGAGCCAATGGGTCTCTTAATTCGTTGGCTTTTAAATTCTATGTAGATTCGGCATCAATCGATTATTCCCTAAGTATGACGTATAAACGATCATTCTGGACTCGAATCTTCCGTCTAAACTGGAAATGATAGAACTTTCTTCCTCGTTTACAAACCACGCACTCAGAAATAGGATTATCGATCATGTTGAAAATTCTCTCGTTTAAGAGCATCTAATAAGTTCTTGAGGAAGGCGCAGTCACCTTCCAATGGATTTAATTAGACGTCTCCTTATCTCATAGAAACCGCAATAATTTCCAGAGCTAACGAGGAGTTACAGCGAGTGAAACTCTCCCGTAGAAAGAAATACCACTTAAGCATAACTGCATTTTCCCGCTTAATTCTGAAATCTCCATTAAAAGCGCTTTTTTCATAATCATATTAACCAAAAAGTTTAATGTTATTTTCAGTTTATTCCTATGAATTATTCGAGTTAAACTTTATAAATGTTTGTATAGCATAATCCTTTTAATTAAATAAGTTAACTGATCCCAAACTATATGCTTATGCGAACCCATCTTAAGGCGGACTGCCCTATCGCGACCCCTTTACCTTAACCATGTACCAATACACAAAATTTAATACAGTTAACCTTCGATTAACACGGTAGTTCGGTTCCAGAAAAACACCGTGTAAACCAAAATCGTGTTAATCGAGACTAAGAATTAATACAAAATAAGTGGTTTGGTTCCCAAAGAAGTGTTTTGCGGAAAACGTTTTATTCGCTTTTTTTGTTTAAACATATTTTTGAAGCTGCAATAGCTGTTTATTTTAAAATTTCTCTTTAGTTTAAAGTTTCACATATTAATTCCATTGATAACATTTCAAAAAATGTAAATTTACCGCAAACAAAAAATAAATTCTATAAATTCCAAAAAATTAAAACCATTAATTAAGAAATTTAATCAGGAAAAAATGTTATGATATTGATTTTTTGTTTTCGAATGCCATTCTTTTCGATTTCATGGCTGGAGAAGAAATAAAATTTCGTCTGCTAGCCAAGTTCAAGTTCTAGCAAAGAAAACAAGATTCGCCTTTTTGTTACAATCATGAAATAGAAAAAAATGCATTTAGCCTCCATCACTTTCGCTCTCAACCTCAGCTCAAGTCACTCAAGACGTCTCGATCATCCCAAGAATGTTTATAAAACTGACCGACAAGCGGTAAATAATAACCAAGATCAGAAAATGATTCTCCGTTGCCAACCTCAAGACGTTGTGGATTGCTCAAAAATCTCGATGCGAAAAGTAGATTTCATTGATCGAAAAGGTGATGAAAATAGCTTTGTTTACATGCGAGAGACAAAGGAATCTCTCTTCTCGAGCGTTTTGATGATTCTGTCCTAACTATCAAGTGTTGACCCAAGAGACGCAACGATAACCGTGAAAAAGCCATCAGGGAACTCAAAAATATTCGTCATAGTTTAGGAAATAAAGTTTACGTTTGACCTGAATGCAGAAGTTGTATCTTAGGACTGAAGCTGGACGGGATGGATCGAATTTCCACTCTTAACGCGCCTAACCTGACATTAACCTCTCTTGTCAACCGCCTGCTTAGTTTACTGTCGTATCGTATCTTCTAATATATAAAAATGACTTCGACGTTGTCGGTGGGCGGGAAAACAGAACTGTAATGCTATTGTGGCATGCACATCGACTGATATCAAATCAGAAGGGCCGGTTAAACTAAGGTTATAATCGAAATAATGATTAATACGTATGCAATTTAGTGGACTGTATAATTAACGTAGTCTAAAGGTTCTACACACACAAAACACAAGCACCGTAGTCCGCAACTCGTCGTCACTCTCGAGCATCTCAACACACACTGTCCCTGCCGTGCGTAAAGCCTCCGAAGCTTCGATTCACCCAAAACAAAAGAGTTTTATAAACCGCAACAGCTATTTTAAACAAACTTTCCGAGTAGCTATAAGATTGACATTTGGTGGGAATGTTCGATTCTTAAAGTAAAAGCCATTTACGAAAAAAATTACAAAACCGATCCGGGTTCGATTCCTGAGAATGATTTCCATTCCACATAAGATATCATGGAAAATCGATATTTCGACCTGCAAGCTTATTTTCTTTTGCTTATTAAAACTCACATATTTGACCTTTGATCTCCGGACTAGAACTGCATTAAAGAAAAATTACAATAGTTTCTTATTCTTATCGTTTTTATCGCCTTCGAATCGAAATCTCTCGAATTTTAGGTTTTAATATCATATTTTGACAAAATTTAGCGTTTTTAAGGATAAGTCGCCTTGCCAACCGATTGCATTGTTGAACTCGAAATCCTATTATTCTCACAGATGCTACCGTTCTCTCCGAACCTCCATGGACTCTCTCGGCCCAATTCATATGCATCAGAGATTTCTCAGAATTAGTTTTTACTTTCTTCATATACGTAACATAGAGGAAGTATTGTTTTCATGAAAAAATTTGAATTCGAGATTTCAATGGAAATTCACGTTTCGAGGTCCCCTGAACACGTTTTGACTATTTTCGTGATGATGTCTGTGTGTCTGTCGGTCTGTCTGTATGTGATAGGAATTTGATTTTCTCCATATGTAGTATAGGGGAAAGTAACTATTATTATTATGAACATGAAAAAATGCGCAAAAGTTCAAATGGTTGTGTTACCATATGACACAATTTTATTCGCCGATGACGTCTGGCGTAGCCCGGGCATCGCCGGGTACTTTCAGCTTTTATTATTATAGTCCTGTATAAAAATGTAAGGAAATGCAGGACCAGAAGCGATCGCCCCCCCCAATCGCTCGCGCCCCCCAATCGCTCGCCCCCCCCCCAATCGCTCTCGCCCTTAGGCAGTGCCTTAAGGCAAATCCGCTACTTAATACAAGATAACGCAACTTTTCCTATTAATATGTATAATTTCTTTTCTTAATAAAATTGCACGTTATTAGATAAATACTGATAAAACTTGGATTTAAAATTTTGCACAGTAAAACATTTTTAGTGTACTTTCCAGAATGGAAATAGGCTTATAGTTTTGTCGTTGTGTCTGTCTGTCTGTCCGCTCCCCCTATTAACTTTTGAACCAATGGACCGATTTTCATGATACTTGGTGGGAATCTCTTGCTACTGGGGTCTAGCTCACGAGGATAGTTTTTGTTGCAAAGATTGCAAGTCCCGGGTTCGATCCCAGAAACTATCCTTCTCATTTGATATACATGGGAAATCTGAAATCCATCGTGCAGAATAATTTTCTCTTGCACATTAAAATATCTTAGAATTGTAATATCGGAGTGGATTTGTATTATTCTCTGAGGAAAGGAATGGAGATTATAGTTTTTATCGTAGAATGTTGCTTATCGATCGCATTTCTTCGAATTTCGCGTAAATACTGGAGTTTTTGCAGTTTTTATTATTACGAGAGTGTTGCCATCGCAACGACTATTGTTGGACTCGGATTTGGTATAGTCTAGTTTTAGTACATAACGCCTTGTTTTTGCCTCACAAATACGCGTGATCAATTTAGTTTTCCGTTCGACTGCATTTGTAATATTATATAACGCTAAATTAGGAAATTCGGGAACACAAAGAGCAACTCATCAGCGGTGATTTTAAAGCTATTAAAGCCAATATATGTAAGTATTAAACAAATGATTAAATAACAAAGGTGAAATACTCCTTTAGCCAAAAACAACTAGAGGGCTACAAAACCCAATGCATTTCGCCCACAAGGTGGGCATCGTCAGGGGTAAAACCTGTTTCAACAGTGACTGGGAGCCAACTGCAAGGTTTGAAACGGAAAGTATTAAGAAGACGACCGAGAAACAAGTGAAGCGCGGAAAGATTTTTCGGCGTGTGTGTCGTTTAAATCTGTCAGTTTGTATAGGGTCTTGTTGAAATCTGTGTCCGTGTTCATAAGTGTATCGCGGTTTTTGTAAATGTGAAGAATTTCTAACGAGTTTAGTGAGTTATGGGCTGAAGTTATCAATGTTAAATCGTTTACGTGTATACTATGACCTGTTTCAAAAATGTGGTTGGCAACGCTTGATTTTTCAAAACGATTATATTTATAGTGAGCCATGTGTTCCTTAAAGCGTGTTATTAGTTTCCTTCTTGTTTGTCCTATGTACTTTTTGTCGCAGTGTGAGCATTGTATTTTATAAATACTGGACTTGTTCAAAGATTCTGTTGTGTCTTTTGTACTGCCCAGTAAATTTTTCAAATTATAAGGATTTGTATATGTTATGGTATAATTCTTATGTTTAAAAATTTTGTTCAAGCCTCTGTTTAATGGTGGAAAATAAGGCAATTTTACGTATTTGTCCTCTTTTTTGTTGTCTAATGTGAGGGAAGTGGCATTGGACAAGGTTTTATTAAAGTTATGTTTTCTCACTAATTTCTTAATTAAATTATTATCGTATCCAAGTTTAGCGGCAATTTGTTTTATGTGTTTGAGTTCCTTTGCATATCTGATTTTATTGAGGGGGATGTTACATAATCTGTGTGTTAAAAATTGAAACACAGCTATTTTTTGGTTCATAGGGTGAAAGGAGTTGTTAGGAATGAAGTTATCAGTATGTGCAGGTTTTCTAAAAATGTCAAACTCGATGTGTTGTCTATTATTTATGATAAGCAAGTCCAAAAATGGCAAGATTAAATTATGGCAAATGATTAAATGGAAACCATGCTTCATAAGTTCCGTTTGGATCATCTTGTTAACTTATGTACATGTAGCCGTTTATTTAAAATCCAAATGATGGTTAAATGTTCAATAAAAATGATATTTCCTATAGTTTTCGTTTATTTTTCGGAGCCAGAAATTAAAAAAGTGAAAACAAAAACCTGTAAAAACAACTCTCAAATTGTGTTAATCAAAAACGATTGCGTTTTTTCGATCGTGTATAACCGAAACCGTGTAATTCACGTACCGTGTTAATCGAGGGTTACCTGTTTCATTTAAACATGTTATAGATATTTATCTTATTAGAGCAAAAATTAAATATTATTCTAAATGTGTACATACCTTAAGTTAAAAATAAAACAAAAACATTTCGTCTTCGGGATCCTAAATTCGGATATAACTGATAAACGTTGTCTACTACTCGCACAGGCCTCTTCATGATCAACATTGCTGAAGAAAGACGGGAATCAGGCCTATCTCTTTTATGTTTTTCCAGGGACCGTAAGAGTGTACGCGTATCGTTGAGGATGTTTATACGATGCAACTATAAATAATCCTCCAACTAATCATATTACTACACCTCGCGTTTGAGCAACTCAGTGAAATACCAACTGATTATGAGAAGTCGCAACAGATGGTGTTTTTGTTTATGAATACTAGCTCTCAATCACTTAAAATTTACTTTAAAAGTACGCATTTTACGTTTTAAATATCGTGGCATGATTTCAGCGCAATCTATAAATGACAGATTATATAAAAAAATCAATGATTTTAAAGCAGATTTATAATGTATTCATAATTCAGAAGAATATTTTTTAACACAACCGTTAAGATACATTCAGTTTCAAGAAACGCCCTTTCACTATCACTTTCTCTTCGCGAGAAGCTGCTCATGAATTCCATATCTGAATGGAGCTCTTTGCTCCCGCTGGTTTCTTTTTACGAGCATTCACCTTTAACGTTATGCTACTACCAAAGACTGACTACTACTAACATCGAGAATGGCGCATTGCGCACGCGTCACAACGAATGTTTACGATGGGTAAACAACGCTTCACTTGGAAGTAAAAGCGTGGAGTTAACCAAACACTCGCGGGTTTATCTTGTTGGAGAAAGATATTTCGTGCCATTTTCTCAGTGCGAGTTAAACGCCGCAAATCACCTTGCATTATCATTCAAAAATAACGTTATCTCTCAACTGAAAACTCCTTCTCACTGGCCAAGTGCCTCCTTGACAGCCAACGCTATCTTCGATGGGAGATACCCCAGCCTATCTCTCCAGGAAATTCAATAAAATTGGCGTCGCCACACGAATACCAAAAATTGGCAATCGCGCTGACTGTACTGTAGATAAGGAGGTATGGCTGAGAAGGCAATAAAAAATTAAAATTTCTAAATTAACATGCATTGCATTACGATGTGAAAAATAAACTTTGGTTTACTAGACTTTTAGACAGCGCTCTTTAGGTTTTCTTAATTTTATAGCGTCATTCAACTCTCATCCCAGGCCGTCTCAGTACCTTTCCTTGAATTCTTTTTACTCATAGGCCTGGGAGGCTCTTAGGCCGGATACACACCATCAGTTCAGCCGGGCTCGGCAGATCCGTCCAGTGCTGCCTCTACTATTTTACACAGCAATCAATTATATATTTGGATTCACACCGCCAATGGCGTAGCGGACACCCCCGTAAACCCCGCGCGAGCGGCGGGGGAGACCATGGCCATGCTGTTATCGCGAGGCCCTTAAATTCTTTCCGGGACTTCAATTTTGTTTTGGCGGGGTGGCCTACACATTTTCCGGTGCGGTCCTGCACACCGCCGAATCAGTCCAGCCGAGTCGAGAGCAGTGACGCTGCGTAAGTTTCTTGGATTCGTCAGGCCACGATTTTCCGCCAATACAGCCGAATCGCAGTGGGAAACGTGCATTTAATTTAATTTGTAAAAAATACGTTAAATTATAATTGAACTTTTCGAGCTTTTATTGTAGCGAACTCGTCAATTACTTTGTCGTGAATTATTTGATTGGATAGTAAATGTTCAATTGACAGAATTGCCATGTCCGTTAATTTTTCTTTCACGATGCCACTGTGACGGGCATAGTCAAAAATATTCTCACTGCCGCTCCCAAATTGGAGAATATTCATGTGTAACTTTGAGGAGATCCAAAGTCGTCGCTGTTTCAGGCACTGAAAGAATTGTTTTTTATGTAAAATCTTTGAATTTAAAATAAAACCCTAAAATAAGCGATAAAAAACGTTTACTTAAGACCTTTTTTAGGGGCGCATTTTTTATTGCCTGCCCCAGGCGCCAAAATTTGTAGTTCCGGCTCCGGTAGTTATCGTCCTTAGAGCATAACTTTTATAAATATTTTAATAGAGATATTAATAAAAAGTCCAGATATGCTACCATTTTGTTTTCATATTTATTTTAATTTTCAAAATTACCTCCAAAGCTCTTTCACAACATATCTTTAGTTTGTTCAATAATCAAATCTATATTATTTTCTCACACGTCCTGTAAAACATTCCTTAGACCAAGTGTTAATGTACTAGCTTGAAAAACAAATTTTTAGCTTGCAAAGCTTTATTAATCTTGTCGACATGACTAAGAATATAATTCCATACCAATAATGTGCATAAAAAAGTTTATTTGCTTTACAATATTCGTTGCTGTCGAAACAGTTTCTGTATTATACGTCGCTAGATTTAATTTTATGTTTTTAATAAGGTAAGTAAGCCGTATTCCGACACTCTAAGATATGACGATTTAAATAAAAAAGGTTGTTAATCATAGGAAGCTGAAAATTTGTTAAACGTTTGCATGTTTTATGAACTACAACTAAAATAATTATTTTGATAATATCTACATTTTTGTCGGAGTAATAACAAGCGGAATGAAAGTTGTAAAAATGTCGGAATCAGGACCCCAAGGTCCGAATTCCAACACCGCTGGGCTCCTAATTCCGACAGTGTGCCACGCATAAGGACAAGAGCTTAAAAAGCGAACAAATGGGTACAAAATTGAAATGAAACAAGATTATTTATTTAAGGAAAGTATTAATGATAAGAATTTGGTCCAAATAAAGTTTTTCTACAAATACAATCCTTCAAATCATTTTACTTGTCGCAATCAGGACAAACAAAATTTATGCGAAATTTGGCATCTATATTATATATATATATATATATATATATATATATATATATATATATACTGTTTGCAATTACTGCACAGCCTCATATCGGCCACCCTGTCCTCTCTGCAAATGATGCAAAACCAACTTTCTTTTTTATTTGAGGGCATTCCACTGGTCCCAGGCTGGTCTAGGTCTCCACTGCAGGATTTATTCTTTTTGCCGGTCCTGTTAAAAGGGTCACCTACTGTAAAATAAAATTTAATAATTAATTTATTTTCGGCAGTTATTTCATCATAATTTTTTTAGTATACCTAGCTCACATCTTCCTTGCTCACCTTGTTTTGAGGCACTTGTTTTTTTGTAGAGCATTTTTGTGCAGCCTTTTGGTGACCATTTTTTCCCAATTCAGTCTTGAATAAGCACCTGGTGATTCTTTCGGCTTTTGCGTTAATTGCTGGACGTCTTGGCTTACCTTTCCTTTCTTTCAGCTTTGGCGTAGACAGTATTTTAGTGAAGCTTGCTTGTGTGTTTGGATTGTCTCGAGGTGTATCGTCATTCGTGGAGCCAACGACTAAAGACTCAGGAGTTTCACTGTGGTTGTCCTTATCAGATCCTGCCGCATTCCCTTCTTTTTCAGACAGCTGGAGGAAAGTTAGATCTGAAGGACCATATGCAGAATCAGGAATGATGTCCTCGTTAAAAGGGTAGATCCCTGTCGAATCTTGCCTTTGTAATTATTCTTTCTCCATGGTTATTCCAGTAATTTAGCACTTCAGGATCCCAGTATGCCTCAAAAGGACCGAAAACTGACTTAACCATCGGCTGAAGTTCATGTGTGCAATTGCTTGGCAAGCAAAACAGGATGATACTATTGTCGTCCGCTGCGTCAACAATATTGGCATCAAGATGAGATGTTGCCCCATCGAAGATAAGTAATGTTTTACCGGGCGTTTTGAATTTTGCGAAGTGAGCTATCCATTTCATAAAAGTTTGACAGGTCATTGATCCTTTCTCAGTCATTTCGATTGCAGTGCCAGGTGGCATATCATCACCCCACTCAGGTTGGAACCCTTTTCCTTTGAAAAGGATCATTGGTGGAATCGCTTGACCCAGCGCATTACCGCAAGCAACAAGACTGACATTTTCAGCATGTTCTGGAGCTATCAAATGTAGACGCTTGGCGCCTTTTGGTGCATAAACTTCTTGTGAGTGGTGAAGGGTTAATCTGCATCCTTTTTCATTTATGTTGTATATATTTTCGGGTTTTCCCATAAAATCGTGTTCAATCATGACATTTTTCAACTTTTCAGAATAATCTTTCACAATGAAGCGATTTAATTTTATTGCTCTACCTTGGTTCATTGTCTGAGCCTTCCTGTTTGATACATCTTTATGTCTCTTCAAAAATAACTTCATCCAATTCCTACCAGCTCATCCTGTGTTTTTATTGAAATTTTGTTTAATTTCATTGATTTCAAAATACGTATAAACACTTCTTCTCAATAGTCGACCAGTTATCGGCATCCCTACCTCTGCTAACCGAAAAGTTCTGCGGCATAATTCTCTCTCTTGGTCATAATTCAAAAGAGACGGACGACCAATATTTTTTTTAGCAGATCCAGCAGTAACGTGGTACCTGAGGGTGTTCCTAGCAATTCCATATTGTGTGGCAGCTGTTTTCAGAGGCACACCATCCTTCACCGCCGCAACAGCTAGCGTCATCACATTCTCCGGAATCTTTGCTCTTTTATTACTCATTTTCTGATAAAAAAGAGCATGCGCGATTTACAACGCTTATTTCTATGAATTTACGTGCTAATTATAATTATTAAGGTTATATAAGATTATGATTAATCATAGAAACTCTCAAAAACCACAGTTACTGAGTCCATAATGTACACATAATTCAACAGATCTCCGGTTTCGTCACGTGCCACTTAAATTTAAATAAAAGCATCTATGCTCCTTATTCCGACACCTGTCGGAATTAGGAACCCCATGATCTTTGTCATCCATTTCTCTTATGCTCACTTAATTTTAATAAATTCTCAAAACTACTTATGCTGCACTATAGAACAATAAATAAGCTTTTAAATCGTATACAGTATGTATCACTTTCTAAAAGTTTGATACAGACTTTTTATAAAAATAACACACCTCAAGACCGACGCCTGACGCACTAAAACACAACACGTGCTCTAACAAAGCCAGCGCTACTTCTATCAGTATGAAACTTGCTGTGTTTCCTCGCTGACGGACGCCCGTCTAGTAACTGCTGGACTCTATCCATCAATGTTAGTACTTTTAGCAATAGACCCGAGTGTCGGAATTAAGCCCGTGTCGGAATATGGCTTAGGTACCTTATATCTTGTACATCTTTCATTTGTGTATGCAAAGCTTGAATTGCGCTAGCTCTAGATGTCCAACGAGTATCAGTATGTGTTTTTAAAGTAATTTTGCTTGTTGAACTAGAAAAAAATTATAAATTTTTTGAACCAGCCCGAAAAAGGAAATCATTGGCGTATTTTCCGAGGCTGCATGCACACAAGTCAAATACGCCGAGCAGGGGCAAATTTGGCGTACTTGTTTTGTTCTAAAATATACGCTTCTACACATTTGAACATTCCAGACGTATTTGCCCCGTTGTCGTACCCTTGCCCTCGAGCATTTTAGATATCAATGCCGTCTCGTTTCAGTTTATTCATTATTTCGTTGGCCAAACCGCTACCAGTTTTCTGATTTGTTTCTATAAAATCGATAAAACTTTCTTCGATCGTATGTTTTGGCCATCAATGTGAGCATACCTAATAATTTGGCTCATTTGGAGTACAATCAAATAATGCATGTAGTATTTGGACATTTTTATTCTTGAAATGATCGCATCACGCACAGTTTTGCCTAGTAATTTGAGAAATCCATCTTGTACCTGATGTGACAAACAGCGAACAGTTCCCTTTTTGCGGTTCATGATATGATTTTCAAATACACTGTCATAGCGACTAATTAATTTGGCCAGTTGGAGAAAAAGTACCGATTATTTCTGTCGTTCCTCGAAGTGGAAGATCATTTTTTGCACAAAAGAGAATTATGTCCAAAATAATCTTTAAAATAGGCCTCCATTTTTCTTTTTCCGATTGAACTGTTTTTCTATGGCATCATCAATACGTCCTCCGACTTTTCTTTTCTTTTCTAAGCTCTTCCACATCACAAAATTATCCCGATGAGCTGCTGAATTCTCATGAACAACAAATCCGTTCAAATGCTTCGAGTCGTTGAAACCCTTTAGTTTATTGCGTATGCGTGAATATGCTTCAGGAATATTTTTCGAAAATAAAATGCAAGGGAAGAAAAAAATTGACCTAGACTTTATAGAGTAAATCAACCAATTACGATCAACAATTTCACCATTAGATAGTTTCTTTAAAAACCAAACACCGGAAAATTTACGACGATCTTCTAATGTGGAATCGCCAAAGTCTGCATCTTTGCCTTGTACTGGTCCGTGCTGTATTATTAACATTCTTATTCTTCATGTGCGGCCAAGAGGGAGGATCGTTGAAGTTAATTGCACAAGTTGAAATACCCGTTTCTGCCGATGTAAAAACATTTGAAAATGAGTGACACTCTTCATCAACACGTTCACTGATTTTATGTTCTACGATATCTGCAACTGAAGGTGATGGATCTTCAGCGTGCTCTTCTTCATGGATGGACCTGGAATTCCCGTTTGTCTTTGGACTCATCATTCGACTCAATACACTTTAAAGATTCATTTGAACTTCCACTTGTAGACATTTGATGGCATTCAGATTGGGCGGTTATGTCGTTGGGCGAAAATAACCAACTTTGTACATATTTCGCAATTTTTTGGCGCTCTGTTATCGTAGCTTCACGCCTTTTTAGGTATTCTGCACCGCTAGGTTTTTTAGAATGATAAGCCATAATAATAAAAATATAATTATAACAACATATAATAATTATAAGCCTAATATTTTTTTTAAAATTTCAGACAATTGTGAATTTTGTATTTGTACATTTTTTTAATTCATATGAAAATAATTAAAAAAATTAATATTACAAAATTTTAATTGCTCACCGATTATAGACAGTGAAAAATAATAAGATGGAATCCACCGTTACAATATATAACACTGATACACTGAACTCAACACAAAACAAATTGTTTACAATATTATTTTCTCCAAGAGATATAAATCATCAGCGACTGCGGAATTTTATAACTGTGAGACGAGTCGTCGGCGGGTTAGTTCACTTCTCGTCTCGAAGTCGCCAGTCACGGCAAATGCAATTTTGTAACGTTCACGAGAAAGATGCGAAGGTATATCCGGCAACATAGTCTACTGCGGCAGTAACACAGCGGCTAATTCTAAGGGACGGAAAATACTAAAGTGTAGCAAATATCAAAGACCGGTAATTAGTATGAGCGGAATTGTCAAAGTAACGAATATGTTTATAATAGATTTTTATATTTGCATGTTGCATTCTGGCTTTGAGTTATTTAAAAAACTCACATAAGTTGCTCTCAAAAGTGCATCATTTAATTTTATTTAGAATATTATTGTTTTCTAATTTTTAAATAATTTTGGCGCCCCCCTCAAATACGGCGCCCGGAGAAAAGGCCCCTGTTGCCTCGCCCTAGTCTGATAACTACAAATGGTGGAAAGAAAATATAGAAGATGCACAATCACCATAAATATATTGTAAATTAAATTCTAATATAAAATAACAAAATTGATTAAATTGAAATCAGCTTTTATAGATACTCATGTTTAGAAAATCCCTTTATCCACAAGAGAGAAGAAATTGCAGGAAAAATCTGCGTTCTCCAAAAATTGAACCATGATGATTACAATACCGTCTGCGTATGTATAGTTTCACATCGATGCAAATAAAAGTCAATTTCAGTAAAATCATCACCATTTTTAGCGCTTTTATTCTAAAAAGATAGCTATGTATTCGGTTCATCCTTCCGTCTGTGTACAAAATAACTCAAACGTGAAGTAAGATAAAAACGCCAAAATTTCAACATGGACAATTTTACGTTAGTGCTACATATGGTATAAATTTGGAGGATTTAAAATTAGCTGTTGGGGACCAATCAAAAAAATATCGCTAACGGAGTACATCCTGCTACAAATGTAGGCAACCGACAACACATAGCATATACGATCCTTTACTCCGTTGGAAAGATAGCAATCGGCTAAAAAAGCTAGGAACTTATGTAGTCTATAATATAATTCAAACTGTTTGTTTGTCCGGTTTTGCAAATACACGTGCTTGATCCTAGAGCCACCAAACTTGGGATGCCATCTAATAAGATCAAAAGGAAGAGCGTAATCGGATTTTGGGGACGAAATTTCAACCCCCCCAAGTTTACCTGTCTGTACGTATGTAATGCTCTTTGAACGGCTATAACTCCGCCATTTTAGCTTCATATCCAAACAATGATGCATTGAAACAATATTGGCATTTCCTGTGGCCAACACGTGACTTTCCGATAGCTGAAATTGAGAGTGAACGGAAAAACCTGGCGAGGTATATTATGGCGGCTCATTTGAAAGCCGAAGTCGTTATGGCGTCGGGAAACATAAGAAGTTTTGTATTTTAATGTGGCTAGCTCGTGACTTTTCGATACTTAAAAGTGAAAGCGAACGAAAGAACCTATCACTGCTTACCACTTATTTGAAAGCTTTCGGTCACTTAAGTACCTCTTAAAAACCATAGCATCGGCGTACAATTGCTTTCCAGCAGAGTCCTAATTGTTAGCCCTTCGAAAGTGAAAGAAATCGAAAGTTTTCTCGCAAATCCGCCCTATCATTGAGTATTTCCACGCAGCCTGGACATGGAAGAATCCATGACCTGGATCCTCTTCGAGTAAGACTCATCTAGAGGCCTCTAAATGGTCCAGCGCAAAGCGGCTAGATATCTAAAGTGCGTTTATAGATATGATGCTAACATATCAGAGCTTTTGAATGGGGCGAGATGGAAAACCATGAAATATAGAAGAATGGAGTGTAAGAGAAAGCTCATCTAAAAGTTGAACAGCTTCGGATGCGAGTGGCGTAGTCGTACCAAGTGGTGCTAATGAGCGTGTTTATAGACCACAAGAAAATACGTTGAACCGAAAAATACTCCAGATCATTTTTCTCTGGCAGACCAATAGAGACTTTAATTAGAACACGCACTCAAATAATAATAGATATCAACATAACCAAGGGTGGTTATTTAATACACCACAATAATGATCACAAATAATTTAATGAAAAACCCATGGATGCAAGCGCTACAAGAGAAAGGCTGCGAACGAGTTGGCTTAAGAGAGAAGTCGCTAGCCGTCTATAGCCAGCCACTCGAGTGTGCGCAGCGTCCCGTTTGCGCCCACGCCTTTCATTATGACCTCTCGGGCTTTGATTTATTAGCTCTCCTGCAGATGGCTTATGAATTCATTTCTTCTGCTTACCTTCTGTGGTTCTTTGTTGCCTGTGCTCATAGTTTTTTTCTTCCTCGAGTCTCTCCCTTCGATGACGTATTAAGCGAATATAGAGTCAGACCTCGGTTTAGCGCGACCGCTTCCATCACTGACATTGGCGCTAAGGTGGGGTGGCGGTAAATCGAAGCATACGCTAGCTTTATGTAAGGACCCGTCCATATTTTACGTCACGCACCGAGGGAGGGGGGGGGGGAGAGAGGGTCCGACTAGTGTGAAGTTGGGGAGGGGGTTTTTTGAAAAATGTGACGTCACAAAAATAACACCAACTCCATATACCAGAGAAAACTACGTATACTCCTTTCCACCTTGAGAAGACAGCATTACGCTTTTAGCGCGCGCAGTTGCCAAATTTAGACCCAGCGCTTATGCCTCCATCCCGCATTAAACGCTAAAAAAATAAAACTAATAATTTAATGTAGATCAGTGAAAGCCAATAAATGTGCATGTTTTATTGCAATGATTGGTTAATCATATCGCTTAATTATATTTGCTAATTAAAATTAAGCATATTATTTTCGTGACCATTTGCAATATTATCATTTTAAAACGAAAAAATTGTCGGAGTAATTTACAGTCAAAAAGAATAATATTACCCTAGAGTTTACGTTTTACGCCCAGCTGATTCACCTCTTGCCTACGCCCAATGGGTATCTAACATAAATAAGAGGTATTGCAATGAATAGCTGGTTTGCAAGGGAGGAGAGAAACCTAGTGCCGGCTTTTATCCTGCTCTTAACGAGGAGCATAATATTACCTTTATGAATAACTACGTCACTCATTGAGGGCACTCCTTCCGTAGTGGAGTGTGTCGAAAGCCCTAACACGTCAAACAATCACTTGCTTTAAACTCTCATACAAGACCGTTTCATTGTGTCAAACACTGGGTCTTTCTCTCTTGGGAAAAATCTTCGGCACTCGTCCCGTCGGATAATTCCGTTCCTTCCTTCGTAATTCGCACATTTTACAGAGGAACCAAAAAGCCGGCACCTATTGACCATCTCCCTTAGAAACATCTGGGTCCAAACTTCTCTTCATTGAAGCGTCATAAACTCTCTCTGTTAAGGATTTGCAAACGAATTAGGGTCTGTGTTTACTTCCATCGAAGACTCTTTCTTCACAGGTTGGGAAGTCGAGGGTAGATTTTTTAATTTTCTGCGTCTCATTTCTTCAGGGTATTTTTTGAGGTTTCGTTAGCCCGCGAGATACCTCAAGTCCTCGGCTGTGCGAACACTTCCTCGACGCACGAGTTCCTCCTTCCTAGCGGGGTACCCCCTGACCGCAGGGATGATTAAACACGAATAAATCAAAACTTTTTAATACATTTCTGATGAGAATACATCTCTGTTTAACACTGGACGTAGTTTCTCGACTAAACACGTCTTTTAAACGGCTTTCTACTGCAAATATATTAGGAATATATTATTATTTGATATTTTTCGCTCAAAGATACCAACTCAGGGGGTTTGTTTCCCGCGGTTTCTGTCAAATTTAAACGTTCTTAAATATCACGAGGCGACATGACACCATTATTGTCTCATTTCAACTACCATGAGTTTTAATTATTATTATTATTTAATTAATACCCCGCTGGGAAGGGGGAGCTCGGGGGTCGAGGAACGGTTCGCACAGCCGAGGACTTGGGGTATCTCGCGGGCTAACGACGGTCCAACGGATTGACCGCTGCGAGGCCCCCCGTCTATCTACTTTTAACCGGGTAGTCGAGTGGAAAAGAAAATAACCCATTTGTTCACTCGTCTATGCTCAAGCCGAGCTCGGTAATAATCGTCTCTATGGCAACAATCCGATAAAATGCGATTTAAAATGCAAAAACGCCATTTTTTGGTAGAAACTCAAGAAAATACGAGCAACTGTCAAAACTCCGTGATAAAAAATAGAATTCATATTCTTTTTCCCTTATAACACTACAAACCTCGCTCCGATATCACAATTTTAAGATATTTTAAAGGATTAAAGAAAACATCTCTGCACGATAGATTTGAGATTTCCTATGTAAAACATATAGGGAAAATAGTTCCTGGAATCGAACCCTACACTTCAATGTTCGCCAGATAAAATATAGTCCGGAGGTGGGCCCTGGAAGCACGACCCTCTTACCAAGTTTCATGAAAATCGGTCCATTGGCGCAAAGGTTGTTAGTAGTTTCCTTTGGAAACCAGCCTAAAAATAACAGGTGTATTTTATATAGCGATAGGTTACCCGGCGTTGCCCGGGACCCAGAGCAGTGTAAAAATGACCTAATTAACATAACATGAATATTATTTTATTTTGTTTGCGACAGTTAGTTTTTTAAACATCTGTAATGTTTATTAGTATAGAGCTTCAGGATATACTACGTTTCTCGTGCAAAATAAAATCAAATCAAGATGTGCAACTTTACCTGCGTAAGTTTTTTCTGTTGTTATGTCAAAGAAACACTCTCACTGATGTGAATACGAACCAACCAACCAAACTGTTAAAAACAAACAACTATATATATTCGATTTTAGTCCTTGAAACTAAATACGAATTAATGAAACAGTGAAACACGAAAACTCTTTTGCAGCTGTGCTTAAAGGAAAGTATATGCGCGCCATTTTAAATTACGATAATGTCATGTTTCTATAAACAGTGTAACAACAATGCAAACATTCTATTAATATAACAAATTTAATTGTTTTTTTTTCTTTTGCTAGGAAATTACAGTCGGAGAATTACTCATTCGAATGTCAATTGATATAAAATACAAATCGAACACAATAAATAATTCATTATGACGTCATTGATTCTCCTTAATAGCGAAAATTAGACGCGATCGTAACATTTCGTGTATCTGTTCCCATTAAAAAGCGTTAATCTCGCAACCATGGCAATTAACATTTTCCATTGTTGAAAACCGTAAAATATTCCCTTTTTTCGACGATAAAAGTTAATAATTACGCTAATTCAATACGTATTCGAATTCTGCTTTCAAAAAAATCTGATGTGGCCAACACATGACATTCTTCATATCTGTAATATTTCTAAAAATTCCATACAGGTTATATAATAATAAATATTTTAAGAAACTGCGAGAAAATTATAGGCTTTACAAAGAACGGAAATGAATTCAAACCATAACCTTCTGATATTAGATACTAATAGTTGGTGCTTGCATACTGCAAGCATTTCATCTCACCTTGAAAAAACATTCATTTTTCAGAAAGACATTTCATCATTACAAATACTCTTTTAATTCTAAATATTTCACCTCCGCAGCGATTTTCGTTTTTCCACATGTAAGAATAATATTTTAAAACAATCTCCAAATGTCGCAATTCTAAAAATTTTACACTTTCTTCATTTTAAGGTTCTAATGCTACACATTTTAGCCAAATTTTAAAGTTGTAGCACTTCTAGAAATAAAATAATATTTTTCTAATTGTTTAAATTTAAATAGTATTAACGGCCGCCGCAATACATATATGGTAAAATTGAAATGTTTATTTGTGCAAATTTACTATACTGTAAATAATTTGAAAATTTCAGCTTCCTAGCTCATCCCATAGTACCTAAACAGCTATCTATTTTTTTTTAATTTTAAGAATTTTTAACTGCCAAACAAATTAAAATATCAAAATTTGTATAATCCCTATTTCGTTTTTTTAAGAATTCTACTTATAAAAAAATTTCAACTACGTGGCACATTCGGAAATATATAAACCTTGAAAACTTGTTTAAACAATTGCCTAAACATTAGTATCCTCCTGTTATATGTTATCATTATATATCGACGACTCTTACATAGGAGGATATAACATATAACATATGTATTACATACTAGTAGAAGGTGCTTGCATACTGCAAGCATTTCATCTCACCTTGAAAAATCATTCATATTTCAGAGAGATATATAATCATGAGAAATATTTCTTTAATTCAAAAGGTTTCTCCTCTGGACCGGTTTTCGCTTTTTCATTATGGAATCATAATGGAGTAAAAACAATCACTAATTTTTGTAATTTTAGAAATATTATACTTTTCCCACATTGAGTTAATAATGCCACACATTTCTGCCAAATTTTAAATTTATAGCACAATTAAAATGTTTAAAATTGCAATATTTGGAGATTGTTTTAAAATATTATTTTTACATGTGGGAAAAACGAAAATCGCTGCGGAGGTGAAATCTTTAGAATTAATAAAATGTTTGTAATGATGAAATATCTGTCTTAAAAATGAATGTCTTTTCAAGTTGAGATGAAATGCTTGCAGTATGCAAGCACCTTATACTAGTATATATATATATATATATATATATATATATATATATATATATATATATATATATAAAGCGAAGTTAATATAAAATCTGGTAAAAAATTACGGATCTGTCTACGGACAGACTACCTATTATGATGACGATGATATATATAACGATAACGACAATTATGGTCTCTTATCGTCCTAGGAAAAAACGATCCTCTATATCGCTCCGTTCTACAGTCGATCTCGCGAATCTTATCCCCGCTGTCCTGCCTTCCGAGATACGTCAGCTTTTGATAAGTCCTACTACCTCATTCGCTAGTCCCTCCGACATAAATTTTACCAGTAGTTTAAATCTATCCTGCAGCCTACGTTCCTCTAACGATGTCCATTTCAGATTTTCTATTAATGATGTTACGCTTTGTTTAATATCGTAATTCCTCTTTACAAATCTAGCTGCCCTGCGCTGAACCTTTTCTATCTCGTTAGTGAGTCCCTTTTCGTAGGGATCCCATACAGCTGAAGCATATTCGACCTGCGGTCGAACCAAGGATAAATAACATAGTTCTTTCACTTTTTCGGAGCTATTTCGAACTATTCTTCCTATAAAGGCGGCACATATCAATCGGCGAATGTGGGTGTCCCACGAGAGATCACGATGGATCGTGACTCCGAGATATTTAATCGAGTCTGAAACTGGAATCTCTACTCCGTCCAACGAATAATTATTATCCAACGAGATACTCTTTGTTCTCCAGAAGTTGATGACGCAACTTTTCTTTTGGTTGATCTCTAACTGCCATTCCTTACACCATGCAGAAATAGCTTATAGGTCATTTTGGAGTTACTGGTGGTCTTCCGGATTTCTTATTTCTCTATAGATGACGGTGTCGTCCGCAAAAAGCCTAATTTTACTTTTGACTACTGAGCTGATATCGTTTATATAAATTAGAAATAATAACGGACCAATTACACTACCCTGCGGAACACCAGAGACAACCAAGTTCGAAGATTTCCCATCTATAACAACCTTCTGCTTCCTATGATTTAAAAATTCACGGATCCAACTAACGATTTTAGAATTAACGCCTAAGGTTTCTAATTTCGTTATTAACTTCCTGTGAGGTACCTTATCAAAAGCTTTCCTAAAATCTAAGAAGATGGCATCAACCTGCGTATTCTTTTCTCCACCTTCGCCTTCACATATTGTGAAAAATCCTTATGATAAATTTTCTGCTTCGTATAGATACGTTTTCATTTTCACTATATGTATTTCTTTGATGCTTGGTCAAAAAGGCTTAAGTCACAATTTGTCGATTTTGACATATGCACAGGGGTATATTCAATGAATGTTTCTCTTTTGATTGGTACTAAGGGCGTAAGTCCACTCCTTTTCATTGGTTCGATAATGTGGTTGGCAATAAGATATTAAGTCACAAAATTGATAATGGGAATGGTAGTAATGGCTTTAGTCATGTTATGCTCATAGTATCACAAGATTCTTAGTGTGCCTATGTGGTCGTAAGGGGTTATGTAAAGTTATGCCTTTTATACAATGACTTTTCTTCCCCACTTCTTGATCATAAGGATTTATGGATGGTGAGTCATTCACATGTCATGACGTTCAGTAGCTTCAATATACCAAAAATGAGGGCATTGTTTTTATAAGAATTCCCTCCAACTTGAAGAGCCATTCAAAAAACTTAGCTTCTTAACACCTCTAAAACACGACTATCCCGTCGGCCCACTTTGATTTTTTTGCTATATGGCAGATAGTATATACATGAATAATATGTAAAATGTCATTATTATGCATTACAAGTGAAATCAGTACGGAATTAAAAAAAATTAAACTGGACGCATATGTTGCAACGGCAGGCCGTGGCGACTGCTTCCGTGATCCGTGACGTCATCAAGTTCCTTTTAATCTGATAAACTAAAGGCATTTATTTGCTTATGCCACTTCTTATATTTATTCTGGGTCTGATATGGATAAATAAATTACAAAAAATACAATTGAGTAATATTTTTATTTAATATTGTAAATACTATTCGAGAATTTACGGGATTGTGCTATAGTATGTTTCTCGTCTTATGAAGCTTGACCTTGAAACCCTCTGTGAGTGACTATTTCTGCGTCCAATCAACGCTCGAGTAACGGGCGACGGAGAGGGGAGAAGCTCAGTCTCTCTCTCGCCATCGTGCTGTTCACATCGCTCTTAGTCGACTATGTTGCCAGCTCTACTGCGTTCATGCTTCCCGTTGCGATCTCTTTATCGCTTTCACTTTGCACCTTGTTATCATTTTAACGCAATGGAAAATGGCCGGTAGTAATAAACAATGACCGTAAGTTTTTCTGCGACGCGTCGCCTTTCATTCGCAAGCAGATTTTTTCAAGAGCGGATATTTGGCAATGCTGTTAGGTTTTTCATGCATTTCGAAAGCCGCGGGTGACGGGGGAGAGGGAAAAGGGAAGAAGGGGAGAGGGAAAAGGTTCTCATTGGCTACTTGCTATGTGAAGGTCAAGCTTCATAAGACGAGAAACATACTATAATAAATACGGTATTATTTTACGTATTTTAATATCGGTCAAAACAATATTCTGAAAAATGTTTAGAATATGGCATTCAAGAACCTAAACTCACTATAAAATCACTCGAAAAACAAAACCCGGGACCGCAATGAGCCGAAACTGAGGCCAACTGCCCTTACCAGCTCATTCCTATCTCCCCGCAAGGGTGGGGATGCCGTTAGAAATTGTGAGACCTTGGACGCATCCGCTGCGTCGGCGGGCAGGCGAGCGCACTCGCCCGGACGCAACGTGTGCGTCGGTGGTCCCGAAAGTGTTAAGAAGTGGAAACCTCAAATTTTGCCAAATTAAAGTTGAAAAGAGGTACAAGGCCATGGCACCTATTTCAGCGGAAAAAAGAAACACTTGCTTGATTTATTACTTTTAGTGCCTCCAGTTTTTCATAAGTTTTACTTGGATTTCCCTACAGCAGCTGATAGGCGAAATATAGGCCCTGGTTTAAAAAAGGCCGACATCGATGAATGAGTTACTTACTACATTGGAACCAAAAATGTCTTATTGTGAAACGTCCAATTTTTTAAAAACTTTTGTGACTGCCAACACAAATATAGTTCTCTTTTCATTTATTTTGATTAATTAATTCTTATTCCTCAGTTTTAATCACGGAAAATGCCAAATAATCACGATATTTCGTTGGGTCTTAAGGGAATAAGTCATGAAATGAATGTAAAAGCAAAATCATTAGTCACTCTTCCTAGGTTATAATGGCTTAAGTCATCAAAAAATAATAAAAATAGTATTCATATCTTTCTCTAAGATAGCCTACAGTAAAGAGCGCCCTCAAAATTTCAAAACTCCTGATATAATTCAAATAACTCAATAAACAAATTTGGTGGATTTTTCCAAATATTCGTCTGCCTGTCCTGTAAAATGGCCATTTTTGACTTAAGACCTTTTTACAAAGCATCAAATATTTACTACTGTTACCAACTAACCTGAGGTCACAGCACCTTATTCCTACTTTGCCCCTTTTCATACCCTCTATTCAATGATATGTATTGTGTCCAGTGTCGTAGTGAAGGGTTCGCGATGGTATACGGCATATACACTGCTTTTTCGAACACAAGGAGCGTATCCCCTCGCCTTATGAGAAATTATATAGGTTGATTGAAAAAACAGCTAATTCCTCCTTTTTTCATAATCTCATATATTGAAGCTGCATCTGCAATTCTTGAAAATCTGCTGCCCACGACGAGATTTAATACCAATATTCAAATACTACTTTTGTTTCGATCAGGTTTAAAATAAATACTGTACTTATTATTTTTTATATACATCACTAAAATAAAATTGAAATAAAAATTTCAAGGAAATTCAAAGTAAGCTTATACGTTTTCTCCGGCCATCGGAACATTATAGTCATATACTTTGCTCTTAAAATAACTGGGTAATACCACCCCCTCAAAGTTTTAATTCCGTATACCCTCTGCTTTTTTACGACTACAGCACTGATTGTGCCATTGTATAACGTTTAAAGTTTTCTACTCATTCATATAGACATAAGAGGAAACTTTCATTTTTTAGAATTTCTATTCAACGCATTTAATTTATTGCAATGCGAAAAGGACGTACCCGGGTCCTTTAAATCAACCAGAACGGAAAAGTTTCGCTTATTATGTGTGTTTAAAATAAAACACTTGGGACACAAATCAGGGCTGCCATAATACCGGGCATACATTATAAATGTCATCTCCGTAATCCTACGACTGGTATTTAGAGAAATTTCGAAATTAGATAATGCCGTGTTTGAATCATGTTGCTCTATCTTGACTGCCATCTTACAGGAAACACGTAGAAATTTCACTTCCTGAACGTCGCGAGAGAAGACCGCCTAAATTATGCTACGCGTCTCGCGTACGTCGCTCCTACTTGTTTATCAATGTCAATAGATTAAAGATCCTCTAACCTTAAGGGTAAGTGCATTTCTATTCAACATAACATTCATGAGACCTAACGTCCACCTACCTATTTGTGCAGAGGTCCATGGCTGAAGAGCAGAGGATGCTGAAGGGAAAGATTTATGGATTGCGACCTCCTTCGGCAACAGAGGTGCAAGAACTAACTCGTGTCGTATGACGGATAGCAAGAGGTTCCGGAAGAGAGCACCAAGTCCCCCAACATTATTTTCTTTCCCTTGACCCAGATATGTACCTAGCGGACATGTTGCAGCACAAGAAACTCCTCGCCCCTTGCACCCTTTACTTCATCTCCACGCGAGATACCCAAGTTTCTTTCCCGACCCTCATGGCTCGGTCTGTTTCCCGTAACAATTCCGTCTCATTCCGTGGGTATGGGATTCGAACATGCAAAGCACGCTACAAGTGTGGCGTTCCTCTCGTGACTTTCGGCTATTGAAATTTCGTTAATTGTTTCCAATGAGGATGCAGCCACGATAGGACGAACAGGACCTAATGCGGTGTTATCTCAGCGCATTTTAAATTTTCTCAAAATAATTCTGACGGAGTGCTAATGAAGTTTTAACATGGGATTACGGAGTTGAAATTTAAAATTTTATTTCCGGTAATATGAGAACCCTGGTTGATTGGTATGACTCTAGCTCGCCATTTTTACACCGTATTTTAAGATGAATTAATATCTCCTGTCCTGATAGGGTGAAATGTCCGAGATATGGCATTTCTGCCTCGTGTTTCAATAGACGCCTCTAAAATACTTTTAAATGGATGTGTCCATACGATAAAGAAATGCGACAGAAAATTTTCTCCAAAACTATTAACTCAATACCAAATTTCATTCAATCCCAAATGCCCCTATCTTTTACACAGAGAGAGCCGGACAAACGGAATGCAACAGGCGCTTTTGACAAAGAAACGCACTTAAAAATTAATTATATTTAACCCTCGTTACGAACTCCAACGTAGAATCAAATCGTATGTTCGGATTAACCGAGTTCGTGATAACCGACTTATATATGAAAAACTGAAAAATATTACAATTTTCTGCTTAACTCTTAAATACTACACTTCCAAAAAACCACGCTACTACTACACATGGGTGAATTTTCACTCGGCAGCTTTCGTATGCGGATTTAGTATGAATGTTTTTAACAACAAGTACCGATTTTTATATAAAAAATGCTCATCTCTTGTACTGCACACATAAGAAGTGCAAAATTGGTAATGATACAAAATAAATTTAAAAAATATATTAAAAATCACTTTATGAAGAGCTATCTTTCGATCTATTTTTAATACAGTTTTCACATTAAAAGTAAAGTACTCCTTTAGCCAAACAATTAGAGGGTTACAACACCCAATGCATTTTGCCCACAAGGTGGGCATCTTCAGGGGCAAAACCTGTCTCAACAGTGACTGGGAGCGAATCCCACTCACTGTTGAGACAGGTTTTGCCCCTGAAGATGCCCACCTTGTGGGCAAAATGCATTGGGTGTTGTAACCCTCTAATTGTTTGGCTAAAGGAGTACTTTACTTTTAATAATCTGAGCCAAAGTTATTGAGCTACCAACGATACAGTTTTCACAGATTATATTGCGATGTTGACCACAAACAAACTGCTTGCATGATGTGCACTTCACCGAATATATTTTGTATCAACGTGATTATCTTTTTTCGCAGCGGTAATATGTAAAAGGCCCAAAAATGCTTTGTGCTCCACTGTAGAAAGATCTCTAAGTGCGTCCGCACTTGGCGAACGATCACGAACGAGCATACTATCACAAACGGGAATAGACGAACACGAGCGACCATAGACGAACGCAAACGAACAATGGAAAACGATGTTTGAGAGACATTAGTAGGTCCGTCGCTTTGTTCGTTCATGTTCCAACTCTTTGCAGTCTTCAGTTCTTTCGTTGCCTCCTAGACACGATATTATGCGTAGGAAATCTGTTATTGTAATGCATAAGTTGTTGAAAGTAATGATAGAGGTAAAGTAAGGAGTAAATGCCGCTGGTAGACGACTTCATTGTTGCCTGCCAATCCGAAGGTCGCGGGTTCGAATCCCGCCTAGGTGGGGTTTTCTTCACCTAGGGCATGGATGTTTGTGATAGTCCTTGTTATTATGTTAATGAGCCCCTTGTAAAAGGCCGATTACGGCTGTTTAGGGGCCGCATGGAAATAAAAAAATATATATAAAAAAAAGAATAGGAATCTCTATAGTGCTTTTGATTTACTAATGGATCTGAGTCTGGAAAGCTGTGGACATTTTGAAAACTTTATAACGATGTCTGCATCATATTTGGAGAAACTAATACAAAATTGTGGGTCCCAGAATTATTAAACAAGAAACTTTTTTATAGAATCAATTCCTGTGAAGGAGAGAGACTGTGCAACTTTACGAAACTTGGCAAGCGGAGAGTGAGTTGCATTATACTTGAATTATACTTGGATGCTAAAAGCATCCAAGCATCAAATTTCTTCTTGCCGAATTTGTTTGAGCGCTTTTGGTGTCCCATAAAATGAGAATGCCTTCTACATCCGCAACAAAAGATACGGTGACGTCGTCCGACCATTCCATCTCTATAGACACTGAACCCTTGGGCTAATACACGTCCACACTATGGGATCGCGAACGAACACGAACGACCCAGAACGAACGTTTCCCTTTGATGTACCGACAGATGGCGGATCGTTGTTTGTTCGTGGTGGTTTGTGTTCGTTCGTGTTTGTTCGCGTTCGAAGACACGTCCACACTGTTATCGTCAATGTGCGTCTGTAGGCTCGTTCGTGTTCGTTCGTGCTCGTTCGCCAAGTGTGGACGCGGAAACGCTATCAGCAAGGTCTTAAAGCGAAGTGACCACAGTAGGAGAAGACGTATGGGAAGTCACATCTAAGGATGGACGAAGTTCATTCCGTACATTCTTGAGCTATAAGTAAACACAGCTGCTCTGGGTGTTTTTTCACCTATAGTGTAGCATTTAAGGGTTATACATCTACATGTTACCCTGCAGTTCACCCTATTAGTGGGTGGCAGGGGGTGCAATGCACCATAACCTACCTAAAGATTGTCTAACGCAGGTTGAAATTTTCTATTGTGATCTCGTATTGTCCTCGGAAAGAACAATCCTAGATCCTACAATCGATCTCACGTATCTTATCGTCACGGTCGTTTCTACCTATATACATTGGTGCTTCAATTATTCCTACAACCTCGTCTTTTAGACATTCCGATCTATATTTCTCCAGAAGCCGCAACCTTGAGTTCAATCTACGATCCTCCAGTGGTACCCAGTTCAAATCCCTCAATAATGAGGTGACGATTTTCTTATGTTCGTACTTTTGTTTTACGAATCTGGCTGATCTGCGCTGCACTCTTTCTAACTGAATTATGTGTCCCTTCTCGTACAGACCCCATATGCATGAGGCGTATTTCAGTTGTGGTCTAACCAGTGATAAGTAATATGTTTCGCGTACTTTTTCTGTAGTGTTCCGTACTATTCTACCTATGAAAATCAGTTTCTTGTTGGCCGCGCCTATAACTCGACGAATGTGCTTGCCCCACGAAAGATCTCGACAAATGGTTACTCCTAAATATTTAACATACTCGGCTTCTTGAATATTTATTCCATCTATTTTATACTCGAAACCTACTTCTATGTTTTTACATTTCCAGAACGTAACTGCGGCACATTTAGTGTAATTAATTTAAATTTGCCATTCTTTGCACTACGCTGAAATGGCTCTTAAGTCTTCATTCAGCGACTGATGGTCCTCCTGGTTTTTTTATTTCTTTATATAAATCGGTATCATCGGCAAAAATCTAATTTTATTACGAACTAGCGAGCAGATATCATTCACAAAGATTAAGAAAAGTAGAGGGCCCAATACACTTCCCTCAAGAACACCCGACGTAACTTTAACGGGGGACGAGTAATTCCCATCGATGACAACTATCTGTTCTCTATTCGAGAGGAAATCTCTCACCCAACTGACAACTCTCGGATTGATACCATATTGTACTAACTTCGCAATTAATTTCCTAAGAGATACTTTATCAAACACCTTTCTGAAGTCAATGAATATGGCATCGACCTGAGTATTTTTCTCTCCGCATCGCAACAAATCGTCCACGAACAGACCAAGCTGCGTTTCGCATGATCTACCTCTCCGGAATCCGTGCTGGCATCCGCTAAGCAATGAGTGACTATCTAAATAGCGCATTACAGAACTAAAGATTATGTGCTCAAGTATCTTGCACGATAATGAAGTTAGGGAAATTGGCCTATAATTTCGGGGTTCTCTTTGTCGCCGCCCTTATGAATGGGCGTAACGTGTGCCATCTTCCAATCTTTAGGAACTACACCTTCCGCAATGGATTTCTCGAATATAATTTTCAAATTGGGCGCGATTTCAGCAGCTAATTCTTTCAATACACGCGCGGGTATTTCCTCCGGCCCAAAAGATTTATTTGGTTTAACTGAATGAAGTTGGAGCGCGATACCATTTTCAGAAAATATCAAATCTTCCATCGAGTCGCCCTGATGCATAGGAATAGTTTGTGGTTTCACATTCATCGTCATTAGGAGTAAAATCTTTCTGAAAGTGTTGATTTAAAAGGTTTGCTTTCCCAGCACTATCGTGAACTACATTTCCCGTTTCCGATCTTAGTGTCGCAATAGTGGGGCCTCTACCTTGGACGTCTCTGACATATGACCAAAATGCTTTCGGGCTCTCTTTCATCTAGGTTCTGTATTTTCACGCTTCAGTTTGGATGGATGAATAGGGCATTTTTTTCAACATGTCGCCTGACTGTACTTTGGCTCTCCGAGGCGAAAAATGCCACGGCGGCAAACGAATTAAGCAGCGTCTCACCGCCGTGCTCTATACCAATATGGATGGGTCAGATAAATAAAAACTTGTAATTATCGGGAAATACGCCAAGCCACGCTGTTTCATAGGTGTTAATCGTGATCATTTGTCGATAATTTACGAGCATAACAATAAGGCGTGGATGACGATAGACCTATTCAAAAGTTTAAAAAATAAGAATGCAAAGGCGTATGGCGGTGCAAAATCGTAAACATTTTTCGACACTAGACAAATATTCTGCTCAACCAAGGGGCTCAGGTAAATACGCGCAATGTTGAGTTGCTTTATTAGCCGCCGAACACAACCAGTGTTATCCAGCAACTTGACCAGGGCATCATTCAAAATTTAAATAGCCGTTACAGAAAAAACTATTGTCGTCATGCTTGGTGCAAATTGCAAATAGTTGTTCGCGGGATGGTTGACGAAAATGGACGATTTTAGACGCGTGTGGGGCCCTGTCACTGGCGCGCAGTGGTCGAATCGCTGAATTAAGAGGGAATTAATTCATTGATTCATACAAATGTGTCAAAACTGTTCTAAAAAAGTCCTATTAAACTTGTAATGTCTTAAAGATGTAATTTGTTGGATACTCACATATACATCTATACTATATTGACGTTTCCTACTTATGATGTCATTATTATTAACATATAAAATCATATATATGTATATATAAGAGGATATATGCACTGATGGTGTAGTGGTTAGCGTGTCGGCTTCCCATTACAAAGTTCCGGGGTTCAAACCCCGCGAATGGAGGTTAAAAAAAAACCATCATCGGTACCTGGCAGTAGGCAGCAGTACTGTCAGTATGGCATAGAGCCGAAAAAAATTATGTTGGCTGGGTCTATATCCAATACAGCTGTAGGCGTGGTCGGGACGATTTGATCGGCTACAGTACTGCGATGTGGAAAGCAACAGTGAAACTACCACATTACAATCCCTAGTAATGATTATATGGTTGGACAATCCTCAAGTGCATTCGAGACGTCAACCAGATGTGGCTAAAAAGCTAACCTCAGTGTGGCATCATGTTTTTCAAAATCTTTAAATCTGTCATTGTATTCTTTAATCAAGGAGTTTAAAACACCTATATATTCATTCATATTCCAATTTTGCAAGTTTTTATTCATATTTTGTTTATCAATTACCTTTGCCAGTCCAGGAAAATGCTCGGCTGAAACAACTGATCTGATAAGGCCAATTTTGAAAAAATTCAACTTCTTCCGAAATGACTGAATTTGCTGCAACATTTCATATATCGTATGGATTTAGTTTTACCTTGTAGAGAAGTATTCAAATGATTTAGTTTTGAAATTAAATCACACAAGAATGCAACATTTCTGCAGAAATCTTTTTAAAAAATTCACAAGGTTCATTCTGTTCTTTGAAAAAGCTCGTGACTTGTTTTCGCAAAGATAAAAGATTTTCTAGTACATGACCTTGTGACAACCAGCTCACTTAATGGTTTGGAAGATCTACACTAAATGTTTCATCGTCATATTGAAGAATGGTTCGAAACTGGCGATGCCATGAAGCATTTGCTCGAATGTAGTTCACAATACCAATAACTATACGTAATGTGTCATTTAAAACAAGATTTGGCGCAAAGATTCTGTTGATGCAAAATACATATCTTTTGTTTGTTCTTTCTGTAACTTTCATGCTAAAATCATATATGAGTTTGAGTATGTTTTGACAAGTATGCAAAAGGCCGCACTGAATATCACAAAAGGCCGCCGGTTCCCCACCCCTGCTCTAGGGAGTGCCCCGAAATTGAAACGGGAAAAAGTGACTTTTTAAATATTTTTAAATTAATCTTTTGTTACAACCTTTCGTTTATTCACTTTTAAATTGAAATAAGTGACACAAACTTGAAACATTTTATGGATTTTAATTATATGCTCACATATGTTTTTAATATTCATATGTACCACTGGAGGATCGTAGATTGAACTCAAGGTTGCGGCTTCTGGAGAAATATAGATCGGAATGTCTAAAAGACGAGGTTGTAGGAATAATTGAAGCACCAATGTATATAGGTAGAAACGACCGTGACGATAAGATACGTGAGATCGATTGTAGGATCTAGGCTCGTTCTTTCCGAGGACAATACGAGATCACAATAGAAAATTTCAACCTGCGTTAGACAATCTTTAGGTAGGTTATGGTGCATTGCACCCCCTGCCACCCACCAACTAGGTGAATTGCAGGGTAACATGTAGAATTACTCTCTCTTTATATATAGATACATTTACACTCCCAGGCATATCTTTAATTTGCTGAAGAATATTCTCTTTATTCTGAAAATCTTAAAATACCAACGGTGCACATTCCAAAACGCTTCTTTCAGTTAGTTTCCGTTGCTGAATAGTTTTGCTTCACCGTGCTGAGCAATGGTTTTGTAAATAGCGAAACTAGCAGAAACCAAATTAGACGCTCCGCTAAGAAATTTATCAAAGACTGGAAACGCTTAATTAGCAACTCGAGTGTTCTTTTTTCTACAAGCCACCTGACATTCATGTCATAGCGTCCCTTCATACACCGAGTTCTGCTTACTTTACTATCGCCAATCTTAACTCATAATGCTTTATCGTTATTTTTAATCACGCCTTAACTTCCATCCCTCCAATCTTGAAAACTGCCATTTCCTTCGCCAGAAAAATCTATTTTCTTAATTTTTCGATTCCTCCATTATTACAGGGTGTAAAAATGAAATCGATAAACACAAAAAACCGCTCAATCGTAAATAGCTCGTCAAACAGCTATGGCTATTACTTAAATGACAGTAAATTAGTAAGAGACAATCATTGATTTGTTTTCAGTGTCTTGTTGTCGTGGCAACCAAAATCTTCTCGCGTGCCATAGGTTCGCCGTCACTGCTCTATATCAACTGCAGATTGATGTCTTTCAACTTCAGATATTAAATGCTAATCGTGATAAAATATACCATGCTTATGATTCTAGCTATCAATATTTCAGGGTATTTCTAGTAGTAATTTTTCAGTAATTAAATCCTGAAGTATGTTTGGATAGTTAACTGCTGATTTCAAACGTGCTAAAATATTTTATAGCACTACAACAGCATAAAATATACATCTACATCTACAAGTTACCCTGCAATTCACCTAGTTGGTGGGAGGCAGGGGGTGCAATGCACCAAATCCTACCTAAAGATTTTCTAACGCAATTCGAAATTTCCTATTGTGATCTCGTATTGTCCTCGGAAAGAACGAGCCTAGATAACGCCCCGTCCTACAATCGATCTCACGTATTTTATCGTCTCGATCATTTCTACTTATATACGTGGGTGCTTCAGTTATTCCCACAACCTCCTCTTTTAGACATTCCGATCTATATTTCTCCAGAAGTCTCAAACTTGAGTTCAATCTACGGTCCTCCAGTGATACCCAGTTCAAATCGCTCAGTAAAGAGGTGACTCTTTCCTTCTGTTCGTACTTTTGTTTTACAAATCTGGCTGCTCTGCGCTGTACTCTTTCTAGTTGAATTATGTGTCCCTTCTCGTACGGATCCCATATGCTCGCTGCGTATTCCACTTGTGGTCTTACCAGTGATAAGTAGCATGTTTCACGTACTTTCTCTGTAGTGTTCCGTACTATTTTACCTATGAATGCCAGTTTCTTGTTGGCCGCGCCTATAACTCGACGAATGTGCATGTCCCACGAAAGATCTCGACAAATGGTTACTCCTAAATATTTTACATACTCAGCTTGTCGAATGCTCATTTCATCTACGATATTTTATACTCAAAAGCTAAATATTTGTTCATACTTTTCCAGAACGTGACTGCGGCACATTTCGTGTAATTAATTTCAATTTGCCGTTCTTTGCATCACACTGAAAAGGCTCTTAAGTCTTCACGCAGTGACTGATGACCCTCCTGGTTTTTTATTTCTTCATATAGAACAGTATCATCGGCGAAAAGCCTAATTTTACTATGCACAACCGAGCAGATATCATTTACATAGATTGAGAAAAGCAGAGGGCCCAATACACTTCCCTGAGGATCACCCGAAGCAAATTGAACGGGGAACGAGCATTTCCCATCGATGACACCTATCTGTTCCCTATTCGAGAGGAAGTCTCTCACCCAACCGACAACTTTCGAATTTATACCACATTGACCTAACTTCGCAATTAATTTCCTATGAGATACTTTATCGAACGCCTTCCTGAAATCAATGAATATGGCATCGACCTGAGTATTTTTCTCTCCGCATCGCAACAAATCGTCCACGAACAGACCGAGCTGCGTTTCGCATGATCTACCTCTCCGGAATCCGTGTTGGCATCCGCTAAGCAATGAATGATTATCTAAGTAGCGCATTGCAGAGCTTAAGACTATGTGCTCAAGTATCTTGCACGATAATGAGGTTAAGGATATCGGCCTATAATTTTCAGGGTTCTCTTTGTCGCGTCCCTTATGGATGGGAGTAACGTGTGCTACCTTCCAATCTTTAGGAACTACTCCTTCCCTGATGGTTTTCTCGAATATAATTTTCAAATACGGCGCGATTTCAGCAGCTAATTCTTTCATTACACGCGCGGGAATTTCCTCCGGTCCACGAGATTTATTTGGCTTAATTGAATGAAGTTGGAGCGCGATGCCATTTTCCGAAAATACCAAATCTTCCATTGAATCGCCCTGATGAATAGGAGTAGGAGTTTCACATTCATCGTCTTTACGAGTAAAAGCTTTCTGAAAGTGTTGATATAATAGGTTTGCTTTCTCCATACTATCGTGAACTACGTTTCCCATTTCCGATCGCAATGGCGCAATAGTGGGGCCCCTACCTTGAACTTCCCTGACGTAAGACCAAAATGCTTTCGGGTTCTCTTTCAAGTTATCTTGTAAAGCCTTCCTTTTATAATTGTTAAACGCATTACGCATTGCTACTCTGGCTATGGGGCGCGCATCCTTGTATTGCTGCCTTATTGTTGCAATCTGTTCGACCGTAGCTGTTGAGGATGTGTTATTTACGCGAGAGTGGAATTTTCTTTGCCGTCGGAGAGCGCTCCTAACTTCCTGGTTGTACCATCTAGGTTCTGCACTATCACGCTTCAGTTTGCTTGGAATAACTTTATCTGTACACTCTCGCATCATATCTCTGAACATGCACCAGGATTCCTCCGCGTCTGCGCTATCGGTTACCTCGCAGAAATTAGTATATTTATTTCGCAGAAAAGACCTAAATCTTGTGAAATCGGCTTTGGCGAATACATAAAGTTTTCTTTTGGTCTTAACCTCTTTCTCAATAGTTAACTGAAATTCCACGTACACTGCCTTGTGATCGCTTATTACCTCAGCATTAGATACCCTATTCATACGCTCAGGAAGATTAGTAGCAAGTAAATCTAATATATTATTAAATCTCGTTGGAAATCTCACTAACTGATACAATGAGTGCTTACCGAAAGTTTCTAGTAAAGCCAGGCACGATTCACGCTCTCTACCTCCGGGATAAAAGCAATTATGGCTCCAATCAATTGACGGAAGATTGAAATCGCCCCCAATTATAATGGCTTTATCTTATTAGACGAATTTAGCGTCGACACTTGTTTCTTCAGAGAATGAATAGTTTCCACGCTCGCATTTGGGGATCTATAAAAAGCGCATATATTTACAGTTTTTGAGTCTCTTCCTTTCACACGACACCAAACACTTTCGACTTCATCGTCGTTAATCTGTATTGGGTAACTTTCGTATTTATTGCTAACTGCTATAAAGACTCCACCTCCCGACCGAATACATCGATCTTTTCTGTAGACGCTATAGTCACGAGGAAAGATCTCCTGACTGGCTATGTCTACCGTAAGCCAACTTTCTGTGCCTATAACTACATCACCACGCAGACTGCGAATAAGATGTTCAAATTCGGCCTCCTTCCTGCGAATGCTGCGACAATTAACCGTAATGATTTTTAGTTTTTCGCTATGACTACGTAACGATACAAATGGAAATGTGAGATGGCGCAAGAGGAGGAAAATCCAAGCATTCCCGAAAACTGGAAAAAGTTTAAAAGTGAATGATCAGCGCATTGTCACGTGTGGGAACGAGGAATGTAAGTTGACGCTGCCACTGATTCGGGAGTTGACACAACGCTCAGCGTTTTCATTGAAAACACCTAATATCTTGCTTCTGATAAGGGTTGTTGTTTTCCAATTCAAGTTGTTCTTATGAGAATGACCTTAACTCATGAATCAAAGTTCCAAGTTTCAGATTTTCAATTGTACTCAAAGTCTTTACCTGGCTGTTGAAGTGAACGGACGTGCCTTTCACTTGCTCCTGCGAGCTCCTACGTAGCCTCGAGCGACTAGAGTAGCTGTAGCATTAGAGTAGCTGTAGTGTTAAGTAGAACTAACAATTTACTTTATTCTATTGTTATCCTTCGGTAATTTTATTTAACATTCGTTTAAGTTATGTAATTAGTTTTGTTATAACATCCACGTTATAGTTTTTATTTTTCTCTACCGTAATAGTTAACTTTTAAGCCTCGTAGTTTCTTGCTAGAAATTTCATTCTCCCTTTTAGAAAATAATATTTATATCATAGTAGTTATTGTGTATTAGCATATTCTCGTTACATTTGTAAGGTTGTTTTAGTTTTACGCTCCATAGTATTTATATTTTTCGTTGTTGTGTACTATCATCTCCTGTGCGTGATCTAACCTTGTTTGTGTTGTTTACGCCTTTCACTTTATACCTGCGCTTGACCCTTTCTCGTACGCTACACGAAGAGCGTCCCCGCTTTAAAACAGACCAAATTCTTTAGCCTTATCCCATTTCAGCTTTTGTTTTTATATTGTAACTCTTTTGCGTTAGTATATAAATTAGGTAAGTTTAGGATGGCTTCACCGAGGACTCCCGTTTCCTCCTTCTTGTGCGCCGCTGGTTGCGAGGCCATGAGGGCTCGAATCACGGAGCTGGAGAGGGTGGTTGCGGACCTCCTTCAGAGGGTGGAAAGGTCCGAGGCAGCCTTGGTTCGTGTGGGGGGTGCGGGGTCATCCCTGAAAGCTCGCCGCGCCAAATTGGCGGCCCGGGTTCGCCTGGGTGCGGCAGCCGGTAGAGTGATCGGGGTTGACTCTGACTCCTTACCGCGGGCGGAGGGTCCTCGGGCTGAGAAATCCGATGAGTGGAGAGTGGTGTCCACTCGGGGAGATCGTGGGGTGGTGCTGCGGAGGCAGGGAGTTGGGAATGCTTCGGCTGACTCGCTTCCTGTCAGTAATAGGTTCGAGGTGTTGTCGGAGGACGACTCCACGGCCATTGCGCCCGTACCCACTCCCGTCTCTTCGATGGAGGCCGGGCCCAAGGGGAGTCGGTTTGGGAAGGGAGGGTTGTTAGTGTTAGGTAGCTCTAACGTTCGGCGTGTAATGGCACCCCTGTTATCCAGTGCCCGCCGGGAGGGAGTTGAAGAGCGGGTCTTCTCCAGATGTATATCAGGAGGCACGGTGCCGCAAGTGACCAACACGGTGAGAGAAGCGGTAGTGGCAACAGGTTGCTCTCGGCTGCGGGTGGTGGCCCATGTTGGGACTAACGACGCCTCGAAGCGCAGGTCCGAGGAGATTTTAAGTTCTTTTAAGGACTTGGCCTCTGAGGTTGCTCGTGTCCGAGAGGAGTCGGGTTCCGATGTGCGGCTTACTGTCTGCAGTATAGTCCCTAGGATTGACCGCGGTTCTGAGGTTTGGAGTAGAGTTGAAGGTCTGAACCGAAGGCTGTGGAATTTCTGTCGGGACTTGGGAGTGGACTTCGTCGACCTACGACCGAATATCGAATCGTGCAGGGCACCACTGGATCACTCTGGTGTTCACTACACGCCCGAATCGGCTCAGAGAGTAGCGAGTAGGATTCTCGAGCACAGTAGGGATTTTTTAGGCTAGAGAGTAGGGCAGGGTGTAGGTCAGTTTTGGGTCAGGGGATAATCGATGCATTTGTAGAAAATAAGAATCCCGCAAGATTATCTAATGATAGAATATACACCGAGCGTGACATGCAGCACCAATTTCGCGATAGGTCATTGATAGAATGTTCCGTTAAGGGCGCGACGGGTCGCATTTCCAATTTTGATGCGACGCCATACAGTCGTGGGAGTGATTGTGGTGGGAGCGCATGTAGTTTTAGAGTGGAAGAGAAAGTCAAGGGTGAGATTAGCATGCGAAGTGCTAGTGAGAAATTAAACGTCGTCGTACTGAACTGTCGCAGCATCCGTAGGAAAATTGCTGAGTTCGAGCATGTTATTCGCAGTCTGCATGCCGACGTCGTGATAGGCACAGAAAGTTGGCTAACGGATGAAATTCAGAGTCAGGAGATATTTCCTAGAGACTATCGTGTCTATAGAAAAGATCGCGCTAATAGATCCGGCGGGGGAGTTTTCATAGCGGTTAGCGATAAGTACGATAGCAGTGAGATTCCGATAAGTGACGAGGATATCGAGAGTGTTTGGTGCCGCATAGGTAAAGATGGCTCCAAAAAGGTGTTCATATGCTCGTTTTACAGGACACCTAACGCTGGTGTAGATTGTATTTTAAGTCTCGAGAAGCAATTATCAAAGCTTAGACTGATAAATCAAGATGGTATCGTTATAGTCGGTGGTGACTTTAACTTACACTCAATTGATTGGGAAAATCTATGTTTCGAATCTAGAGGTAAAGAACGCGAATCCTGTGAGGCATTAATCGAAACATTCTGCGAGCACTCTCTCCTTCAATTAGTCAGAAAGCCAACACGATCGGGAAACATATTAGATTTATTAGCAACTAACGTCCCAGAAAGAATAAACAAAGTCACCATTGAAGATGGGATAAGTGATCATCAGGCCGTATATGCAGAGTGTAAGTTGAAAATCGAGAGGCACCCCAAGCCTCAAAGAAAGTTTTATATATTTGCTAGGGCAAACTTTTCAAGCTTCAGGTCGCGCCTACGAGAAATACTACCTGGCTTCCGTGATATGACCGAACGATCAGGTGCTGAGTCGTCATGGAAACTATTCAAGGATATAATGCTAGAGAGTATCGATAAGTACATTCCAATTAAATCGAAGGTCGACAATAAAGAGCCACGTTGGTACAATAAGCAAGTTAGGAGTGCGCTTAGGCGTCAGAGAATAAGCCACGCGAAAATAAAAAATATGCCGTCTACATCATCCGATGAATATAGAGCAACTAAAGTTAAGACGTATAAGGAATCCCGCGCTAAAGCGAGAACTACTATGCGCGAGGCTTTTACTAACTTCCGGAATAAGGTATTAAATAATTATTTGAAGGAGGACCCTAAAGCGTTTTGGTCCTATGTGAGAGAGGTCCAAGGTAGAGGCCCTACAATACCTTCCCTGCGTAATGACTCGGGTGACGTTATTCATGATAGCGTAGAGAAAGCCAACCTGTTAAACGGTCATTTTGTAAAAGCATTCACAGCCGTCAGCGACCATTGCGTACATTATGCACCCGCAATAAGGGGGGACCTGATGGACGATATAGTATTTTCTGAGGTAGGAATAGCAAAGCAATTAAGTTCCATCAGACATAACAAAGCCACTGGCCCCGAAGAAATTCCTGCTCGCGTTTTAAAAGAATTAGCAGATGAAATAGCACCTTTTCTTCGGATAATCTTCGAGAAATCCATTTCTCGCGCAGAGGTCCCTAGCGACTGGAGGTTAGCGCACGTTACCTCAATTCATAAGGGCGGAGACAAGGAGAACCCAGAAAATTACAGGCCGATTTCTTTAACTTCGATATCGTGTAAGATTCTCGAACATATACTCGTTAGCAACATAATGCGATTTCTTGATAGTAATTTATTGTTAGATGATTGTCAACACGGCTTCAGGAAAGGTAGGTCATGTGATACTCAGCTCGGTCTTTTTGTTAATTGTTTACTGAGAAGCGGAGAAAAGAATACGCAGGTCGATGCCATCTCCTTAGATTTTAGGAAAGCCTTTGATAAGGTACCTCACAGGAAGTTAATAACGAAATTAGAAACCTTAGGCGTAAATTCTAAAATCGTTAGTTGGATCCGTGAATTTTTAAATCATAGGAAGCAGATGGTTGTTATAGATGGGAAATCTTCGAACTTAGTGGAGGTTGTCTCTGGCGTTCCACAGGGTAGTGTAATTGGTCCGTTATTATTTCTAATTTATATAAACGATATCAGCTCAGTAGTCAAAAGTAAAATTAGGCTTTTCGCGGACGACACCGTCATCTATAGAGAAATAAGCAATCCGGAAGACCACCAGTATCTCCAAAATGACCTAGAAGCTATTTCTGCATGGTGTAAGGAATGGCAGTTAGAGATAAACCAAAAGAAAAGCTGCGTCATCAACTTCTGGAGAACCAAGAGTATCTCGTTGAATAATAATTATTCGTTTGACGGAGTAGAGATTCCAGTTTCAGACTCGATTAAATACCTCGGAGTCACGATCCATCGTGATCTCTCTTGGGACACCCACATTCGCCGATTGATAGGTGCCGCTAACAAAAAGCTGGCCTTTATAGGGAGAATAGTTCGAAATAGCTCCGAAAAAGTGAAAGAATTATGCTATTTATCCTTGGTTCGACCGCAGGTCGAATATGCTTCAGCTGTGTGGGATCCTTACGAAAAGGGACTCACTAACGAGATAGAAAAGGTTCAGCGCAGGGCAGCTAGATTTGTAAAGAGGAATTACGATAGTAAACAAAGCGTAACATCATTAATAGAAAATCTGAAATGGACATCGTTAGAGGAACGTAGGCTGCAGGCTAGAATTAAACTACTGGAAAAATTTATGTCGGAGGGACTAGCGAATGAGGTAGTAGGACTTATCAGAAGCCCGACGTATTTCGGAAGGCAGGACAGTGAGGATAAGATTCGCGAGATTGACTGCAGAACGGAGCGATATAGAGGATCGTTTTTCCCTAGGACGATAAGAGACCATAATAGGAAGAGATAACGTAGGAAAACTATGGACCCTTGGTGCACTGCACCCCCTGCCATCCACCGAAAAGGTGACTTGCAGGGTATAATGTAGATGTAGATGTAGATGTAGATCACAAATGCTATAATACATTAAATTAACAATGGAAGAAAAAATGGATCAGTAATCATTTATATGCAAACTTCATAGGGTCACCTGGGACAAAAGATAGAGCTGAAAACTTGTCAGTTTACGGAGATACTTGCGGATATAAACTTGCTAAAATCAGTCATGAGTTGTTCGTAGACGGCACGGAAAGAGCAATTCATCAAAAGCATAAAAATTTTCAGCTTTATCTCTGTGAACCAAAGTCAGATCGCAAACTTCTCACCAAAGGCGACGAGATTTAGGGGATTTCTCTGAAGTCAATTGATAGAAATAGAAAAAATTTAATTCTCAAAAAAGTAATGTAAGTTAGTGTAAAATTTCCAATAAATTAGAATAACCATGACTGTTTTGTGCTAAGTTATATTAAATTTTTATATCTAAGTTTTATAAAACGTTATTCCACAATGTTACGGTTTCCTCGGTTGATTTCATTTGATATAAATAGTCTTATAAACCTTCCTATATCCATAATTAGTGTCCTAAATATTTGGTATGGCATGTTGGTTTATCTTTATTGAAATGTATTTAATTACAAACTCACAAAAGAGTGGATGGCACCGCAGCCCGTGCAAACACTCATTTGATAATGGCTCAATAAAAACCGCTAGAAAAGTATCTTATACGTCTACATCTACATATTACCCTGCAAGTCACCTTGACGGTGGATGGCAGGGGGTGTCGCGCACCAAGTTCCTAACTAATTATTATTCACAGTTATCTATTGTGGTCACGTATTGTCCTAGGGAAAAAGGACTCCTTATACCTCTCCGTCCTACTATCTATTTCGCGAATCTTGTCGTCATTATCCCTCCGTCCGATATACGTTGGTTGTCGAATAATATCCTTCATTTCATTTACGAATATCTCCGACCTATATTTATCTAGAAGTTTAAGTCTCGCCTGTAATCTACGATCTTTCAACGATGGCCAACTCAACTCATCAATGAGTAACGTAACGCTCTGTTTTTTATCGTAATTCTTTTTCACGAATCTAGCTGCTCGCCGCTGTATTTTTTCTAAATCCTTTATGAGTCCCCTCTGATATGGATCCCAAACCGCTGCTGCGTATTCCATTTGAGGTCTAACCAACGATACATAACAGGATTCTCTCACCTTTTCCGTGCTTTTCCTGACTATACTAGTGCAGTTGCCCGTCAAAAATGAGGGGTTCAAATTAATAAAAAACGGAATTAAAATTTTTAACTTTAAATAAATTTTTTTAACAAACATTATTTATATTGATTTTGTTTCTCACAGCATTCGGTTGTCAAAATAAACAAATGAGCGATTTCGGAAAAAGAAGAATAGAATAAAGGACTCAGTTCGTGGCTGGCTGTCGAAGGGTAAGGACGTGCCTTTCACTTCCTCCTGCAAGAGCTTCTGACCTGCGGGTGACCGGCGCTTTAATAGCAGTAGCTGTAGAGTAGCTGTAGCAGCTGTCCTTCCGTAGCTGTATCGTTGTGTAGCAGTAGAAGTAGAGTCGAAGTAACCGTACTGATAAGTAGAACTAACATTTATTTATATTGTTTATTGTAGTATCTCTTAATTCTAATATCGTCATTTTTCAGTAGTATTTTTCTAGCACTTGCTTTAAAAAAACTCATATTCAGGTAGTAATTGTTTCTGTAAGAACTCTACGCTGTTTGTGTACTAACTTAACTTGTTTTAACTTGATTATCGCTGTTGGTGTACTAATTTAAATTGTTTTAACGCTTGCTTGTGTGTATATCTTGCCTGTTCGCTAACGTTGTTTGTGCGGTGAGTCAGCGTTTCCCTTTCACTTTTTACCTGCGTTCCTCTCTAGCGTAGACCTTAAGTCCACGAATTAGTTAGTCACTTAGTATAACCTTAGCTTGAAGTTTAATTTAATTCGCAGCTAGTACAGATTAGTGTTTAGGATGGCTTCACCTAGGATTCCCGTTTCCTCCTTTCTATGCGACGCTGATTTCGAGGGAATGAGGTCTCGAATCACGGAGCTGGTAAGAGAGGTTACGGACCTCCGTCGGAGGGTGGCAAGAGCGGAGTCGGCCCTTGTTCGTGTTGGGAGAACGCATCCATCCCCGAGAACTCACCGCGCCATGATGGCGACTCGGGTGCGCTCGAGTGCGAAAGTCGGTGGTGTGATCGAGGGTGTTTGTGGGACCTCTTCGGGGGCTGGGGTCGCTCCAATCCTGAAACCCAACGATTGGAGAGTGGTCTCCAACCGGGGGGATCGTGGGGTGGTCCTGCGAAGGCTAGGAGCTGGGAATGCCTCGGCAGACCCTCTTCCAGTTTGCAATCGGTTCGCGGCGTTGTCGGAGGACGACACTTCGGCCGATGCTCTCGCATCCGCTCCCGTCTCTTTGGCGGAGGCTGGATCTATGGGAAGTCGGGGTGGGAAGGGAGGGCTCCTAGTAATAGGTAGTTCTAATGTCCGGCGTGTTATGGCTCCCTTGCTAACTCGGGCCCGCCGGGAGGGAGTGGCTGAGCGGGTGTTCTCTAGGTGTATACCAGGAGGAACGGTCCCCCAAGTGACGAGGGCGGTACGGGAGTCGGTGGAGTCAACGGGTTGCTCTAGGCTGCGGATGGTGGTCCATGTTGGGACTAACGACGCCTCGAAGCGCGGGTCCGAGGAGATTCTAAGTTCTTTTGAGGACTTGGTCGCCGAGGTCACTCGTGTCCGAGAGGAGTCGGGTTCTGATGTGCGGCTCACCATTTGTAGTATTGTCCCGCGGATTGACTGTGGTTCGGAGGTTTGGAGCCGCGTGGCGGGGCTAAACCAAAGGCTATGGAATTTCTGTGTGGGCATGGGAGTCGACTTTGTTGATCTCCGGCCGGTTCTCGGATCGTGTAGGGTACCCCTAAACGGCTCTGGAGTTCATTACACGACCGAGGCTTCACAGAGTGTAGCGTGTAGGATCTTCGACCATGGTAGGTCTTTTTTAGATTAGAGAGTAGGGTAGGGTGTAGGCGTATTAGGAGATTTCATAGGGGCATCGAGTGTAATACAGTTTCTGGTCGCAAAGTGAGAGAGTCCACCTGCGAAAGCCGTAATAGAGCAGTTAATGCTTCGGGCGATAACGAGAAATTAAATATTATAGTTTTAAACTGCCGCAGCATTCGTAGGAAGTCTGCCGAACTCGAACACGTAATTCGCACGTTGCATGCGGATGTAGTTATAGGTACGGAAAGTTGGCTCACTGAAGATATCGCTAGCCAAGAAATTTTTCCGAAAAGCTATAGAGTATACAGAAAAGACCGCGCCAATAGAATAGGTGGCGGAGTATTTTTGACAATAAGTGAAAAGTACGATAGTTGTCAGATCCCTATTATCGATGAAACGACCGAGAGCGTGTGGTGCCGCCTAGGTAAGGATAATTCGAAAAAGATATATTTATGCTCATTTTACAGACCACCTAATGCCAAAGTTGATTATATTTTAAGTTTAGAGAGGCAATTAGCCGAGCTTAGATCTATTATGAACGACGGTTACGTGATAATTGGAGGCGATTTTAACTTACCGTCAATCGATTGGGAAAACCTATGTTTCGTTACGGGAGGTAAAGAACGCGAATCGTGTGAAGCCTTAATTGACACGTTTCATGAATATTCCTTAATCCAGATGGTACAAAAAGCCACGCGTTCGGGCAATGTTCTCGACTTGCTTGCTTCTAACATCCCGCATAGGATAACTAAGGTATCCACAGAGGAGGGACTTAGCGACCATCGAGCTGTGTATGCGGAGTGCGAATTAAAGCTCAAAAGACATCCTAAGCCTCTTCGGAATGTATACGCTTTCGCCAAGGCCGACTTTAAAAGTTTCAGCTTACATCTCAAAAGTACCTTTGTCAGTTATCGTGAAAAGACAGAACGATTAGGTATGGAGCCATCATGGTTATTATTTAAGAATATACTAGGAAGAGGTATCAATAGATTTATCCCCAGTAAGTTAAAATCTGATAAGAAAGAACCTCGTTGGTTTAATAAGGAAGTCAGGATTGCCTTAAGACGACAGAGGCGTAGCCACGCAAAATTGAAAAACATACCTACCACCGCTTCCGATGAGTATCGCACAGCTATAGTCCATGAGTATAACAGTGCCCGCGTACTAGCGAGAAAAACCATGCGTAACGCATTTAACACCTTCCGGAATGAGGTATTAAATACAAAATTGAAGGAGGATCCAAAAGCGTTCTGGTCCTATGTAAGAGAAGTCAAGGGAGTGGGTCCTTCAATACCCTCCCTGCGATGTGATTCCGGAGACATCCTTCACGATGGGGAGGATAAAGCTAATCTACTAAACGTTTACTTCGCGAAGGCGTTCACGGCAGGTGGAAATATACTTAAAGATAATCTTATTTCCGATGGATGTACTCGGATGGATAATATTAAAATCTCTGAGGCAGGAATAGCGAAGCAACTGAGTGCGATAAAGCCCAACAAAAATCCTGGACCAGAAGGAATTCCCGCGCGTGTATTAAAAGAACTAGCAGAAGATATAGCTCCCTTCCTTCGGATAGTTTTCGAGAAATCTCTTACCCTCTGTGAGGTTCCTGATGATTGGAAACTAGCACACGTCACACCCATTCATAAGGGAGGTGACAAAGAAAACCCCGAAAATTATAGGCCGATTTCTCTAACATCATTATCATGTAAGATTTTGGAGCACATTATTGTTAGCAACACAATGCGTTATCTTGAGAGTAGATCGCTCTTAGTCAGCTGTCAACATGGCTTCAGAAAAGGTAGATCCTGTGACACCCAACTCGGTCTGTTTGTGAATGATGTTTTATCATGCGGCGAAAATAATAAGCAGGTCGATGCAGTGTTCCTTGATTTTAGAAAAGCTTTTGACAAGGTTCCCCACCGTAAGTTGTTATTAAAATTGGGAAATCTTGGCGTTAATGTTAAAGTCATTAACTGGGTTCGCGCTTTCCTTTGGAATAGAAAACAAAAAGTAGTCATCGATGGTAAGTCCTCGAGTGTGGCAGATGTAGTCTCTGGAGTGCCGCAGGGTAGTGTGATCGGACCTATGCTTTTCTTGCTTTATATAAACGACATCAGCTCAGTTGTAAAAAGTAATATCAGGCTTTTTGCGGATGACACCGTAGTCTATAGAGAAATTAGTGGTCCTAGCGACCATCGTCAGCTTCAGGATGATCTGGATGCGTTATCTGTTTGGTGCAAGGAATGGCAGCTAGAAATCAATCAGAAAAAGAGTAACGTTCTAAACTTTTGGAAATCTAGAAGCCCATCGTCCGTGTTTACCTACTCGATAGATGGTGAGATCATTCCTGTTTCGGAATCCGTGAAATACCTCGGGGTAACCTTGAATCGTGACCTGTCTTGGGACACCCACATAAGACGAGTGATAGGTGCGGCAAATAAGAAGTTGGCTTTTGTGCGTAGGATAGTCAGGAAAAGCACGGAAAAGGTGAGAGAATCCTGTTATTTATCGTTGGTTAGACCTCAAATGGAATACGCAGCAGCGGTTTGGGATCCATATCAGAGGGGACTCATAAAGGATTTAGAAAAAATACAGCGGCGAGCAGCTAGATTCGTGAAAAAGAATTACGATAAAAAACAGAGCGTTACGTTACTCATTGATGAGTTGAGTTGGCCATCGTTGAAAGATCGTAGATTACAGGCGAGACTTAAACTTCTAGATAAATATAGGTCGGAGATATTCGTAAATGAAATGAAGGATATTATTCGACAACCAACGTATATCGGACGGAGGGATAATGACGACAAGATTCGCGAAATAGATAGTAGGACGGAGAGGTATAAGGAGTCCTTTTTCCCTAGGACAATACGTGACCACAATAGATAACAGTGAATAATAATTAGTTAGGAACTTGGTGCGCGGCACCCCCTGCCATCCACCGTCAAGGTGACTTGCAGGGTAATATGTAGATGTAGATGTAGATGTAGACTTTATTAATTTTTCTTTAAGATAGTTCAAATCGGATGATGGTAGGTCAGGTTTTTCCAATTTTAATGTCCAAAAGAGGAAAAGTCTGCACTACAAAAAGTAGATTTTTGAGTGTTATCTTACGAAGAATGGAAATATTACCCTGGAGTCGAACTGTGTAATTTGTTCGTGAAAGCAATTTTTCGGCAAAACATTTTTGTTTAAATAAATTATTTCTGTCAATTTTCAGTTTTCTATCTACATCCTTGATTGATTTATTTGCGTTTTAATAGCTTGACACTCAGACCAACGGACGGACAAGATAGCCTTTTATTGTTACTTTTGTGATTCTTTGATTCTTTTAAACCTCTCTTTCCAAAACCGTCCTCAAGTCCTCCATTCTTCTACTTAACTCTCGTTTAGCTTACTAATTCGATTTTTAATATCTTTGAACAGTATTTCAGATTTTGAGGTATTCCTTATCGTAAATAACGCAACGAATGTTGTTTAAATTGATTGCTATGAAAATCATTTCCTCCTCCTTCCATCTTTCTCTCCTGCTCTTAATAAAAGCCTTCAAATCACGCTTAAACCTATATGGATTGAAGTAACAAGACGGATAAGTATACTCCATAAATGGAATACACAGAGATTTCATGGGAAATACGCATGAAAAGGTATCGAAAGATTGGGCGATTCTCGAATTTTTTATCTCCGAAACTATAAGTCGTAATTACATGGTCTCTGTAGTAAATGTTGTTCTCTATCCAAATAAAGTTTTTAATCTATACCTCACAGATTATATAAGAGCATGAGAGAGAAATATATGGATTTTTAATTGTAGTTTGCTGAGAGAACCGTCAAGGCAATCGATGTAAACAAAATATGCTATGTTTTGCTCGGGACTTTCTCGAATTTTTATCTACGAAGCCATAACTCGTAATTATGTGGTCTCGGGGACTGTCTTGTAATAAGTGTTGTTCTCTATCCGAATATATTTTCTAAACTATACCTCATACATCATTCAAAGGCGTGGGATAGAAAAAATTGGATTTTAATTGTTGTTTGCCGAGAGAACCGCCTTAGAGATCGATGTAAACAAAATACGCGATGCTTTGCTCGGGATTTTCTAGAATTTCTATCTCTGAAACTATAACTCGTAAGTATGTATACTTTCTTGTAGAAAATGTTGTTCTCTATCTGAATAATTATTTTAATCTATACCTTACAGACCATATAAGAGCTAGGGAGACAAAAGTTTGGTATTTCATTGCAGCTTGACGTATGGCATTTAACGAGATACTCATCATCATCATCATAATCATCATCATCATGCTGCTGTCCGAAAGAGGAATGGGGTCCCAGTCCAGATCATTTTCCTTAAGTTAATGTGTACCGATATATATATATATATATATATATATATATATATATATATATATATATATATATATATATCATCATGCTGCTGTCCGAAGACAGGTTATAGCTGAATCGCTGCCTCCATCTCTCTCTCTCCCTAGAAGCCTCTTTTATACCTATATAAGTACTATATTCCTGCTTTATATTCTCTAATATTCCTTTTCTTTTTCTCCCTCTTCCTCTTCTTCCCCTAATTTTGCCTTCTAAGATAGTCCTTTGTAAACACTGTCTTCTCAATATAGGCCCTATCCAATTTGCTTTTATTTTCCTGTATGTTTTTATTAGCATCCTTTCTTCTCCCACCAGTTCTAATACTTCTTCGTTCCTCTTCCTCTCTGCCCATTTCACTTTCATCATCCTCCTCCATACCCATGTCTCAAAACTTTTTAAATATTTTCCTCCTTTCTCCTTTCTGTCCACGTCTCTGCACCATAAAGAGCTATGTTCCATATGTAGCATTTCGCCAATTTCTTTCTTGTTTCTAAATTTATTTTCTTGCTTGTGAGAAGCTCCTTCTTCTCGTTAAATGCTGCTTTTGGCATTACAATCCTACTTCTGATGTCCTATGTACTACATCCATCCTGCGCTAAAATACTGCCCAGATATTTTAAACTTCTTACTTGTTCCAATTTTTGGCCATTTACCATGATATTTAATTATTTATGTTCCTTTGAAACCACCATGACTTTCGTATTTTCGGCATTGATCTTCATTCCATATTGTTGGCCAACCTACACTAGTCTGCCTGTCATCCTCTGAAGTTCTTTCTCGTCTTCTGCTATTAATCCCTGATCATCTGCGTATTTAATCGTGGTAATACTTTCACCTCCTATCTTAAATCCTTTCTCTTCCATCAACGAGATACTAGTATAAGTTTATTAAAGTAATTATGTAAAGTGGAAGTTCCAATTGACGAAAGAACGCCTAAAAACAGGATTTCGCGGTTTAACAATGTACTTGGTAGGCAAGGCAATATCCCGTTAAATTGCAAAGATTTTTCCAAAATATACCATTCAAACGATTAGCATGAGCGATTTCGAGCTGAAGGCGAAAAAATACGAATAGAATAGATTGATATATAGATATGCGTCTTTATTTGGGCGAGATTGAGACTAAGCAGTCTCTTATTCCATTTAACCCATAAGATGCGTGAAAATGTTTTCAATAAAAAATTGAGCTTCGATCTTCCGATTTGGACCATTCTAAGTCCAAATCGGAAGATCGAAGCTCAATTTTTTATAATTTATTTCCCAAAGAAGAAAAGCTTTCACGTCGAAAAGTCCATTTTTACGTGTTACCTTATGAGAAATAGAAATAACGAGCGGAATTACCCGTTGAACATCAACGGGACTTTGTGGTGTGATTAAAATAGAACTTCTGAGGTGTGTGTGTGTAAAAACTTATATATATATATTGTAAATGTAATTGTTTGAATAAATAATAAATTCCTGACAATCATTTGAATTCTCCTAGAAAATAAAGCGCTTGAAATTTATTACATTTTGGCATCAATATACGACTTGATTTGCCACTCTTTGGCTCCGTTATTCTTCCTCTTCGCATGTTTACTGAATAATAATATTCTTCAATTATTAACGTTACAATCTATTAAGTTTGACATTGCGCAAAGCAAATAACACAACTCTTTCGTCTATTTGAAGGCTTAATAGACGCTAATTTATCGGAGGCAACAAGGAGGTTCGCCTTGGCAACACCCGGAAAGAGTACGAAAAAGTCATACAATTTCGAAAAGAAATGCGTGTTTCTGACAAATTATTCCGTGTAACATCTAAACATCGCAAGAATAAGATATTTTATAGTTTTAGCCGTAGAATAAAATAAGAATGGAGAAATTCGGTCCATATTTACATATTTTTATGAATAAAGGAAATAAACGTTGCACCTTGAAAAATCGAAAATCCCGTGTAAACTTATGGGAAAATATAATTGTCTCCCGGAGTCGAATCAGGGACTTTTTCCGGGATGTTTGATTTTTCTAGAGACCACCTCATGGGGGTTTAACGATTATGAAAGTTTCAGCTCTTAATTTCATTGGAAAATGTCCGAAAATACCGGGACGGACAGAGATTTTATTTTTGTATTAAGTAAACTCAATTTTTATTATGTAATTTGGGTATTATTCATTGAGCTGTGATGGGGACCCACTGCCACCGGGACCTGCTCCCAATTGTAGCGTTTATGTGAATAATAATAATAATAAAACGTAGAGACGGACATTTGAGAGGATTCTCTGGAATCGAACCCGCGTCGATTTTACAAATATTTTTTCGTTAATCACTTTTTTTTGTGAATCCTGGAAAATTTCGAACTATTATCCCTTACCGTTTTTGTGATATAATTAATATCGGCGTGGTTGAAGTTGTTGCATACGGAGTAAGAGAAATATATAAAAGACTAGCGTAATTGCCCGTCAAATATGATGGGTATGCGTGAATTAAGTATTAAGTTAAAATTGAAATAAAAATTAAATAAACCAACTTTTATATGCATTAAAAGTAAGCAATAAATATATAATTCACATAATTGAGTGTTTTAAAGAGTAAAACTAGTTTTGGGCGAATAGAAATTGTTTGACAAAGTAATACATTACGCTATACAATTCTTACAAACCCAAAATTATTTTTAATCTATGTAACGTTTCATTTTGTCTCTCTCTCCCTCCTTAATTGGTATTTCTATTATTGTTACTTAGTCATTAGCATATACTGTAGCATTACTTCTCCTCTGTGTGCTTTTTCCTGTTTGAATTAATCAACTTATCGTAGCTCTTCTCAACCACCTCTTTACCTGAATCATCCACTGCACTTTGCTGTCTAGATTATTCGATCACACCGCAAAATGTCTTTCATTGAGCCTTCCACCGAAATTTCTCTTCAGTTTAATTCTACTCTTAACCCAAATGCACCAGCCTTCCTCCCGTCACACCACAGGGTGCCATACCCAAACCCTAGTGCCCCTGAATTTTTCCCACAGGTCAGACCAACCATCCACAGACGAACTCATTATCACACTCCTCATCTTACCACCAACCGTCCGCCCCCTCCCCATAATGGCATTCCCCACCCATTCCAGTTCCAACACATTCTCTTCTTGCAAAAGAACTTGAACCTTTTCCTCGATCCTTTCAACTTATCTATCTTAACGCCCAAAGCCTTGTCCCCCACTTCGACGAACTGCGCTCACTACTCCCGCCCAACGATCTACATGCTATTACCATTTCCGAGACGTGGATGCAACCCGCTATCTCGAGCTCTTCTGTAGAAATACCCGGCTATAACTTGTTTCGCAATGATAAGATAGGGAAAGGAGGAGGAAGAGTAGGAATCTACATCCGTAAAGACCTTACTTGCAAAGTAATCGCCACCAGCGACGCACAAAGCTGAATATCTCTTCCTTGAAGTAGTCGTCAATTTAAAAAAAATTCTGTTAGGAATCGTTTATCGTCCTCCAAAAAATGGTTATCTATCTGAAATTGACGAGACCATCGCCAACTTAAAACAAGATTATGAACACATAATCATATCTGGTGACTTTAATGCCAATATTGCCCCAAGGTCCTCCGATGCAGTCTTTTTTAAAAATCTCTTTTGCATCGCACAACCTCAGCATACTACCATTAAAACCAACAAATAACTCCAAAAACTCATCAACTTGGATTGATATATTAGTTACCGCTAACCCAGATAAAGTTTGCACCCATGGTCAACTACCCGTCCCGGGAATTTCATCCCATGACTTAATTTTTCTAGCCTACTCCCTAAACTCTCCGAAATTTCAGCAGAAATTCATCTCTCACACGAAATTTTAAAAACCTTGATTATGTTAGTCTAACTCCCGAAGCACACCATTGAATATGCTGACGACATAGACGCAAAAGTTGAATCACTTAACACTTTTCTTTTACATTTAATCGATAAATACGCGACCATCAAAACCACACGTGTCTCTAAACCTCGCGCCCCGTGGATAACGGCCGGCATAAAACTATTGATGGCACGACGCGATTCAATTTTCCGTCTCTTCAAATAAAATAAATCTACATCTACATATTACCCTGCAAGTCACCTTGACGGTGGATGGCAGGGGGTGCCGCGCACCAAGTTCCTAACTAATTATCATTCACTGTTATCTATTGTGGTCACGTGTCCTAGAGAAAAAGGACTCCTTATACCTCTCTGTCCTACTATCTATTTCGCGAATCTTGTCCTCATTATCCCTCCGTCCGATATACTTTGTTTGTCGATTAATATCCTCCAGTGTGAGTAGCAGCAAGGATCTTTTCATATGTGCCCCGGATGGAAAGACTCATAACGTAGTTCACAGAGAGGTATTGGCATAGGTAACCCGAGCAACGCCGGGTAATACAGCTTTTGTTTTTGTGTAAACTGAATAATTTTATATTTATCCTTTATACCTTAAACTCACCCCAAGGTAATAAATACAATTTCAAACAAGTTCAGAAATTGTCGGACTTGGACTAAAACGATTATGCGCAAGGCATTAATGAACTTCAAGAAAAAGATTCTCTGTGAACATCTAAACGAAAATCCCAAAATCTTTTGGTCTTATGTTAGAGAAGTTCAAGATCGACGCCCAAGTTTTTAGTTAAAATCGGTCAAACGAAAGTGGGTATTTACTCGTCATTTTTGAGATATCTGCTTTAATATTTGATAAATGTAAAAAAGTGCTGGAATAAAAGTTGCAGGAAATTACATTTTCTATAACCTTTGTTCGAAACATATTCACATATAATGCATTGTTGAAGAGATATTTTAAAAACTAAATATTTTAGCTACTACCTACCGCCGACTATTGTAAACCCTTTACGCTACTTTTTATTTTCTTAATTGTTGGAGCTTTCTACATCTACATCTACAAGTTACCCTGCAATTCACCAAGTTGGTGGGTGGCAGGGGGTGCAATGCACCAAATCCTACCTAAAGATTGTCTAACGCAATTCGAAATTTCCTATTGTGATCTCTTATTGTCCTTGGAAAGAACGAGCCTAGATAACGCTCCGTCCTACAATCGATCTCACGTATTTTATCGTGTCGATCATTTCTACCTATATACGTCGGTGCCACAATTATTCCCACTACCTCCTCTTTTAGACATTCTGACCTATATTTCTCTAGAAGTTTCAACCTTGAATGCAATCTACGGTCCTTCAGTGATACCCAGTTCAAATCGCTCAATAAAGAGGTGACGCTTTCCTTATGTTCGTACTTTTGTTTTACAAATCTGGCTGCTCTGCGCTGTACTCTTTCTAGTTGAATTATGTGTCCTTTCTCGTACGGATCCCATATGCTCGCTGCGTATTCCACTTGTGGTCTTGTGGTCTTACCAGTGATAAGTAGCATGTTTCGCGTACTTTCTCTGTAGTGTTCCGTACTATTCTACCTATGAATGCCAGTTTCTTGTTGGCCGCGCCTATAACTCGACGAATGTGCATGTCCCACGAAAGATCTCGACAAATGGTTACTCCTAAATATTTTACATACTCAGCTTGTCGAATACTCATTTCATCTATTTTATATTCGAAACCTAAATCTTTGTTCTTACTTTTCTAGAACGTGACTGCGGCACATTTAGTATAATTAATTTCAATTTGCCGTTCTTTGCATCACGCTGAAATGGCTCTTAAGTCTTCACGCAGAGACTGATGGTCCTCCTGATTTTTTATTTCATTATATAGAACTGTGTCATCGGCGAAAAGCCTAATTTTACTACGAACAACCGAGCACATATCATTTACATAGATTAAGAAGAGCAGAGGGCCCAATACACTTCCCTGAGGAACACCCGAAGCAACTTTAACGGGGGACGAGTATTTCCCATCGATGACAACTATCTGTTCCCTATTCGAGAGGAAGTCTCTCACCCAACCGACAACTTTCGAATTGATACCACATTGTCCTAACTTCGCAATTAATTTCCTATGAGATACTTTATCGAACGCCTTCCTGAAATCAATGAATATGGCATTGACCTGAGTATTTTTCTCTCCGCATCGCAACAAATCGTCCACGAACAGGCCGAGCTGCGTTTCGCATGATCTACCTCTCCGGAATCCGTGTTGGCATCCGCTAAGCAATGAATGACTATCTAAATAGCGCATTACAGAGCTAAAGACTATGTGCTCAAGTATCTTGCACGATAATGAAGTTAAGGATATCGGCCTATAATTTTCGGGGTTCTCTCTGTCGCCACTCTTATGGATGGGCGTAACATGTGCCACCTTTCAATCTTTAGGAACTACTCCTTCCCTGATGGTTTTCTCGAATATAATTTTCAAATACGGCGCGATTTCAGCAGCTAATTCTTTCATTACACGCGCGGGAATTTTCTCCGGTCCAGGAGATTTATTTGGCTTAATTGAATGAAGTTGGAGCGCGATGCCATTTTCCGAAAATACCAAATCTTCCATCGAATCGCCCTGACGCATAGGAATAGGGGTTTCACATTCATCGTCATCACGAGTAAAAGCTTTGGGGCTATATCCAATATCAGAAGGCTACGGTTTGAGTTTATTTCTTTGTAAAGTCTACATTTTTCAGTTCCTTAAAATATTTATTATTATTTAACCTATTTGGAATTTTTAGAAATATTACAGGTATGGAGAAAGCCATGTGATGGCCACATCAGATTTTTTCAAGTGCATTTGTGTTTTATGAACTTCGCTTACAATAAAAACCTTTATATTCAAAATGATTTCAATTCCCCTTCAATGCTGTGCACTAGCCCAATCCTAAAAATATTATATGTACGTTTAAACTAGCGGTCTGAGGAAGATTTGGAGAATGTGTAATTCATGAAGAGGAAGTTGACGTACCAACTAACTTACGAGTCTAAAGTTATGATTTGCTTAATCTCTTGCTAAAATATATTCTTCTTAATGTCCATTTTTACCGCTATTACTTACCATAAAGCTTTTTTAATGTGGAAAAACATTGTTTTTAATTATCATAAAAAAATTATTTAATAATAAAAAACAATCTTTTATTAATATTATATTTAAGCAATACCGGTGTTTATAGATGTTATCGTGTAATTACTATTTAAAGTAATTTTTATCTATTAGATTTTTTAGTATCACTTAGATTGCAGTAGGGCGCCAAACTCCGTTGCGCTGGCGCTGCCTGCAATTCACCAATCTGGTGGGTGGCAGGGGGTGCAACGCACCAAGGCCCACCTAACAGTTATTACTCGCAGATTTTTCTTTCCTGTTATGGTCTCGTATTGTTCTCAGAAAGATTGGGCCTCTACAACGCTCCGTCCTACAATCGATCTCACGTATCCTATCGTGATGATGATATATGGGGGATGGGAGGAGGGATAGAGGGGAACAGGTAGTCAGAGAGAAGAATAATTTAAAAAATATCATTTTATAACGCTAAATACTGAAAGGAGAAGAAGGATGGGAAGCTATTTTTATTGCAATTTTACAATGACCTAACATCATCGACTTCCACCTCTTATTTCCTCCTATGCTTGTCCACTTATCTATTAAAGGAGAAGCTATTTATGATTGAATCGATTATTTCAGAAACTGCATGAGCCACCAATTCCTAATTTTACAGGGGAGACAAAAAACTATTCGATTAAGAAAATGCTGGTTGGATGATCTATTTTTTCCATAATTTATCAGCTGCAAGTACTTAATTCTTATGGTGTTATATTTTATCTACATTATTTGAATGAATTAAAAATATATATTTTAATGTTGTGACTCGTGTATTTTCTGCACTAACCAATGCGTGAAAGTTGTTTCTAAGGTAACACAATTTTATTAATCAAGTTTTTAATTTAATTAATTGTTTTTGATAATAAAATCGCGCAGCTCAGTGGTTAGAGCAGGGGTCGGCAACCTTTTCTGCATGGTGGGCCACATTCGTAATGTAAAATGCTTTGGAGAGCCGCATTGAGAGTCACGAGAGCGTCGCCGGGCCGCATGAGTATTTACATCCGAAGTTATCTGGAGATACCGTCGTCTCGTATTGGTAAAAATCATATGAAGATCATTTACTAGCGTTATATATATTCATCAGAAAAGGTTTTGAGGCCAAAATTTTACTGAAAAAAATACGGAATTTTCTGTTAAATCGTACCGATCACTTTTTGACTATGGCTTCACGGGCCACATAAAACGCTCTCGGGAGCCGCATCCGCCCCGCGGGCCGTATGTTGCCGACCCCTGGGTTAGAGCATCAAATATAGTTCAGAGAGTTACGGGGTCAAATCCTTCTACTAATAGTTGACACAAGTAACTAACTCATCCACCTGTAATTCCCTGATTTGATATGAATGCTGTCTTACAAACATGCACCTTAATAGAGCTCTTGATGACAAAACACTTAAAAGTTAAATGTCCTACTTTTAGGATTATCCTTCCTTTGCCTGTGTTTTATTATATCCATTTTCTGAATTAACTGCTGTAAGAATATATCCTGTTCATTTTTATTCGCAAACTCATTGAAACGTTCAAGAGTGTTTGCACGCTCTTCGGATGACAACTTAGAAAAGCATAGCATACCAGTTGCAGTTTGAGCCAGTGGTTCTACTTTTGACAAGCTTTCCCTCCCACTTCAGGGTTTATTCTCCTTTTCTTCGCACGATTCCCCGAATTACAGTCTGTCTGTCACTTAACATATTTGTCACCGCCAAATCGCTACATATAATGCAAACACGTAACTTTCACAACATGGAATTAATTAAGATGGCGAGACCAGAGCAAGAAAGGGCGGGAACGGGGAGAATGCCAGATGGCAAGAGATCCTAGTGATATTTATTATACAGCACTAGCCACATTCGCTACGGTCAGTGCAGAAAGTACATTAGTCAGTGACTCGTGTTGTTTCTGCTCTCAATCTCGAATCCTGTAGCCTGTGTTTAACACAAGGAGCAATGTGACTGATGTACACTTTGCACCCAATGTGCAACTACCCTCTGAGAGTCTCGCCATGACTTCAACTCAATTTCGTAAAAAAAAGTGACTCATGTAGTTTCTGCAATCATCGATTCAATTGATTATGAAATTATTCGTAAACTGGAAGACTAAGGGTTGTAAAGAAGTTATGTATTTGGTTCGTGTTATGTAAATTGACGGCGGTTTGGCAAAAAATTCAGCTATGCGGTGAAACAATAAAATGATTTGAGAACGCGCATAAAAAATTGCCAGATTATTAAAAATGGATCACCAAGAAATGTTTATAGTTCAGTTTCCACAAAATGTAATCTCCGATTTGACACACTATATTTCATCATCTCTCATCCATGAAACAAAATCTCAACTAATTAATTGTCAATGTATGTCATACACAGCTGTTTTATCAATAGTAAGTTTATACGTCAGGGTAAAAGAACTACTCCAGAGAAAAGTACATTCTAGTATAAGGATGCAGGTAAGCTCTAAAAATATCTAGAAAAAAGATATCGCAGTTTTCAAATGCCTTGTTTCCCGTGACAACTATGTTTATCTTTGTGTATATAATTTACTATCTGCCCTTCCCCTTTCTCCTTCTTGAGAAACAGGCAGAGTCGTCAAGGAGATGGAAGAGATGCTAATCTCCCTCTTTTCGTTCTTGATTTCCGATATTGCTCTTTTATCCTCCAATTCCTCCCGGTTGCCAAGTTTTGTACGACAAGTTCAGATCGTATTACATTTAACAATATAAAATTTTGAGTTGAATATCATAATGCATATTTCTATTTTATAAACATAAATTAGAATCCTTAATTAGAAAAACTTGAAAATTTGTTGCATTAAGTTCGTTATAGCTTTTAAACGTACGTCATGCATCATCTTCTACTGATCCCTGAAGGCCAGCTCAATCTGAGAGGGACAGAATCGGAGGCTTTCAATCAGTCAACATAGGTGTTCGCTTTCCATTCAGTCAGTTTTTCAGCCGAGTAGGTAATCGAGAAAGGAAGAAAGGAAATTATTTAATCCGATATAGTAATCAGTCACGATGGACAGCTGTGTACCTTGGTGCGATAGCAATTGCAATGAGGAGGTGCGACCGCCAAATACTCAAATTCACAAGGTACTGATTGATTACTGCGCATCTGCAGCGTTTTCCGTGCCTGAGCGACCATTTATTTGCCTTTCTCATACTACTAGGAGGTAAACTTGGAAAATGCTGTTCATCTCTCGAGTGTCATCAGCCGTATCAGGCAGTTTTAAAATTTCATCTTCGCTCGACCGAGAAAAATCGCCGGCCAGGCTATTGGAATTTCGTCCTCTGCTTCTTAACACACCGACGAAAAAAATCACATATAGGAGGATGACAACGGCTAGACAAATATAGTTGCTTCCATTAGAGTGGAAGAGGAAAATTTCAGCGCCTGTCCTTACTCTATTTCAAGTTGGTCTTAAACCACATTTTTAGTGTGACTTCTCGAATGGCAGCGAAAATCAATTATTTAACTCAAAATATATAAGGTTTACCAAAACGTCTTTAAAATATTTATATACTTACAATTTTCCTCCAATTTTTAACTGATGCAGTTATACAGTTGATCTGCGGAAGAAACGTTTCTAATTTGCTTTATAGACAAAGATGGAGTCATGCTCACGAAAGTTTTTCATCATTTGAAATGCTCAACGAGCATCTGGCAAGTCAGTATAACGTAAGATGTTCGGAAAGAACAACCTACGGAGTAAAAGTCGTAAAAAGGACCACTAGTGACTCCTTCGATTTATGATCAATTATGCAACCGAAGAAAGAGAGAGAGAGATATGGCATGTGTTGGACGAATCGCAAGAGGAAACTATCACCTGTGGAAAGAAATATATCGCGATGATTGTCACGGCAACCAGCTACAGTTGGGGGATATTAACGCGAGGAAAATATCTTGCAAAGACATTTGTCAAGCGACGGATCGTTACAAAGACTGGAAAGGGGTAACATTACTGAAAGCCATTGCTGCATCAGCCAAAATCACAACACGGTTCAGGGAAAGAAGGCCTAAATACCTATATAGAATATCCTTTCAGCATGCTCAATGATTGAACGTCGCGTGTTTGCGGTTTGTAAAGGGAGAGGCTTCAGTTAAATCAGAATATACATTAAGAAATGCGATCAATAGGGACGAATTTTCTCAGTAGCTCTTTCGAAGGAGATTCGTGATAGGAGAGAATTGGAAAAGAAGAGGAGAGGGAGCGAGAGGATAGAGAGGTAACGAAGGCACAGTACAGGTGGCGTTACAGGTCGAAAGTATTAAAGGCTATGATTTTTCTTCGAAATTCAGATTTCACGCATGATTTCGGAACAAAAGGCTGTTACGACTACGAATAACGTTATTAAAAGGTATGTACAGTTTTACTGACAAAGGGGAATGGGATAGAAAAATTATTTCAGTATTTTTGCGTACCTCGTCAGAGTAGCCTAATTAATGGTAATTAAATTACTGAGTGGTCGGGAGGTGTTTTATCAGGAAAGAGGTCAGTCGCGGGTGATTTTAACCCTTAAATACTAAACTTCTAAAAAACCGCGCTACTGCTACACATGGGTGGATTTTCACCCAGCAGCTTTCGTATGCGGATGTAGTATGAATAAATGTTTTTAGCAACAAGTAACTATGTTTTTGTAAAAATGTTCATATCTTGTACTGCACACATACCCAAGTGGTGCAAAATTGGTGATGATACTAAATGAATTTTTTAAAATATTAAATCACTTTATGAAGAGCTATCTTCTGATCTATTTGTAACCCCTTAAGAGGGGTAAGCAACTATAGTCGCGAGCCAAAGTTACGCCTGGTGGGGAGCCCGACTATAGACGCGCTTCAAAAAAATGCTTATTTTGCAGTGGGGAGAGCGACTAATGTCGCAAATCCTTTCCATAGCATAACCTGTATCCTTCTGCCATCTACTGGGCTTTTTTAACTCTGAAATATCTATAAGAAACCCCGTATAGACACTTTTACTGCGCTAGGTCAAATTTTAATTTTTTTATAATAAGATAACTCATTTCCAGTAAAACAAGATTGAAAAGGTTTACTCCGTGTCGGAGTACACAAAGTTTCCAAATGCGTTCTTTGAGATTTCACAATGTTCTTAATATGTTTCGCTCAGATGAGTATTTAACGAGAAGCAAGAGAGGTACGTTGTAAGCTACATATAGGTCTTCGTGTAAAGTGGTTATTATTGTTGTCCGATTTTAACCAAAATTGGAATCGGTCGACCAACTTTAGCAAAACTCCTTAATACCAAATTTCATCACAATACGTCCAGCGGTTTACCTAGTTGAAACAAAGGAACATTGTGAATTACATGTAGGTCTTCATGTAATGTGGTCGTAATTGTAATCCGATTTTAACCAAAATTGGAATCGGTCGACCAATTTTAGCCAAACCCCCAATACCAAATGCCATCAAAATAAGTCCAGCGGTTCCCGAGTTGAAACAAATGAACATTGTAAACTACATGTAGGTCTTCATGTAAAGTGGTCTTAATTGTTGCCCGATTTTAACCAAAATTGGAATCATTCTACCAATTTTAGCAAAACTCTCCAATACCAAATTCAATAAAAATATGTTCAGCGCTTCCCGAGTTTAAACATGCGGACGGACGGACGGAAACGACCTCCCCTATATATGCGTTCACTTCGTGCAAAGAACGCATAAAAACTGAAAATATATGAATAAAAAATTTTATAATTTTGTCAAAACAACTTTTCCGTTGGGCATAAATAAGCATTGGGATTAGTAAAATGAACTTTTTAAATTCTGTTCAAGAATGGATTGGTTCCTCACCAGCTGAAAGTTAACGAAAAGTTTTTGCCTAGTTAAAGGGTAAATACAGTTTTCACAGATTATATTGCGATGTTGACCATATACAAACTGCTTTCATGATGTGAACTTCACCGAATATCGTTTGTATCAACATGATTATCTTTTTTCGCAGCGATAATATATAAAAGCCCCAAAAATGCTTTGAACTCCACTCTAGAATGATCTCTAAGACAACGAAACGCTATGACCAATGTCTAAAAGCAAAGTGACCACAGTAGGAGAAGACGTATGGGAAGGCACATCTAAGGATGGACGAAGTTTACTCCGTACATTCTTGAGCTATCAGTTAACACAGCTGCTCTCGAGTGCTTTTTCACCCATAGCGTAACATTCAAGGGTTAAAACAGATTTAGAAAATTTTTAATCTTTTACATTTATAAGCATGAGTTATCCATTTCAGTACAAGTGGTGTTCAATTCGTCATTGCTATAAAATATACTAGAAGGCACGCGACTAATTAAAAAGCGATGAAAACAAAAAAATGAAGAATCCTGGGCTATATGATTTGATTGTCCGAAATTCGGGAAAATCCGAAATCTGATATCGGTGCGGAGGTTGCCGGACGTGACACACTCGATCCGTGTTCCTAACGCCGTGTATATTTGGAATTGCATATTGTATGAGGTCGCGAAGTATCCGTGGGTCGGGCGACGCCCTTAGAGCCGCTTAAGGAGGTTAGGAGCGAAGCGAGCGGAGGCGTGGTTGGCCTCTAATTATAGTAACTATAGGGAGTCAGTCCATCCGTCACGTTTTCATATTGAGCTTCAAAACAAAATTAAGGCCTTCTTATACGGCTGGGTTTTCCTGAGTAACGAGCCATGGAACCGAGTTTTTTTAAGTGGGCCTGATTCGTTTCCAGAAACATTTATTTTCTCCGTATGATTAGTATGGAATCTAATGTAGGATGTTTTAATTTTCCCTTAATTAATAATTTTATTCAAGTCGAGAACTTGGTACTTTTAATAATGCTCGGGCGAGGAAGGAAAGGTTACTTTTACCACTAAGAGTTTAAATCCGCTCCTAATCAGGCTAAGAATTAGTTTCAAATCTGGATTTTCAGCCCTTAAACAATAATGAGCATTTTATTACCATGGCCACTGTTTGCATTATCTCCGCTTGGATTTGGATTAAGGTGGATTTATATCCAGAACATCCAGTCACATCCATTCCAGTCAAATCAGACTTGACGGTTGTTGATCGTGGACATGGATTCATTGCCGAAAGTTCATATTCTGACTGTATTGTAGAGAAAACGGATCATTATAAATGTTTGGGCCCGTAAAAGCAATCTGAGATCGGAGTTTGGTGTTTATGATTGTCTTTATTACGATTTTCTAGAAAATGTTTTCAAATAATTCTATTTCAATTCTGGCTTATTACTTCAGGTTAGGATAATCTACATTCTACCTAATCATGAAAAAGCGTGTCGCAATGTGAGATTCCTTACAGCCCCTTAACATGCTTGCGCATTTACAGCGGCAGCTGACCGTAAGTGATTCTTTTTTCGTGAAATCTAACTCTCTGAAATCCACAGGCAATCTTTATGTAGGGCTGCCAACTTTTTGTATCTCCAAAGATGGACATCTTAAAGTTTTAGGAATAGAAAATAAATAATGATAAGGTAAAAGGGGAGGGAGAGAGGAGGTGGTTAATTTTATTGTTCAAGTTTATAGAATTTTTTCAACGTCACTTTAAAAACCAATTTTTAATCGATCTAATACAGTGTATTCATTATGTATTGTAGTAATTAAAAAAATATCATTTGGTTCATAACAGAAGTAAATAAAGTATTGAAATGAAAAATATATAAACAAAAAGCTGGTGAGTAGAATATATCAAACTGAAATTTTCAATAAAGAAGTACGGGTAATTTATGTTTTCTTTAATTTAAAAGCAAATGTTTTTAGTATATTTTTTAAAGTTATATATTTGTTCCCCTTTAATATATTTAAGAAACGTTTGATAATTTCTTTCAAATTTAAAAATTCAGTACAATTTCCTGAAAAATTAAAAAAGACTAGCAACTCATCATCTACTAATTTTATAGAGCATCAATAATTCTGTTTATCCCATCACTTTGTACTCATGATACTGAAAATCCTCTCGCAGTAAGCTGATGTACTAGATATGCTCATGATGTAAGAAATTACAGAAAATATTTTCAAATTCAAAATTTGTAGATTTAAGGATAATGTGTTATTTTTTACTCAACTACACTGCTTCAATAAAATCTTTAGTTTTTGAAATTACATCAAAACTTGTTTTTATCATTGTAATTTCTTCAAACAGTTAATTCATATTTAAATTTGCTTTATTTGACAAATTGACACTTTTAATAATTTCCACATAGCCATCACAAGTTTGGAAAATGTATTTTTTTAAACAAGAACTTTGAAAGCTTTCCCATTACATATTTCATCGAAATGGAACCATTTAAATAATGCAGCACAGATTTAAAGAATTTAAAAAAATCTGCTTTCCTTTTATTTTTTCCTGTTCCTCTAGACCAGTGGTTATTAACCTGGGGTGTGAGATGCCCTCTCTGGGGGTGCGAGACATGCCAGATTTTTTTAGAAGGTAAATCATTGAAAACACAAATTAAGCACAGGCACCTAAGTACAGCTAGGTACTTTGTTTCATCAAACTTATGTATTTATTAACTTGGCCTAGCATACATAGCAGATGTATTCACACACCTAAATGAACTCAACACGTCTATGCAAGGAACTAGGATGAACGCGGTAACAGCCAAGGAGAAGTTATCTGCTTTTATTAGGAAACTTTCAGTTTGGATAAAGTGTGTTGAGAAAATAAATTTCACTAACTTTCCTTTGCTTGAAGAAAGACTTGTTTCAGAAAATGAAGGAATGACCATCGCAACTGAAGTGACAAAACATTTGCAACAGTTGAGTGACTCTTTCGGCTATTGTTTTTCAACATTCATTAAGTAATCATTTGTGATAATAACTCCGGAGGCTCTGCCACTGTTAAATTGGTTATTTTACCGAAGCAAGGATTGAGTTATAGCATAACTATAAAAATACATTTAAGAAGCTAAGGTTGCTTGTGTAAAAAGCAGACTAAAACATTCATTTTTATTGCGTCTACACGTTAAATGTTTTTCAAGTAAAAATTCATGAATATAAACATTCCTATCATTATATGCCCTCCCTAAGGACTGCATAACCTTACAGAGGTGGGAGGGTTTGTGTACTCTTATGAACCAAAGATCTATGCCAGCAGGAGATAATTCTCCTGGTAGGACCATCCAAGCTGGAAAGGTCTGAGGGGAAGAGTCAGTCTAATATACAGTCTTGGGGGTTTTACATCCCCCTGTGCAATAGGAATAGATTGGAAAGATAAAAGACTTCTTAAAAACCTTTACTTTGATCAAAAGATTAGAGTCAGGGTTGAAGGAGAAGAAACAGAAAGTACTTCAATAGGGAGGGGAGTGAGGCAGGGATGTCCTATTTCACCAGCGATATATAATATTTATGCAGAAACAATAACAGAAGAAGCGTCGATGGAAGAGGAAGGATTTAAGATAGGAGGTGAAAATATTACCACCATTAAATATGCAGATGATCAGGGATTAATAGCAGAAGATGAGAAAGAACTTCAGAGGATGACAGAGAGACTAGTGGAGGTTGGCCAACAATATGGAATGATGATCAGTGCCTAAAAAACGAAAGTCATGGTGGTTTCAAAGGAACATAAAGAATTAAATATAATGGTAAATGGCCAAAAATTGGAGCAAGTAAGTAAGTAAGTTTCAAATATCTGGACAGTATTTTAGCGCAGGATGGAAGTAGTACACAGGACATCAGAAGTAGGATTGCAATGGCAAAAGCAGCATTTAACGAGAAGAAAGAGCTTCTCATAAGCAAGAAAATAAATTTAGAAACAAGGAAGAAATTAGCAAAATGCTACATATGGAGTATAACTCTTTATGGTGCAGAAACATGGATGGTAAGGAGAATGGAGGAAAAATATTTAGAAAGTTTTGAGACATGGGTATGGAGGAGGGTGATGAAAGTGAAATGGACAGAGAGGAAGAGGAACAAAGATGTATTAGAAATAGTGGGAGAAGAAAGGATGCTAATAAAAACATACAGGAAAAGAAAAGCAAATTGGATAGGGCACATATTGAGAAGACAATGTTTACAAAGGATGATCTTAGAGGGCAAAATTAGCAGAAGAAGAGGAAGAGGGAGAAAAAGAAAAGGAATATTAGATAATATAAAGCAGGAATATAGTACTTATATAGGTATAAAAGGGGCTTCTAGGGAGAGAGAGAAATGGAGGCAGCGATTCAGCTAAAAACTGTCTTCAGACAGCAGCATGATGATGATGATGTGCAAGGGAAGCAGCTTGCACAGTACCTCTGTAGGTGGTAATCATGTGGATCTGAACAGCTACAGATGGGTAATCACTCTTGTGAAACTGCGATGAGTAAAGCAATGGGAAACTACGTTTATTTTACAGTACTCTGATTATTTATTTAAATTTTTATATTATATAAATTCCTGAAAATAAGTTCTTTGAAAATTGAATCATTTTGGCTCTACATGGCGGTAAATTTCTACTATTCACTTTAAACAACGTAAAAAGTATATTTAAATCGTTAATTTGATCTCTTACTAATTAAATCTTAACTTTAAACCAAGAAAATTACATTTGAGCCTGCGCTTTTTGGGTTTATGACAAAATATCCATGAACTAAGTGTACTATATATATATATATATATATATATATATATATATATATATAGTGACACCTGCCTAAAGTGATCACTCATTGGACCATCTGAAAGTGATCACCTTAGACAGGTCATTATAGCCAAAAGTTTGCTTTTTTAAGTGTGAAAAGATTTTTTAGAAAATTTCATGTTCTGGAATTAATAAATAGACACGACTTTTTCTTGTAACTGGGAATTTAATTTAAGTAACTTAAAATCAGTAATTGAATTATTCTAATAAATTAACACAATTGATTACTCATTATTCATTTAAATTAAAAAAAATAATAATAACTAAAGCCTGGAATTTCAGGCAAAATGCCATAAATGCGTTTTTTGCCTATTTTCATGTTTTTTTTTCTAAATATGCCTTTTTTATTCAAAAGTGCCTATTTTTCCTATTTAACTAATTTTTTGCCAAATGACATTCCTTTCTGCCCAATCTCTTAAATTTGGCCACTATACTGTTTTGTTTGACTCTTCAATGACAGTTTTTACCCACCCTGGGTTCGGTATCAAATATGCCTTTATCTTAATCCGATCACTGCTATTGACCTGAGTTTACTTTTGGGAAACCCATGGTTCGGGAATTCCTAATTAACCCCTCCTTTCACTCCTAGCCACCCTCGGTTGTCTTTTAGCTTTCATATAGTTCATAACAGTAATTTGTTAACAAATTGTTTTGTGTTGAACGTGACACTTCCATTCTAGTGGCCACAATGAGTTTCCATGAAGCAGAGACTGAACAATTTCATTAAAGAGTTTGGTGTTGATATTTTCTCGACAGACGGTTCAGTGCTTTTTTGTAAACTGTGAAGATTTGATTAATTCGGAGAAAAAGTACTTTGTCTCGCAATGTAAAAGTGCCTCAAAACATAAGCTGCAGCCAATAAGAAGACTGACAGCAGTAAGAAGATGACCCTTTTACCACTGTTTTGTTCAGCTTCATCAAGGCCAGTGGTGCCAAAACATTTTTACTGGCGGGCCCCATCGGTGTTTGCAAATCCTTTGTCGGGCCACATTGGAAGTTACCAATTCACTGGCGGGCCAGAATAGGGATTATATCGAAAGTTATCAGTATGTTCTAAGGAGCCATATAAGTGAAAATCAAGTCTAAATTAGGTTTTTATGGGTAACATTTCAGGCTTAAAAGTTTTATTATAAAAATTTTCATAAAATATATGAATTTGTGTGTTAAATTTTTTGGATAGCTTTTTCATCATACCCTCACACGCCGCACAAAAACCCTTCACAGGCCTCATCCGGCCCATGGACCATAGGGTGAGCACCACTCTTCTAGGCAGTTGGAGTTTTTTTTCAACTTGTGTAAATCTTTTGTCGAAGCCGGCATTCCTTTATGGAAATTAGAAAAGTTCCTTGAAAGCGTTTTTGGAAAAATATACCAATCAAGAGGTTCTAAGTGAGTCAATCTTGAGGAAAACCTATTTAGATAAAGTGTACAACTGTGTTATCCAAAAAATCAGAGATTATGTTGAGGACAAGAAAATTTGGATCTCTATCAATGAGACTACCGATGTTGTGGGAAGATTCGTTACAAATGTAATAATAGGAACCATGAAGGTTAGTCAGCCATTAAAAATTTGTTTACTTACATCAGAAGTTTTGAAAACTGCAGATGCCTCAACATTAGCTCAACTTTTCACCACAGCATTGAATCTTCTATGGCTGGATGCCAATCTTGAAAAGATAAAAGAAGTTGTCAACACTTTCGATAAAGAAAATGACTACTCCAAATGTATCATCAAAGACTCCTGTAAAAGAAGTCTGTCAGCCAGAATTTGGCATACATCACAGCCTACTTATCCAAGTTGCCAAGTGCCACTACACATTACTTGAAAAAAGGGAGGAGACGTTGGTCAGTCCACTGAAGGTGGAATGTGCAGTGCTCCAGGTGAAAAGGGTGTAGTTGTAAAAACAAGCGTGAAAAACTGTTGTGTGCAATCAAGATTTGGATCAAATGAAAACACTTGCAATGATTCTAGAAGGGGACAGTAGTGCAGAAATTGAGGCGAGTCCTGCAGATATAGCTTGCTTTAAATATGCCCGTCACTTCCATGAAGGTAGAGAGATCCTTTTCACTTTTAAAACACATCCTAACCGAAAGAAGAGTTTTTAATTTGAACATTTAAAAAAATCATCTCATCTCATGTAATGATTCATAATTTGAAGACTTTATCAATAGTGATCGCAATCATATTTTATTGAAATGTTATACCTATTCCATATAATAATAATATTTGGGTAATTTTGTCTTTTATTACAAATTACATTAGCTATTATGCATTTTGCTTCATATAATGGTACTAACAATTCTGGACACTTTTCTGTCGCTAATTTAGACACTATTTCCTCAAGCATTCCTGGTACTTTTTCTGGAGTCAAGGAAGTCATTGTTTTTTCATTAATCAGTGATATGTCCTCATCACTATAATCACTGTCATTTGAATTTTGAATAGTTTCACTAAACTCTTCAAGCACTCTATCAAAAACTTCACTGGAGATAAGAATTTGATAAACTGTTGTATCTTTGTTGCATTCTAAGAAGTTTTCCATATCATCACCTTCTAGATGCGGCAATACAACTTCATCTACATCTGTATCAAACCTGCCTTTATTTAAAAATTCAACTTTTTGAAAACATTTACCTATAGTTTCACTTTTTGCCCCTTTTCCACGCATCTCCAATCCACATAACAGCTTCAAGTACATTAACTTTTGCAGCAACTACAGAAACAAATTGTACTGAATTTGTTTCGCATTTAGATATGATCTTTGAATGGAGTAACTGTCTGTAAAATGCCTTGACACTCTTCAATACACCTTGATCTAATGGTTGAAGGACTAAAGTACAAATTTGGGGGCAAAAACTTGGGGGTTACCTTTAACAAATTTTCGATAAAGGAATGTACAGAACAATCGTCAACAATCATTAAAATGTCTCTTTTCTGCTTTCTCATCTTACTGTTGATATATTGCAACCATTCAGTAAATAATTCTGATGTCATCCATGCCTTTTTATTAGCTCTCCACAGTACTGGAAGCTGGTTTACTTGATATTTTTAAAACATCAGGGATTTTGATATTTTCGTACCACAAGTGGTTCAAGTTTTTCACTTTTTGCACTAACTGCAAGTAATACTTTCAGACACTCTTTCAACATCTTTCCACTTTTACACAGATCTCCTTTATTTACCAAAGAGTGAGCAGGCATTGCTTTAAAAAACAAACCACATTTGTCAGCATTAAAAATATTTTCTGGAGTAAAACTTAAAACAAATTCAGAAAGGTGGGTTTGAAAATCAACAACAGCTGGGTTAACTTCATACGCGTCATCTGTAAGTATTTTTGATGAAATATTATTCCGATTTTTAAAACTTTCAAGACAAGAAGAAGATGCCCTGAATAAGGTAGCAACGGGCATCTTCATGCTACATAAATTAGCTCATCTTGTTTCTATTGACACACTGAAATTATTATATTACCTATGCCAAAATACACTCATACTTATCATATGGTATTATTTTTTGGGGCAATGCCACCTATGCTAATAAAGCTATTGCATTAGAAAAACAAGCAATTAAAACCATGTGTCACGTTCCTTTCATAACTCATGGTAAACCGTTTTTCCAGTCCCTTGGAATACTCACCCTCCCCTACATCTATATTCTTAACTTTGCAACATTTGTCAAAACCTATCCAGAACTGTTTCCCATTAACCAAGATTTTCATTTCCATGATACTCGCCACAAAACCGACATTCACATCAATGATTATCGCTTGACCCTTGGTCAGAAAGGTTCTCACCATGCTGTTTCCTTAGAATTCATGCTCTATGTCTGTATTAAAAAAACGCCTTAAAAGTCTGCTAACAAGCAAAGCTTATTATTTCATTAATGATATTAATGATTATGTTTATGACAGTTTATAATTATTTTTAATGACTATTATTATTACTATTTTTTCTTTTTGACTTCTCTATGTCTGTATTGACCCTGGGAGCAAATAAAATTATTATTATTATTATTAGGTAAATTAAGCTTTTTAGCAAACATTAACGCTACTTCCTGCAGCATCGGACCAGATATTCTTGCGTTTGGTCCTCTCATTTGGAAAAACCAGTTGATAGTTAATTTATTTATTTCATCAAACTCTGTTGCCCATCGTTTACGACTAAGTTCCGGTAATTCTCTCTCATAACGATCAAAGTACTTGGTCTTTCTTTTCTTTATGTTATTTACAGCTGTTTTACTGATTCTAAATTGTTCTGCTGCTTTTCTTTCAATATGGTTTTCTAAAAACCTAATTAAATCACATTTTTCTTTAAGTGTCAATTCTCTGTACTTCTTTTGTGCAGATGCCATACTGAAATAGGTTAACATCTAAAATTAAAATTTAACAAGTAGGAGTGTAGATGGGTTTCGCGTGGTACAGAAGTGCTTTTCGTTGAATTCGCCTTAGTATAATCATATACGTACTTTTAAAACTTTCTTTTTTGTTGGTTGTATGTGAAAAAAACCATCAATGCAGCAAAAAAAGATGTATGGCAAAGAAAGTAAAGATTTGACGATTTAACTGCAAGCACTTAAAAAAATAACCATACACCAATATCTATACTTGTAAATAAACCAATGTGATCTCCAGACCAAGCTATTTATAATGAATATGTATCACACTAAAAATAATAATAACATAGAAATAAATGGAATATTTTAAGTATTAGGATTAAGAGGTCACCATATGTTTACCTCGGTTGGCATTAATGATATTATGTAATATAAGCTCATTGATTCCCATTAAAAGCATTAAATCAATGATCTTGAAGTATGGAAAATCAATTCTCATTGAAAGGCATTAGAGTTGTTGTTATGGTAATTAATATTTTTCATTGTTGATAACCAAAAAAATTTTCATAATTTTTATGATTAAAATCAAATTTTTACCCAAATTCAGCATGGATTTGAATTATGTCTTCAAGAAAAATAAACTTCAATTTAAATTGTAAATACCATATATACTCATGTATAATGCATAGTTTTATCCCAGGACATGGAATAAACACGTATAGGACAGGTCAATATCAGAATTATAGAATTAAATAAATAATATATTATAGAGAATCCATATCATATAATAAGTAAGTAACTAATAAAAACTTAATACACAGTCAGTTAAAAATAAATAGAGATAGCATTTACTTCACGCTTCACGCCTCCACAGAATAATAATTCAATTCTTTAACTTCTTAATTTTAATAATATAATAGTTTATTAAGAATTAATTTTAATTCTAAAAATTATTAAATTTTATCCACCAAAGGTTTTTACCATTTGAAACATGAGAGAGAAATGTAGGAGGAATATCAGCGGTGGAAAGGGTTGCATTGGCCATGCTGGAGACAGTAATTTTTCTGCTTCATACAAATAAATGGAGTGCAAAAGAAAAGGAATTTGGAAGATGTTTTCGTAAAGTTTTCAGAATGAAACTAAACACTATCTATATAGTTTAATTTAGTTACATAGCAATTACCCAATGCAGTGATTCAGATTACTTAGTCGATTTTTTAAAGTTTGTTCCAAAATTTTGGGGGTTCTGATCCCAATATCCCCCCTCACTGTACGCCCATGTCGTTTCGTATTGCCATTAACAAATTTGTTATTAATAAAATTATTATATACAAAATGAGGAGTCATAAAATCATGTTTTCCAACATTCATCACAGGAAATCCTACATTTAATCAAGTTCATATGTGTGCCAATGGAACGAAAGGAATGAATCCTTCATATCGTTCTGGCTGTAGAATGATACGAAAAGGAACGAATCCAGAAAAAGAATGACAATGCCCATCACTAATATATATACGAGTTGTCAGTGTTTGCATACTGCAAGTGTTCAAAAAATCACCATACACCAAGATATAAACTCATAAATAAACCAATGCAACAGCATTTGAACTACACAGCCCATTTAAATAAGATAATAATTTTCATTTTCCCATAAATTAAGGCATCAATCCGGAATTTCTAAATTCTCTGCCAATCGGCTTTGTGTCCAAGTTTTCCAATTTTAAGTTTCATGGCTCAGATCACACTTTTTAAGCAATAATTATAATCATCATTAAGACAATAGCTTATGTTACACTAAAATTGATGTAAAAATTAGGATATTTTGTGTGTTAGGATTATGGTTCCATCATCCGTGCCTTTTAGTACGTATCTGGATAAAAAAATCTGATGTGGCCACCATATGACTTTCTACATATCTGTAATATTTCTAAAAATTCAAAATAGGTTACATAATAAGAAATATTTTAAGAAACTGCGAGAAAATTTTAGACTTTACAAAGAACAAATAAACTCAAACCAGTCTTCTGATATTGGATATAACCACAAAGCTCTGACAATTAAGAAAATAAAAAGGAGTGTTACTAAGACGTAACTAAGCATCAATTGTTAACAATAGTCGTCGGTAGGTGGCATGGTGGTGGCAGCTAAAAATATAATTTTTAAGATATCTTTAGGTGGTCACTGCACAAAATATTTTAAAAATCGAATATTTTCTATTAATTCCAAAAAATACTTTAGTGTGTGCTCTTTCAGGAGCTGTAATTATTCTTTTCCTATTCAAATTGGAAGTATTTTAAATAAATTTTTAAAATATCTCTGTGTCAAAAAAAGTTTTTACTATGAAACTACAGCTTTCTTCTAAACACTTCAGAGTTCTTTTCTCTATGGACTCTTGTAGTAATTTTTGTTCTCTCAGGTTTATCACCATATCTCCCTTTGTTAGGTTGGTGTCCTTGGAGTTTTGTTTTGTTTTTAAGCAGTCTTTTGTTACTATTTGTTTACTTTCTGTAGTGAAGTGGATTTTGTTTGTCAGCTGTGTATGAGCAGTAAATTTTGTAAGAACTTTATAATAGTGCTAAACATGGGGAGAAACAAAAGAATATTTAAGAAACGTGTTAATGTTGTTAAACCAAAAGTACATATCAAAGAAATGGTGTACTCCAGACTTTGAACCTCAACCTGGTACATTAACTCATCAGGTAACTTCACCAGCATCACCAATTAGTACTTGTAGCAGTTCTAAGTCAAAATGAGCAAGTAATCTGTCTCAGTATGAAGAATTTAATGGTGAGAATGGGAGGTTGTCAGTTCTCAGTCCAACAATTGAAAAGGTTTCGTAGGCTGCTAAGTGTAACATATGCGAGATACACACAGAAGTTCAATAAGGCTCTCATGCAAAGGGATTGTGGACCAAAATGAAATCGCTCGACAAAATGTGGTTTAGATCTCACCAACCAAATTTCACAAATACTAGACAAGTGCCTGATGAGATGAAAGATTGGGACAGATGCGGCCGCCTCCCCATTATTATGCCTTCACTTGGAGCACCGCGAGCAAAGAACGCGTAAAAATGCATGATTTGCTATGGAAATTGAATCGAAAGCAAAAATGCAGTGACCCGTAATATAACGGTTTAAAGCCCTCCATAAGAGGCATTCCACGAATACCAACTGCCCTACCCGAAAAGCACCTCTAAAGCAACTAACACGAACGCACGGCAAGACAGACGAAACGATCGCATTATCATTTTTTTATGATTCGATGATCTACTATTATAATTTGCCGAGGATCCGTCCGTCCGAGGAAAAATTGCTGACATCATCGCCTCTGCTGGCAATTTTTAAAGTGTTTTAACAAACTTCTCGATTAGGCAGAAGAATGAAATTTGGCAGGAATGCTCGATTCAGATATTAAATAGACAATGAAGAAATAAATCTCGAAATAAGACATTAATTTAATTCCAGGGTATAATTTCTGATTATCATATGATAAAACGTAAAAATGGATTTATTGACACGCTGGCTTTTAATGTTTCACCAATTCAAATGAGCAATCACTGACCATCGATCTTCGGACCTGGAGTGTTTTAAAGGAAAATAAATAAATTTTCTTATTGTTATCTTCAATTTTCGCCTTCAACTCGAAATCGCTCAAATTTAACTTTTAAATTAAATTTATTGGAAAAATCTTAGTTTTTTTAACGGTATGTTTCCCTACCGACCATGCAATTGTTTAATCTCAAGGTTAATTTTTAGGCATTCATTACCAGCGAAGCGGTAATAGCTGAACGCCTTATGGGCACGTCTAGTCAATCCGTCGTAACTTTCACCTCCTAAACCGCTGGACGGATTTTAGTTTAATTATTTATGCGTAATCTTTATTAAAATTTATCGTCCATTTGTGATTTCGAACTGAATCCGTCAATTAGAACTTCCACTTTACATAATTAATAAACTTATACTCGTATCTCCTTAAATGGCATCCGTCAAGCAACAATGAAATACCTTACTTTTCTCTCCCTAGCTCTTATATGATCTGTAAGGTATAGATTAAAACATTCATTCGGATAACACTTACTACAAGATAGTCTACGAGACCACATAATTACTATTTATGGCTTCGGAGATAAAAGTTCGACAAATTCCCGAGCAAAACATCGCAAATTTGTTAGCACCGATCTATAAGGCGGTTCTCTCGGCAAACAATTAAAATCCATGTTTATCTATCCCATATCTTTATATGACCTGTGAGGCATAGTTTAAAAAATTTATTCGGATAGAGGACAACATTTACTATAAGATAGTCTGTGAGATCACATAATTACGAGTTATGGCTTCGGAGATAAAAATTCGAGAATCACCCAATTTTTCGATATCGTTCCACACGTATTTCCCAAACTAAAAAATATAAAATAAACAGTTTGAGACCTGCAATATGAGTAACTACACTAACTGTAAGGATTTTAACTGGTTCGATTCTTTGAATTTAGACGAAAGCAGAAGATAAAGTTAGACCCATGATTGAAACGGTCGTCTATCATTTAAAAGAGAAGAAAAAAATAATCGATTTTCGGTTTCATTACCTTTTTAAATTGTATTCACGCGAGGACAGATTGAATTTGATCTAAGAAAATTATCAGGAAAGAACAAACATGATGGAATTTTCCTGAATAAGGCGTCGGATTTTCTTTTATAATTAATTTCAACACGTTATTGTAGGAACTTCTACAGCATCGGTCTTATAACTGCAAAAATCTTCATTAATCAAATGGATCCTTTTAAACCTTTATCATTGTATCTTAAGATTCTGAATTCTGATTCTCAGGAATTAAAAGCGGAACAATTCCTGACTTTGTCTCTCCGTTATTTATTTATGATTTAATGCAAAATAAATAAATGTTTATCAGTTTGGATATTTATGGTTATGTAAATGGTAGAAAATGTTCACACTTTCGTAAATTACAAATTTGATAAACTAGCCTGGAGAGCCGACCGAGATCCCCGGACTATCCCGGAAAAAACGGAAATTACGCACACGCTATTGTAGTTACGATTTGGATTGCTCTTCGAATTCTATGAAAAAATATTCGAAACGCATTTCTTGAATGGTCTGATGAATATCGGATACTCCAGAAATTTTCGGGTTAGGTTTGAAAGGAGTAGAACAGAGATTCCAACGCCCTGCCTACTTTTTCATTCTCTATTGTTTGTTTGTTTGTATGTAATTTCTGGCTAATCAACCCCTCTTGGATTATTATAGCCATAACTCCTTAAACACCGACACACACAACAATGGAGGACAGAAACTCGGTGCCGGCATTAGCCTACTCTTAACGAAGAGCACCAAGGGGACCAACTGCTTAACGCCCCTTTCGAAGGTCGGAGCGATGACTTGCGCGGTCTCCTCAAACCACACAAGTTCATGCTCTCTTTCTCTCACCTCTCGATCTGTATCAATATAAATGACCGATAGCAATTAAATTATGAGATGATCAACGTTACCTGCGCTATAACAGATAAAAGGGAAAAACCTAAATGAGTTTTTTAATTCCTCGAAAAAATCTTTAACAAAAGGATCCAGGTTTTGAATTTCACATTTTTTTCAAAACACATACTCAGCTACATAACTGCAGAAATTTGACTGCCTGTTGTACACTGGTAAACTCGCTTTTACATGTCTCCAGGTGGATTCGATCTAATTTGTGTGTTCCTTTGTTTCTGTATCCACAAGTGAAATTGAGTGATTCACCGCTAGATGGCAGTAGTCCATTTTATCTATATTATTGTACGCTTAACAGCGGTCACTTATAACTGTGGTTTTCGGTTATATTCACTGCTGGATAACGGCTGTCAATGCCTCCGCTGTTCTGTCAGCCACGAAACAATTACCCGTCTTTCTATGCCACCAAATACCCACTGTCCTTCCACGCGAAGACCGCGATTAAATTTTGTTTCCCCTAACTTAGACTCGTCAATTACCATACATCTCCTTCGTTAATGAAATGATTTCAACTAAATTTGGTACATAGAATATGCACATATATTAATGATCAAAATGACATATTTGGATTAGATCGACTCAGCAGGGGTGCCACAATTGCAAAGTCAAACGTTTTGGTAATTTTGAATTTGGAAGAAATTGACCCAACCGATTTCAACAAAATTTTGTATGAAGTAGGCGTGCAACATAATATTACAAAATAAAGATGTTTAGTAAAGATATAAAAAGCAGGACTGCCACAATACATGGAATAAAAAAATCTGTTTACACATATAGGTATCTGTTGAACTCTCCACATCAATTTTAACCAAATTTAATACTAGTAATATACACATATATACAAAACCATATTATCCTATTTAAATCTAATCATCGAAACAGGGGTGCCACAATTGCAAATTAAACTCTTTCCGTAATTAAGGATTTTGAAGACATTGGCTGAACGGATTTCAATAAAATTTTGTATATAAGATTTGTACAATATACCATAGTCAAATCAACATGTTTAAAGCGGAGCTAAATAGCAGGGATACCACAGTAAAAGTTAAATAATATTTCTTTTACACGTATTTCTAAAGAACTGGCCTCGTGTATTTTAACCAATTATAATATATTTAATCTTCATATAAATAAATAACAAAAATATCATATTTCACTCCGCATGAGAGAACACGAGCGGTGCATCAGATTGAGACAAGCAGAAACATCGGCGGTCGCAAAGCATTACCTCCTGAACGGTCATAAAATCCGCCTCGATGACGTGAGCCTAGTAACCAGAGGCCATGGATACTGGGACCGTCTAGTGAAAGAAGCCATCGCGATCCGACTGACCCCACAAAATTTCAATAGAGGCACCTGAGCAAGGCGTGGGATCCTACTATTGCACGGCTAGCACAACAGCGCGCTGATTGGCAGAACCATCAGCTAATGAGCGGAAAGACCAAAAGTGGCCACTTGAATATGAACCCCGGATGATCACACTCACGGCATACATGCTCGCCAAGAGCCCTGACTCCTAATTGGTTGCTGACGTGATTCAATCCTGAGTCTACGCACTTACGTGCTTTTTAGTTAAAGCGCTGACTTCTCGCGACTGTGGCGCTTCTGCACTGCAGAATCGTTTTGTGGTCGTGAATCGGCCAACCGAGACTGCCGAAGTGGCCCCATCCAAGGGTCCCAATACATCGGCAAAGACTAGCAAGCCGCAAAGCAGTGCGCCAAAGTCAGTCCGGTCCGAAGAGGACCCCAACTTTTGGCGAACGGTGGCGATGATTTGTGGGGCGTTGAGGAAATACATCTCCTCGACGTCCTGCCAACTCCTCCTCTCTCTCTTGGAGGAGATGGTCAAGGAGCGTATCCCGGCCTCCAATAATGGGGACTAGAGGACGCAGCGTCCTGGTCCAATGGAACGCCCGAGGTGTCAAGGAGAAGACGGAAGAACTTTGGGCGTTCCTACAGGAGAAGCACGCCATCGTCGCCGCCGTTACCGAGACGCACCTCCGCCCGGCGGACGTGTGGAAGATCCCTGGCTGGGCGATTTATCGCGCAGACAGGGTCGGCCAGCCCGCCAGGGGAGCGGGGCACGGCGGCTCGGCACTGCTGGTCCATCGATCCGTGGAACATCGCCCGTATCCGGCGCGAACCTACGGGACGATGGAGGCTGTATCCGCCGACATCAGGACCTGTACCGGATGGATCAGGCTCTTCTCGGTGTATTATCCGCCGGGGAGGGCGTGGGATCCGGATGAGGTCATGGATGTCGTCGGGAATGGCTGCCCCTCGATCGTCATTGGGGACTTAAATTCCAAGCACACCAGTTGGCATTCCAGAGTCTCCAACCCGAGGGGCCTGCGGCTGAAAGATCTCGCCGATGAAGAGGGGCTCACGGTGCTTGCGTCCACTGAGCCTACCTTCCTTCCGTCAAGGGACGTCCTCGATGTTGCTGTAATCAAAAACGTCAGAGCGTCCCTTAGTATGCATTCCATATGCGATATGTCCTCTGACCATAATCCGACCCTGCTACTTCTGTGGAACTTACCAGTGCGAGTACCACCTTCGCAGCGTCTGGACCTAGCTCGTGCCGACTGGCAGCACTTCCGCGAGTTCATCGACCCAACACCGCCCAGGACGTGCGGGGAGGCAGACCGAATGGCCATGGACGCTGCGTTCCCGAAGGTGGTCGTAGCCGGGGGTATACGCATTGCTTTGCCTCGTGTCGTCAAACAGACGATCACGTTGCGCAACAGCGTGCGGCGGAGGTGGCAGCGCCACCGTACGTTGGACCTCAGGCTCCAGTTGGACTCCCTCAACATGAAGGTCCGAGACATGTTGAAAGACGTGCGCTCGGACGCGTGGGAACTCCACCTTCCCACGCTTTCCCTGGAGGACCAGTCCATCTGGAAACCTGTAGGAGGCTATGCGTTGCCCAGCGGCGGGACCCCCTGATCATCCAGGGCGACTCCGTTGCGAGGACTCCGGAGGAGAAAGCCGGGTTGATGGCGGAATACCTGGAGGGGGTATTCTGCTGAAACCTGGCCACAGTTGAGTCGGACGCGGTCGAAGAGGAAATCGCGCGAGAGCTCGGGACGCTTGATCGCGGCCCATTGCTCGATGCTGCGGAGGTGTGCGAGATCGTTGCGGTGATCCGTCACCTTGGACTGAGGACGGCTCCCGGGGATGATACCATCCCTAACATCGTCATGCGACAGCTTCCCGTCGCAGCAGTAGAATTCCTGGCAGCCGTTTATAACGGTTGCGTCGGGATTCCATATTTTCCGTCTGCCTGAAAGATGGCAAAGATCATCTGTCTCCCGAAGAAGCCGGGGACGGAGGTTGGTCCCGGAGACATCCTGCCAATCTCTCTCCTGGCGGGTTTCGGGAAGATCTTTGAGCGTCTTGTCCGGAAGCCACTGCAGGATATTCTCCGGGAGAAGAATATTCTCCCGGATGAGCAGTTCGGCTTTCGGGAAGGGCACTCCACTACCCTCAACTGGGTAGGGTGACCCACTTTATCACAGGAACAGGAACCACGCGGTCGCAGGAGCTTTCTTCGACATCTCGAGGGCCTTCGACGGCGTGTGGCATCCAGCACTCCTGCTGAAGTTGCATCGACTCCAGTTTCCTGCGTGGATAGTGCGGCTCATCGAGTCGTACCTACAGGGCAGGACGTTCATGGTGTTCTGGCTCCAGGTCGGATCGGGACTGCGGCGAATCTGCGCCGGTGTCCCGCAGGGGTCCGTCGGGGCCGATACTCTTTAATATCTTCTCCCAAGACCCACCTCGGGATCTTGGGTGGAACACTACGCTTGCCCTGCACGCGGACGATGCGGCGCTCCTGTCGCGCTCTTCCAAAAAGTACGCGGCCGTGGAGACGCTGCAGTGCGTCGTCGACGAACTGGTGACCTGGTATCGTCGGTAGCGCATTGCAGTAAACCCAGCAAAGAACAAGGCCGTCGTCTCCCACCCTGGAAGAGGAGCGCCGCCTGGAGTCCATCTGTCGATGATGGGGGTTTCATCCCCTGGAGCCCAGAGGTAACATACCTGGGAGTGGTGCTGGACCGGAGTCTTCTTTGGAAGCCTCAGGTTGAGCGCGTCCGCCGCAAGGCACTCGGGGCGCTTTCGGGCCTTCGTCCGATACTGCGCCCGGGTGTCTTGTCGGCTGACACCAAGAGACGCCTCTACCTGAGCTGCGTGAGGCCCATCATTACTTACGCAGCACCGGTCTAGTCTGGGGTGCCCAAGACCACCCTTTCCAGGCTGCAAGTGGTGCAAAATAGCGCACTCCGGCTGATACTCGGTCGTTGCTGATACGACAGCGTCAGCTGGATTCACTTAGACGGAAACGTGGAATCCCTGGACGTCCTCCTGCCGAGGATATCCAAGGAATTCTACCGCAAGGCAACAGCATCGAGGCACAAAGAGGTGCAACTGCTAGGCGATATCAAGGTTAGGTGGTGGGACCGCTACAAGCGACCCATAGCTAGCCTTGATCCGCTAGAAACCTTCCCTAGCAACAAGCGTCCCCGCTGGTAGGGAGGGGTTGATGCCTCTTTGTGTGAAGTTTACCAGAGAAAAGTTACAAAAGACAGACCCGCATTAGAAGCACAGCTGGAAATGCGAAGGGACCAACCACCTGGTTCGGTTGGAGAGATTATATAGCAACTACTCACGGCATCTCAGATACCCTGAGGATGATGGCACAGACAGCCATAGAAACGTTGGGAAACCAAATCACCATCCGGCTGGAAACCCGAGAAAACTTCATGGCAGGATTTTCCCCTTTTCGCATGTTTTGTCGACTCGTAATATTATAAGCGTGACTGAATAGATTTCTACGACAAACTGCGACGCTAATACTATAATACTTCATTCTTTTTCACGCGCTTCCCATAGCAACCCTTTGGTAACTGTAGCGGTCATAGCCATTAACGCCTTCGCGGCGCATAGCGCTTAGGAATTGTCTCCGCAGTTCCTGGCGACGCCACCAGGGGCGTTAGAGAGAAGAGAAGGTACGCCGGCGAGGGACGACACTTCCACTTCCGCCTGAGTCTTCGCCGGACTAATATCAGCCAGCGTCCGGACGAGTCAACGTGACACGCCGGACGAGTATCAGCCAGCATCTGCCACTGCTATTGATTGTTATCGTTTCGTTGTTATTTATTGTAATGTTTGTTAATCATTAAACAGCACAAAATCCATTTCGTTCGTTTTCTGTATGGAAAAACCCCTTCAGTGGTGACCCCGACGTGATCGCGTGCCCACGTGGTTCGGACATCGTGAAACTTGCAATGGAGGGTGAGAGTAGGAACGAAATCAATCGTGTAAGTGTGCGCGTGCCTCCGTTCTGGCCCGAAAAACCACTCCTGTGGTTTACACAGTTAGAGGGACAATTTTTCTTGGGTGGAATCACTCAGGACGCTACAAAGTTTTTGCAAGTTGTTAGCCAGTTGGAGCCCAAGTACGCGTTAGAGGTGGAGGACATAATTGCAAACCCTCCGCCGACGGGTAAATACCAGAAGTTGAAGGAGGAACTGATCCGGCGCCTCTCGCTCTCGCAGGAGCAAAAGATACGCCAACTCTTGGAGCACGAGGAGATTGGCGACCGGAAGCCATCGCAGTTTCTTCGCCATCTGCGTGGCCTCGCCGGCGTTACCGTCCCCGACAGTTTCCTGCGGTCGTTATGGCTGGGCCGATTGCCGACCTATCTACAGGCAATTCTCACCGCACAGGACGCGATGGACTTGGATGGAGTGGCGCAGCTCGCCGATCGAATCCACGAGGTGACGTCCAGACACCAGGTGGCCAGTGCATCTCCGGATTCCACGCTCGAGGCTCTCATGAAACGCATGGATGAGTTGAGCCAGCAGGTCGCCGCATTATCGGTGAGCCGAGCTGCACCACGCGCGCGCCCACGGTCCCGGAGCCGTCCCCGCGGAAACTTCCGCAGAGCTCCCTCTCTCAATCGCCGCGACAGGGAGGTGTGTTGGTACCATCGGAAGTTCGGTCCGAAGGCCCAAAAGTGCACTCAGCCCTGCTCCTACGTCGCGGAAAACTCGGAGGGCGGTCGGTAGAAGCGGCAACCGACTACTGCCCGTCATCAAGCCGCCTATTCGTGACCGATATCCCGACGAAGACGCGCTATCTCATCGACACCGGGTCCGATCTTTGCGTCTTTCCTCGGACGTTAGTGAAGGGACCAAGGGCGAAGTCCAATTACGAACTCTACGCCGCGAACAACAGCGTCATCTCCACGTACGGTTGGTTAGTGGTGAATCTCAATTTGGGCCTCCGGCGGGAATTCGCGTGGCGTTTCGTGGTCGCCGATGTCTCCAAGCCAATCATCGGCGCGGATTTTCTCCGGTTCTACGGTCTTCTCGTCGATATGAAAAATCAACGCCTTTTCGACAGCATCACCACGCTCCACATTGGCGGCAGGGTCCCGCGTGCCCCTATGGGTCACATCAAATGCGTAACCGGCGGCGGTAAATACCATACCCTTCTTTCGCAGTTTCCCGAGATAACGCGGCCTGCAGGAATGCCAAGGGAGCCGAAACATTCCACGGTGCACCACATCCGCACGACTGCCGGTCCTCCCGTCTCTTCCAAGCCACGACGCCTGGCCCCGGATAGGCTTGCCATTGCCAAGAGTGAGTTCCGAGCAATGTTAGCCGCCGGCACCGCACGGCCCTCCGAGAGTAGCTGGTCTTCCCCCCTCCATATGGTACCAAAGAAAGGCGACGGTTGGCGCCCCTGCGGTGATTACCGCGCCCTGAACGCGCGGACGGTGCCCGACCGCTACCCCGTACCCCATATGGAGGATTTCTCCCACAATCTAGTAGGTAAGACTGTTTTCTCGACAATCGACCTCGTTCGGGCGTACCAGCAGATTCCTATTCATCCAGACGATATCCACAAAACGGCTATTACCACTCCCTTTGGCTTGTTTGAGTTCCCCTTTATGTGCTTTGGATTGTGTAACGCGGCTCAAACCTTTCAACGATTTATGGACGCGATATTAAGGGGATTGGATTTTTGTTTTGTGTACCTCGACGATGTGCTGGTGGCCTCTACCTCCGAGGAAGAGCATGCACGGCACCTAGCAGAACTCTTTACGCGCCTACGAGAGTACGGTGTACTTGTGAATACCGCGAAATGCGTCCTGGGTCGCCCTACAGTGACATTTTTAGGCTTCGTGGTTTCCGGGGACGGTGTAGCGCCCCCTCAGGAGAAAGTGACCGCGTTGCGCGATTTTCCCAAGCCGTGTGACGTAAAAACCTTGCGGCGATTCCTCGGTATGTTAAATTTTTACAGGAGGTGCATCCCTCACGCGGCCACGCTTCAGGCACCATTGCACGCTGTTTTACAGGGCCGACAAGTTAAAGGGAACACACCCATAGAGTGGACACCGGATTTAGATTTAGCGTTCGAAAATTGTAAACAGAGCCTCGCCGTTGCTACCCTCCTCAACCACCCGGACGTCACTCTTCCGTTGGCGTTGTTCGCAGACGCGTCGGATTTCACGTTGGGCGCCGCTCTTCAGTAGCATACCCCGCAAGGTTGGCAACCCCTAGCCTTTTTCTCCCGGAAGCTGAATTCCGCACAACGCCAATATAGCCCCTACGATCGCGAGCTGTTAGCCATTTACGAGGCCGTACGTCACTTTCGACACATGCTCGAAGGCCGTCATTTCATTGTCTATACAGACCACAAGCCGTTAGCTTTTGCCTTCCGGCAGAAACCGGAGAAGTGCTCTCCGAGGCAATTCCGTCACCTGAATTATTTAGCACAATTCACAACGGACATTCGCCATATCGCCGGGAGTGAAAACGTCGTCGCCGACGCCCTCTCCCGCGTCGACTCACTGACGCCCGCGATCGGTCACGAAGCACTAGCAAGGGCGCAGGCTGATGATGACGAACTAAAGGCATTGCTCCAATCGGATTCTTCCCTCGTCCTCCGGAAGGTTTCTCTTCCCGACTCGGAAGTAGAACTGTATTGCGATGTGTCCACCTCCATTGTTCGCCCGTTTGTGCCTGCCCTACTGCGACGGCAGGTTTTTAATTCTGTGCATAACCTTTCCCATCCCGGCGTCAAGGCGTCCGCTAGGCTCGTCTCCACACGTTTTGTTTGGCCCGCAGTGCAGAAGGACTGCAGAGAGTGGGCGAGGGCGTGTATCCCCTGCCAGCGGTCCAAGGTGACGCGACATGTTTCCTCACCCGTAGGCACTTTCCCTACTCCCGTAGGCAGATTCGACCATGTGCACCTAGACTTGGTTGGCCCCTTGCCCGTTTCCAGAGGTTTCCAGTACTGTCTGACATGCGTCGATCGCTTCACCCGTTGGCCGGAGGCTATCCCCATCGCAGACATCACGGCAGAGACGGTGGCGAGAACCTTCTTCCGCGAATGGATGTCGCGGTTTGGCATGCCGCTCCGTGTAACTACCGACCAAGGACGTCAGTTTGAAAGTCAGCTGTTTCGGCAGTTGGCACATATCTCCGGCGCCACACATCTGCGTACAACAGCCTACCATCCAGCCGCCAACGGGCTCGTAGAACGCCTCCATCGGCAACTGAAAGCCGCCATCCGATGTCATGAAACGGCAGATTGGGTGGACGTCGTGCCGGCAATACTGCTTGGATTCCGAGCTGCGTGGAAGGAGGATCTTGGGTGCACGTCTGCCGAATTGGTGTACGGAGAGACACTCCGGCTCCCTGGTGATTTTTTTTCACCGCCAGCTGGCCCGGTCCTCGGGACGCAAACAAATTACGCCGTGCAGCTGAGACAGCGCATGGGGCATTTATGTGCCAAGCCTGCTTCTCGACATGGTGAGCGTCCAACATTTATCTTCAAGGCCTTGCCATCCTCATCGCATGTTTTTGTGCGAAATGATGCCACACGGGCCGCATTGCAACCAGCCTATGAGGGCCCATGTGAAGTCCTGCAGAGAGGTGAGAAGAATTATGTGGTGCGACTCCGTGGCCGTGAGTTGCGAGTCTCGGTTGATAGGCTCAAGCCAGCATTTCTCGCAGCGGATGATGCCCCAGCTGCCACTACGATGTCACCAGCAGACACCGTGTTCAACCGCCCAGGAGATGCAATGGATTTTCCAGCCCTGCCTGGACAGCAGATGACGCGGGCAGGGAGAAGAGTTCACCTTCCTGCACATTTACTGAACTTTTCCACCTAATTCACCCTTACCTCACCTGCATTATTGTTTTGTTACCTTTATTTCTCCTTGTTTTGCCATCATTCCTTTCTATTACAGATAGCCTTAAGCACTGCCAGAGGGGTGATGTAGCGGTCATAGCCATTAACGCCTTCGCGGCGCATAGCGCTTAGGAATTGTCTCCGCAGTTCCCGGCGACGCCACCAGGGGCGTTAGAGAGAAGAGAAGGTACGCCGGCGAGGGACGACACTTCCACTTCCGCCTGAGTCTTCGCCGGACTAATATCAGCCAGCGTCCGGACGAGTCAACGTGACACGCCGGACGAGTATCAGCCAGCATCTGCCACTGCTATTGATTGTTATCGTTTCGTTGTTATTTATTGTAATGTTTGTTAATCATTAAACAGCACAAAATCCATTTCGTTCGTTTTCTGTATGGAAAAACCCCTTCAGTAACCTTCTCCCTTGACTTGGATCACCATACTGATTCACGTCATTACCATTTGTCACTTGTAGATAAAATTATCGTGATCGAAGCGATAGTTGGGTATGAGGTAAATAAATTAGAAAGAGTAAAATAGTACGGAAAAAAACTCTCCTAAACGCAATCTTACGGTTTCAGATTGCCTCGGTGGAAACGAGTACGAAATTGTTCTCAACATATAAAACGATTTTATGAACAATACTCTAAATTCTGAATAACAATTTCCTCTTATATGACGGGCATCTTAGCGCTATAAATATACGTAAGATTATAATAATTTTAGAAATCGAATTGTATCTGACAAACATTTTTTAAAAACTATTCTTAACGCGTCAACGGTGAGAAGGCAGATAATAGTTCGCTCACCATTTGTGTAGATGGCGACAGAGGAGCCGATTCGGAAAATAGGAGGTCAAGAATCAACCTGCAGATGGCTTCGAGCACTGTGTTCAATGTTAGGCGGCTAACCCGCGCGAAAGTATTACTTAGCGTTCAATGGTTCCTTTAAACTTGTTAGCATTTAACGTTTTCCCATCAAATTATGAAACGATTGGAACCCAAAACTTCATTCTCAACTTATATTAAAAGAGTAATTCGGATGAAACATCTAATAATTTAAAAAAAATTGATATTGACGTATGCAAATTTGGAGTTGGCAGATATTTCAGTGAGTCAACGGTTTTTCCGCGTTTGTGTTTGCACGTGTGCGCGCGAGGATGCACGCTTAATCACATGTGTTGGCTCCAACGGGGGTTGGCCGTGCGCTTGCACGTTCGTTGTCGTGCGCGCGCGCGCGTGTTCGTGCGTGTGTGCGCGATTCGGGATTAATCATAGGTCGAGGCCATTCTACTGAGGCACCAACGAATCTCCATTAGAGCGGACAGTCTGCGTTATTTCGAGGAATGTGTCACGGAGCAAATTTCTTCAACCATTTCCATTTGGCGGATTTGGTAACTTGAGAAAAATAAAATGAAAACGTTCTCTCTCGTAGTTTTACTGGAGTTAAATTCGCTCCAAAAAAGTCAATAATATTTATTGAGTCGAGTTGCTTGTCTGCAACCCTCGCTGTGACATTCCATTTCAAATATCAATACAACTTATGCTAACGAGATGCTCACTTTTGTTTTCACGAACATCTCCTTCGACCAGCGTCTTAACTCAACATTTGCAGACTCACGCCATGGCGATCCTCTTTTGTTCTCAAGAGGTTAAAGCAAGATAAACGTGTTGGATGATGCACCATGTGCACGAACGCATTATAATCTGCCTTATAGGCGCACGTTTTGCAATCCCCTTTCGACTAATCGCCGTTCAACGCCCCCGTAAATGTCAAACGGTCTTCGTCGCGAAAGATTTGAATATCGAGAAGTGCGGACGGCTTGGGTTTACATCGCTTGCGTTTTTTTTATTTCACAGGCATTTTACGTAATGGAAGACTAGTGACTGCCGCGAAAACAAACCGATGGAAAAATTACATTGAAGATCGGATTCGATTAAAGGTTTTGAGAATGGATTTGGACCACTACGTATCCGGAGATCGGGACACGGAGGAGGACGATATTAAGATGCAACTCGAGCGAGGCGTTGCATAAGGGGAATTTTTCTCCCGGATAATCGAGGGTGAACGAGATGCCGCGCGGCTGAGAACTAGCATTCTACGAAAGATTCAGAAACACAAAAAAATACATCCGAAAGTTATCTCTCGAGAACGCTGGTGGTCGACGCGTGACTCACGAGACGAAAGTATCGTCGCCTACGCAATCTTAAACGGTCGCCGGTTGAGCCGGAATTCTGATAAAAGTTTCCTCTGAAAAAAATTACTCCCACAGAGCGGGCGTTGCACCGCCTTAAACGCGGCGGCCATTATGGGCCCATGTCCGACGACGACTGCACCGTTATGAATTTTTATAATAAATACTCGCTTTTTTAGTGAAAAAAATCACGGCGATCTTTTTATGAGAAGGGTTTCAGAGGATTGGTGAAGATCGGTCCTCACAGTTACGTGAGTCGTTAAAATGTTTTGAATTCTTTGGAGGACTGCGACCCACCTCTTAGAAACACGGAATGAGATATGTATGTAAATCTGAAGGCCGCGAAACGTAGCTATGGTTCCCGAAGAGTACAGAATAAGAAGAGTTTAAATCAAGTGCATTTATAGACAATGAGAGACAATAAATCGGGGAAAAACAGAAAGAAGCAAACTGAAGATATAAAATGCACTTTAATTGGGCGGAAATGGTGAGCGAGAAGAGTTGCAGGAGAGGTGCAGGACAAGGGTCTCAAAAGCTCTTTAAGGACAGATTGATAATTCCGAAACATGAGCGCTTTGTTGAAGCTTGAAGCCAGACAACTTTAAATTGCATCTATTCTACTGAAAATAATAATAAAATACTTAAATATTAAACTTTTGCACAATATTTCCTCTCTTCGTCACCTCGCGATTATTTCTCCTTCTCCGTCCATTCCATTTAATAACTATGAGAGCCAAGTAACGAAAAGGGCGCATATTTTTAATCAACCGACCGCGTGCGGCCCGCGTACCTCTGCGTTAGTGGAAGGGGGTTCCAAAACCCAGGGTCGCGACCCGAACTTGGGTCGTGAAGGCCTTATGATGAGTCGCGGATGATCCTCAGTCCCAAGGTGAAAAACTGTAAATTTTCGATACTAGCAAGAATAAATGTAAAGAAGGACCACAAAGAGAGGCAAGAAATGAACCAAACAAAAGTGTTTGGTAACCACTGGGCTAGACAAAAGAGAATGAGGTGATGAGGCCAACACAGTTGAACACGCATACGAAGGAACGCGGGTCGAAGGCGTGATTCGGAGAGAACGCTTAAAATTGCCGCAGGCCTCGCAGAATTACCAAGGAAATTCTTACTTTGGTTGCGTGAGTATAAAATCGTGCTTACCGTAATTACGTTCGAAAAACGCCTTGCCTGCGTCTTAATGAAAGATTTACGTTATCTCTTTGCGTAACGGATTTATCTTCATTGGAGTCAAGTAAGTGTGTACATACAACCCATTATTTCTGTGGCCTTCGTTTTTTTAAAGAAAAGTCATCTGTTGCATTTGCTTTGTATGTATTTCTGTCTGTTTGTACATAATATTGGACGTATTTCGATGAAATATAGTATTTGGGATTTTTATGTTAAAGGAAAAGACGAAAATGATATAATAGATTCGTATCATATAAACTAGTCTACCGATTGGCTAGAAACGGAAAAAAATAAAAATTTTGCTTTTATTCGCAAAATATTCTCATCCTAGAAACTACTTATTTTTCAGAAATCAAAGTACAAAATAAACACGCGACCAAAGGTTATCAATTCCATGTCTGTGTCATGTTAACGCAATCATTTCAGCGTGTTCGTTTAGGTAAGGTGGGCATGTCAAACTCGATGAGGTATCAGGGCCGCAATTGATTAATTTCAAGAAGGGCCGCATTATGATTACAGTTCTTTAATAATGGCCAAATAATATACTTTCTGTAGATGATTAGAAGACTGTTTTGCAAAAAAAACTGCGTTCTGTTGTTGCTCAGCAATTTCACAGAAATAACGTATTTATATAAAATCTCTGACGATTAGGTCGAGAGAAAAATTTGCATTCTGACCGAACTAAGGAAGGTTGGAAATGTCAGATTTAAGGCCATATTAGTGAAATACAAGTAAAAAATCTTGAATCTGGATAACATCGATGGATCAAGGCTGCTAGTTTTCGATTATATAAAAACCATTGAAATATTTAAAATGGCGTGCACCAGACAGTACCAGCCAACCAGGGCTGGCACGTTACCGGAAATGAAATTTGAAATTTCGACTAGCTAATCCCATTCTGGAACTTGATTAAATTTGTTGTTTAGGAAAAACATGCAATGCGGTCAGATAATACTGAATTTGAATCATGCCCCGCTATCAAGCTTGCCACCTTACTGGAAATAAAATATCAAAATTTTAATTTCCGGATCTCCTGAGGGAATTTATGACACGCGAATTACCCGTTACCTAATTGTTTCCTCTTTCCACTTCGCCGTAATATGTACTAGCCGCGATTGTTGTGGATTGCCGAACGTTCCATTTCAAGCGCTTCTAACGTCGTTATGGAATCGTTTTTATTGGAATAATAAACACCAAAATAGCAATTAGGATCGCTTTCCTTTTGAGAAAATTTTCTTTTTTCTTCTTTAAAAACATTCGGCATTGCTTACAAAAAGAAGTGAGAATAGTTTATTTTTCATTTTTAAGTTAAGAAGATTTTATCGGAATTTTGAAGATTTATAGATATTAATTCGAACACTAACACAGTTATTGTGGTATCATGGAGAACTTAGATGGAGTTGCAATTTTTATCAAAGATAACTTTTAATAATTTGTACAAACAATCATTTTATTCGTTTTAAAGATAGAGTGACTCATTTGCATTATTTTTGATGGCTCTAAAAAAGGTTATATTTTTTTAGAATTATAGTCATTGGGTAGCATTCTGAAAATAAACAAAATTTCATTTAAATTATATATATATATATATTCATTCTTAGATTAAACCCGAGAAAAAGACGATGCTAAGGACGATTAAACATCTTATGAAAATTTACTTTGTTGACCTTCTTTGTCTTCCATTCCACGAACTGCAAAATTGATTCCATATTCATTCATGCGTTAATAAAATGTTTCTCCTGTCTCCAGAAAATGATAGCGTCCTTCCACGCACTTTGCCGATCATAAATTTCTATTTTCGACGACGTCCGGGAAGACCGACGTTATCTCCACCGTACTCCAGAGGAAAGACTATCTTCCACACGGCGGCTTCGCTTCAATAAGTGCAGTATACCCTTCGTCGCAACAATTCGTTCGCAGGTCGAATATGCGTCAGCTGTGTGGGATCCTTACGAAAACGAACTCACTAACGAGATAGAAAAGGTGCAGCGCAGAGCAGCTTGATTCGTAAGGAGAAATTACGATAGTAAAGAAAGCGTAACGTCATTAGTAGAAATTTTGAAATGGACATCTTTAGAGGAACGCAGCCTGCAGGCTAAGTTTAAACTGCTGGGAAAATTTATGTCGGAGGGTCTAACGCAGCGGTTTCCAAACATTACATTGCCGCCCCCCCCCCCCCTTCACCTAAGAAAATTATCTTCGCGCCCTCCTCCATACCATGTTCAATTACAGTTCATAAACAATATATACTGGACATACAATTACTATTAATAAAACTATCTTAAGAAAAAAATGGACGCAACGATACATCCTAGCCAATTGAGGGCTAGAATTTGACTGCTGCATATTGTAGGTCTCAAGATAAGGATGGTTAAACGGACAGTAAATATGTGGGAAATACTATGCGGCCCCCCGACCTACCCATCGCGCCCCACAGTTTGGAAGCCACTGGTCTAACGAATGAGGTATTAGAAGCCCGACGTATGTCGGAAGGCAGGGCAGCGAGGATAAAGTTCGCGAGATCGATTGTAGGACGGAGCGATATAGAGGATCATTTTTCCCTAGGACGATTAGGAAAACTAGGGACCTTTGGTGCACTACACCCCCTGCCATCCACCATAAAAGTGACTTGCAGGGTATCATGCAGATGTACTCGACTAAGGATTTTCCCGCTCCTCACAGGCAGCGACATGAGGATTCCACGGCGTTGCTATCCAACGGAAGATCGGACCGAAATCGACTTTTTACCTAAGGGTCAGAAAGGCAGGCGAGAGGGTGAGAGAGAAAAAAAGGCAACCTTTTTAATGGAAGAATATAAGGGTTATGGCGGTTTGAGAGTCGGGAAGGTAGGAAAGGGTTAGGTGGGGAGGAGGGGGGTATCGGAGGGCCGCATACCATCTTCCTTTCCCATCCGACACTACAATGCCAGCGACCCTCTCGACAACCCAGCAGCAGCAGACTCCCAAGGGTGGAAGTCTATCTCGGCCGAGCGGGTAGTAGGCCCCCCGCCGCCCCTCGGCTTGCCTGCCCTCGCCCTCCGCCGCCCCCGACCACCCCCGCCACCCCTCGGCTTGCCTGCCCACGCCCTCCGCCGTCCCCGACCACCCCCGCCGCATCCTTCCCCCGCTCCAACCCCCCGGGTTCGGAGCAGGTCGTCCCACCGCGCGGAATGCAGAACCTTTCCTTCTCTCTCTATCTCTCTTTCTCTCTCGAAGAGTAGGCGGTCAAAACGTCTGAGAGAGAAAGAGACGAGTCTTCTGGTGGTGGTGGGGAGGGAGTGGGGGGAAAGGGAGGGAAGTGGAGGGGGAGGGTGGGGGGGAGGCGAATGCGGGAGGGTGGGGAAACGTGGCGGAGGATAGGGAAAGTGGAGGGGGGAGGGGGGAGCGGGCACGCTGTGATGTGCCGCGTAAGACTCGCATGAAATCGGCGACTCCGAGGCACTGTTGTCACGTCGATCCGATTTCCGAGAGGCGGAGACACTGTGCCGTTTAAAAAGAATTTACATTCGGAAAATTCCGCATGGACGGGGAAGAGGACGGCAGTTATGTATCTATATATGCGACGAGTCATCGGGACCGAATATTTATCGACTCGTCGCTCTAATTATTGCGCATTATCGCGCTCAACTCTTTAAAAACGACTGCGATGCCATTGTTTCGCAGCTGCTTGACGCAAAGACGAAATCCGCGCTCTCAAAATGGCCGTTTTATATCAGTGTAATAAAAGGGCGAATTAAAAACGTCAGACGTAGGAAATGAATGATCGAACTCATCGTACGGTTTGAACGGTTCATTTGACCATTTAAAGCAGCGGTGGCCAGTAATTTTTAGGCGCGCCTCACTTCAGAGACGAATAAAATTTCGTAGCGCTCTCACATGGAAACAAGGCCGTAGATTTGTAAGTATGGGAACCGGACAAAGTGACCTCGGACATAATATCCCCGGACAAAATGCCTCCGGACAGAACGCCTCCAAACGCAAGGTAGGACAAAATGCCCCCACGCGCCAGAATGAGTATTAATTATTGCCTCTCGGATGTTGGTACACTTCAAAATCAGTCCGAGGATTAATTATAACTCCTGTAACAAGTTTTCGGTATTTATTTTGTCTTTGCCCATATGACTAACGCAACGTCTGTACCTACTCGTTCATTTGTTGGTACTTCATCACCACCAATTTATTAAAGCAAAAATAGTTTCCCATAAAACGTTTACAGATATTTGGTATTTAACTGCTTTTTTCTGCGGCACTCCAAAGAATCTGCTGCGACACCCAGCATGGAAACCAATCATTTAAAGCACTGGAATTTACTATGCGGTGGATTATAATTTTTGCATTAAATTCTAAAACACATCGGCATTTCCCCGAACTATATTGTTATATCCACGGCAAAGTTTTGAGTAGCGTATCTTGTATAAATTAAATTTGTTGATGAAATAAATGTATTGTAAATTTATTGGAACGACCTTCTGGAAATATACATTGAAACGCAAATGGTACACTTTTTGTTGAGTCGCTTTTTTGCACTAATTTTTTTATATGATATTCGAGGGCTATAAAAGTATCGAATCGTTTAATCTGTTGCGAAAGGGCTTTGGAGGTAATTTTGAAAATCCAAATAAATATGAAAACAAAAATCCCGACATTTTAGGAATATTAACATATCTGAAGTTTTTATTAATTTCTCTATTAAAATGTTTATAAAAATGATTCTCAAAGGACGATAACTACAAATGGTTGAATGAAAATATATAGAAGGTGCATAATTACCATAAATATATTGTAAATTAAATTCTAACATAAAGTAACAAAATTGATTAAATTGAAATCGGCTTTTGTAGATACTCATGATTAGAAAATCCCTTTATCCAAAAGAGAGAAGAAATTGTAGGAAAAATCTGCGTTCTCCAAAAATTGAGCCATGATTATTACAATACCGTCTGCGTAAGTATAGTTTCACAACGATGCAAATAAAAGTCAATTTCAGTAAAATCATCACCATTTTTAGCGCTTTTATTCTAAAAAGATATATTATGTATTCGGTTCATCTGTGTTTGTCTGTGTACAAAATAACTCAAAAATTACGTACGTTACAAGAGCCAAAATTTCAACATAGACAATTATACATACATATACCATACATATGGTATAAATTTGGTGGATATAAAATTAGCTGCTGGGGAAAAAATCGCTAACAGAGTACATGCTGCTACCAATCTAGGCGATCCTTTACTTCGTTCGAAGGGTAGCAATCGGTGAAAAAAGTCATGTAATTTGCTTTATAATTTTTTAACTTGCTTAGAGTTAATAAACCATAGTTCTGCGATTTTCATCGAAATTTTTAAGAGAAATATAAACTTTCTCCAGTCTCTTTAGAATATCTCACATCTACGCCTACATAAATTCACAAGATATGTGGATGGCAGGGGGTGCAGATCACCTCTGAGGGACAGCGGACGTGACCCTAACGTGGTCAGAGCTAATTCCTTAGATAACTATTTTCTGTTCTCTGTTCGAGAGAAAATTCATGACTCAGTTCACAACCATTGTACTAACGCCGATGTTTATGAGCTTAAAGGTTAATTTGCTGTAAGATACCTTGCCGAAGTCTTTCTTGAAATACTGCATTTACTTGGATATTCTTCCCATCAAATCACAATACATCCTATATTAATAGTCCCAGCTGGGTTTTGCACGATTTTCCTTTTCTGAAACCGCGCTGAGACTTTTAAAAAATGCACATAGAACAAAACCTGGAAAAATGCGCGCGGCGAACAGTATTTTCATTTTAAAGCACAGTAGAGAATTTATTTTATTTCTTAAAAATCGAAAAATAAAAAAAAATATGTCCCGAGATGCCGATTGCATTATATAAAAATTGCGTTAAAATTTGCACAAAAATCCATAGATTCGTTACTAAATGCTGGTATGAATCATTCTAACTCCATAAGACGAAAAATAAAACCTCTCTGAAATAGTTTTTTTTTCAATAAATTCGCTTTCTCGCCACTCTCGTGAACAATCGCTCCAATCTCATTTCGCAATGACGCTAATTTAGGGCTCCTGCCTCGAATTTCTCTAACGTAGGTCCAGAAATTCTTGTTCATTCAAGTCGTTTTACACCACTGTTGGAGGATCTTTTGTCTTTAACACGGAAAGATCTGCGTAACTCAGCCAAAATTCCAAAAGAAGGGATTTTCTGTACTGAAGAAATTTAGAACTGAGGTTCAGTTATTCCTCTCGTACTTTCACTGCATTGAGATAGAATCTTAAACATCGACTTCATTCTCCATTTACGTTGGAAATGTTTTCAGATGCTGAAAATTGGTATTTTTGAAAGCAGACATTTATTGACGGATGTCATTCTAGAGGACATTAGTGGACCAGGCGAGGAAATGACTCTGAAGACGAGATATGTAGTGGTTGAGTGAAGTGCGACATGATTATTGACATACTTAAGAGGCATCGGAGTGTTTGGAGAAATTAAAGGTATTTATTATGAAATCTGACGATGCAGAACTAGTATATGTTAAGTGCCACAAAAAGATGAGACAGAAAATTTCAGATTATTTTATGAAGCGATCAGGTAGTGTTGAAATATGATCCTCTTCTTTTTTTATCCCTCTCCGCTGTACTTCTCACCAGTATTTTCAATATAACGTACTTTCAGTAAAAAGTATTTGTGCTCGGTAGAGATACATTGTATCGAGATTTTATTGCATTCAGTTCGACTTAAAATCGGGAAAATCGGCTCTAGCGATATACTTACTACATTTTTCACCAGTTTTTCAAGTTGAAGTTTAACTTCAGTCTTGTGGTCGCTTATATCTTCTTCGAAGGAAACTTTCTCTTTGCACTCTGGGTTATCTGTGGCTAACAAATTAAGAGTATTATTCGACGGCGTTGGATTCTTAACTAATCGCAACAAGGACTGCTTCGCAAAAGTCTCTAGGAAAGCTTAACACGACCAACGCTCACGGCCTACTGGTCCTAAATAATAATTATTCCAATCAATGGCAGGTAAATTGAAGCCTCCTGCCAATTATTACGAATTTGTCCATATATATGTCGAAGTAAATGAAACCAATTTCCTATCCAGGCTGCAGATTGCCTGAGCGCTCGTGCTGGGCAGTCTGTAAAACACGCATATATGGACTTTTTTAAAACCATCACTGCACCAAGCACTTTCTACCTCATTATCGCTAATAGCAATCAGATAGCTACCATACTTGGAATGCACCGCATCAAAGATCGCAAATAAACCGGATATATCCGAAACCTGAAAAAATAAGTAAACAAAATTGTGATCTGTTGCTATGGATAACAAAGTATCGATGCGCGATTGAAATTACCGCTGACGGCACTCGGATCGCTGACAATGTTTACAGGAAAATTTGTTAAAAATATTTGTGATAATTTTGATCACAATGACAATTACCCTACGAAGCTTAATCATCGCTATAAACAATTAGAAAATTTATCATAGCAACGAAAGCAAATATATTCCTTACAGCTTACGGAAAAGGAAAGGTAAAATGGATATATGGATGGCAACAAGATGTTGGGATGAGGAAGCCCAGCGAACACTCACCAATCAGACGACTTCAGGTTGGCGAGGCCCTGGGGATGTCGAAGCGACATACGTAAAAGAACACTAAAACAGCACAGAAACATCATATATATATATATATATATATATATATATATATATATATATATATATATATGTATTCTGCTATGACCGGGAATCGAACCCGGGTCTTCCACCTTCCCCGGGTGTATATTCTACCTGTTTCAAAATTATTCCCTAATTCACAGCTTATGCCTATCTACATAGGATATTAAAATCACGTAATTCCATCTATATAATGGGCACATTGAGAATCAAATGTCGATTAAAAGTAGGTACGATAAATAAAGATAGGGCCATTATAACAACTGTGAGTGGTTTCAATTGACTGGAATCACAACTGCCTTTATTCCGATGTTCCAGAGCGTGAGCCGAGCGAAGTTTTAATCGAAACATTCGGCAAACGCTCGTGTCAGTTGGTAAAGAGTCCCACGCGTACGAATGATACATGAGATTTATTAGCTGCTAACTCCTGAAAGCAGGGCGTATGAATAAGGTATACATAGAGGAAGGAATAATCGAGCAGAGTGCTTACGTTATAAATTACGAAACAGGTCAATCCAAGAAGAAAACTTTATTTGTTCACCAAAGCTGATTTGTCAATTTTTAGGTCTGTGTAATGCATAACCTAATTTCTGCGAAGTAACAGTTAACGCATGCTCCGAAGAATCATGTTGCATGTTAAGAGATATAATGTGAATTTGTACGGATATATTATTCCAAACAAATTAAAGCGTGATAATAAAGAACCTTGGTGGTGCAACCAGCACGTTAGGAGCGCTTTTAGACGACAAAGAAAACTCTATCCGGCGATTCTTAACACACGCAATCGATATCCGTTTGGTAGTTCGTAGTAAAATAGAACTTTTTGCAGATGGCGCCGTCATCTATAGAGAGATAAACATCGGACACTGCTGGAAAATTTAAAAACTATTTCCGCGTGATGCATATAATGGTAAATTAAAAATAATTACCGTAAATTTTCAGCCTTAGGTTTTTGGAAATTCAAGAACAAAGATATAGATATCGATGGACTGGATATTCAAGTAACCGTGTATGTTAAATATTTAGCAGCCATTATTCACAATCTTTCGTGGAACATGCATATTCGTCGGGTTGTAGGCGCAGCCAACAGGAAATTGACCTTCGCTGGCAGAATAGTACGGAATAGTACATAAATGTATGAGATACGTGTTATTTATCGTTAATCAGCACAAAGATCGAATACGCCTCAAGTATATGGGGTCTGTATGAGAAGGGCAGCATAGTACTTGAGTTAGAAAGAGTCCAATGTAGAGCAGCCACACTCATAAAAGCAATGTATTGCCATAAGTAAAACGTAATATCACTATTAAAGGATTTGGGCTGGGTAATTCTGGAGCAGGCGTTCCCAAAATATGTGTATTCAGGGGCACATTATAATTCAAAAGAAAAAGGGGCAGGAACCAATATCTCTATCTCTACATTTACGTGTTACCCTACAATTCACCAAATTAGTTGTCGGCAAGGTGCGCAATGCGCCAAAGCCTTCCTAACAGTCATCTCTCACAGGTTTCACTGTCCTGTTACGATCTAGTTTTGTCCTCGGAAGGAACGAGCCTCGATAACGCTCCGTCCTACAATCGATCTCGCCTATTTTATCGTCACAATCGTTTCTGCGTATGCACGTTGTGCTTCAATTATACCTAAGACCTCCTCTTTCAGACTTTCCGACCCATACCTCCTGAAGCCTTAACGTTGAGTTTAGTCTGCTTTCCTCCAGTGACACCCAGATCGAATCTCTCAATAATGATAAGACGCATTCCTTATGTTCGGACTTTTGTTTTACGAATATGGCTCTGCGTTGTACTATTTCTAATTAAATTATATGGTCCTTCCCATACGGATCTCATATACATGAGGGGGATTCTACCTGTGGCCTAACTAGTGATAAAGAACAGTTTCACGTACATTTTCTGTTATTTTTCGTACCATTCTGTCTATGAAAGCCAATTTCTTGACGTCTGCGCCTATAACTCGACGAATGTGGATATCCCACGAAAGGTCACGGCATACTCAGCAGCTAAAACATTCATTCCATTGTTTTGTTATTAGGAACCTATTTCTTCGTTCTTGCTTTTCCAGAATGTCACTACGGAATATTTACTGAAATAATTTCAATTTTACATTCTTTGCACCACGCGTAAATGACATTTAACCCGAGAGCAGGCGCGCGGGGTGACCGAGTCACCCCACCTATGTTTGCATTACACTTATCTATTTGTGACGCATGTTTTTCCCTAATATATTCAGTACCTTTCTTTCGAACTCTCTTGAGCATATTTATATCACTTTTAGATTTTAATAGCATTTAGTCCATGAAACAGCATTAAAAAAAAAAGCTTTCTGGGGTGACTCAGTCACCCCGCGCCCTTCCACGTTATATTTCTTATTGTGAGCCATGATAAGCGATTTATTCTACAACACTGCAGAAAGAAAATTTTCAGAGATAACTGAAGTTTTTTGCGAACAATTAATTGAAACAATTAAGAACACTCGCTTTGCCCTGCTAGTAGATGAGACAACTGATGTCGTGAAAGATACTCATTTAATTGCTTATGCGAGATATATCAAAGGTAATGAAATTAAAGAGGACTTGTTGTTTTGCAAACCAATTGAAGATAGGGCTGCATCTGTAAAAATATTTGAAATAATTGACGAATTTCTGCTTGAAAATGATATTAAGTGGGGAAATTGAGTTGGGCTGTGTACAGACGAAGCTCAGTCTGGTCTGGTCAAAATGCGGGATTTGAGACCCTGGTGAGAAAAAGGCACCACTGGCTCTCTGGACACATTGTACGCATTCCAGACAGGCTCTTGTGCCTAAAAACGCGAGTGAGGAACTAAGGGCAGTATTTCAAGATGTCGTACGAATAATAAATTACATCAAAAACAGTCCGCCGAAAGTGAGCATTTTTGCTAAGTTGCGCCATGAAATGGACGCAGTGCACAATGCTCTACATTATTGCGAATCTCGATGGTTATCTCGTGGAAAAGTGCTTCAGATATTTTTTGAACTGAGGAACGAAATTGGAGTTTTCTAAGGAAATGCAACAATGCGAATGCAAGTTTAACGTACGATGAACATTTCAATTAAAAATTGGCATACTTAGTGGACATTTATGAAAATTAAACAATTTGAATTCATCTTTACAAGGAACTCTAATGAATATACTCAACCAGAAAGATAAAATAAATGCATTCATCAGAAAACTGGATTTATGGAAAAGAAGTTTAGAGAATAAATGTTTTGATATGTTTCCTGTTTTAGAAAATTTTCTTTGTAGTAGTGAAATTGAAGCTAATATAAAACTATTCATGGAACACCTAAGTGAGTTACATGCGCAGTTTGCAGTATTATTTTAAAGACTTGCAAGCTGAAAGATTTGAATGGATACGAAATCCTTTTGTTAGCCCTATCTCTGGACTGTCGAATTCAGAGCAGGAACAACGGATAGATTTATCGAGTGATAATTTCTTGCGCCAGGCATTCGATCCTGAAAAACTTCCTCTGTTTTGGCTGCAAGTCGCAAGAAAATATCCTGTTCTATCAGAAAAAGTCATTAATATTCTACTTCCTTTTGTAACTTTATACTTATGTGAAACTGGATTTTCCGCTGTTGCTGCCATGAAGACCAAGTATCACTAACGGCTAATAATTGAAAAGGAACTGTGAGTTGCCATCTCATCAATGTCACTCGGATTCAAAAACTTTGTGCTGAAAAGCAAGCACACACATCCCACAAGCAAATTGTAAGTTTCATTGAATTTTATTACATTTTTTGTTATACCATTTAATATTATCATATATAAGCCACATCAAAATTGTAGGTCAGAGACGGAGAGGAAATTAGAAACGTGTAGATGAAGTCGAACGAGGAAGAGATGGACTATTAGAAGCAGAATTAGAGAGGTCAAGTCACAGCTCGAAAAAGAATGGACGCATTCCTTATTTTAATCCTACGTTTGCGAAGAAGTGCATTCATTAATGAAAGAATAAATTTTAACTCAACTCACTGAAATGCCTACCGAAAACATCTAAGAAAGACGAAATTATCGCGAAGATGAAATGCATGAACGTAAAATTCTACCGTCAACTTTTCGAGTGGTTCTTCACCATGGTTTCGAAAACGATGATGTACAGGTTTCCCTCTCTTTATGCGGGTTCGCTTTATGTGAATTCGCTATTATGCGACAAACTTATTGCTATCGGAATTTTCTTTTTATGCGCCTTTGATTCGCTCTTATGCGGTTACGTGGCCAGTGCAATAAAAATGAAAGAAAGTTGTCCACTACACCACAAGGCGACAGTAAAAGAGATGAGAGCGGAGAGGATATTGTAGAGTGGAGATGAGACAGAAATTTCGTGTGATACTGTTTGAGCATACTTGAGAAACAACCCTCCAGCACTTTAAACCTCCACTATTATGTCACCCACAACAACCACCACTTAAACTCGTTGCTTCCTTTTATTGGCGAGTATAATTGACAGTGTCAATTGTTTTAAGTTTGTATTTAGCGCAAAAGACGTCGTTATGGAGCGAAAGAAGAGCATCTTGAAGAGGAGTTAGGATTGCTTATGGAACGTATCTTTTACATGTAAATATGGGTCCCGTTTATGCGAATTCGCTTTATCCGTCACTTTACTGGAATGCAACCCCCGCATAAAGTGAGGAAAACCTGTATACAGTAAAAAGCAGGGCCGTAACCAGGATTTAAATTCGGAGAGGGTTATCTCTGACAGATTTTTAGAACTTTTCTTCAATAACTTGAATAACAAATTGTTCGTTTCGTATAGAAATGATTTTATTTAACATTTACTTAGGAAATACAAATCAAATAAAAAATATCATACAAATTAAATATAGAAAATACAAAAATTAAAAATCTGTATTTTTATAGAAGGAATAGGCGAATGAGCTTTCGGAGGGGAGGGGAGTTTAACCCCCAAAACTCCTCCCTGTCTACGGCCCTGGTAAAAAGCCATAAGTATCGAAAAGGACAGGCCACGACCCCTCATGGAGGGCCACCTGCACACAGCACCGTCGACTCGCCCTCTGCTTCGCCCGTGATCGAGAAAGAGACGATGATTCAGAGGGATTTGGAATTTGCGAAATGAACAAGATACAACGAGCGAACATGCATAAGAGGTAAAATTATTTCAATAAGAAGAAATTTTCTTCCTAAAACCTAACTGTTATTGCCTTTACTACATTTCACTTTATCGTGTCTCTTTATCTTTTCTCCGTTTTATTGATACATAATATATTGATCGGTCAGCGGTAATTGATATCGTGCTGCAAGCAGATTGTTTATCAGTAAATAAATCCGAGAGATATCTTGGACATTTTTGTCGACATTTTCACCGATACGAACGACTATGGAAAACGGCAGTGCAGTTCGCTCGTTACCGGGCAAAGGAGGATACAAAATGGACGAACGGGGAAGGCGATGCTTCGTAACCCGCCGCTGCTTCTCTCTCTTTTCCTGAAGGCGACCTTGGCTGTCCTCGTGTGAAGGTCCTCCCAACAGTCCTCTCTCTCTATTTCTCCCTTTCTCTCCTCTCCCTCTCTATCTCTCTCCCTCTCTCTCTTCTCCCTCTCTTTTCTCCCTCTCTCTCTCTCTCCTCTTCCTTTCTCTCCTCTACCTCTGTCTCCCTCTCTCCCTATCTCTTTCTCTCCCTATCTCTTTTTCTCCCTCACTCGCTATCTCTCCCACTCTCTCTTTCCCTCTATCTCCCTCACTCTATTTCTATCTCTTTTTACCTCTTTCTCCCACCCTCTCTCTCTCTCTCCCTCACTCTCTATCTCTCTCCTCTTCCTCTCTCCCTCTCTCCTCCCTTTCCCCCTTTCTCTCAGCTTCCTCTCTCTCTGTCTGCCTCTATCTCTCTCTTCTTTCTCCAGACCTTTTCTCTTTCCTTGGTCCACCTAGCAGATACACCTTTATCGCCTTTTATGGGCACACTCGACCAACCGACTTAACCTCGCTCTCTCTCTCTCCTTCTCTTCCTCTATCTCACTCGCTACCTCTTCAAAATCTTCTCTCTCTCGTCATTCCGATCTCTTTCTCACGCGTCTCCCTCTTCCATCCCTTCTATAACTCAGATGACGCGACCGATACTTCCACCGTCACGCAGATAAGGGACCCAAAGCAAGGAAATGCCGCTCGTGTGCATTCTTTGCGGAAAGCGGAATCGCAGAAAACGCGCGCGCAATTTTTATTCGCTTGACTGCATCGGGGACCGCTTTTTCCCTTCGCGAAATGCGTCATCGTTTCGTGCGTCAAGGAGACGACCGCCGGACGCATTGTCCGATGACCAAGGCGACGAAGAGGGGACGAGGGAGAGACAGAGAGATCTCGAGTCGCTATGCCGTCCACGGATCAGTCTCTGTTCCCGAACATGATTGCAGGAAAAAAAGTCGCTCGGGATTTGCCAGATAATTAAAAGCTATTTCGATCCATTGCAGAAAACACGAGTTAAATCAAAGAATCTGTTGTCGCAATTTTTATTTCACATAAATACATTACGTAATTATAATATATTACATAAATAAATTACGTTTGTAAAGGAATCCCAACCCCAGGATTCCAGATTCAAATCCTGCTGACAGTGTTGAATCCAGACATAGTTGACTGGGTGGGAAAATGAAAACTTCGGGGTATTATTTATTTTCATAAAATTTGGTATGAGGCTCGTGCTGCCAGGGCTCACCTCCGGGCTATATTATATTTGGCGAAGATTGAAGTCCCGGGTTCGATTCCAGGAACGTTTTTCCCTATTTGTTTTACATAGGAAATCTCAAATCCTTCGTGCAGGGATGTTTTCTTTAATACATTAAAGTATCTTAAAATTGTGATATCGGAGCGAGGATTGTATTTTTCTAAGTGGGAAAAAATGTAGATTGAAATTCTTTTCACAGAATATTGATAATTTATCGTATTTTCTTGAATTTATACGAAAACAGAATTTTTGCGTTATAAATCGCATTTTATTGGATTGTTGCCATGGAGACGATTATTACCGAACTCGGCTTGAGCATAGACGAGTGAACAAATGGGTTATTTTATTTTCCACTCGATTACCCTTCAGCAATGGACAGTTGATCCATACATATTAGCGTATAAACAGTAAAATTTAATAAATTCGTTTATTTAAAAAATACATGCAAAATATATTGTCAGAAAGAGATTTTGACAATACTATTAGTATTTTAAACCTGATAATGCTCTATTGATTTGTTTTTCAATTTTTCTGTATGATTGATAAACTATGAATAACAAATGGTATGTATTTATGGTATGAGAATTCCTTGGAATGACTAACACATACTGAAACATTTTCTGTCAATATAAGTAATGAATTCGGGACGTCAACATTGGGAAACCAGCCTGCATTAGTCCTGGTTTGGACTTCTTATTAAATAAACATATTGGCTTGAAATTTGAAGGCCATAAATAGTTTTAATTATAGCTATAAAAATATCACATTCAATTCAAATGACACTATAGCAGGTGTTATATAATTATAAACCTTACTAGGGGGCAAGCCCCCTGCTCGCTGACGCTCCCCCCCCACTCCCCTTTGCTTGCCGTTTCTTCGTTCCTACCATGTTCCTATTGGATTTAGATAGGTTTCAATTGAATATGTTTTGAATATGGTATTAATTGAATATGAGTATTTTATACGGAATGTACATTTTGTTTATAATAACAAATTAACAAAAATGATAAATTTAAATGAAATTTAATTTAACACTTCATTATAAACCACATTTTTAATTATTTGATTTTCTGCTCTATTATCATTTCCAGTTATTTGTATTACCACACCCTGACGTGTAACGAGTTTAATGAATATATTTTTAGGGATATATATTTGGTTTTGAATAAAAAATTAAAATTAGACGAATAACTCGATAAAAAAGAGAGTTTAAATAGGATTTTAGTAATATAGATAACAAATATAAATAACATGAAAACTTCGGCCGATTTATTTGAATTTAATTCATATCTTCGGTCATTTCGAGCAAGTTTTAATCTTATGTTCGATCTTAAAGACTTTATACAGGGTGTCCCACGACTAAAGGTCATAACTTCAGGAGATGATTCCGGAGGACATTTTGAGTGAAAAATGTTATATCAACACGTGTCCGATTCGCAACGGTTACCGAATTATGGGCATTTGTTACTGTGGAATTTTTACAAAATGAAGGGCCGATTTTATTAAAAGATGTTCCTCTGCGAAAACGATTGCAAATGTACTACCAGCATGACGGAGAACCGCCACATTTCAGTAGGAAAGTGTGGCTGAGCGATCAGCCGCGGCGGTACGCAAAATTGGCCTCCGCGTCCACCCGATCTGACTCCAGTAGATTGCCATGTATGGGGTCACATGAAAACGATTGTGTATGAATGGAAAGTAAACACAACAGACGAACTACTTCAACGGATTTCATATGTTGCAAGACACGTTAACAACGCTGCTGTTCTAAGAAAGGTCACACGTTCCGTACTCAAACGTGCCAAATTGTGCATTCGAGAAAATGGTGGGCATTTTGAACAATCAATGTAGTCTTGAACTATATAAACTGTACATTGAAATAACCTTTTAATTTGTTCAATTTACTGTACAATGTAATACAATCTGTTTTCAAATACAATTTTCCCCCGATAACAAACGCCTTCAAGTGTGCTACAAATCATATGCTAATAAATAATTCGGTAACCATTGCGAATCGAACACATGTTGATATAACATTTTTCACTCAAAATGACCTCTGGAATCATCTACTGAAGTTATGACCTTTAGTCGTGGGACACCCTGTATAAGTGCATATACATTGAAATTACCGAAAACAATACCCGTAACAATGGAATCTTACTATAGAAATGTTAAAACATTTATCGAAACTAGTATAAATTCAAAATATGAGCGAATTCGCACGAGATTGAGTATTCGATGGTAAGAATTAGAATCCTCATTCATTTTGGCGTGTTTTAGCGTAAATTTCGTGTCGATAGCTTAATTTTAAGATACTCAAAGAGTAAAAGAATGAAAGCCTTCAAACCAAAAAGGTGATTTTTACGTGTTATCTTATGGGAAACGACATTCGTCCTCTGGAGTCAAACCCGCGACCTCATTCGAAATTATTTTTAGTCATAACATGGAGATTCATTAACACTAAAATCCTGAGGAATTGCAGACTTCTGAGTTAATTTATAATTGAGTTATTCACAAAGTTAGAGCGTTACGCATCAGGATGATGACCATTATGATTTTTATATTTCAACAGCCTCACTATCACTAGAAAAGTCTTTGGAATGAGTAATACGTGAATATCAATAAATTATCAGTTCACATGTATATAAGGTAGTATACCTCACAGAATTGATTTTATGATGGTATAAGTGTATATATCGACCAATCATCATCACATTCTCTATTTAAGAGACCAATAACATTTCTTAATATTAAATAAATTAAATTAAATTTTAATAATTTTCACCTAGGAGGAATTTTATTCTACAGAGGGTGAAAATTTCCCCGGGTCCCCCTTTGGTTTCAACACTGCCTGCTGAGGGCATGGTTTTATTTTTGTGTCTTTATAATCGTGTACAAGTTCTCTGTAAAAGGTATTAAAGTGATGTATATACACTAGTTAAATAAAAAAATTGACCCAAGCAGCCGTAATCTCGGCGAATGGATATTTTAAGGAAATTAGATTGAATAAGTAGAAGGGCGAATTTTTATTGCAACTTTCCAAGAACTAGAGTAAACGATAATTAACACACGACCATGTAGTTTGGCCTTAACTAGGATTCTAGATTCGCCAGATGGATGAACTATTTCCTTCTACTTGTAATCCCTCGCAAACAGAATAAGAATCAGAAACCATCGGCGGATTCAAGGAAGAGCGATATGGGCCTCCCCTTTTGGATGTCCCCTCCAATGGGTGCGTACTTAAACCAATTACTTGATTCTGCGCCGCAGATTTGGTCCGCAGTGCAAGGGATGGAAAGACTCCGACGGCGGTAGGGATTTTCAGAATAAATGACCGTCGGCAACGGCGAGATCAAGAGGAGATGATCGCACTTCCCTGGGATGATTCTGGATCCGCTCCTCAGAGTCTGTCTGTGAAAAATCTTTTCATTCATAGTCTAGCACAGTGGTGCCCAAACTACGGCTCGTGAGCCACATCCGGCCCGCCGAGTGCCTCTATCCTTAAGTTTGACATTTTAAAGACAAACTATAACGTCAAATGAAAACAATTGCAAAAACAATATATTTTGTCTTTAACTCGTTTTTCCCTTCATAGATAAATACTCTTAAAAAAATAAGGTAATAAATACAGACCCACAACTAAACAGTTTGGTTTCCTTAAATTACTCTACAATTCTATTTTGGACAGGGTTTGGCCCGCGAAGAGGGACGATGTGGGCAATGCGGCCAGAGATGAATGCAGAAATGAGTTATATGGCCCGTGGGCCAAAATTAAATGATTTCTTTTATAATGGCAACTAAGAAAAATTATCCAAATTTGGTCACGCTTTCAAAATTCGTGAAACGCTGGTGAACATCATGCGTGCATATTTAAGCTTGGTTCGGTTCATGTACAAATACTGGCCTTGGACAAATTTTCACCGGAATTTTCAAAAAGTTTCTCGGGTTTCAAAAAATAAAAACATGATGATTTACCCTTTAATTCTGAGACGGACGTAACACTCGCGAAGTAATCGCAGTCTTCCATTTGAAAGCGAATCGCAATTATGTTTGTATAACTGATGCGTTTCGAGAGAAAAGTTCTTTACATGCTCACTCATTTAAGCTAGGATTTTGTAAAATTTTACCCAGAGCGTTTATAAAGTTGAAAATGTCATGCTTAATAGAACTATGGAACAAATAAATCTTTTATTCTTGCAGATGAGCGTTATGATTCATGTCTCGACCTAACTTCTTTTAACGGATCATCTGTTATCTCAAGGAATGCGTCATAAAATTCTCTGATTCGAAAATGGTTGGTCTCACTCAGAGGTTTGTGGATAAGACTTCCTCTGTGAATTTTCAAAATCATTTAGTTTAATTAGAAAAAAGCATGTATTTGCTGAGCTATCCATGTAACACCTTTAAAAGTTTTATGGGAACCAAACTGGCCGCACAAGAGTTATTTCTATTGAACTTCTTAAATATTTCACAGAATGAGAAAATTACTTAATAGTATCATTATCAATGCCATCATATTATTGATAGAAATAAATCAGTCAAAAGGAACCGGTGGCTGAGATCTAAATCTTTCTGGATTTCTTCAGAAACTTTTATATACTCAATTACTCGTTTTGGATTATTTATTAATGTGTAACAGATTTTCTGCTTGGTATCTGAAAAATTGATCGCTTGGGAATTGTTTTTTTTATCGGTACAGAAAATCATAAAAATATAAAAATTATTATTATGGTAATGCATAATAAATTCGTCTGTGTTTATGAGATTTCATTTGATTTGCCATTAACAATAAACATATTATTCTCGAATTTGAATCATATTTTTCCTTACAAAAACATGTCACTTTAGTAGCACGGCAAATACGATTTAGTGACGGAAATTATTAACGCAGAGATGCACACTGGGAACTGATCGTAGTATTATCATTTTTCGGGTAACTGCCTCGTGTGCCCGTACTTTCTGCCACAGACAGTTTTCATCTCTGAAATAATTCGAAGGCAAAATTTTCTAATTCTCCTATTAAGAAGTAATGTCTGTTTCAAGCAACTAAAAGTAGCGTAACTATTCCTTCGACAAAGTATTGCTTTTTACAAGATTTTTTACTTCTGCGGTTCCAGCTTGAGAACAATAAAACAGAGAATTATTCCTTTTCCTATAATGTCAATGTACCGTGGGGCGCCAAGCACCTTGTCGCTTCGCACGGTTTTGATCAATCGAAAACGCTTCATTTTGGACCGCGGGCTCTCGCGCGTAATTTCATGCCATAAGGCATTCAGTCGACAAGTATCGTCACAGACTGGCGAGTAGGACACTTCTACATCCTCGCTTTCTTCAGAAAGTTGTACTCTCGTGTCATCGACGAGTTTTTCTTTGATAAATTTTCCTTCGAAGTATGGCCGGGAGCGTCTTGCAGTTTTATGGCTGATAATAAAGCTCATTCGAAAAAAAATTAATGGCTTAATTTTTCGATTTGAAAAAGTGTCTATTGGATAGCTTAAATCTTTTTCAATTTTAATGCTAACTTTTCTCAGCTGAACTTTGAAATTTTCGTAATTTGAGTTCTTGGAACTACAATGCTTACTCAGATTATATTTTTTCGACAACTCGCGCGTTATAACGTCTTCGGGTGACATTTCACAGTGCACTCTGGCAATCGTTACCAACATTTATTCGCTTTCGTCCAGAAGCTTCTTGACCTCTCCCTCAACTGATCGTTATGCTACGGGCAAAGCGGGAGTGAAAGTAATGCCAAAAGAATTCTGGACGCTTCCAAACGTGATTCATGGAACAATTGATTGTGGATATATTTTTCTCCCTTATCAATAGATTACTTTATGAACTTCTGGATGGGTTACGGACCGGATACATTCATAATTACAGTACGCTTCGAAAGACGGAAAGAAAATTAGATCAAGAATTGGCCTTGGAAAACATATAATAATAAATAATATGGCAAATGACTCATGATTCACCTCTGGAAATATTAATAAGCAAAAATAAAAATTATTGCTTCGATGACAATGGTAAAATACGACTAGTGCCATTATCAATATATGCAGGAATCATATTGACCAACAACATGTTGTGGATGTTTTATAATCGCAAGATTGAAGAGAGAGTGAATATACTGTTTGGCTGATATTATGTGAAAACTCAAGAAACCTTTCACTTTTTATTACCCTATTGTCTAAACGTGCGTGTACCTTTTACGAAAATTTAAATAAACAAATAAGAGTACAGAATTTGAACTAAATTAAAAAAATTGTTTTAGATAGAACACAAGCGTGGGATCATAAGAACATAAATAATGTATGCTGCAGGGCATTAAAAAGTTTTCTTTATCTTGAAAAATAAAGAAATTTTTAATTAATATAATAATAATACAATATAATAATTTAACGATCAACTTTAGCGCATTTTCATTTTCAATAATTCAGCGTGGTTCCTATTTCCGCAGTGATAATCGGAACTTTTTTTTTTATTCAGCGGTAAATACTAAGTTCAACGTAAGAAGCAATTTCTCCATCAATCGGTCAGTTTTTCAAGCTTTATTTTTCGAAGACGGTGGTCTTCGTCTTCAATACATCAGTTTAGCCTTTATTTAACCTTAAAAAAAAGAAATAAATGTAAATTTCTATTAGCCGTCGTGTATCTGGAATTCAAAGCAAAGTCTTCCCGCGTAACTCTATGGATTCGCTATTTGCTCATATATTCTCTAACATTCTACACGGAGTTGAGTTATTATAAATGATATTGGTCGTTAATTCTGTCCGCGGATATTTCAATTACATGGAGCTAACCGATTCTTCCAATCTCTTAACGAATCGCCTTTCTTTAGTAACTTCAGGTTAGGGCTGTGGCAAAAAGAAGGAATGCTGCCCCATATCACGACACTTGGGAGCAAATCGTCGGCGACAGATCTATACTAGCGCTCTAAGAAACATGTCACCTGAGGCAGTCACCTCTCAACTCTCCTCACCCCACGGCCCTGCTACAGGTGTCGTTTTAATAAAAAGATACTCTATATATGAAAGCTCGACATTCTCTTCGGCTTTAGGATGCCTGGAAACTAAGCACAAGCCGTATCAATATTAAGGTTATTCGTGATAGTGTAAAAGGTAAAACTTTTTTTTATAAAGTGCACTTAATAGGATTGTCATGGAGAGCCTTTTGTCGGCTGTACATACTTTTGGCTTGGATGTTCTTATTCGGCTCGCATCTTTTAACGTATTGGATATGTATCTGAGTTTTACGTTGTAAGAATGAGTTGTATATCGCAAGAGTATAAAAGCAATTTTAGAGTTTTAGACAAGTTGTTCAATATAGTTTTCTGTGCTTATATCATTCCTACTTAACTGTCCTATTATATTTTTTATTTTAACTAACAAATTAGTTTCACTTTTTATACATTTGCTATAATTAGCTATGAAACTTCACCTGGGTCTCTGTAGGAGTGACCCACCTAAAGCTCTCGGTTTTAACATTCGCGGACATCACACTCGCGGTGATTTCCGGGAATGCAACCCCCGCGAAATTTTGAGAGCATATTGTTAATTACTCAGCGATTTTCCCTCTTCCAATGGGTAATGAATCGATTTGCACTTTTAAAAAATCCGCTAGTCTTTCCTTACATCTCCCATTTAATACTTTGCTTTTAGAGCACATTCGTCCACTAACCATGCCTCGGCATTTTTGCTGATCCTACAATATTAACGTACCCTTTAGACTTTATTCTTTTTTAGGATTCATTTGATTTTTAGAGATGCTTGTGCCTTAATTCCATCTCGTACCTACTAGTGAATATATTTATTATCTCCGGCGAACATAATCGACAAACTGTTTTCTTGTGGCTGTTCTTAAATTTGAAATATAATTTTCTCATTCATCATAAAACCTTTGTGTAAAGTCTGAAGGTGAGCAAGCTTTGGAATCGGTTAATTGAGTAGCTTCCGAACAATATGCAGACGTCAAATTCCAGTCCTCAAATATGTAGGAAGTATCGTTTGCGCCCATGTTTTTTCTTAAGGTGGGTTAATGGTTATTGCACGTCCTGTAGGTGCAGTCAATGAATTTTGATTGAACATGATATATAGTGGGGCGCAAAGACAGTTTTATTGGGTTAAAGGGGGGCTTTGTAATGTTTGGAAACCGCTGGGTTAATCTATAAAATCAACTTTTTGAATGCCTCGTTGATATGCAACTCTACTAGTCTGTGCCTTAAAAATATAGAAGGCATATACAACATTAAGCAAATTAATATCGGTTGTCAGGTAAATATTTAGCAGGAATAATATGGATAAATTCAATTCACCGTTGCTAGATAAGTTAAATGCAATCGTTATATCCTGATGAGAAGTAGAAATAATGGAAGGGAATTCCAAAAGCTCGAAATACTAACTCTTAGTTTAAATTTGTTATGGTTAATAATTCTAAACTGCCGGCATGTTCTTTCGAGATGGTGAATGAATACAGTCGTCTGAAAAGTAAAACAAATTCGTACAAATTCCAGAAATTATTAACATTTAATGGAGGCCAGTGGCGGATCCAAGGGGGGGGGGGCGGAGATCGCCCTCCCCTTGGAGGACCCCTTTGTCCTCCACCGGGTGCATTCTTAAATTCATCCCGCGCAACATTGCTTCTTTCTACACCGATGATTAGGTCTGTACGTTTGTTTTGTTTGTCTGTGTGACAAGGAAAAGAAAGATTCCGATGGGGATTTTCAAAATGTACGTCCGTCGGCTGAGGCGGAATCGAGAGGGGCGATGGGGTAATTGACGAACCTCGTGCGTCCCAACGGCGCCGTGAATTTCTGGAAGGTGGGAACGAGTGGCCCCTCGGGCGCCCCTTCCGATGGTCTATTTTCTACGATTCGAAAGTCAGAAGAGTTCTGACAACACCTCGGATTCCATCGACCTATATCCTGAGCCTCCTCCTCGCGCCTGGAGGCATAGGCGCGTAAGAGGCGCGACCGCGGGGAGGGAATGGATCTGAATGCGTGGGAAAGCGCATCTGGAGAATCTCTCTCTCATATCAGCTGTTATGGGCGACGATCAATCATTATAGTTGGACGGATGGTCGCTAGCCAAGTGCCGTTTGCGGTCTGAATGGATTATTTGCGCGCCGCTCTGCTCCTTTCCCCTTCGAATTCTCCCCTTCTTCTTCCCTTAGCTCCTCTGGATTCTTCTTTTCGCTTCGTGTAACCTCAGATTTACTTACCGATCTTACAAGTGCGCCACAGACTCGGTTTTCCTACAGAATTTTATAAAAATCCCACTCTCGGCTTAATTTATTCGATTAATTTGTTTATTCGGATACACAAACAATTGACTAATTAATTAACTTTTCGAATGTTTTGCTTGTTTTTACATTTTGTTCGGCCTTTGGCAAAAATTCGTGTCTTTTGCCGGTAACATGTTCTCGTTCTTCCTTCAGATATGAATGTTTTGAGAGCAAACTTTATCAGGAACAAAAGTTGAAAAAGACTGATTTTTTTATTCGAACCCTACATTTATTTTGGAAACTATAATTCGTTTCTTTGTTAAATAAAGGAAATAGAAGAGTTATAAACATTAAAATATATTAATTGATAGTTATACAACAAAAGAATGGTCTAAAAAATGTACATCTATGGAAATATACGAAGACAATCATTCATAGCCAAACAGCGAAGTATTATTTTAATTTCCCAATATCTTTCAACGTATTCCGTAGTGGACTATTATTTTAAGGGGTAATTATAAAAATACGAACTTCAATAAATGATAGAGAAGCTGCTCTTGTTTGTACTCGATTTATGTACTCGATTTTTCATTCGGTCTATCTGATATCCCTTAAAAATAATTATTACGGCGGCACTTGAAATTAACAATAAAAAAACAGGACCAAATACGGCAAAGGTTATTCTTGTCCTCACAGTTATATCTCAAAAAATCCAAATCATTCGATAAGATCGCAATAATCCGTTTCGCGAGCATTCTCCATTATGTGGAATACCTATTGGTGACGTAATTCTTACATTGAAACTGAAGTAATTCAACGAGATGGCGTCTTCCATAGATATAATGCTTTAAAAGGCCACGGGATGCTTTGGATTGTATTCGAACGCCCTAACAGAAATTTACATTTTTGCGTCATTACTGGTTCAAACGTGGCTGAATCTTTTTAACTCGAGCACTATTTAGTGGAAAACTAGCGACAGCCGCCATTGTAAAGAACTCACCTGGCTTCAATAAAAAATAACGAGAAATCGCTATCATTTTGATGACGACAGTTAAGCTCATAAGAGACAAGAATAATCAGGCGTACGCTACAATTCATTCAAAGTCGATGGAACCGAGAGATACTAAATACCATTTTTCCCAGAGACGATAAGACAAGACAACAGAGGCTTTAACTACAGTTTATGTTTGGTGCCTTGGCACCCACTGCCAAACGTTTCGGCTTACAGGGTAGTAATGTAGATTTAAAAAAATGTAAATTCCTCTTAAAGAATAAACTCATTAGTTAATTAATCGATTAAAAGTATCCTATTGGTATTCAACATTTAAACGTTTCTTCGATATAACATGCATATGATAATTATGTGTTTATGAATCCATTTTAAACTAGTACTTAGAAAATTCCGTAAAGTCTAATAATGAGTATTTAGTAATAGGTTCTACTCAACAAGTATAATTCTCGTTCAATTTGTTATAATTTATGCATGATTTGCATCATTTACTTATAATTTGTATTAGTTTATCTACATATAATATCTACAAGTTTCATGTAATTTGATGTATTATTATGTATAATCATAGAGATTTATAGAACTAATATTGTAAAAATTGTTTCCACTTGGATTTAAACCAATTGCGGCGATTCATTTTAATAGATATACTATATAAGAATCTAATATATAATAAAAATTACATGGTCGTCGGTGGGTGGGAAAGCAGAACTGTAATGCTGTTTTTAACAAACTTTCCGAGCAGCTAGAAGATTGACATTTGGTGGGAATTTTCGATTCTTAAAGTAAAAGCCATTTACAAAAAATTCCAAAATCGACCCGGGTTCGATTCCTGAGAATGATTTCCATTCCCCGTAAGATAACATGGAAACATCGACATTTCGACCTGCAAGCTTATTTTCTTTCGCTTATTAAAATTCACATCTCCGGACTAGGGCCGCATTACAGAGAAATGACAATAGTTTCTTATTCTTATCGTTTTTGATCGCCTCCGAATCGAAATCTCTCGAATTTAACGTTTTAATATCATATTTTGACAAAATTTAGCGTTTTTAAGGATAAGTCGCCTTGCCAACCGATTGGATTGTTGAACTCGAAATCTTATTCTCACAGATGCTCCCGTTCCCTCCGGACCTCCATGGATCCTCCCGGCCCAATTCATAGGTATCAGAGATATCTCACATCAGAATTAGTTTTTATTTTATCCATATATGTAGTATAGGATAAAGCATTGTTTTCATGAAAAAATTCGAATTCGAGATTTCAACGGAAATACACGTTTTGAGGTCCCCTGAACACGTTTAGATTATTTTCGCGATGATATCTGTGTATCTGTCGGTCTGTCTGGCTGTATGTAATATAATTTTTACTGTATCCATATGTAGTATAGGGGAAAGTATTGTTTTTATGAACATGAAAAAATGCGCAAAAGTTGAAATGATTGTGTTACCATATGACACATAATTTTATTCGCCGAAGACGTCTGGCGTAGCCCGGGCATCGACGAGTACTTTCAGCTAGTATTAAATAAATAAATATAAGAACACCGCGTAATCCCAAATCGTTGCATTTATCACTTCCACCTCTTGTAAGCACTTGCCCACGCCTATCGCATATTTCTGGCCCATTCTCCTGCTTCCTTTCTTCTCTCTCTCCTTTCCTGTAATGCCTGCAATTCTCAAGCTGCGTTAATCCCAATGGACCAAGTCATCCTCGCGGTCCAGCGAATACCTCTCTCTCGACCTGCGTTGGAAACTTGGCAACATTGCGGCGCCCCAAAGCTCCTTGGGTTGCCCCTCTCTCGCCCTTCTCCCCGGTACACCTCTCGGGTCCTGTTATGTACATACCTGGCTGCTCTGTGTGCCAGGGGCTAGAGGGCGCAGTGAATTCTAAAACCTCTCCTTCTGCCCTCCCGTGTTACCGGCCCACTCTCCTCCCTCCCCCCACTCTCCTCCCTCCCCCCACTCTCCTCCCTCCCCCCACTCTCCTCCCTCCCCCCAATCTCCTCCCTCCCTCCATTCCTCCCTCTTTCTGTCCCATGCGCCTCCCCTCGGGAAACAAAAATCTCCAGACGTGGTTCTCACTAACGCCCCACTTAACCCTTTAACATGCTCGGTTGGATCCCGTACACCGAAGAAACTTAAGTTACATCTCCTTCGATTGATATGTTTTTTTCATTAATAACTTTGCTGTTGCAAGCGTTTGAAAAAGATTTCAGAGCAGCGAGAAAATTTGCGCAGTACGGAGTAACTGAAAAAATCTACGTGTGCATCATTTTGATATGCAAATAAAAACGGTTTGCTGAGGAGGGTGAGGGGATGGGTGAGGTGGGTGAGGAGGGTGGGTGAGGAGGGTGGGTGAGGGGGTGGATGAGAGGGTGAGTGAGGGGGTGGGTGAGGTGGGTGGGTGAGGAGGGTGAGTGAGGAGGGTGGGTGAGGAGGGTGGGTGAGGGGGTGGATGAGAGGGTAGGTGAGGGGGTGGGTGAGGAGGGTGGGTGAGGAGGGTGAGTGAGGAGGGTGGGTGAGGAGGGTGGGTGAGGGGGTGGATGAGAGGGTGAGTGAGGGGGTGGGTGAGGTGGGTGGGTGAGGAGGGTGAGTGAGGAGGGTGGGTGAGGAGGGTGGGTGAGGGGGTGGATGAGAGGGTAGGTGAGGGGGTGGGTGAGGAGGGTGGGTGAGGGGGTGGATGAGAGGGTAGGTGAGGGGGTGGGTGAGGGGGTGGGTGACCTGATCGTATTTCTGCGAACGTTCCAATCGTTATGTAACACGCTCGAAACGACAACCCACGAGCACGTGTGGGTAGAAAAGGGGGCGTTTCCGAAAAAATGGCCCTTTAAAAAAAGTCAAGTCCTCGCCGTGTGATTTGGAGGCACGCGTGGAGCGGTTGCGGTTTTGTATCTCGCCACGCCGTCACTTGGAGAAATTCCTGCTATCGAGTTATTTGGAGCGTAATCGCAATCCTTCTGCGCTGTCGAAGTTGAGGAATGATTTTTTTACTCCAGTGAATAGTTTTCTCAGCATCCATTAAGAGCAATTTGTACACGCTCAAATAGCTTTATTCAGAAATATTACTTTCGTGTTAAGTTCCGAGAGAACGAATTTCCAATACGAATGCATTTGATATCCAGGCTGCATGACAGACTTCTCCGCGGTTGAATTTCAATGTTAAAATTGAAAAGTCCTTCAAATAAACTGAACGGATTTCTGTCCACCGTTTGGCAAACCACATGCGCCTTGTTTACCTTTGTCATTCCGAAAGCTCTTCTCATTGCCTAGGACAGTGTTTCCCTAACTGAGGCCCGCAAAATTATTTTGGGTGTAAGGGGTGCCGTAACGATTGAAAGTTTGAGAACCACTGGCTGGGTGGCGAGGGAGTCTCACCCTTCCCTACTAATAGGCGGCATGCGTGTGCAGGTCTCACCTGTACGCGGGACACGGTTTCGCGAGGCCCTTCTTCGCACGGCTGCCTGTCAAGACCTAGGGAGAATTAGTGGGTGCTGTGGATGCGGTTCTGCAATTCTAGCCAAATTATTTCGCCGAAGCGACTGAAACGAACGGCACTTTTAGGTCACGTGGGCTGTTTTTCTGAGGGTTGGGTTACGCTGAGTTGAAATTGATCATCCAAATATAATAAAATCCCAGGTTCGTTCGTCCGTTCGTGCGTAACTGCTGGTAAAAATGAATTAAAAGACGAATAACTTGATCAAATATGCACATATAACAATGGAATTTGGCCGAAATGGTCTGCTCATAAGTAAAAATGCTCTGACGGAGAAAATTTTACGAAAAACGTCCCGAGTTCGAGTCCATGGATGGTGATATATTCCCAATAACATAACCCGTAGAAATCGATTTTTCAACCTGCAGGCTTTTTTCTTTGGCAAAATTAAATTAGAAGTAAATGACCTACGATCTTCGGATAAAAGCCATTTGAAAGGAAAATAAACAAGAATTGTAATTCCTATCGTCGATTTTTGCCTTATGTAAGATTTTACTGTATCCAAAACACTAATTGCAACACACACTCTGATTGAGGGTATCATAGATAATTGCAATTCTCACGTACTACTGGAAGCACAAACATTACGATTAAATTTGGGTTTTTGAGTGTAGGAAGGAGCGAATAGGCTTGTTTATCTTCAGGGCTATAAGGGATCACAATAGGAGAAGCAACCCTGATAACAGTGACGGCAAAAACGTGAAAAATATTTTAATGTTGTGTTTCGTAGTTTTTCTAGAAATTTGAACTCTTTTCTATTGTTAAATACCTATTTAGCGATTGTTTTTATCCAAATATGTCCTAAAGGCATGGATGATAGCATAACCTCAACAGAAAATATCCTAATTTGTCCATAATTTTTAATGTATAGGATATTGTCTTAATGATGATTATTCTTATTGCTCATGCAGTGCGATCTGAGTCACGAAACTTGAAATACGAGAACTTGGAAACGAGTTGCCAGAGAATTTGGAAATTACTGATAGATGCCTTAATTTCGTGGAAAATTATAAATATACTGCTATTACTCATTGAATTTATTGTTTAATACATATAGGCTCCACGTGACTGAAGTGCTGTTGCCCTGGAGATCGCGTTGGTTTATTTACGAGTTTAGATCTTGGTGTATGGTGATTTTTTGAAGCGCATGCTATTTGCAAGCACCGACTACTCGTGTATATATATATATATATATATATATATATATATATATATATATATATATTCATTCCTAATAATTACACTGAATTTGCCATATTATAGAGCTACTCTCGAAATTTTCTTCGGAATATTGATACTAAATTTTAATTTTAATTTCAAAGCACCTGAGCTGTTACACTTAATTACCAGTGTAAATGAAAACAAATGAAAAGCAATTCATCATTTAAGACAATATGCAGAAATTAACTGCTTATAATTTTAAATTTTATTTACTACCATGGCCACTCTCTTCTTCATTTGAAACACATATCCCATGATTTCCTGGGATGTGTGCTGCCACAAATTGTAATCCTCAGCACCATTCATATATGTAATTGGAAATGCAGCACTTCCTGGAGCCATAAGCGTATTACTGTCTTCTAAGGGTTTCTAAGTGCTGGCTAGAATATACAGCGGCATTCAACCTGGGGTGCGCGAGTTCTTCCCAAGGGGGACGCAAACTATTAAAGCAGAAGGTTCACGTTTTAACCACAGCACTTTCCCACTCGACAACCGTCATCACCATGCTCCACTCATTCCTACCATTCTGATTTGAAGCTATCTTCCTCTTCATCAGTTTCTTTTGGTTAAATAAACTAAAACGAAGAAATTTCTGTAGAAATTGCATTTCATTTGCGATAAAGTCAGCTCATGGCATTAAAATTTAGAGCGCAGAAACGACGGAGTGAAGGTAAAAAACCAAACACTCGACGGGTGATTACGGTTAGGAGAAGACAATGCGCGAGAGAAAGAGTGAAAAGAGGAATTCAGCAGTAATCAATACAATTATTACGGATTGGATACCAAGTTTGAATAAAGGGAAGCGATGAACTACTGGGAAAGAATAACATTATATTATGCCAAGCGGTACAAATTACTTAAAAAAGGTTTTAAGGGCCGCGGCGGCAAAAAATGTCGAATGTCACTGGACTGTAGAACGTCGAGGGTTGAATTTTAGTGGGGGTGAGAGGGTGAGAGAAATGGAAGATATGAAAAAATCACAAATATGACACCAAGTAAAGGCAAATATATTGAAGTTTTTATATTTAAATATAAATCTTCTTGGTCGCGATCATAAAGCATGAATATTTAGGGTTACATTTTAGAAAAAAGCATCGCTTTATAATCAGGCAAATATGGAAATAAATTTCAAGAAAAAAATACTATTCGCACTTCAGAAGGTTAAAATTCAACGATATTTTTGTCAATAAATCTTCTAATGAATCCCATTCGTTTAGTCTTCACAGCCACATATATTCACTCGCCCAAGAGTTCTTCTTCTGCGTTTGCTGCCTTATTTTGCTGTGTCCAGTTCCTCCAGATAGATAACCAAACCAACCCAACCTGACTTTAAATAAAATAAGCGACAGAATAATGCCGCCTTTTCGGTATACAATGTGAGCGCTCTACCGTCAAATATGGAAGCAAGGGACGCAACGAAGCAAAGGGGAAGAGAGGATGGAAATAAACTCATTTCTTAATTTTCGGAGGGAAAGATTTGAATAACGCTGAAAGCCAGCCTTTTTCTTAAATACGGCCCCGAACCATGCCTATTGGTTGCACCCGCTTTCTTTAGAAATCGTCGTGTACCTTCCATCTCTACGTCACAGAAAATTCAACGGTCGCCTATCTTTAATCTCCGCCATGCAAATTTACTTTATACATTTGCCCAACGCTTGTCAATTTGGAAAACTTTGACAATTTGCACTGATAACTCTTTTTTATTGTTTTTATTCGATATTTTATAATTCAATATTGCTCAATTTAATGCTTCTGTATTTGGTATGTAAGGAATGATTATAAGCTTTCCGAAGATGACCTATATCCTATACCAGGGGTTCCCAAATTGTGGCTCGCGGGTCAACTTTGGCCCGCGAACTTATTCTATGCGGCCCGCGACCAATTTTATAGTATATATTTTACATATGTATAACACAGCGGAGCCCAAATTACTGCCCGCCGAGTGTCTTCTTGTTTAACAATTAAAGGACACAATGTACATACCTAACAAAATCAAAATAGAAAATTATAAGAACAATATATTGTCTTTACCCCTCTATTCCCACAATGGATAAATACATTTCAAACGAATCAGGTAATACTGACCCATAACCAAACCGTTTAGTTTTCTTACATTATTCTCCAATTCTATTTTCGGCTGGGCGTGGACCGCGAAAAGGGCGGAAGTGGGCCATGCGGCCCGCGATGAGTGGCGAAAAAGGTTATACGGCTCTCAAGCCGAAAAGGTTGGGCTCCACTGATCTATTCGGTAGGCATTGGTTTATAAAATCGAGGAAATTCCGAAAAAAAGCCATCGTTTATTCAACCTTATTTCTAAAATTTGAACCCCAATATAACCACGATTAATTAAAGCATCGACTAGGATTGGAAGTGTAGTTGGGATTTCTTTCATTTGGTAAATAATCTTGCTGCCCAGAAGAACGCTTAAAGCAGTTCGAAATATCGTATAGTGTGGAGGAGGAGGGCAAAGGAGGGAAAGAGACGAAGACGAAAGAGAGAGAGTTCACGGTGCCACCAGAACTTCGCCGGCGATGCCACATCTCCGAGAATGTGATCGTCGGAAAAAGGAACCAGACGAGTGCGTTAATTTCTGGGTTTTCACCATATAGTAATCCCCAATTTCGGTTCGCCAGTTAACTGCGTTTAAAGATTTTTTTACAATCGAACGTATTATTTCGAGGATGGCTCTCTCCACAACCTGCAGACTTCGCATCGGCGGCGGAAAGAACACTTCTGCGCGGTGCAAACCTTCGACACTCGTTAGCCTGTTATCTGCTTCTCATTTCCTTTTTATTCGCTGGTGGTTTTGTGTGTGAAAAAACAAATGCGAGAAAATTCGCTTTAATTTCACTTGAAGTTCCCTAAAAGTGCTTTGGATCAGCGTTTCTCAACCGCCGCCGGTCCAGAGTCCAGTATTGGCCGACCCGTGATGTTCCATTTTTGTCATAAACGTTCTACAATGGGCGACATAGATTAATGAGTGGCTTCTGTTTCCAGTTGTCAGAGTGTAAAATTGTCAAACAGTTGGTGGCTAGAAATTGATTTTACCGGTCCTTGGTGGAGTATTCAGATACTATTAATATACCCGTCTGCGATAAACATTCGGTTGAGAAGCACTCCTTTAGATCAGGGATGATCGACCTGCGGCCCATGAGGGCGTTTTACGCGAGTACAGCGAAGGATTACCGCAAGCATCAATGCAGCTCGCAATACGTGTTGCCCACCCCTCCTTTAGATCACGAAGGTAGAGGTCAAATATTGAAAGCAAGAAAGGCCCAAAGAAATATTCAGCGTGAAGTCAGAAGAGTTAATATATATCATTATACACAAGCATAAAACATTCACCTATTTATTATTACATAAACGCTAATTATTATTTTATTAATTATCATTACTATCTCAATCCTCTTGACTGAGCCCTAAAGAATCACCTCAACTCAATTATTTTAGATGACTCGAAGCGAAAAAATACTTAAATGTTCAAATATTAGTCCTACTCTGGATACATTCTCGCAGTCATCTCAAATGAAGCATCCATTCATGTAACTGGAGAAAACTCAGAATATTTGTTAAAATAAACGTGTCCTAACTTCTGAGGTGCTGTTTCCAGATACCAACATTTTGATAAATCCGCTCATTTTGCTACATGTACTACAAATTATATGTGCGCTGAGATTGGTCATGTTGTCTGTAATTATATCATTGGAAAAATAAACGGAAAAGGCCTTTAACGCACTTTAACTTTTCCGTAATATACATTATAAAATTGAACATTTTAAAAATACGTTTTACTGAAATTCCTCGTCTGCAGTCGATTATCTGAAGACAACTTGGACGGCTCGATACTATCAGCTATAATCATAGGGATACGGATGTTTGCACCCTTGGGTCGTGTGTCGGGACTGGATATTTATGTTTATTGCCTTGAATAACTATGTTTGTTTGTGAAAATTCATAACTTGGCTGTAAAGTACTGTAATACATTCCTTCCGTTATCTAATTAAATATTACCGAATAGATACCTAATATTTAACAAGTTTATTCTCTCTTAAAAATTCTGTTCCCTAATCCGATAATAGTTAACAGTCGTTTTTATTGAGGTTTTTATTAATTTACATTTAGCCAAGTGTTTTGATAAAACTTCCTTACGACATAATATCTATTTTACTCCAGAAACGTCAAAACTTTAGGTGCTTTAGTCACAAACAATAAAATATTAATGGTTCGCCGTATTCGAATCGTCGAGCATACTCAGCATGGCGAGTATAAAAAAACCGCCGGTATGGAAATTTGAAATGGTACTGAATGATCAGTAGGAATTTTGACGGAGTTCAATGCAATGGTGAAGCAGGGGATTTTCTCACACGTATTCTGCGAATGAGGCAGAGTGCCGAAGGAGGGCGAAAAAACGAAAGATGGGATGAAAGAAAGGAACGGTGGTCGATCCATCCAGTTCGGGAGGTCGCCCACGCTGCCCCTCTCTCTTCCTCTCTCCGCCTTGGTATGCAGCGCTGGCCTTGGGCAATACCTATCCTCCCCTCCCTCGGTTCACATGCCCTATCTTCCTAGCATCCCCTTCTCGCACCTTCCCCTATCTCCGAGGGGCCTCTTCATTTTCTAATTCTCTCCTCCATATACCTTCCGATCCTCCTCCCCCACCCCGTCCCCCGCGTCTCTTCAGCCCCCCGCACCTCCTACGCCCCCCGCACCTCCTCCGCCCCCCGCACCTCCTCCGCCCCCAGCACCTCCTCCACCACCTGCGTCTCCTCCACCCTCTCGAATCCCTCCGATACCTCTTTTGCCTCTCCCTTAGAATTTCAACCGTTCGTTAAAACTGGCGCATCCTTCCACGCAGCCCTTTCGATGCACCTATAACACGCGGCCGTCTCCTTTACTGCCAGTCTTTTAAGCCGGACCGGAATGAGCGTATTTTCAATCTAATTCCTTGCAACATCGATTTTATTCGCGCTTCGTGATATAGGACTGAGCGTGGTTCGGGAAATAATCTTAAACGGTAGCAATAAAATAGATTAAAATAAGATGTTACAAACTCGAACAGCACATATTTTGTTCTTATCTTCAACTTCCTCACTCTATTTCTCCTGTCTACGGCACGCGCAATTTTATCTTGTCTTTACTCGCACTTTACGTGAGGCTAGCTAAATATTTCATTAATTAGTTTAAATTCAAGAACAAGCGCTTTAATATAAAACAATTGAAAAAGTGCTTATCGTAGGCAACACCAATAGCCATAACAAGGTTATGAAAAACAAGATGCGTTCTTTTTAGAATCCTCTTTATGTGAAAAACCACTGAAGACGGCTGCATTGTAGCCGAAATGCGCATCTGGTTTTTTTGATGGCCTTGTTATGGCTATTGGAGATACCTAAGATAAGTACTTACTCTTTGAATTTTTGATATTAAAGAGCTTACTCTTGAATTTGATTTCAGCCATAGGACGAGCTCAACAAATTTCTAGGAAATTAATTTCAATGTTGTTTGTACCCATCTTTTAGTTAATCTGGGTCTTCTCTTTATTAGTACTTTTATTAGTATTATTTAAGCCCGCTTTTACGGAAGGAAAAAGCCAAATGTAAGTTTTTTATTTAAATTTAAAAAAATTGACTATTTGGATATAGCATTAACAAATTATATGCTAATGAGTTTATTGCTTAAAATATCAATGGAGGATTAATTGTAAATTCTTTACAAATATTTGTAAAGGAGTCTATTAATGAACGCAGTAACATCGTCTTAGCTTGCATAGAGAACAATTATTTATTTTATGAACACTTTGTAAATGCTCAATTCCAGTAAGAATTGTCAAGCTCACCTTATAGCGCAATTAATAACTGAAAAACAAAGTTTAACCAATATTCATTAATATCGGGAAAACCAGGTGCTCATTTCGTCTACAAAGCAGCCGTCATCAGTGGTGACTCACTGATAATAGATTTAAAAATAATCGCTACTAATGACGGCTACTTTGTAGCCGAAATGGGCATCCGGTTTTTCCAATCTTTTAATGGCTATTGGTGAAGCGCATTTCACCTCTATAAATGTGCAATTTCCTATATCAAGAACGAAAATTTTTTACGCTAAAATGACTTTAAAAAGCGATAGATAATTTTGGATGAAACATTATTATATTATATTTTTTTATATTTCCCGATTTGATGACAATTACGTTTCAATATCAAATATTATTTGACTTTCGAGCGTCGAAGTCTCCGATAATTTCCAGATAAATAAGTCCATTTAATCTATTATTATGCTTGAAGAAGCTGTCGTAAAACAACCTAAAATTTTTGTTGCCTTTAATTCATTTGTCTATATATATATTGGCCTTCGTCCAACATCTTATTGCCACCATGATTACAACCTTTCCTTTTCCTCAAGCTTATATACATACTTATATTCCTAATTTATTAGTACATTGACTAAAATTGTAATGGTAAACATCTTTATGCATGATTACACATATAATGATTATTTTTTACCTAAAGGAGAAATTTACAAAAAATGTAATGTTATGAATTTAATGCGTAATGTAAAAGCATTTATGAAATGTTTCCCAATGATATAAGAAAGAGTAAGAACTGAAAGAGAAAAAGTAAGAGAGAGGAAGCGAGGAAACAGAGGAGAATGAAGGGTAAAGAGACGGAATGATGGAGAGAGAGGGAGAGAGAGAGATTGGAGGGAATGCGAGGAGGTTGTGGGAGGCTGGGCCGGATCTGCTCCTCCCGACGAGACGAAACCGGTTATGATAATGCGATACAGGTAATGGCCGATGACGCACGATTCTGGCTGCGTGGTGAGCCACTGCTACCAACATGAATGATTTTATGATATCGCTTACACGTCTTATGCAGTGCGGAGAATGAGTGTGCGCCAGTGTTGCCTGTACTTTTCAAATGTCTCCCTTTTACACCTTTAACACTAATCATTTATTCGCACAAGTATACTTTTGTGCGCGTGTATATGTATATTCGTCATTATAGATAGTCTGTCCGCAGACAGACCCGAGATTATTTTTGCTCAAACCATTCCACATGCTCCTGTATTATGAACATATATAACTAAGGAAGAGGAATGAATAAAAATACAAATGGGTGGCAACTAATTGTAAATGTGGCAGGAAGTTGAAATTTGTCGTTTGAAGGGTCGCAGGGGGCGTCGGAAGAACACACACGAAGAGACGTAAGAGTTCCTAGTTGGCGACCATAAACATACGCGTATGTAAACTGATCACATATAACAAGATGAGCTACCGTATGAAAATCATTTTGTTTTCAATCTATTTTACTAGCGAGAATTAAGAAATTACAAGATGTCATCCGAGACTGATCTTTAAGGCAATGCTGGCGACTTAAATAATGAATAAGAGAATATGCTTAGAATCTCCTCAGGTTTCCATTATATTTTATTAAGCCTGTTAATACGTGGACTACGTACTACAATATCTGATCGAGTGCAGATTTTAACTGTCGAAAAATGCTCTGATAGTCTAAATAAACGTTATGATCTTATTTACTTTCCTTTACACCATAAACGGAATTTCACTGATTTTTACAATGTTCTCATCAACGTTAAGAACCACTAGGGCTACATCGGTGCTTACACCAGGATTCAAACACATGACCTCATTGACAGACGCAACCTGTCCCTCCATCGCTTATACATTTCCCGCAATTTCTTTAAGTATCAATTCCGAGAAATGTAACGGGCGAATAAATAACACTTCGCGTCCTGCGAAAATATTATGACTCACGTTTCGGTTTTAGACATCCGACAATCGGGCAGCATTCAAATCGAGACTTGGATATGACGACCGAGCAAACTTTTCGATTGTTTCCTGCTCCGACTTGCGTGCCAGAGATTGGGAAAAACGGTTAAAAATATCGCTCAAGAGCGGCGCATTCTTGCTCTCTTCTGATCGCTTCCAGCCGAGGTATCTTTTGGACTCGCCGCCGTCTTCACCGCCCACCCGCACCACCATCTCCCCCCTCCCACCCTCCTCCCCCTCCTTCCAACCCTCCTTACAACCCTCCTTCCAACCCTCCTTCCAACCCTCCTTCCAACCCTCCTTCCAACCCTCCTTCCAATCCTCCTTCCAGCCGTCCTCCTCCCCCTCCATTATCCTCCCTCCGCCACTCCCTCCTTCCTCAACGGCCAACTTTCCCTTTCCTGTCCAACTGCTCTTCGATGAATTCCTTCCCAAAAGAACCATTGGAAACGTTTTTCGGGCTGCTCCGAAAGGTGGATTCCGAATGTTTCAGCGAAGGAATTCTACCGCCGCACGGATACTGATGTTTCTCCGATCGAATCGCGAATGAAGAATACCTTTCAACTAAGCCGAAATCTTGTCCCAAAATGAATATAACGAAAAAAGTTGAATATCTTTTTTATTATTTGAGGTAACAACAACACTCACAAGGTAATAACCTGTGAAAGGTTGAATGTTTTATATAAGTTAACGATCAAGCTTACATTAATTTTCTAATTATAGAATTTCCAATTAAGTCTTAAACGTAACCTCAGACCCTAGCGTATCTTACCCCATGTCCTTTGTCCTTTTTCTTTTTTAATTATTGTCATATTTATTGTTGTTGTCGTTTATTTGATTGCCATATTCAAATGTAAACATGGCTGTTTTTTATATTAACAAATAAATAAAAATAAATAAAATAAATTATCTTCCATTGTCCACCCATACGTTTGTGTTGGAAAATATATGTGAATTAGATTATGATATAGTACATGTTGTATTTTATTAATCAACTTAAATAAAATTTCCAACCTTTCAGAGTTTATTTTCTATTGAATTATGCTGTTATCTGAGATAATAAAATAATTATTCAAGTTCGTTTTCGGTATATTCATTTTGGGACACCCTGTATAAGCGGCGATAATAGAAGCCGTATTAGCTAATGGAAATGCCGTGTAACACGATGAAGTTTCGCGAAATCTAAATTGCTATTTGTGATTAAGGTAAAGGAAGGAGTAACAACTAGTGGAAAGAGATAAGATTTGCGCATACTAGCGCGCACACACGAATTTGTGGCATTGAATCGTAATTGTAGAAGAGTGGTCTGATCTCGGAAATTGACCATGAATAGATGGACGGATCAAAAACGCGCTGAAACTGTTGAACTGTAATTTACAAATGAAAATTATATCGTTCAAGTGCAGCGAGCCTACAGACGAAAGTCATTTATTTCCTTCGGAGCACGTTAACAGGAGTGTTGAAAGTTTTCATGCACATGGAAGTGTTTCAGATTAATCACGAAAAGGACCACCACGTTCCATGTGGGCACCAGACTTCTCGCTCAGGCACTTGGAATATCGGAATCTTCCTTATCAGGCATTCTTCCAAAAGATACATAAATATCCTTACAAGATTCAGCCTTCTAAGAATTGAAGCCTGCTTAGATCCTGCTAACCGATTACAGTTCGTCAGTCAATTTCTCACTCTGATAGATACTGTTAATATCTCCTGGCCACCTCGGTCTCCGAAACTGTCACCACTAAATTATTTTCTATGAAACTTTCTCTTGGAGAGGATATAGACGAACAAACCAAGAAAGACAGAGGCTCTTAAGGGGAATATTCTGGCTGAAATAGGTGGCATAAGTACAAATGTGCTTGAGGCAGTAATTCAAAGTGTTGTGCTCCGAGTGAGGAAGTGGAAGAATGCTGATGGTGGTAATCTCAGAGACATAATCTTTTCCAGGTAGGACCTATCAAATCTCCAGATAATATAAAATATTTGGTTAAAATTAAGTTGCTGTATCTTTATCTACTTTTGTGTTGTATTCAAATAAAATCACTACGCTATTTTTGGAGCACCCTTGGCTGCTCGCGAGCAATAAATTCGACGGATTTCTCTTAGAGAATTCAGAGATTGACATTTCGATTTTTCTACTAAGGTGGCAGCACTGATTTTGTGGTTATTCCATTATGTATGTTTTAATTTATTGATTTTTTTATACATTTAAGAATCGCGCCAAAAAACAATAGAATTGAAATGCATAACTTAGATATTGTGGTTGAAGTGGGCCTCCCATTTTAGAGAGCAATTTTCCCCATGACTCAGGTGACTCAGTGGTTATTGGCATTTCATTTTTCAGTGCAGAATTACTTTCAATTTTACGTAGTAATTGAAAGAAGCTATTAATTCTTTGACTAAAATGCTACAAAAATAAGTCTATGAACACAATCATTTGTCGTCATTTTAATATAATCTATCTCTACACAACGCATTCATCACAACGTGTTACTTATCCATTTAGGGACAGAGCAAATACGTTGAAAATAATTCAACACTCAGATAAACGTTTCAATTCCGTAAAAATATTTTGAAGTCTCATAATAGCCCATTTTAATTACTCAAGTTGTATAATTTGTTAATTTAAGTAAGTTGATGATGAATTTCCTGAAGTACTGGTCAACCCATGATTTATTTCAGCGTGTCAGATGCATAAAATCGTAGTTTTTTCATTCAATTTCGTCTATATATGAAAATTTCGTTTTGCAGGACAACAATTTTATCGTCTGTGATGAACTGCAAATTTTCAAAAAAGATTTCGTCTTTCTTTTGGATTCTAAATCGTCAAACAACGTTATACACGCAGAAAAATTGGAAAATTAATAAATGACTCACTGGAAATAAAAGAAGATGAAACTTGTTAAAAAAACTAGATATAATGGCTTAAGAAAGATAATACCGATAGACTACAGCAGGTGTTAGAATAAGAAGCGCTTTCCTTTCTGAGAAATGTGGCTCTGTCCGAACATTTAAGCATAAGTAAATTGCGTGTCAAAAAAGGCGTAATATGTCTTAAAATATCTTGAGTAAACAACCACACAAAACTGAAGGACTTTGAAGGGACCCATGGTCATAAAACTGGTGACTCCAGAGGACCCAACCCTCGCCTCTATCTAAGCGTCTTCGTATACCTCGCCGTCCATGGTTTTCCCCTTCGCGGTTTTGCTTACTCGCGATTGTGCAATTTCTACGAGTTTCGCCGATAGTGGCATCGTGTTTCGAACCTTTACGGTTCAAAATCACCGAGAAGGCAACGCGAAATGATACTTCCACTGTCAGCTTAACTAATAGGGTTGCCGAACATACCGCATTTCTTGGGAAAGCATGATTTTGAAAGGCATTTTCCCTATTGACTCCGTTCAGAAAGCTACCTAACCCGTATTTATGGATAATATCCGGACCAAATGATAATCCCATCCATTCAGAAACAAGATTGGAAAGGTGTACTCCATGTCGGAGTACACAATTTCCAAATGCGTTCTTTGAGATTTTACAATGTTCTCAATACTTTTCGCTCAGATGAGAATTTAACGAGAAGCAATCGAGGTACGCTGTAAAATATATGTAGTTCTTCGTGTAAAGTAGTCGTAATTATTATCAGATTCTAACCAAAATTGGAATCGGTCAATTAATTTTAACAAAACTCACCAATACCAAATTTAACCACATTACATATAGCGGTTCTCGAGTTGAAACAAATGAGCATTGTAAACTACATGTAGGTCTTCATGTAAAGTGGTCTTAATTGTTGTCCGATTTTAACCAAATTGGAATCGGACAATTAATGTTAGCAAAACTCCCCTATACCAAATTTCATCAAAATACGTCCAGCGGTTTCCGAGTTGAAAAATAGGCAGGTTGTAAAATACATGTAGGTCTTTATGTAAAGTGGTCGTCATCGAAGCCCGATTTTAACCAAAACTGGACACGGTTGACCAATTTTAGCAAAACTCCCCAATACCAAATTTCATCAAAATACATCCAGCGGTTCCCGAGTTGAAACAAAGGAACATTTTAGGTCTTCATGTAAAGTGGTCATCATTGCTGTACGATTTTGGCCAAAATTGAATTCAGTCGACCAATTTTAGCAAAACTCCCCAATACCAAATTTCATCATAATACGTTCTGTGGTTTCCGAGTTTTACCATGCGGACAGACGGACGGAAACGACCTCCCCTATATGCGTTCACTTCGTGCATAGAACTCATAATAAATTGACTTAGTAAAATTTCTACAATACTTATTTTATAAATTTTACTAAGTTACTTTATTTATGATTTATGGATTTCTACGAGGTAACGGCCGAAAGAGTTGACTATAATCTCTTCCATGATTTGATGGCAGTATATTTAGGCATATCTTTTCTTTTCTTACAACATTTTACTTTCGCCGTCTCTTTGTTTCTATGTCCTACGAACGTCAATAAGGTGAAAAAATCGCCCTATGGTCCATTTTCGCAGAAGTGGGAACCGAAAGCCATTTATTCGCATTACTTTAATCACTTACCGTCCCCGGTGCTCTCCATTAACATAACGGCGAGGTTTGCCTGTGCATCAGATTGCCGTCAAATTCAGCTATGGAATCGAAACATTAAAAAATTTGAAGAATCGAAAGACTAAAAGTTGACTATGAGGAACAACTGAATGGCTGAACAGAAGCATGACTTTGACGATAGTGACCAAGAGAAACTGATGTGACCGTATAACGAGTCTCTCAGGTGCCGATTTATTTAAACGAATACGATTTGATTACTTTGGTTATTACGATCATTTCCGACTAACGGTTCTTGAAATATGTTTCCGAAAGGACTTGAGACATCCTCAAGTGATATCACAAAATTATAAAGCTCGGTTAAGATGTTTTAAAGGTGAATCATAACGGAAGTCATAAAATAGCTTGATGCTTAGCGGTTTCTATACGTGCTCCATCAGTACACGAATGGTTGAGCGTGAGCGGATCAATCTCCCGAACACTGCCAAGCACCTTGCACGTGTCTCAAGGTGGCGCATCCAACGTCCAAGCGCCAGACGAGAACAGATCCTAAATGTGAACAAGAGAGAGATAGAGAGGGGAGTGGATAGAGAGGGGGAGAGAGAGGGGGGAGAGAAAGGGGGAGAGAGAGAGGAATAAAGGGATCGTGGTGTCTCCCTGCGATTCTTCGTCCACGCAGTCGCCTCGAAGGAAAGGTGTCTGGGCTGCTAGGAGGGGTGGATGACCTCTGGGAGAGTGAGTGGGAGGTTATGGAGGAGAGTGGAGGACGGTGGGAGTGGAGAGGAGGAGGGGAGGGAGATAGAGATGAGAAAGGGGTAAGCGGAGGCAAGAATATGTGGCGGGAAAGAAGAAGGAAGTGGTCGAGGGGAGGAGATGGATTAGGTGTGGCGGAGAGGTCGAATTGGGTGAGAGGGAGTGTGAGATAGAGGGGGAATGAGATAGAGGGGGAATGAGATAGAGGGGGAATGAGATGGAGAGAGAGAGAGAGAAAGGAGGAAGGGAAAGGCGAGGATGGCGCCAACGGTCTCTAGAGAGAGAGAGGTTCGGCGGTAAAGGTGCTGCCGCAGTGGCGCTTTCGTCGCTCCGTTGGCGGGACGGCCTCGTGACGTGCCCCTCCCCCCCTCCCACAGCTCTCCCCGATGCATCGGCTCTCGGTGGACGCGTTGGTGAGAAAGGAAAATGGCGGGCGACCGATGGTTATGAATAATGCAGGCGATCTATGGTACGACGCATATTCTAAAGGGAGTCACCCACCTGTGGACGGGGAAGGGCGGGATGTTTCCGTGGGCGAGATATCCTTGGAGAGGGGGAGGAGAAGGCGCTCGGAATGAAGGAGGGGACGAAAAAAAATGTTCCGTTCTGGAGATCGAGTCGGTGACCGGAAAAAATATCCTTCTGCAATTTGTCGGGTAAATGATTCTCCGCGCCAAGTTTGACTTCCGCCGGAATGATTTTGTTTACGAAAGCCTTATTCTATAACTAACTATTCACGGATCTGAAAGTATGCCACGGGATAGTATACGTAAATATTTGGGTGAATTTGTAGCTCATTACCATTCTCAATGTGCTAGAAAGTGATTCTTCCTTTTAAATCATAGCCGCTTTTCTCATACGAACGAAGTTATTATGATTCGCACACAGAATAAAAATCCTTTAAACATCTTAAATGTTTTCCGTGGCCATTGCAATCTAATTCATTATTATATATGTGTAATTAATTTTATGGTTGCACAGATAAAATCACAATGATTGTTTTTTCTAGGGTTAAGGATCTCCAAAATAGTTTATTACTCCCATATTGTTTCGCATTAAAGGGTTCCTAAATAACTTCTATAACTGGTTCCATTGCCGGCTCTAGAAAAACCACCTCGTGTTTCGGTCGTTGAAGTCTCCAGCTAACCCCCTTTCAAAAATTTTTCAAAATGACTATGGTAAGAATATTACACATTTATTCGCATGTTATCTATTCAAGAGTGTCAGATATCGGAAACTTGGTATGATTCGGAATGATATGAATGGTCATTCAGACCATTTATACCGTGAACCACGTCATGCCTGTAATTAAGAGCACATCGATATCGTCGCTGCCGTGAAAGTTCGTGAGGTTGGTCACACGTGTTCGGTGTCGTGAGAAACCGATGATCGCCCGAATACATCGAGTGACTTCTCCTCCTCCACTCCTTCTCGCGCAGGTCGCGCGCGGTAATTGGAACTAGCCGTGAGCTCGGCACTAAGGATCGACACCGAACCTCGTTCACAGACCTTCCACCGTCCAAAAGATTTAGTCGACGATGCAGAGATACTTTGCCAATCCTGGTCATCCGCGAACCGCTCCATTACGTCACGGAATGAAAGACGTTAGCCTCCATACAGCGCCATGCGGAAAACTTCGAACGGACCAATCGGAGGCTCTCGGCGGGCAAAGTGGAAGAATTTATAAGAGGTGGCGCGGGTGGCCAGTTCGGCAGTCGTCGTGAGGTAGAGGTAGGATGAAGGTTGGCAAGTGGAAGTGGTTACTCGGAGTGGTGTTTGGGTGGATGTGTGGTGTGTGATTCGGAGCCGGGAGAGAAAGGTGTGCGGTGAAGGACAGTGGCCGAGAGGAGGGATTGAGAGGGCGCGCGCAGATGGGGGACCGTCCCTGCGAGGAAAGAAAGACAGAGGTGAGTGAGCCGTTGTCCCTCGCGCCCCCAGCCGATGTATCCTCTTCTGCCCACGTGGCTAGGGAGTGGAGAACGAGGACGCATTAAGGATTTGTTTAAAGATTTTATCATGACGCGTTGGTCATCAGTTAGTGCATTCGTAGGTTACGCGATCTAACTATTTTTAGCTCTCAAGAAAACTCCTCCCATGAACTCCTCATCCCATCATAATAGGTGTAAATAATTTCGTAAAGCCTTGTTAAGGAGTGCCGTGATCCACCTGAAGTTGGTAATTCTTTGTTTTAACCCTTGTAATATATTCGCGTGAATGTAGCAACACAGTAAAAGAGAATTGTAGTCTACCTGTTCGTCCGATTTTTCAATACGTCTCCTAAAACCAGTTAATGGTGTTTTGAAGGTGATTATAAGATTAACAGCCACCGAATAAAAATTCTTAGTCATTCGATGAAATTTTATGGTTAATTACACTTCGTGTATCAAAAGCTATTCCTACGAAGTACCTACTGTGTATGCGCTCACTTTCGACAGCTTTCTTCCGAAAGATTAGTGGGAGGTGAAATTATAGTTTTAGAGAACACTGATTGAACAATAAAGAAATTGAGCGTTGCGCACATATGGGAAGGGTTTTCCATGAGCATACGTGTAAGGCAGTGAGCGAAGCTATGCAATCGTCACGTGATCGACTCCTCACCGTCTAACCGTCGAGTAAATATTCATGATAATTTTATGAATGCATCGAATTATTGTTTGAACAGATCCATGCAGTCGAGTTGCTATTAGCGCGACAACACAAGTTTAAATCTTGGCGAAATTTTGGAGACATTTTCGTGAGAGATAATCGTGTCATTTCGAATGATAAATTATGTTTTTCGTTATCTCCACGAAGACCTAATGATTGACGTTGTTAATGTTCATTCCGCCCATTGCGAATGTTTACAACTTTTACCATTAATATTTTTAAATTTTGATAAAAAAAATGCGCCAGGATAAAGAAATTAGGCGTATGCATAAAATTTTTTTGCGTATGGATGCAATACATTTTGTGTATATAATACTAATGTCACGACTTTCAGCCACAAGACAAACCTTAACACGATAACTTCCATGGAAATTGTTTTTTTCTTAATACGTGTCTTGTCTCTGGTAACTTAACGTTTTATTGGTTTACTCTCAATTATTTTAAGTCCATTAAAAGTGTCATATCAAATTAATAAAGCAAGTTATAAATGTGTACAATGAAGGGTTCTATCAAAATTCTTCACCAATAACCCTCATCACATGACAATATGGAAACCTAAGTGAAACTACATCGGTGGAGGCTCACCGCCATTTTCGCGTCATGGTGTTCCAATCTAAGCCCATTGAATTTATAATTCCTGTAAAGTTTTTCAGTTACAAGATGAAGAAAAAATATTCGGAATTCACACTTACGAAATTGTTCGTTCAAATTTTTGTCCTTCCTGATTAATATGATAGGATTTAAAAAATCTTAGTTAGTTAATGGAATTTCTGTCTTTTATAATTTGCATTTAAGATTGATAATTCAGTCCTCTCTACAAGAGTTATAATTATCCTTTTAGTATTGTAAATTTCAGACCCTGGAAGTATGCTTGAATGAGGGCATATTAAGTGTTTTCACTAACACGATAAAATGTTCTCTCTTCAATTGCCTTGAGCAGGCAAGTGCGCTAGAAGCTGAAAACACGAGAACACGAGACGTATTTGGGAGATGGGGATATTTTTCTTCATTCTTCTCTACGTTCGGCGAAATATGAATAATAATTTTTATATAAAATATAACCTGACAACGGATTATAGTTTAAATTCAGTTGATTACCAAATGAACTCACGCGGCCAGTAAATGGTTGACATTCATATATCAGCCGTACGATACACTAATTTCAAACGGCTACCGGTGTATTACCACTGATGACGCACTTAGTGTCTGGTTTACTCGGCCGTTTCAAGGTTACAGAAGTTTACGTGTTAATCGAGTGACATTGATTTCTGATTATGAACTGACATCACGAACGTGCGTGCACGTTCGTTTTTCTGTAGACGAATAAAGAAAATTGCACACCCGCTGCGTGCCGGTGAACGTCGATCACCTGATTTCGTTCAAAGAACCCTTAGAAATTATGGTTCGAGAGAGGTGCGAGGCCGTTACAGTTGCCGGGGAGAACGCCAAAAATCAGTTGTTGTGTGCCTGTGGATCCGGTTCTATTAGATGCAAAGTAATCGCGGTTATTTCTCGATGTTCTATAACGTAAGCTACAGTATGTGGTTGTGATGAGCCGAGGAAATCAGGCGCAAAGAATGGCGCGGCACAAGGGAACAACCAGTTACGCAGACTCTGAGTTTGCATTCTGCAGCAAAGTATTATGCCTGAAAAATTTAAGTATCCTGCTATTTTGATCTTCCAAACGAGTGGCTGCGTTTTGATTATTATTTTTTGCGACCATCTGTTTATCGTGTCATGACGGTTGCAACCGAAGTGACCGTCGCTATAGGAATTTTTGATCTCCGAGTCGCTCGGCAAATGCGTTGCAGGAACCGAGAGACCGGCGGAAAAACGTCGCTAAATGGAGGCGTTTTTCGAAAACCATCGGATAGATACCTCCGGAGCGTGCGACGTCTTTCTCGCTCTGAACTCCAGCGACTGTCGGAGGACTATGTCGACGCCATTCTTCCCGTAAATAATATTCTCGCCTTGGCGAAGATCGTCGCTCCCGACCACTTCGTCGTCCATATTCCCACCCGAAGGAATCTCGCCCCGTAGAGCGGAGCACTTTGGAGGCTTCCAATTGCGCAGAGCGTCGGAGACCTCTCTCGTTTTAGTTTCGTGTGCGCGGGAGGGAGAGAGAGAGAGAGAGAGAGAGAGACCCAAGGAACGATATTCGCGTTCGGCTTTCACCGCAAAGGGTCTCCGGAAAAATAAAACAAGTTTCGCTTGCAGTTCTAGTCTGCCTAACAAAAGGCATGGCGGCGACCTCGCTCACGTTAGAGGCCGTCCCACTCCCAGCCTGCCTCCCTCGCACCTCCCCCCGCCGCCCCGCTTACAGCCTCTACAGCACCTCACTCTCTCGGGACGAAAGTGCAGGCGGCCAGACAATGAGGGCCCGCGAGAACCAGTTTCCTCGGATGGCGATGGGACGGTTCCCTAAATCTTCCCGCCAGCCTTCCCCCGCCCCTCTTCCTAAATCCTGCCTCTGCCGCATCCGATCGCCTGCCGACTCTCTCTTCCCCCTCCCTCTTATTTTATTCCCTCCTCCTCTCTTCCTCATTATTTCTCCCCTTAGCGACGCTTTCTCTTGCCGGAGAACGTGTACGAAGACCCAAAATCCCTCCGGAGAGTTGTACGCGCGTCCGGGAACTGGTGGTGCAATTCGTATTCTAAGAATTCGTGAGACGAGGTAGAACTCGTATAAATGCCAATGGTTGCAGTTTTTAGTAGTTCTCGAAGCTTCGAAATTTCTTCGGTTATGTTGAATCGCTTGTTGCATCGATGTAAAGTACGGCCATTGAAGTCCCGTGATCTTTTCTCTCGATATGTTTTTTCGCAAATTCGTCCATTAATTTATTGCTCTAGTATCTATTGTTTATCAACCCGCGGTATCTTTTATCACGTGAAAATTATTAATACCGGTTCCCAAGTTTCGATTAACCGGCTTAGGTTGGGTTGGGTTAGCAGAAAAGAGGCACGGTCGCCTCTCGTCGTCCCAAAAAAAAACTTAGGATACATTAGCGAAGCGTTTTTGTATTCCGGAGCCAGTATGATCCACGTGACACTTTTTCGGTTGGACAAACGCCGGATCATGCGAAGGCAGGACGTCGCTCCGGTTTCGCCTCCGCGTGTGCGAAAACGCATTCCCTTTTCGTTCGGGGCCGCATTGACAAAAGGAAGGCAAAGCGCCTTCGATGAGGAGATGAGTTTTTGGGTATTTCGAGGCGCGGCTCTCCGACGCGACAGCTGCGACGGGGCGATTGTCCGATTGCGGCGCTTCAAGAGGCGAGATATGCGGATAAGGGCTCATTATGGCGAGATTGAGAGGCTCCCCTTCCTTTACAAGAGTAAACAGCGAGCGCTTCCGGATGCGTGGCGCGCGTAGTGTTCCGATTCTTATCCGCTGGGCGCGTTGGGCCGAATCGGGGAAGGTGCCTCCGACGGTGAGAAACAATTCCTCTCCCCAGCACGCGCCTCCCTCCCCTACTCCCCCATTTCCTCCCCCCTCCCATCCCCCAGAGCACATGTCGTCACGGCCGCTTGCGCCTCCGTCAGAGCTTATGATGTCTCACCCACACCTCGAGGCGGGGAAGTAAGTGGCGGTGTCTGCGGAGATAATTTCTTAATGACTAGAATTCATGATACGCAATGCCGGATTAACCGGAGTGCAGTGGCGCAGTTGCACCAGGGCCCCGTGAGTAGAGGGGCTCCACAGGTCCCCGGACACTGCGTGTGGGATTGTGTGGGGTGGCCCACGAAAAATTGTGCGCCAGGACCCCCGATTATCTTAATCCGGCCAAGATTATACGCCTTCTTCCGTATACTCGAATGCAATGAGACGACAAAGGAAGATATTTTCTAATGAAAATATTTCTGATTTAATCAACTAATCTATTAGGCTGTGAGGTTTTTCTCAGGTGCATAAAATGGCTACCAGCCTCGTGAATGTCAGAGAATCAAATACACGCCTGCATTCAATTTATTTCTCATCGTCTTGAAAACTTCCTGGTTGGCGATTAAAAACTACATAAGAACATTCAAAAGACTAGAGTTAACTCGCAGTATTGCGCCCTGAAATGCGAACTTACCTCTAATCACTTGGAGCTGTAACGATGATTTAAATTAGCGTGTTGCCTGCTGTAATTACTGACACTAAGAATGTTCATGGATGGAGACTTCATGCCAGCTTCCTTTCCTGTGCAAATCGACCGGCTGTAGCAGGGGCCACAAACACGCGGTCCGTGGGCCTCATGCGGTCGGCAGGGAGGATTTATGCAGCACGCGAAGCGAGAGACTATAACAAGGCCCGAACGGAACTTTAGTAGTATTTCTTAGAAATATTTCACGCAAATATTTGTGAAAAATATGAGCGTATTAAAACAGCACTTTAAAAGTATCCGCAGTTTATTGCAGATTCCCATTTATAACATCTTGCACAGTTGCGGTGCAGGGGAATGTTCTTCCTGCAGTCAGCGTCTTTTTAGTGTGTCCAAAGGACCTGACACGCGATGCTGAATCCAATATTTTAATGATGGATAGATTTAAAGAGCGCGTGAAAGGGTGAGGTCGATCCTCACTCCTAATTGAAGGAAAGAGTGAATTTCCTGTGAATACGAAACGGTGTGAGGACTATAAAACATGGAATGCGGCCCGTGGATTCAGTACGGTGCCATCATGCGGCCCGTGCTCGGATGTGAGTTTGAGACCCCTGGGCTTCGAAGAATAAAAAGAAAAAAAATTGTGAATTTATATCATCAAGCAAGAAGCCGAACCCAATAAACGTGTAAAACTTTATGAATGTAAGCTATTGACAGTAAAGTCGATTTCGAGTGCCATAAGAGGATAGAAGGTTTTCGTAGCCACCAACACCAGAAATATTCATCGACCGAGGCTGGAGTGCAGCGGCTAGTTCGTCTGCGAACGATGACCACCGCCGTAGCAATGGTTAGGAGATGGTCAAGAGAGAAGAACCAGTAATCTACATGACTCCCAAATGCTGAATATTAGAGCGCAAATATCCTTATCCCGAGATTGTTTTAAAAAAATTAAACATATCACCGATCGCTCTTTTTTCTGCAATGTTTTATTACAGTCGGTCTCGATGAGATTCAAGTTGGTCATTTAATCAAAAGCGATAAACCATGATATTTCAAGGAATCACCGTTAACGCTTTCGCACTAAAATTGTTATTCTGATCGTCCATCCAGAAGCTCGTCGCATAGGCATTCAATTCCATCATCCAGATGAGCACACCGCCGCAGCGTCGCCCAAATGGCATCTGCCCCATCCCGCCCGCCCCACTTGCTCTCTCGTTTGCTTGCGTCTCATGTAATAGGAATGTCTTCGTGGGAAACATTGCCCGCTCGCGGCGCTTTTCGCACAGCGAACCCGCTTCCATCTTGCAGCGCCTTTAAGAACGCCTAATTATTCTGCACAACTGCACGTCGGACTTATTATAGGTTAAAGTAAGAAACTATAAACGGTCAAACGCTTCTGTTGCCAATACTTGGGCTTGATTTCATTTTTATCGATTAGTTTCGTGGACAATTTTAAGTGCAAATTTGAAACAATGCTTACTGCTTTTCATATCTCCAAGATGCGTTGCAATCCCTTTTTTGGGAAATGCCCGTTGGCTGAGATTAGTCGTCTTCTAGCCAAGAGGCCTTTCCTCAGTTCACTCATTCTGTTCGTCTGATCACGCGCATTACGTAAGGTTTTTCCTCGCTTCACTCGCATTGCGAGTACTTGAAGAGGTGGATGTTTTGCTCAAATATTCCACGATCTAAGAGAAATGAGTGAAGTCATAGATGTTTAACTCCGTGTAAGATTTACATCAAAGTTAGCAGATTATACATATTTTTTTTTATTGTAGTCTAAAATAAATGCCGAGTAATTAACTGGATGCTTAATGCTGGGTTATAGTGCCTTCGTAATTTGCAGTACTCCCATTCGTATGTGATGAATTTCATGAAAAAAGGCGCCCATTAAGTGCCTAAAGTATTTGCAAGAGGTTTGACAATTTCGTGATAAGGTGTTTTTTTACTTATCCAAGTCTTTAATTGTGTGATTAACTTTCTATAGAAATAACGTTACAGAACCCCGAAACAAATTCTGCGGCGATATATCATCGTGGAAGTTTCAATTTGAACCTTAATTTCGCTATCACCACATTTCAGACAACATTCGCAACAAAATCTCGAGTAGCAGGTTGCGTTATTCTTTGTCGATGGAGGACCTCTCATGACGGCGAAATAGCCTTCGTTTTTGCGATCTCAGCGTCGAACGTGGAATTGGCGCTCAGGTGTGTTTTGGCGCATCGGAGGCGCCGTGTTGAACGATATTTAAACACCCTGGCATCCGCCGCGCTCGAATGAAGCGGTCGGGTCGAGAGGGAGCGGTCCTTCGTCGCGAGGTGCTCCCGCACCGGCGGCGGGACGTTCTCGAAGTCTCTGGAAGATGGAGGGAGAAGGGTGGGGGGAGGGAGGGGCGCACGAGAGAGAATCCCTTCTCTCCCTCACGAAAACCGGTCGCTGAGAGAGAGCGACCTCTCTCGTCCCTCTCACTCCGGCTCTTCCACTCTCTCCCTTTTCTCCTTTCGCTGCGTCCTTTTACAGTATCCACTCCGCGTGCGCCGACGGAAGGCGGACGAGAGGAGATCGGATAATTAAACGAGGATAACGCGAGGGTTAAAACGTACGCCGCCCCTTCGATTCCGACGTTGCCGCTTTTGCAGAATACATTTGCGACGGCGAGAACCCCGAGGTCGCGTCGGATGGAGGGACGACGACGAGGGCGTCGGACGATCTGACGAGAGGGCGGCGAGGACGCCTCGTGCGGCGTCGGTCCGAATTATCCGTCGGAATTCGATTCGATTCCTTTCCCGTTGCCAGAGCGTCCCTCGAGTTTCGTCTCGGAATCCATTATTCCCTTTCGGCACACCGGAGTGAGACGCCTCGCCACGGATTTCGGTTCGAGGCTACGGGACTGGAGGAGGACGATTTATTCCTTCGAATACGTGTCAAAAGGATTGGAAGTGGCGACATGTCCTGCGGGACATGGGAAGAGAAAAGTGCGCAGCATTGCTTGGCAGGCATCGGCCGCGCGTCGTAGTTGGAGTGGATTTCGCGAGGTGGAGGGAAAGGGTGGAGAAGGGGGGAGAAAGTGGGGGGAAAGGGGCGGTAGAAGCTGAGGATAAAGGGGGTGAAGCGGGGGAGAAAGGGCCCAAGGGTCGAAGGATGCGCTCGTAATAGTCGCGACGGCCTCGCCTCCTATGGTCTTCGATTCCAGGTACATCGAATCAAACAAAAGATTTAAAATTCCAGTATTGATCGACGCCTCTAATGCACAAGGAGGAATTAATCCCATGAGTCGGTCGTTAGTTAATTAGTCGTTAGAAATTAAGACCCACGATGCATTTGTGCGACTCCAGCTCTTTTTTAAAGTTCGATTTCATATCCATTTCAATGCGCTATCTTCTTTTGTTTCGACCTTCCTCGAATGCGCACTTGCTTCTCCCATGTATGATAGATTTTTTCGTGCTTTCGTCTCTCCGATCCGATCCCGTGAGTGGATTCGGATGAATATGCAATTTCATATTCACCCGCAGTTTTGACCAGATCTCCGTTTCATCACTCTTTAAATATCTGCGTATCGGTCGAATTGATTAAGGAACAGCAAATTAATTTTTATCGCATTTCTGGCCGAGAAATCTTTGGTAGTGGCCATATTTGTGTATTTACTCATATTCCCCTCGTCTGACCCGACTAGTAACTCGTGACTCTCTGTCCATTCCAGGATCCACGCCTTCGAACACCGGCCCGTGCACTCTGGAGGAGAGACTGACCTGTTCCTCATTCTGGGGACTGATGGCATCTCTCGGAAATGGCGCTGATTTTTTCTTTGGTTATCTAGCTGTATGAGTGGAACTGACGTCATAAAGCTAGGTTACCGAAGTTAAGAACAGCACCCCATCATCGTGTTTGACGTGGATTCTTAGCAGAAAAAGAAACGACCGATGGAGTACCTCGAAACGTGTGGATTTTGTTTACGCGATAGCCTATTGGATAATATGGATAAATAACCCTTATATCGCTTCGGTGGTTGTGTCTACGATCCAAGCTCAAATGCTCTTTGTCTGTCTTGATTATGTCACGGCCTCGATCGATTTCCGTTGAAGGAATATTTGTAGACAATAAAGGAATGGATTTGAAAGATTCTTACGCAATTAAAAGAATTTATTTCAGGCGAAATAACGAGCAACTAGTAGCTTAAATTTGCATAAGAACCTCGCAAGATGGATTCAATACGAGGTGGTGTGTTTCGCCCCAGGTGACCGATTACAAGCGAAATCATTTCTCCTACATACAACTCAATGGGCATAGTGAATGGAAATTAAGCAAATGTTTTACTAAAAATTTATAGCATTTTTAAGCAAAAGCTTAATTTCAGTTGGATAAATAAATAAATAGCATTTGCTTATGATAAATTCTTTGAGCATATGCTTGGAATTTTTTAAGTGAGGCGAGGGGCACGCCGAAACATTTTCAAGTCCGCTTTTTCATAATCAGGCGTTATTTTTACCAAAATTAGTGAAATGGCCGAATCGATGATTCTACTAAAAGTGAAAATTTTGAAAAAAGACTAATGCCAACGACTAACGATTATCAAAATATATACTGTTTCACCGAAGAAAATGTCGAGCGTATTTCAAATTAATTTATAGGGAAAATAAATAGTCTATTTGTTTTAAGTTATGGCAAATTAAATTAATTAAACTTATTAAATATTGCCCAAAATTTATTATGAAACTATAAGTACTAATTGAAAGGGATTTTATGGTTGCTGTTATGCTAAATCCTATATAGCCTCCTAATGGTGGAAAATGAAATGGTGAATTTCTTCAAGCTCGCTTTGACTGCATGAACGATTCTGCCAAGTTTCGCTGCTATTTTATAAATACACCGCTTGGTCATACCGCGTATTCGGATATACCGATGGTCTTCCTTCCTCTCCGTTTCTTCGAAAGAAAGTCCTGTCGCTTTTTTAAAGTAGTAAAGTAACCAAATGGAAAAGTGTACTCCATAAATGGAATACACGGAGATTTCAAAGGCGTTCTTTAAGAGAAATACAGGTTTTCCTCCCTTTATGCGGGGGTTGCGTTCCAGGAAGGTGACGGATAAAGCAAATTCGCATAAACAGAACCCATATTTGCATGTAAAAGATACGTTCCATAAGCAATCCTAACTCCTCTTCAAGATGCTCTTTTTTCGCTCCATAACGACTTCTTATGCGCTAAATACAATCTTAAAACAACTAACACTGTAAATTATATTCACCAATAAAAGGAAGCAGACGAGCACAAGTGGTGACTGTTGTGGGTGACATAATAGTGGAGGTTCAAAGTGCTGGAGGGTTTCTCTTGGCCCAATGCAAGTTCCGCGGGCAAGGAGGCAAAACCCCTCAAGTGTGCTCGAACAATATCACACGAAATCTCCGTCTCATCTCCACTCTACAATATCCTCTCCACTCTTATCTCTTTTACTGTAGCACTAATACGCTCAGCATTTGAGACAATGAGAGACTGAATGGTCGCCCTGTGGTGTATTGAAGAACTTTCTTGCATTTGTGTTGCACTGGACGAGTAACCGCATAAGAACGAATCGAAGACGCATAAAAAGAAATTCCAGTAGCAATAAGTTTGTCTCATAATAGTGAATTCGCATAAAGCGAACCCGCATAAAGAGAGGAAACCCCGTATAAAACGGTATCGAAAGATGCGGCCCTTGAATTTTATCCCCGAAACTATATATCGCAATTATGTGGCAAATGATATCCTCTATCCGAATACATATTTTAATCTATACCTCACAGATCATATAAGAGCATGGGAGAGAAAATGGATTTTTAACCGTTTGCCGATAGAACAGTCTTAGCAATCGTTGTGAAGAAAATATGTGACGTTAAGCTTGGGATTTTCTCGAATTTTTATCACCGATACTATAAGTCGTAATTATGTAATCTCGCGGATTTTTTGTGGCAAATGTTGTCCTCTATTCGAATAAAATTGTTAATCTATCGTATAAGAGCTTGGGTGATAAAAATATGGATTTAAATTGTTTGCCGATATAATCGTCTTATCGACTGATGTAAACTAAATATGTGATGTTAAGCTCGGGATTTTCTCAAATTTTTATCTCCGCAACTGTAAGTCGTAATTATGTGTCCTCGCGGGCTTTTTTGGTAAATATCGTCCTCTATCCGAATAAATCTTTTAATCTGTACTTTACAGATCATATAAGAGCTAGGGAGAGAAATATATGGTATTTATTTGTTGCTTTACGGATGCCATTTAACGAGATAGGAGTTTAAGTTTACTTCAAGTGCTTATATAAAGTGGAGGTTATAATTTACAGATGCAATCCAAAATCACAATTGGGCGATACATTTTAATGAGGATCACTCGTATTTGATTTAATTAAAATCCGTCCAGCGGTTTATAAGATGAAAGTTACGACGGACGGGCCGACGGAGGAGACCTGCCCATAAGGCGTCCGCTACTACCGCTTCGCTGGTAAAGAACGCCTAAAAATAAAAAAATACCTACTTTTTGATTAAATAAATTTCTTGTACTGATTTTATATCGTTGTTAGTAGCAATCAAAGACATTAAAAATATAAAAAAGTAGTATGAACATGATGCGCTGGACAATTCGATCGTGTCCTCGGTTGTATCGCGGATGTGTTATAATGCGAGTCGCAGCCCTTCTCCAGAAACCCGCCTTATTACCGGGGAGCGGTGTATTTAGTGAGAGTTCTCTTTAACGGAAAAAAAACTTAAAGTTGAAAGTATTTCATTTTAGCACTGAGTATTCCAATGACATTATCTACGCCGCAAAATTAAAGATTAGTTATGTCGAGTGTATTTGCCATCTATGGCAACCAGAAGCTATAAAATGCAAGTAATATGCAAGAGTACAGCAAATGGCGCTCAAGTCTTGGTTGCAACAATACCATAGCAGAAATATTAAACAGTAAAGTATTAAAATTGTTCAGTTTATTGATTCAAACTTCGAGTGGTGTCATAACAACCATTTATGGAAGATATTTTGGCATGTTTCTCTTTTTTTATTCTTTCTAGAAATAAAACTGAAAATATTCGATAAGATAAAATTAGAACCATTTATGGGAACAGAGAATTTGTTAATGGCCACATGGTATATCAGAGACAATGGGGACGCCACATTAGTCCGTAGGTCGCAAAAGTTTAATTAGCTCTTTCTGAAGGACGTGGGGAAACAAAACATTTCGTGAATTCATTTGTCAATCAATCTTGACTAGACACGGAAATCCTTCGTTCTCAGTGGAATAACAAATAATATTTAAGTAAATCGGTGTGCTATAGCCAACGAAAGCTGGCGAATTCGATCCGATTCCAGCCATTCACGCACAAGGATAAGCTTTAAAAAGGAAAACAAAAAAGATTACTTATGATGTGTAATAACGGAGGCTAAATATCAAGTGGAAAAATACCCCTCGATTAACATAAGTGGTGTTACAAAGAGTGTAAATTATTTCAGTTGTAACCTCCTCTCGAAAAGGGCAACATAAAATGGAATATCTTTTTCATGTTATATGATGTTCGGAAGTTGCAATTGCAAGTGTGACACGTTCGTCTGAAAATTGCTTGCATCTAAAAAATAATTAAGGATAATTTTCTATCTACCATAATAATGATAAGGTTGATGTGATATATAACCGTTAACTGAGAAGAAGACTCATTGGAGTATGACAAATATAAGAAAATTTAATTTCGAACAAAAAATGTCTTCACTGTTGTATTATTTTATGTATTCCTAACTATAATCATCATCACCAGCCCTTTTCAATTCAGTGACAGATGAAGGCCTCCTCCAGACACCTCCAGTTTTCCGCATCAACACAGGCTCTCTGTCCCATCTGTATTTCGATCTTCTTTTCGGTCTCTTGATGTATCATGAAATCCATTCCATGACATTAAACGTTCAACGCCGCTCGTTTCTCAGCAGTATGACCCGCCCACTGCCACTTAAGCGCCTTTACTCTTTTAATTATGTCAAAGACTCCCGTCTTCTTTCTTACCCTGTCGTTCCTTTTGCGGTCTCTTCGGGTGATCCCAAGCATCTCTCCATGTTCCACTGTGATGTTTGCAGGCGATGGATTACTCTTTTTCCATGTTTTGTATCCACTGGTCAGAAAAGGCAGAACACATTTGTCATAAAATCATCTATTTAGAAAGACTGGGATATTTGATTTGAAGATGTTTCCATTCCTGCCAAAAGCACTCCATGGCATCTTCACTCTCCGTTTGATCTCTCCAAGAAGTGATCCGTCTGTAGTGATGAGTTGACCCAAGTAAACGTAACTTGTTACTTCTTCGAGTTATTCTCCGTTGATATCTTCTCAGGATTTGTGAAGGAGTTATACATGACCTTTGTTTTATTAAAATTAATTCTAAGCTTCTCGGTTTGCCTGCTCCAGCTCCTCAGTTCTTCTACGGAGCTTTTCTGGGCTTCCAGCGAACAGTATAATGTCATCAGCAAATCTCAAGTGACTCAAATACTCTCCATTTATCTTTATAATCTTTTCTTCCCAATCTACCGTTTTGAATACTTCCAGTAGAGCTGCTGCGAATAATATTAGAGACATGGTATCACCATGCCTCACTCCTTTTTTGGTTTTAAAGGCACTTGTTTCTTCACGAAGCTGTATTAACGATATCACGTTATTGTAGGTATGATTCATTAATAATAATATACGTTTCTTCTACACTATGTTTTTTCATTGCATTTAACACCGAAGAAGTCTGAATAGAATCGAATGCTTTCTTGTAGTCGATGAAGCATATACAAAGAGGCAACTCATACTCATTAGTTCAATTATCTCTCTGACAACTTAAATGTGGTCAATCGTATTATATCCACTGCGAAATCCAGCTTGTTCTCTTGGTTGGGCGAAATCAAAATTCTTTTGAAGGCGCGTTGTGAGAATCTTTGTGAATACATTATAGACTGCCGGTAGCAGACTGATTGGCCAATATTTATTCAAATCTTCCTTGAAACCTTTTTTGTGCAAAAGGATGATGCTTGCGTGATTCCACGACTCTGATATACTCCTCTTCCTTAAGCAAGACGTCAAAATCCTGGAGAGGATTTTGTCCATACTATTACCTGTTGCCTTGAATATTTCTGCCGTGATGCTATCAATTCCAGATGCTTTTCCGCTCTTCATGCTTTTGATTGCATGTCTCACTTCTTCTGGAAGAATGTCTGGATCCTTTTCGGTGTCCATATTTCCTTCTTTATTTACTTCCTCATTGGTAAATGGATCTTCATACAGTTTAGTGAAAAATTCTTCTACTGGCTTTAGAATTAACTTCCTGCTATGGGCAATCTGACCATCTTCTAGCATCATTGCCATCATCTATCTCTTACCAATCGAGAGATGCTATTTCATTTTCTATAGTTTTCTCTATTAGTGCATAATTCTTCACATCTTCTTTGATGGACTTACCAATAGTTTTGCTTAGCTCTGCGAAGTGGATCATTTCCTTAGGGTCATTAGTCATTTATATTTCCCTTCAGATAACTTTTTATCTGGCTTAACTTTAACACATCCGCCTATTTATAGTGCGGTTTCTCTGAGTACGTCTATTTATTTTTATTCCGCTTCTTGCTCTTTTAGTAGACGGAATCGATTTTTAAGTTCAATCTGAAATTCGTCCTTTCCTTCTTTTAACGCGTGTGTTGATAATAGACTTAGGCTTCTTTACACGCTTCTTTCTCCCCAACTTTGAATTGAACTTTATTCTACATCGTACCAATCAATGATCGCTTCTAGTTTTAAACTGGTTGAGGAGCGAACAGTCTTCTGTCTGTCATACCTTTTATTGACTAGTTTGTAGTAAATTTCATTTTTTATGCCATGGGGTCCCTTTCACCTCCAATTTCTGTCGGGGCTCTTTTTAAAGAAGGAGCTCATTATTGAGGGCTGGTGAATTCAGCAAAGTTAAAAAGTCTGCCTCGTCGCTCGTTTCTGTCTCCATTTTCACACTGCGCCGCCATGTTCCTTTCGTTCTCTTACCTTCGCATTGAAATCGCCCATGACCAACTTTAGATGGCAGCTTCCTTTGCCGTGCAGTTCTCCAATTTCTTGGTAGAAATTTTTTACTTCCTCATTCGAGTATGTTGAAGTTGGCGCGTATATTTGGACTATTTGCAGTTGATACCTCTTATTTATTTGAATCGCTAGTCTAGCTGCTCGCTCGGATGAGCTTTCTATTTCCACGAAGTTGCTTTTCAATTTTTCGTTGAGGATGAATCCAACTCCTGCTGTTCTTCCTGTGTCAGTTACCCTGTAATGAATAATGTCCACTCTTTTCAGCTCCAGTAGGTCTCCTCCTTTTCTTCTTACCTCACTAAGCCCTCAAATATCCCACTAGATCTTCTCCAGTTCTTATTGAAGCTCCTGAAGTTTGTCTTCACTGGACAAAGTCCGGAAATTGTAGGTAGTTAGGTTTAGGTTAAAGGAATTGGGTAAGGATGAGAAAGAGTGGTAGTGGTTGTTTAACCTCCGGGGATTCTTAGCAGCCTCTGCCTTCATACCTCGATCCTGACCACTGCCACCACGGTCAGGGGAAATCCGGCCTCCGGAGAACGAGGGCCGTTTTTAAAGTTGTGCATCATAAGAGGGTGAGCGTGGTGAGTTCCTCTTTCCGTTTGTACCCTTCCGCCGACTTTGAGTCAGTTCACCGAGGAAGTTGGAAGGGTTGTATTCCTAATATGCTCAGTTAAATGGTTCCTTTGTGGGGTTCACAGATTTATATGTCGGCGCTGCATATTTAAGGCCAACTCAAACAGGCGAAGATATCACTGATGCGGACTTGTTTTTAAAGAGTCACACACAAGTGTGTGTTCTCCATGCGGTTAATTTTAATTTGATATCATCTGACACGATGGATAGCGGTGTTCTTTGGTGCGACAGCGGCAAAGACATACGACCGCCAAATACTTGAATTAACAAGGTGCGTCTGCACTGTTTACCGCGCCTGAGTTTCTCTCTCTCTCTCTCTATCGAGGGGTATAATCGAAAAGTGTAGGTGCCCTCTCGAGTGTCATCAAACAAAATTGACATTTTCTTAATATGTTCTTTGTCCATCCCGCAAGAATCACAGACAATTCAAGTTTCGTTTTCTGCCACTTACCGAGAAGACAAAAAATATCTTTAGGGAGACTTGGCTCGACTGATAAAGCAGCTTCCTGAGGGTGAAAGATGGACACATCCGAGTCTGTCTAATCTTCGCCTGTTTGAGTTGTCCTTTAAGAAGGACTGGTACGAGACGGTGCTCTGCTCGAGGTTTTTTCAGTTCATATCTAACAAGAAATGGCAAACAATGAAAAAATAGCAAAAGTCAGTGTCTGAAGGGACCTTGATGCCATAATATACAGTTTTTGTGGTAGTTTCTTGGTCGCTACGGATACTGATGATAGAGATCGCAAAAAAGAAACGACATTTTTTTCTAATCTGAAATCGCTATCGGAAAAAGTTAGTGTCCTCATAAAAAGATCAAGTTTGTGTCCAGTCCGCGTAATGGCATCGAACAAATCTAAGAGTTCCTCGGATGGTAAACATTTAACAATTTTCGTGAATTTTCGTTACCGTGGGGACAGCATTGTCTGCGGAATTCTTGAAGATTAGTTTTAAGTATAAAATATTTTCTTTGGCTATTGTAACGCGTTAACAAAAACATTATTTAGGCAAGAAAATGAACAAGTTGGTTCAAAAGACGAGGGAAACACCGAGGCAGAATAAGAATGTCTATTCATTCGCAAATAGGAAATACTATAATTAGTAATTATTAATTGCTATATGAAAGGCTTAGCACGCTCTCCGTATACTATTCCCTCCGTTAGATTCGCTTTCGATATCTTGAGTGGAATGAGATAAATAAAAATCTTATCGCAGATGGGATTTGATTAAACCAAGGTTTTGCCTCAGCCAATCGATTGAAAATATCCTCTTAATGGTAACGATTTGCTTCTTCGTTTTTTTAGTACTAGTACCAACTAGTACTTTAGTACTACCCACGTCGCACGAAACCATCTCGGTGGGCGCATGCGGGCCGTGGAGCCAGAGAAAATTTTGAGGGTGGGTGGGCGTTGTGGAAAAAGATAAAAAGAGGACGACTGCATAACTCCCCCCCCTCTCTCATCCAGCATACAAGAAGCAATTTAAATCATCACCAAACAAATTATACGACTCGCGTGATTAAACATTCCGCCAAATGAATTTTTAAAAGTAAATTCTTCATAAAATCTCGGCTGGCAGAGACTTTATTCGGTCGGATGCAATCCCTCGTAAGCCTCTGATGTGTAGGCGGTGGGTGGGATGCTCTTGAGACAAATGAACGGCTGCCGCATTGACGAGACGCCCGAGCGAGTCTCGTGTCCATTTCAGCCAAAAAAAATCCTTAATCAGTGGGAATTAATCAATTCTGACATGAACTGAACGGAAATTAGTGAAATAGTACTAAGAACCGGTATTCTGTATCAGAAGCGATAACCGGATTTATTCAACTTCTTTTTTTGCCGCGAGAGCCACTCAGGCCATCTACTTACGGACGAATTTCACGCGGCGCGCATCTCATTTTACGATGAAATAAAATAAGATTTCAAAATGAAATATTTAGGTATTTTAGTTTTTCTTCCAATCCCTAGGCTGGCAACCTGCGACTCGCAAAGCTATTATGAAAAAGCTGACATTTTGACATTTCTCGATTGAATTTATGACTATAAAGCCTTTAACGCTAAAATTTCATAGCAAAATCTTTTTATAATCAATTTTCAATTATTTAAAAACAGAATTTCTGGTTTGAACTCATACGGCTCGACAAAGTACAAGTACTACAAATGCGACCATCCACGGAAAATAATGTTGCCGACTCATTAATATAATCCATCGCCGGTTCGATTTAATCGAAAATACTATTTTCGTGAGCTATCGGCCATGGCCACGGCAGGTACCTAACTGCTGAAATAAGTCCCATAGGAGAAAGTTTTATTCTATGTATAATATTTTAACTGTAGCGATATCTATTTAAATAATGAGCTAAGAAATCCAGTCACGCTGTAAGATAACAGGTCGATGAACTGCGAGAATAACAAAAAGGCTTATACCTCAAATATTTCAATTAATTTTCGATCAAACTTGCAGAAATTACACACTACTTTTAAATATTAAGTTGCTAACCGTTTACATTGAAGCCATGGTCTTGATTTTATGAGCGTTTATTTTCTCTATTTGATTAATACGGGGATGAGTGTACCACGTTAATCATTTGCATATTAAAACAAATAATAATAAATAATCAATTTTCAATTGATATTGTGTTAAAAAGGGTTTCCAAGCCAGACATAGAGATTACTGAATTTTTAAAAAGATTTTGAGTATATTTTCGGCGAAAGCTGAACAATTTTTTAATTTTTGACTAAAAGCAAAAGAATACAATTTAACGAAACAATACCTTATATGGACTGGTAAGTAAAAGATATATAATTCATTTTATAGCATGTTCCAGAGAGTTAAAATAATTTTGGCCATATAAAAGTTGTCTAGCGTCATGTTTAACAAATATATATTAATTTTGTACGTAAAATTTTTATTTACCTATATCACGCTGAGAGAGAAAATTAAATTTTTGAGGGAAGAGTGAGAAGGAGAGGGCGAGGGTGAAAGGGAGAGTTAAAGGGAGGACAATGGGAGGGCGAAAGAAGAGAGGATGGGAAGAAGAGAGGGAGAAGAATAGCAGAGAGAGAATAGGAAGGAGAATTGGAGGGAGAGAGGCAGAATAGGAGGGAGAGAGGGAGGGAGGATGAGAGAAAGGGAGGAAGAATGGGAAGTACATAAATTTTAATACTTAATCCATCATATTTGACGGGAAATTATGCATATATATATATATATATATATATATATATATATATATATATATATATATATATATATATATATACCGACGGTACGCGTACACATACAGGTACGCCAAGAGTTTTGAAGAAGTACGAGAAAGTATTAAAGTACATATTATGACTTCAGAATCAAAAGTTTCGATGTTACGACTAATAATAACGTATAAACAAAAATACGGTAAAACTGAATTGTAACGTTATTAATATGACTTACCAATATTAATTCAAGTGTTATTCATTTCATTATCAATTTAAAATGTATTTAGAGATACGCGACCATTAAAAAAATGCTGTAAGACAGGTATGTCAAACTCAAATAGGTACCATGGCCACAATAAAGCAACGGATGTTATGGAATGGCCGCATTATGATTAGAAGTTGTTTAACGGGGGACAGAGTTGGAAAAAAATACTTCATCTAGAACAGGGCTGCCCAACATGCGGCCCGCGGGCCGAATGCGGTCCTATTAGCAATTTCATGCGGCCCACCACCAGTGTTACGTAGTTTGCAAAACTTTGTCATTTTTTATTTGCCCACCAAATGTTATTTCATATCTAATATCTATCAAAACCTGTTAAAATGTCTAGCATTAAATTGAGACCACTCAATAAATATTTCTCGATTCAAATAAGTTCTTTTTAATTATGTTTTTGATATTTTCTCAAAGGTGTTTCTAAGATTGAATTCCATCATGATTCTTAATATTGTATTGTTAACCCTAAAAACCTAATTTTAACTCTATTTTCACCCATATGGCGCCTAGAAATCTCTAATTAACTTCCGTGTTAACCAGTCCGCCGAAGCATTGACAATTTCAACTGCTTCCCACCGAAGGCCTCACTGCCACCAATGCGGTCCACCAAGTAGAGAAGGTTTACACATCACTGATCTAGAACAGGGGTTTGCAAACTTTTTTCTGCGGCCCAGTAAAACGAGAAAATATAGTATGTTGCGGCCCACAAAAATGTTTATTCATAAATTACTACATATAAATTAATAATTAGTGAATCTGCGACACAAAATAGCGTAAATTAATTAATTATTTCAATATTTCATACAAAGAATATATGTGCGTGCTTGAAAACCAGAAATGCAGAACTGAATTTACATCTTAAAAATGAATCCGCATATAATTGAATACAGTATATTTAAACTGGAAAATGGAATCATTCAAGAAGCGCGCACAATTTAATGCCAGAAAAATTAAACAATTTGTTCCTTTTCCAAAGACAATTGCCACTGATTTTATTTGAAACTCATTATATATTAATAAAAAAACAGTATTTTGCCGCCTAATTACCGCACTATTTAAGGCGATAAATTATTTTTAAAGCTGAGGCGCACAAATATGCAAGAAATTTTCCTCAATGCCTTGATATTACTAGAAAGATAGAAATAATCGATAACTACTCTGTATAATAAAAAAAACCTTATGGTACTAACTGAATATTTGCTTAAAATTATTAATCAAAAAATATTTAGACAATGCTATTCGAAAAATGAGTTATAAATTACGCAAGGAAAATAAGAATCCTGTTTTTCTTATTGCAAAGTAGGGTGGGAAATGACATGATGGCAAATATGGCAGAATATAAAGAATTACCACTTGTATTTCAGATGCTGTATGTGCGCGCAGATGGTTTTCCGTTCTTGTCACCAAAGTAAAGAATAATGTTTGTAAAAATCTTTATTAATAACGTTTGTTTCATGCAGAGTTTAGAAAGATTAATTTATTCAACGGATATGTCGGAGGAACACCTACATATATTAGTGAGCCACTCTTCGAGAAAGCTAATTGTAGTATTTATTGGGATGCTAGGAAAGAGAGACGTGACATCAAAAGAAACTAACGCTTGGAAATCACCAAGTATTAAATTTCTGGAATTTTCAATGGTTCTTCAGCATTTTTATATAGGTTTTGAAATTCTTCAACTACCGATTTAGGAAGGGGATAAATGTGGAAATCAATGCATGACACAAAAGGTCTCAGAAATTCCAGGTTTGTGGACTTAAGGTAAACAATGTAATATTGATATGGTAGGATTTGAAACCGTAATCTTATAATGTAAGACCTTTTCTGAGGTTTGGTCCGTTTTCTTATTTTGTGGTGTCCTTGGTAGAAAAATAATTTTATCAAAAGAATTTCGTGTGAAAAGTGAGTAAGGTCCGTTTTCAAATAATTGTTCAATTTTATCAAAATAATCATGCTGGTTCATGATACGATGGCAACGGACTTTTCTTTATCGGCTTTTAAATAAAAATCTTTTAATTTTAAATTTTTGATGAGTATGTAATCGGGACTGGGAAGGTGATTTTATATTATGTTCCAGTTGTATTTTTCAAAGAGCTCTTACTTGATTTTTGGTAGAATCAATCAGGTTTTTAATAAAGGATTCAATGCTTATAATATCGTTCAAAGGAGGTTCTTTGTGAGGGAGACAAAAGTTAAGTCCTTTGCTCAAGAGATTGAGTTCTTGTTTAATAAATGTTTCTTCAGACAAGTTATGGACAATATCGATGTCATCAAAGTGTTTCATGTGGTCACTATAAAGGATTTTATGTTTTGTGCGTGTGTGAGAAAAAGTCTCTGGCATGTAGTAGTTTCCCCTAAACACGGAGTGTTTCTGAGATTGCGTGAGGGTCCTGGCGTTGAGTAATTTCTCCTAAACCGGCGTGTGAGTACTTTCTGTTTATAATTTTTATTTATTTATTTTGCATTAGTTCTAATTAACCATAGGTCTCTGATATTACTTGCTCTTTGAACTAAAGATTGGTTTCTGGAAATATACCTTCAAGGCAATTTATCCCCAGATATAAGATTATCGAGAATGAAACTTCGGAAAATACGCTTTGCATTTCCCAGGAAAATAATTAATGAGAAAGCAGATGGCGCTCCCTTGCTACGCGAGGGTGCCGCAGTGGGTCAGCTTTTGAGAAAGGCGTAGGACAATGACAAGTGCCCTAACAGCGGGAATGGGTGGGAAATTTTGTAAGGAAGATATTCGGCTGATTTGGTGATAACCATTTTACCTATCGAGGTACATACATACTATAAGCTTTGTGGGCAAGGGCCTTGCGGCCCATTTTCAACACTTCGCGGCCCATACTTTGGAAAACCCTGATCTAGAAGACTGGAAGTTTGCTTCGTAAATAAAATTTTCGAAACTGCGTTCTATTGCGCCTCAATAATTAAGAAAAAATCTTGTCTCCATTAAAACAAATAATTAAAGTGTTTATATAAAATCTCAAATGATTTAGTTGAGGCAGTAATTCGCAATCGAGCTGCAGTTAGATACAGAAAGGGTCGCATGCGAGCTGTCACTTTGACATGCCTGTCTAATTGTAAGAGATACGTCTGCAAAAAAGGTTTAAGAGCCTTGTAATAGAGGGACAAAGCATGTAAACAAATATTTTCACTGTCATATAATTATTCGCAGCGATAGTAACGTTCTAATCGAAACATCCACCTCCGAAAAGCGTCTTTATTCCGCGGAAGACTGTATATTGCAAATTTAATATATTTCTCGTTAACCCCTTTTGTGGGCGCGAAATCTTCACGATTTCATCACCAGGTTGATCTAACTGATGCGTTGAAAAATTATCAAGGGCAATTAGGTAGTGATTTTTTAATTTTTCATTAAGTATTTTCTTTCGCTATTCCCATTGTATATGACGGCGTATTTCCCCATAAATTAATTTCTTGTCCTGCAGGATCTTTTGAGCCATATTTCAAGTACATAGTTAATTGCAATTAAGTTGTGATTGTGCGGTTAAATTCGCTATATTGTAAACAAATGGTTCCCAAATTGGGGGGCGTGAGGCGCTTACAGGGGGGCCGTGAGGCCACAAGAAAAAAATAAATTTTTAATATGAAATCCAGTTGAAAAACGCCTTTTTTGCAGGATTTAATCATTTCTTTCGTTAGCATGCGCCAGAATTGTTGATCCAGATGTTAAAAATATTGGATTAGATTTCAGTATTTGTCCGAATTATTTATCGCCAAAGATAGAAATCCTTTCTGTAGCACATCCATCGTTATTTAAATCATAATGAAAAGTGAGAAGATGTACGAAAAAGAAAATATTCAATTGGTCATAAGCACATAGAAATATTATCTGCAAAATAATTGTTAGTAATTCATTATGAATTATTGATAACTGTTTTGTGGACAATATTTCAATATGCATATGACTAATTACATAAATGTTTTATTTATTGATCAACTAATCGTTACCTTTCTAAGTCATGAAAAATTATAGGGAACTATGAATGTGTACCACGTGAAAATAATTTTATATCGACTATCTGATTTTTAACTCACCAAAGAACTCAGAAGTAAGCTAGAAATGCTTTTTTGAAAAACAGGCTCTCCAGAATTCTTGTTAGGTTTGAATTGGTTTGAATGTGAAGTATTTTTGTGATATATATTATTACAACTATTACAAGTGTTAATTTAAAAAAAATACTGACATTTTTTGTTCACTTGAACATATTCAATAAAATAATAATATGTTTTTATGCGTATTTTTCAATGCATGATATTTATGCATTTGATATATGGGTAAATAGTTATGAGTTAATTGATCATTAACAACAATAGATATAAATCTGTTAAAAAATATGTAATAAAACGTTCCAAATAAATAAAATGCATATAAACAATAATAGTATAAGTATGCGTGCAAACGGTTACATTTATTTCAATCGAATAACTGAGGGGGGCGTGAGAGTTTCGTGAAAACCAAAGGGGGGGAGGGGGCGAAATGACAAAAGGTTTGGGAAACGCTGTTGTAAATAGGGTTAGGTACCAAACGTCCGGCAAAAGGAGGACATGTCCTCATTTTTCACTTTCTGTCCTCTGTCCTCCCGGCATTTCAAATTTTAGGATTTTGTCCGGCTTTATCGAGAAAGTGAGACTGTGACTCCCTTGTCACACATACGACAATTCTGCGCACGTATCGAGTGTTATCCTTTTCTTTTGCTTCTTCATTTGGAACTCTTGATTAGGTAAATCAGATGTAGGACTTTTATGGGCTGCCCTGATAAAAACATATATTAACTGTAGAAGCGATACGCTTTTAATGGCAAACAAAAGCGGCTCGCGGCCTACTCTACAGGAGCGTTTCTTGTATTATGTAGATATAAAGTTCATTTGTAACTAAAGTGTGTGCGCGCAATGTTGATTTTCAAATGAAATACTTCCTTTGTCCTTGCCATATCGTTTAACTCCGAAGTGCACCACACTTCTTTTTTTTAAGTAAGGGTGAAACGTTACTTTGCAAACAATGTGAATGCTCCCAGCGTAAATTTTCAAATTAGGCACTTGATTTGTCTTTGAAAAATCGTTTAACTCTGAAGTGTCCCGTTTATATCGATTTTTTGGTTTTAATAAGCGATTCGTTTAACTTCGAAATCGTTTAAAGCGAACTCGTTCAAAGCGAGGGAGACCTGTAACAGTAACTTTTGGATGCTTCTCTGTTCTCACTGAAGAGTCCAATCCTTTCTTGTTCCCATTTTTATTTGGAAAAAGATACTCAAACTGAATTACTGTGGTACGTATGTTACTGCTATGTAGATAACCGAAAATTGCGATATTTATATATTTAATATACCAACGAGTACATAAAATAATTTTTTATTTTTTAATAGTTGTGGCTTTTAAATATTCCAGAAACTCGCCCCTCATTAAGAATAGCATCACTTAAAAGGAAGTGTAAATTCTGCAGTAATCTAAAATCAAAGTTTCCTTGTTTCGGTATCGGACGTAATGAAAATGAGGCGAAGTGTTCTGTTTGTGACTGTTACGTTTCTGTTGCAAATAAGGGATCCTTTGATTTGGAGCGTCACATTCAGAGTGAGAAACATAGAAAACGGTACGAATTCCGTCTTCGTGTGGAAAAGTGACATCTTTCTGTATCCAAAAAAATCGTTCAATAAAAAAGCACGCGCCTCTGAGGGAACCATGGCTTTCCACACAGTGAAACATCATCAGTCTTTCATATCTATGGACTGCACTTCAAGTCTGTTAAGAGAATTATTTAAAGATTCGGAAACTGCTCTCAACACAACATGCACAAGAACGAAAACTGAAGCAATAGTGAATAAAGTGATCGCTACACATACTATCGATTTGATTTTGAAGACAGTGAGTGAAATATCTTGTTTCGGAGTTGCAACGGATGCCAGCAATCACGGCCCACTTAAGATCTTCCCAATCTTTGTGCAGTATTTTGATTTGAAAGAGGGTGGAATACAAACAAAAGTGCTTGAATTAACTTCTACTCCCGATGAAACCTCGAAGACCATATCGGAGTATGTGTTGACGACTCTGTAGAGATTTGGTTTATCTTTGAAGCGTGTTTCCTTTACAGGTGACAGTGCAAACGTACATTTTGAAGGGGTGAATAGAAAGAAGGGAAACAATGGCTTAGTTTAGCACCAGCTTTATAAACACTGTTGAAGTTATTTCCTATTCCAAAACAGTATTTCCTATCCCTTACTCGACCGCCAATACTGATAAAAACCTTTTATGAAAGTGAAATTTCTGAACTGTACCTTCGCTTCTTGTTCTCGCTTACGTCTGTTTTCCAAAACAAAATTGAGGCCGTAGAAAGAGAAAATAACTCTGTTTTAGAAATTGTCGCTTTGCTTAAAACAACATTACTTTCTTTAAAAATAAGGATTCGGGAAAATGTTTTGCCATTATCAGTCAGGGAAATTATTGAAACGTTACAGGCAAAGGGTATGGGTGAAGAATGTAGGAGTTCTGTTGAAGAAACGCAGCTTGTTTATCAAGAATGCATTCTTTATTTAGAAACGTAGATAAATCAATTTGAGGAATTTCAATGTTTTGAGGGAATGGAATTAAAGAACAAAAATTTCAGATATGATACGTGTTTGAGTTATCTCAAGGAAAAGGAAATTATTATCGAAGACGTGAAGTTACTTGATCAATATAACAATATAACTTATTCATAGAAAACAAAGACGATCGTTTCTTTGATGTCCCTTTTCATTTTTTAGAAGCTGCAATAATAAAGATTGTTATTCTGAGCTTTTAAAAATATGCGAATTTGTTTTTTGCATTCAAGGACATAATACAAACGCAGAAAGAATATTTTCTCTAACAAATGATCTGTGGACCCCGGAAAGAAATATATTTTCCGTGTAAACAATAAAGGGAATTATTATGATCCAGTGTAATATGAAAAACTTTTCTTGTAAAGATTTCCATTCTTACCTTCTTAAGGATGAAGATCTTCTTAAAATTATAATTTCTTCTGAGAAGTATATTAGTGAATAAAATTCATTCTTATTACACTATATAAGCATTTTGAGTATTTTTCTATTTCTATTGGTTCCTTGGTGAATTAATTTGTTGCACCTTTACCTTTCTTAATGCCATTTTTCCTCGGAAGTGAATGCCCGCCTTTTTACTCCTTTATCCTCCATTTTTTCCGCATATGTCCTCCATTCTACCTTTGGGCATCTGGTAACCCTGGTTATAAACCACTGGTCTGCAGTGGGGGTTACTTATCCTTCCCCTGTAGCCAGTGACATGGGTCGTAACCTTAGGCCATTTTAGCACCCATATGTAACGCCTCCTACGAATTGACTCGAAGTTTTTCTTAAAAGGCTTTCTCGGTGGGAAAAATACAACACTCTAAACTCATCAAACACAAATGAAGAAGCTCAAGGCAAAAGTATCTTTAAGGGGTTTATTGCTTGTAAACTGCGCCAAAACATCGCCAAACTCTCTCTTCTATACACTGCGTCTCGGAGGTTGACCACTGATGTGAGTTGAAAAGCAAATAACCGGATGGCAGAACACTTCCTCCTAGCATGACATAGAAGGCGCGCATATTTGCGCCAAGTCCGCAGAGACTTTTTCTTCGTGGCGCGCATATATGCGCGTTCCCCACCAAGGAGACGACTGCGACGCGCGCGTATTTGCTCAATCGATTTTAATTTCCCTACAGATGAAGTTCACCAACGAGACTAGAAATTTAATCCTCAAAAAGCGACATATGCTTCGAAAATTCAGTGGATGCTATCTCGATGAATGGAATTGACGGTACACATCTGGTTGTTTCTGGAGACTTGAAAATACGCACTCGAGCTCTTAACGGAAAGTTTCATCCTAAAGCACCTAACAATTTCGGCCTCACCGGCGTCGCGTGATAGCGAAGCGATTTTTACGGTAAGAACAGAGATCTGAGTTCGCCGATTCAAATTTGAAGCAATGCATACTCACAGTTACGTCTGTCACCGTTCTGCTGAACGACGACTTATCGGAGGCTGGTTCAGCGCTTTTTTTTGCGTTTAGCGCCTTTGCGCTAATTTGGCGCTTTTTTTAAATTAGCGCTGAATTTGATGCCATTTTTGTATGTCTCATTTGATTTATTAAAAGTATAAACTTACTTTCAAAGAGAAAAAGAAAAATGAATGCGAACAAAATAAAATGCATTGTTACACTGTTCCTTACTGTCCTGCGTTTGCATGTATTTAGTGAAATCTCATAATTATGCTTTCTTGCACGGCCATACATGGAAAATCTAACCTGATTTTCGAGAACACTTCTCCATCCCATCTCCATCCCATCTCCCATCCTACTACGCAATTGATCTCTCACTCGCTGTTTATAACAGGAGTTGGCAACCTATGGCACGCGGAGAAGATTTCTAATGGCGCGCTCATCCAGCAGCATCAATAGAAAAATTATATATCCGAAATTGTTCAGTAAATATTCACTAAAATATTACAAAACATTCGTAGAAGACAAGTAGTTGGTGCTTGCATTCCGCAAGAATGTCATCTCACCTTGAAAAACATTAATTTTTCAGAGTTATTTCATTATTAGAAATATTTTTTAATTCAAAAGTTTGCACCTCTCCACCGATTTTCGTTCTTTCCTATGGGACAATATTGGTGTAAAAGCAATCCCTAAAATTTTCAATCTTAAGAATATTATACTTTTTCCATTGTGGAGTACTAATGCCACACATTTCTGCTAAAGTTTAATGTTCTAGGACATCTAGAAGTGCAATGATATTTATCTAATTGCTTACATTTTAAAAATTTGTAACGGCCGTACAGTTACCTATTGCGATCTGAGGAAGCCCCAGTTTGTGAAACATGTGATACTGCACTTACAGTGTCACATATTTTATTGGACTGTATTCAATTCAGAAATGAGAGAAAGAACCTTTCTGTTGCTCTGGGAGATGATCCGCAATTAGTAAATAGAACCATCTCATTTCTGAAAGAGTCCAGAATTTTATCTTTTATATAGTTTTACAAAATTGTTCTTAAATGATTTTAATCGTGATAGGATGTGGCCCGTGCATAACTCTCCTATCCATTTTATATAAGTATAAGATTTTAGCGACCATAGCAGGCCATTTCACATCCTTGTTTTAATTTTATTTATTTTAATATTGTCGGGAGACACTTATACAGCCTCGCCGACTTTTTATTTCACAGATTGTGGGAGGCCCTTTTACAGTCTCTTACAATCTGGTTTTAATGAATTTATTATTTATTTATTTATGTCATAGATGAGACACGGGGATAGTTTTTATTTTATTTTATTTTGTCTCATCTAAAAATATGTGTCCTGTGGAACTTAGATATGTCGCAAAAATGAATGAGTCATTACGGTAAGGGTCGGCGATAATAGCCCATGAGGCTGAATCGCCATTCAACACACACACACGGCTGTTATAACAACTTAGTGGAAATTTTCAAATGTTTATGTGAGCTTTTGCATTAAGCTCTAAATAACAGAAAATTTTCAGTTCCCTTTACTGTCCCCTAGTACCTAAATATTAACCATTTGTTTAAATTTTAATAATTTTTAACAGCCAAATAGATTAATATATCAAAATTTATATAACCCCTATTCGGTTATTTTATGAATTTAACCTTCACAAAAAATTTCAGCTTCGTAGTACATTCAGAAATACATAAACGTTAAATATTTGTTTAAACATTTGCGAATTGTTGCACTTTTTCAAGATTTTCGTTTTTTCTAGTCGGTTTTGCACAAAATCCTACCTAAGAAAAAATTTCAAATCTCCAGCTCATCCGGAAGTGCCTAAACATTAGTATCCTCCTATATATCTTGAAAAAGTGCACCAATGCGGCCGCTAAAAATTCGCAATTGTTTAAACAAATTTTCAAGGTTTATGTATTTCCGAATGTGCCACGGAGCTGATATTTTTTTAGAGGTAGGATTTGTAAAAAAACGAAATAGGGAAATTTTGATTTTTTTAATTTGTTTGGTAGTTAAAAAATCTTAAAGTTTAAACAAATAGATAACTGTTTAGGTACTACGGGATGAGCTAGGAAGGTGAAATTTTCAAGTTATTTACAGAGTAGTGCATTTGCACAAATAAACATGTGAATCTCTCCATAAATATATTGCGGCGGCCGTTAAAAATGTTTAAAATTTAAACAATTAGAAAAATATTATTTCACTTCTAGAAGTGGTACAACTTTAAAATTTGGCAGAAATGTGTAGCATTAGTACCCCATAATGGAGAAAGTATAAAATTCTTAAAATTGCAAAGTATGGGGATTGTTTTAATCTATTATTTTTACATAAGGGGAAAACGAAAATCGCTGCGGAGGGGAAAACTTTAGAATTAAAAAAATATTTGTAATGATGTCTGTCTGAAAAATGAATGTTTTTTCAAGGTGAGATGATATGCTTGCAGAATGCAAGCACCTTCTTCTAGTGTGTGTGTGTGTATATATAACAGCTTACGGAAATGGAAAGGTAAAATGGATATATGGATGGCAACAAGGTGTTGGGATGAGGAAACCCAGTGAACACTCACCAATCGGACGACTTCAGGTTGGCGAGGCCCCGGGGATGTCGAAGCGACACACGTAAAAGAACACTAAAACACAGAAACATCACAAACGTAGAAGCTTTCGGAGTTATTCCTTCATCAGCTACAGAGAGAGAACTATGACATATATATGACATATCATAAGTAAGAAGAAGCTATATAGTATAGAAATTTATTTTATTATATGCTACATAGTGGAAAAAAAGGTATACTCAGAGTGAACATAATACTGTAACGACAAATTTGAAGAGTGTCACGCGCACGGGAGTTCACTCGTTTTAATGCTGATCAGAGCGACACCCAAGAGACCAAAGGTTGCCGGTCCTTGGTTTATTACGTCTCCGTTAAACATTAGACATATGTAGCAATGATAGGATGTGCTATAGGAAATAGTTATGTAGGTATAAGAGGAATGATAATTGTCAAGGTTTGTATTTCTAATAACCTGATTGTGTTTAAATGAAAATAATAAATAGACGCAGCCCATATCGTGTCACGTCAGCATCGGTCACCCCGAGTTCTCCCGGTATCGTGGGGGGGGGGGGGGGGCGACACTGCCTTTGCTTGCAACCTCCGAGGACTTTCGAGTCCAGGTGTTTTTCGTACGAGGTGTTTTGAGTGAGAAAGTTTTACATAAAGAATATTTTTAGCTGTAAAACACCTCTTTACTTTGTCAGTGATTAAAGATTGTAAGAACTAATGGGTTAGATTTGCATAGAGTTATTGCACTTGAGACTGATAATGCATCTGCAATGACTGATATTAATAATGGAGTATATGAGATTTCTCTCTTCTTTATAATATCATGAATATATATATATATAAAAGCCCCTCTCATCTTTTTCTTCCGTCTTCCCAATTCATACAGTCTCTTCAGCAGTAAACCTGATCTCGACATTTTTCAAAATAGAGCAACATTTATATATTTATTGTACCTTTTATTTTTAATTTATATGCCAACTGTTTGTTTTATGTCACTTATTTTATTTTATGTTACGTTATTTGTTCTATACTTTATTTATTGCTTTCTCATCATATGTCTCTTTAAATCACTATATGGCGTCCAGTGACAATAAAATGTACGCTAAGCTACCTTACCTAAGCCTTATGACGTCACGCCTCCGCTGCGATCCATTCAAACTCTGACTACAGCCTTACAGTTAAACTAAATCGAATGATATCTCATATTTATGGACAATATAATTCATAAAAGACATTATGAATAGATAAACGATATTGCGCAACAATTTAGGTTACTTTATTCTAGGATATTTTGAAACAAAATTCGATTTACTCTAAAATGGCTATAATGATTTCGATTAAAATACATCAAAACGTACAGCCTGATGTCACAAATAATACTAACTAAGCCATATGTCCCAAAACAGTTACTATATATCTCCCAGCGGCATTATTTCTGTACAATACGCTCAGCGCACGCGTCAGAGGGGAGGGGGAACCCGGGGATTCCCTATTCTAATATTCCGTACTTCTCTGTTAACGCCACGCGCTTATTAGTGAGAGTTATTAGAGGTGAGAGGTTAATGGTGTCAGTCACTTTGGTTCTGTTGCTACACATTATTAACATAATTGGTAGTGATTTGCCAAGCACACAGAGTTAATTCCTGGGCAAAGAGTGTAGTGAGACCAAACGTATATATGTATATGAGAAAGTTTGTGCAATGTATATTGCGCCGTTTATTTTTTTATTATATTCAGTGTAATTGGCCTTGTGCTGTTTCTGAATTATTGTTAATAAGTAAATAAATACTGAGATTCCCCGTTTGCTTTTTATTAAGTGCGGTGCCACTCACTGCAGCTTGCAGTTTCCCATGCCGTCAGTGAATGACTACCACGAAATCTACATTTTCTTATTAAGGAAACATACAATTGGTTCCCTCATTCACCTATTCGACAGGCTAGCTTTATTCTCAAATGGATGGGAGAATGGCTCCTTTGAAATCAGTTCAGTTAAGTCAGAAAAGATGGATATCAATTGAGGTTGCAATTGTGAGAATTTTGCAACAATGGATTGAACTTAAGAGTCATTTTGAAATTGTTAGAATAAATGAAAGGTGTTAAACAGCTGAACTAGTGTAATCAATGTTTAGCGATAAAAATAATTCATTGCTTACTTTATTTTTGAAGCCTATTATTGGAAGGGGTTGGAGGGGGTGGTGGTGTCGGAGGGAGTGGCGGTAGCGTAATGGTTAGAGCGTTGGCCTTCCACGCATCGGTCTCAGGTTCGAATACGGCAGAGGTCGGATTTTTCAACCTGAGATCGTCTCGTCCCCTACTTGTGTGATTTGAGGAGACTGCGCAAGTCAGCGCTCCGTCCTTTGGAAGGGACATTAAGCAGTTGGCCCCCTTGGCGCTCTTCGTAAAGAGTAGGCTAATGCCGGCACCAAGTTTCTCTCCTCCCTTATGTGTGTGGAAGTATTTATGGCTATAATAATCCAAGAGGTTGATTAGCCAGAAATTTCATACAAACAAAAAACCTATTATTGGAGAAGTTCAAATGGTGATTAAAAATTTTGAAGCTGAATTGCATGACCCTACGAAGTTGCTGAATGACTTAGTGCATTTAATTGATTCTCTGTGTTCAAAGATAATTATTCCAGGAAAATAAACTACTGATAATACTGTAACTGAAAAACATTTAGACCTAAAGTCTTGCACGAAATAGAGTTTTAAAAGGAAATAGATATTTGGTGCATAATTTCCGAGGAAGAAAACGAAAGTATTCGTATTAGCTGTATTGAGTTTTTAGTTGAACTGATAAAACGGCTCCGACAACGGTTGTCTGAAAATGTGTCAATCTTACAGTTAATTTCATCTTTAAGTGTCCGTGAATGCCCGAATCCTGTAAAGTAAGATATCTTGGATCTTGCAAAAATGTTTCTTACCGATGCAGAAAAACGCATTGATTTCCAGTGGAAAAATTGCAACACATTAAATGGACCAAAACTTCCGAAACATTGTGGCTTTGGGCAGAAATTACAAATTACAGAGATGCCATGGAGGAAAACCCCTTTGAAGATATATATCACAATTAGCATTAAACAGTGCTTTCATTACCTCATTCCAATGTTGATGTAGAACGCTTGTTCAGTCACATGAACATTGTGAAATCAAAGTTACGTAATAGAATGAAACTCCCAACTTTGAACTCCATTTCGGCCATTAAGTATGGATTGCTCAGTCGTGGAAGACGTTCTCATAACTATGAGCTGCCTAATAGTGTTTTAAGTAAAATAGGCGCAAGTGATATCTATGAAAGTTTGACAGAACTAGGAACTTCAAGAATTCTACAAAAGCAAACAACATGCAGTTAAAGCAGTGATGAGGATGATTGGATTTTAGAAGATTTCTCATAATTCTCCGTATATTAATTTTTATGTAAATGTAAAATTTTATATATAATTCTTCTCTATTTACTAGTATTATGAATCAGTATAATATGCTGTAGACGCAATAAATAGTATTTATTCGACTTTGTTGATCAACGTATTGCCGTAGCAAGGAATTTCTTAATTTGTTATTTAAAACTAAATATACATCCCTAAAAATATATTCATTAAACTCGTTTCAAGTCAGGGTGTGAAAATACAAATAAATGGAAATGATAATAGAGCAGAAAATCAAATAATTGAAAATGTAGTTTATAATGGAGCGTTAAATTAAATGTCATTTAAATGTATCATTTTTGTTAAGTTGTTATTACAAACAAAAAGTACATTCCGTATAAAATGCTCATATTCAATTAATACCATATTCAAAACATATTCACTTGAAACTAATCTAAATCCAATAGGAACATGGTAGGAAAGAAGAAACAGCGAGCAAAGGGGAGGGGGGAGGCGAGCGTCAGCGAGCAGGAGCCTTGCCCTCTAGTACGTAAATTTATTCCTTCCCGTCATAGTGACGGGCTTTAATACTAGTCTATTATAAATAGCTGCTTCTTACATAGGATATAGAAGGATACACAGGTTTAGGTACTTCTAGAAAGGCTACAGACCTGAAATTTGGCATGATAAAAGGTATTTGGATGCAACCGACGGAAAAATCCGAAATCCCAAAAATGTTTTTTTTAGGAAGGGTTCGTCCGACCCCAATTTTAGGCTGGTTTCCAAAGGTGCCTTATGAAATGTTCCTGTCTGTGTGTATGTATGTATGTGTGTATATGTGTCCTCTACTAACAACTTTTGCACCAATGGATCGATTTACATGAAACTTGGTATGAGGCTCGTGCTGCCAGGGCCCACCTCCTGGCTATATTTTATTTGGCAAAGATTGAAGTCCTGGGTTCGATTCCAGGAACGTTTTCCCCTGTTTGCTTTACATAGGAAGTCTCAAAGCCATCGTGCAGGGATGTTTTTTTTAATACTTTAAAATATCTTAACATTGTGATATTGGAGCGAGGTTTATACTGTTCTAAGGGTGAAAGAATGTAGAATTTTGATAATTGATCGTATTTTCTTAAATTTCTACTACAACAGCGGTTTTGCGTTTTAAATTGCATTTTATCGGATTGTTGCCATGGAGACGATTATTACCGAACTCGGCTTGAGCATAGACGAATAAACAAATGTGTTATAATTCTTTTCCAGTCGACTACCCTTCAGCAATGGACAATTTATCCATGCATATTAGCGTATAAACAGTAACATTTAAGAAGACTAAATTCAAATCTGCGCTGAATTGGTAGAAAATTTTGTTTTTGATCGAAGAAAGGGTAATTTTCAGCAATCAAAAAGATCAACTACCATGACAACGAGTGCAATGCTTTTAAATGGGAATTGGTAATCTGTGTGTGTGTGTATTTTTGGCTAATCAACTTCATGGATTATTATAGCCAATTGGTAATCTCTATTGTAATACCATTGATTTAATGCCTTTTAATAGGGAACTACTTATAATCCCGCTGATTTCAATAAAAGATGTATGCATATGATGACGTAATAATATTTACCTGAATTTCTAGTTATGGTCCGATTTAAAGTCTAATCTGGCCCGCCGAAGCATTGAAAACTTGCAATGCGGCCCGCCGAGAAATTCGCAACCATCAATCAATGCATCAACGTAAAAAATGTTTCTCCCCACTGCTTTAGATCCGTATGTCGTCTGTCTTTAAAAAACCTGACCCACGTAAAACTCCGAAAATTTAACATCGTATTCTAACTTCACATTTGCAGTCCCTTTTTTCCAAATGACATTTCCTAAATTCAGCTTACTCATAAATAAAAAGAGTCTAAAATAAGATTATGCGTAAAAGTAAAAGTCTTTCAGCTTAAAAATATTTTCGTGTTAATTTTAATGCTTACGTAAATCCAATCGATTGACGCGATTTGTTAATTGTTTTAATTAGTATAAACAATACGCGGGGAATAATTTGGCGGAGTTAAATATGGCAGCGACGCTGGAGATGATCCTGCTAATGAGATCTATTCATAAAAAGAGTGAAACAAATGGATTCAACGTGAATCTTTATGCATATACAGAAATTATTTTTACATGGTCCCTGCGAAAAAATATCTTTTGGTCAGTACACTATATACGCTTAAATTCAGAGATCTTTTCTCAATAATTACCAATATTAAAATACTTTCCTGAGCCGTACGATGCCCAATAACTTATTATCTTTCCTGCGCGTCGGGTCTTCATTAGAAATTCGTTCATGTAATAATTAACAAGATGATACAAACGGAACTTATGATGCCTACATTCCAAATAATTATTTATTTAATACTTATATTGAGTTTAATAGCTTTAAAATCACCGCGAATATGTTGCTCTTTGTGCTACCCAATTTCGTAATTTAGCGTTATAAAATATTAAAAATACGTTCGAACGGAAAACTAAATTGATCACGCGTATTTCTGCGGCACAATTAAAGCGTGTGTGTACAAGACTGTACTGAATTCGAGCTCAAAAATAGTCGTTGCTATGGCAACGCTCTCGTAATGAGTGATAAAAACTGCAAAATTGCCAGTATTTATGCAAAATTCTAAGAAGTAAAATTGATAAGCAAAATTCTATGATAAAAATTATAATCTTCATTCCTTTCCTCAGAGAATAGTACAACTCTCGCTCCGATATTACAATTCTAAGATATTTTAATGTGCAAGAGAAAATTACCCTGCACGATGGTTTTCAGGTTTTCCATGTAAATCAAATGGGAAGAATAAATCCTGGAATCGAACCTGGGACTTTCAATCTTCGCAACAAAAACTATCCTCAGGAGCTCGGCTCAAGTAGCAAGAGATTTCCACCAACTTTAATGAAAATCGGTGTATTGGTTCAAAAGTTAATTGGGGGGACGTACAGACAGACAGACAGACACAACGACAAAACTATAAGCCTATTTCCATTTTGGAAATTAGGCTAAAAGTACAAATAAATAAGAGAACACTATAATTAAGCATTCGGTGTTTATCAGATTAATTTATCAAAGGAACATTTCAATATTCACCCCTGTATCTGTCACCGTTGAAAAGTGGCGCAAAAACTAAGTCTTTCCCGCCGTTTGCAAAAACAAACGCTATAACATCTTTCATTACCTTTTATGCGACAGCGGCAATACCATTTTCACCATAAAGAAAGCGGTTTGGGTCCTTTTAGGCTTTAATGAAGCAATGGGAATGTAATTTTTCAATTACACCTATCCCTCGATTTACACGGTACTTGATGTACGCGGTTTCGGTTTTACAGGGTCAAGAAAATGGGACAATTTTTCGATTTACATTGGATCTCTGTTGGTAAATTTGTTCATGACACTGAAGATGAAGGTGATTGAGGAGAAATTTATCGAAGTTTTCGTTAAATTAGTTTTTTTCAATATCATAATTAAATGTATTTCCTTGCTAACATTTTTTTATTTCTTCAATTTTTAATTTCCCAGAGTGTATGAAGATTTTTTTACTTTAATATGTGTTATTTTCTCTAATGTTTACTCTATCATTACTTCCGAGATTAAATTTCTTTTATTAATTCATTTTTTATTTAATGTGAAGTTTCCTTTATATAATGTTTATATTACAATTTTATATGAAGTGTTAGTTTCGATTTACACGGTTTTGATTTACACGGCGATTTTTGAGAACGCAGAAACCGTGTAAATCGAGGGATGGGTGTATTTTGATGCTATTATATCTCATATTGAATAGTTGAAATGAATGGTGTTGTTATAATGTGACAAATGGGCTTCTTCGTAAAATTTTGTTCCGTCATTAGCGTTGCTCTTGCCTTTTAAAGTAGGGGTTCCCAAACTACGGCCCGCGGGCCACATCCTTATCAGCAAGAGTATTCATTAGATATCATTTATGACATCTAAACGACATTTTCCGAGTGCTTGTGTGAAATCTACTTTTAACATAAGCGAATTACATATTGCAGAATCGAAAAAATTCTCAAAGCTTGCTCGTTGAAGTTTTAACACGGCCCGATCAGTCATTTGGAATGCCGTTTGTGGCCCGCACAGTGGATCATGAAGCCTCATGCGGCCCTTTCAGCAAAATGTTTGGTGAGCTCTCTTTTAAAGAATGAACAGTCGCCTTGCTGAGCGAGCACCTCGGCGCCGCGTCCTGGACAGCTTATTTGTCAATTCGCCTCTTTCGATATCGACAATAATTACTGGGAAGGAAAATTACGCTACAGCAAGGATTCGAAACGCGAATGCAAAATGAAAGCAGCGGCGACAAAAGCACGAAGCAATTGCTCTGCGAATACTTCGCGGCGCCCAAATCTCATCCCTCCTAAAATTTCGGGCTTCCCGCGAAAAGGGCGAAAGCGTCCCTTGCAGTGGCGCATTTCGCAACGCGACCGAAACAAGAGATGGCGAGTGTAGAAGGGAGAGAGATATATTCCTTCCTATACCCTCCATCGCCGAACTGGCGGGTTTTTTTGCGCTGTGAGACGAGTTTATCGTTACGGTGTTACGAAAAATGCTCCCGCAAGAGGACCAGGCAGTGAAAAAGAGTCGGAAAAAAGCGAACCGTGAATTGAAACCGGTGGGACCGGATCATAAATAAAGGAGCGAAAGGGGTTGGAGAAATAGGGGAGGAAAGAAAGAGGTCGAGAGGAGGAGAGGGAGGGGGGGGGAGGAGAGGGAAGAGGGGCGGGAGGGGGGAGTGGTGGTGGGGGAGGGGGCGCAGCCCCACCCCCATGGGGGAATTAAGAGGGCGAGGTGGTGGGCGTCGGGAAGGGCCTCCATCTTGAGGGAGTAACGTCGGGACGAATCGTTCATTGACCACATGCGGTTTAAGAGACGCCGGCGCAAGAATCCTCCGTGGCCTTTGATCGCATGCGGCGCGGAAGAGTTCGTAAGTGTGAAAGGACTCGGAGACTAAGCGAGTGCCAATAGAAATGGCGGCGTTGTCAAGTGAAGCTGCCAGGCTGAACAAACGGTTGATTAAATCCAAGAATGAGAACTTCAGTTTTTAGCCAACTTTCCAGAATGGAAATAGGCTTATAATTTCGTCGTTGTGTCTGTCTATCTGATGTCTGTCTTTCCCCCTCCCCCTATTAACTATTGAACCAATAGACCGATTTTCATGATACTTGGTGGGAATCTCTCGCTACTTGGACCGAGCTCCCGAGGATAGTTTATGTTGCGAAGATTGAAGTCCCGGGTTCGATTCCCGGAACTATCATTCCCATTTGATTTACATGGAAAATCAAAAACCTATCGTGCAGAATAATTTTCTCTTGCACATTAAAATATCTCAGAATTGCAATATCGGAGCGGGATTTGTACTATTCTCTAAGGAAAGGAATGTAGATTCTAATCTTTACCGTAGAATGTTGCTTATCCGTCGTATTTCTTCGAATTTTGCATAAATACCGGCGTTTTTTAAGTTTTTATCATTCATTACGTGTTGCCATCGCAACGACTATTGTTGGACTCGGATTCGGTATAGGTAGTCTACTACAGGGTGTCCGGCGACTTTATGTCATAACTTCGAGGTCTTATTTCTTAAGAGATTTTGAGTAAAAAATGTCATATGAACATGGGTCAGAATCTCATTTGTTACAGAGCTACGGGCAATTGAAATTATCTCGTACTTTGATTTGTACAACTTAATGGCTGAAAAATGCATTGTTTAAATAATTATTCGTATACATTGTTAATTGTTGAAATATGTATTATTTAAATAATCATTCGTTTACATTGATACTAATCCATTGTTTCAACAATGAGAAGCATGAAGCATGATACAACAACAGACGTGGACGTGATTCGCAAGCTCGCAGGCAGCATGTCACTAGAACGTAAGCTAGCGTTCAGTGTAGTGCGCTGTGACACGTGTGGTATCATTAACTTTTCAAATGAAGAGTAAGCGGATATGTACTTCGTGTACGGGTTTTGCGATGGAAATTCCGTCGCTGCCGTTTACGAATATCGACGACGATTTCCACAAAGAAGAACACCAAATCGACGTACTTTTATTCAAGTTCACCGACATTTACGAGAAAATGGCTCATTTCCGGGATTGTCTTTGAGAGCTGAACGTCCAGTACAAGTTAATATGGATGAGGAGGAAAACATTATTCAAATGGTTCAGAGAAGTCCACGTCTTAGTACACGAGAAATGTCCGCCCGCCTCAGCGTTCCGCAAATGAGAGTCTGGCAAAGATTACACGATGAGGGACTTTATCGATGCCATATCCAGCAAGTTCGGGATCTTCCCCCGGGGATATGGCTAGGCGGTTGGAATTCGACCGTTGGTTAAATTCACACCCCCGCCTGAACCGTTACATCTTGTTCAAGGACGAGCCACAGTTTACTCGTGATGGAATATACAACACGAGAAAGTATCATTTATGGGCTCGCGAAAATCCTCACTGATCAGTTGAAAGCAACTTCTAATTCCGTTTTTCTGTGAACGTGTGGTGTGGTGTCATTGCACCGTACTTCTTCCCGCCACGTCTGACAGGTGCCATTTATGCTGATTTTTTTGGAAAATGAAACGCCGGGTCTCTTAGAAGACATTCCTCTGTAAACACGACTTCAGATGTACTCCCAGCATGACCGGGCACCCCCCCCATTTTAGTAGGAACAAGAAGTTTCCAAACCGATGGATCGGTCGTGGCGGTGCGCAGGATTGTCCATCGAGGTCTCCGAATCTCACTCCGTTGGATTTCCATATGTGGGGGCAAATGAAAAAAATTGTGTATGAAGCCAAAGTGAGCACGAGGGAAAAACTTATTCAGCGAATTTTCGATGCTTCGAGGCGCGTTAATAACGCTGCAGTTCTTCGTGCTGTTTCACGTTCCCTACTCAAACGGGTCGGATTGTCCATCCAAGGTGAAGGCGGCCATTTTGAATGTAAACGAATGATTATTTAAATAATACAATTTTCAACAATTAACAATGTATACGAATAATTATTTAAACAATGCATTTTTACAGCCATTAAGTTGTACAAATCAAAGTACGAGATAATTTCAATTGCCCGTAGCTCTGTAACAAATGAGAATCGGACCCATGTTCATATGACATTTTTTACTCAAAATCACTTAAGGAATAAGATCCCGAAGTTATGACATAAAGTCGCCGGACACCCTGTATACACGCGTTATTTTTGCCTCACAAATATTTGTAACATTTTATAACGCTAAATTATGAAATTTGGGAACACAAAGAGCAACATATCCGCGGTGATTTTAAAGCTATTAAAGCCAATATAACTATTAAATAAATAATTATGTGGAAGGTAGGCATCATAAGTTCCGTTTGCATCAACTTGTTAATATCGAAGCGCTTCTTCATGAATTTGCCTTCAGTAATTGGACGGATTCGAGAGGTCGCCCGGCCCCCTTGTTTGTGTGGTTTGAGGAGACCGAGCAAAGTCAGCGCTCCGTCCTTCGGAAGGGACGTTAAGCAGTGAGACCCCTTGGTGCTTTTTGAAAAGAGTTTGCCACCTGACCTCCTTCTCCCTTTCTGTGTGTATGTGCAGTTGATGACAGTGCAAAATGACCACAGCAGTCGACGCATTTAAAAATCAATTACCACTACTACTGGACGAGTTCGACAATTTTCTTTAGTCTAGTGGAGGGTTTCTCAACCGTTTCCAAAATAAAACCTCTTACTTCCAAAAATTTTGAATAAGCGCCTCAGATCAATATAATACACGTTTCTTTTAATTCTGTAATTACTGACACAAAAACAGATTTTTCTAGATAAATAAGAGTAGGATATGATCCATAATACTGATTTATCCTTTATTCTAAAATATTATATAAGTTGTCCAAACGAGTATGACATGATAAGCGCAGGGGCGGATATAGGGCCAGGCGTTCTAGGCGACAACCTCTCGTCTATAGCCACGAGAATATTAGTGTTGGCAGAGTCAGGAGCTTAGTGCTAGAGGGGAAAGTAATGTATAGATTAAGTTTGTAAAATTTGTCTTACATGATGGAGACGGTAAACGCAAACAATATTAGGCTAAGACCAGTCTCAACTGACGGGTATCATTGAAAAAATAATAATTTCTGACGGTTCCCCTCGAAGACTTTGAGTTTCGATCGACATCGACCCCTATTGTAAATATAGTATATACTATTAAAATTACAAGCCTGATTTCCTCCATAAAACTTAACCATAGTTTTTCACCTGGAGTCTCGCAAACCACTGTCACCTAGGGGCTTTGCAAACCACTATCGCCTAGGGATCTTGTCAACTATTGTCGCATAGAGGTCTCGCAAACCACCGCCACCTAGGAGCCTCGCAAACCACTGTCGCCTAGGGCAGTGTTCTCCAATCTTTTTTATTTAATAGCACACCTCTAGATTTTTTCCTTCATCGCGGCACACCAAAATTAATATGTATATGGTGAGGCCAACATAAAAAGCGGGACATTAGGTGCATCTCTGGAGGTATATGATATTGCGGATGGTGCAGTTGGTGGGAGAAGTTATGGGGTAAGTTATGTTAGTGGTGGGGCTGGAGATGGAATTGCAGGGTGGGTATATTGGGCCTGTGAGACATCGGGGTTTACTGTAGGGATGAGATTAGGCAGGGTGCAGGGGAGTGGGTTCTGGGGGTTCTTTTTCCATAAAATGTTTGCCAGATTAGGGGGTCGGCGGAAGGAGAGGATCGGTGTTGTAGGAAATGGAACCTGGTGGAGAGGGGGAGGATGTGAGTATAGGGTGGCGGCTTTTAGAGTATTCCTCAGAATATCGTGGATGCCGGGGAAGAAAAGGGTGGTTGGGATGAGTTGGGGGGTAGAATCAGTGATGGCGTGGATGTTGGGGTGGGAGTTAGGGGTGGTGGGTGCGACTGCCGGCCCGATTTGCTCCCGGATCAGATGTGGCGGGTATCCGCGCTGTAGAAAGGCATGTTCGAGGGTGGAGCAGTACTCAGACGGCTAGCCTCTGTCCGACTGGATTCTCCGCCCTCGGCGGGATAGGGCTTAGAGAATTGAAGTTTTGGTGTGGAGGGGGCGGCAGCTGCCGAAGTGGAGGTACCGAAGGCGGTTGGAGGGCTTAAGGTGCACGCTGGTGTGGATTCTGTTTTTCCAGATGGAGAGATCGACATCCAGGAAGGTGATGTTGGAGGCAGAATAGTGGTGGGTGAAGGAAACCGTGGGGTGAGAAGAGAGGCGTTGTAAAAAGGATTGTAGGGAGTCGGGTCCATGTGTCCAGAGAAGAAAAATATCGTCAATATACCTCAGCCATAGGAGTGGTATATATATATATATATTAATGAAAAATCATCCAAACAAAATTTGAATTATATATATATATATATATATATAATTCAAATTTTGTTTGCATGATTTTTCATTAAAATATAAACTCGGATTCAGAAATCGTAAGTCGTGGGCCTCGCAAACTCCAATCGCCTAGGGGCCTCGCACCCCCTAAGTCCGCCTCTGCCCATGATCATCAATTTGATTTTATTGCATTAAATTAAGTTCATTGACTGAAAACCAGCCACTCAGTACCATCAAGTCTTCATTAACGAACTTAATTTACGTATTTTTGGCATATAAAACGTACCGGGCTGTAAGACGCATCCCGGTTGTCTTAAAGAATTTTTCAGGAAAAAAGCATTTTGGTTCACCAAGGCATTTAGGAAGGGCCACGTCGTGTATAATTTCCAGCCGTGATTAAGTTAATAAAAACTTTAAGTTAAATATGACGTATTAGATAAACTTCATTCGTAAAATAAATATGGATAATCTAAAACATAAATAATTGCTTCGAGACTTGTATAGCTAAATGTGCGTGAACACAGCAGTCGTACCTATTAATTAAGCTGTCGGAGTGCGCCGCACACGTCGAACGTATGGATACCCTTTACCGATAGTATTATGCTTACTTAAGCTTAAGTTAATTTAGTGAGATAAATAATAAATGGAATGCATATGTAACAACGATAAGTACGCTCAACTAGTCCTTTTTTTCTTCAACTCCTTTTGCCTGGTACATAACGATTTCGATCGATACAGCAATAATACCAAACTTCCTCTGTTCTGCTATCCATCACTTCCTCTTTTAGTTGTGGCTGTTTAAGACTGACCTTACGAAAACTATGTTTCTCTTATCCCACCACCTTCAGTTTTCTCCGTTCACGGACCATTTTTTTCCGAGGGAGGTGGACCGAAATGACGTGCTGCTGCTCGGTTTCCGTGTGTATTGAGAAAGGTAATAATCTTACCTTCGGTGTATAAGACGCAGGCTGATTTTGGGGGTCATTTTTATGGAAACAAGTGCATCATATATGAAGGAAAGATAAAACTCCAGCCAAAAACTTGTTTTTGGCTGGAGTTTTGTCTTTCCTTCAGTTTACGCCAAAAGTTTTTTGAGCCATCTTTGAGTGCATATTATATGCCAAAAAATACGGTAAGTATCATCAGCAGTGGCGGCTTGTGATCTGAGATGTAGGTTAGTTATTGCAACATGAAAATCCATAAAAAAACACCCAACTTCATGTAGATCAGATAAATTTTCCTATCTTTTAAGGCAGAATAACGGTCAATAATGGCAGCAAAGAAAGTATGTTTATCCACAAGTTCGCATAGAAGTTCTCTTTGTATTGCGATATTAGCTAAAGACGATTATCTTTGTTGCGAAATAGTGTTCCTTAAGTAATTTCTTATTCTTTTTAAACAGGACAAAATGGAGTCTCTAACAAATTACATACTACATTATTTTCTAGATTCATTTTTCACAAAAAGCAAATAAGAAATTAATATACCAATTGCCGAGAAACACCAATGTCAACTCCATATTCGAAAAAGAAAACATTATTAACTAAATGCAGCGGCGCACCACGCAACAAACAACCAAAATCAAAGACACACTCAAGACGGAAGAGTGAAGTGTGGCCCAAACCCTCTTCACGAGGCAGCGGTTGACGTCCCCTGTTGCCATAGCAACCACCAGGGGCGGACTGTGAGATATAATTTGTGAAGAACACGCGGTCAGCCCTCTTCCCATCGCACTATTAGCGGAGAGAGGAATAAATCTTATTTAAAATCAAGTAGTGTAAGGGGAAAAATTTAATCAAGGAAAAGAGTAACTAATTGATAAAAAATTAATACATAAGTTTCAGCAGACAGGCTCCTTGCCTCACCGGCCCGGAAGGCCAGTCCGCCCCTGGCAACCACCCTTCCCCGCCTGTCCTAGCATAGCACGTCCACTCCGAGAAGAAGTGCTTTCAGTCGAAGCTCTCAGCTCTTCGCATTGCTGCATTTGTAATGTTATTTTAAATAGAGTGCTCACACTTTTGGCTTGCACATCTATCTAATTATTAAGAAAATAAAGAGTCTGAATGAAAACAAATCAATTTAATGGTACGATAAATTATTTGTTTTATTTAAAAGTTATAGGTGAAGTGCCACTTCCCTCACTTCACCTGACGAGCCGCCACTGATCATCAGCAAATAACTGATATCGGTAATGATGCATATATTTTCCCAGATCATTAACGTATAAAATGAATAGTAATGGGCCCAGCAAACTGCCCTGTGAGACTGCAGACTCAACCTTTCTCACAGTTGAGCGAGTATCCTTATACTTCACCTCTTGATGTCTGCCGGTGAGATAATGGTCAATCCATTTAAACACTATCCCTATAAGTCCATAACTCTGAATTTTGTGTTAGCCTTCTTCTATCTACAGTTTCAAAGGCTCTTTTTAGCAAGTCCGTGAAAAACGAAAATCGCTGCGGTAGTGAAATGTTTAGAATTAAAAGAATATTTGTTATGATGAAATGTCTTTCTGAAAAATGAATGTTTTTTCAAGGTGAGATGAAATGCTTGCAGTATGCAAGCGCCATCTACTAGTATGTTATATCCTCCTCTGTAAGAGTCGTCGATATATAATGATAACATATAACAGGAGGATACTAATGTTTAGGCACTTCCAGAAAGGCGGCGTACTCGAAATTTTTTTTGTCGGTAGGGTTATTTGTAAAACCGACTAGAAAATAACGAAAATCTTGAAAAAGTTTAACAATGCGACCGCTAAAAATTTGAAATTGATTAAACAATTTTTCAAGGTTTATGTATTTTTGAATGTGCTACGGAGCTGAAATTTTTTTATAGGTAGAATTTGTAAAAAAACGAAAGAGGGATTATAGAAATTTTGATATTGTAATTTGATTGGTAGTTAAAAATTCTTAAAGTTTAAACAAATAGGTAAATGTTTAGATACTACGGGGCGAGATAGGGAGCTGAAATTTATAAGTTATTTAGAGCATTGTGTAAATGAACGAATAAACATTTCAATATCTCCATGAAATTGTTATTGCGGCCGTGAATTTTTTTTTATTTAAAAAATTAGATAAATGCTATATAACTTCTAAATGTACTACAACTTTTAAATTTGGGAGAAATGTGTGGCATTATTAATATTTTTAAAATTGCAAATTTTAGTGATTGTTTTACTCCATTATTTTTCCATAAAGAAAAAACGAAAATCGGTGCCGAGGAAAAATCTTTTTAATTAAAAAATTATTTCCAATGATGAAATATCTCTAAAAAATTAATGTTTTTTCAAGATGAGATGAAATGCTTGCAGAATGCATGCACCTTCTACTAGTAATCAAATATAATTACACAACATGAACGATCAACTATTACAACTTTTTATAAAATCTCAAAATCAAATAGTTTTATTAAATATATGGAAAAAATATTTAAATAATTTTTCTCGCTCTTTTTGCTGCAAATTCTTGACAGATATCATCAAAATTTAAAGTTTTTTGCTATATCATTTTCTATGGATAACATTGCAAGGGAAGTGAATCGCTCTTGACTTAGTGTGAATTTATTTTTTAATTAATTAATTTTTTATAATTCTAAGTTCCGAAAATGAACATTCTGCGGATGCAACTGTAACAGGTGTAGTGAGTAGCCATTGTTAAATTTGGGTAACTCTGCAGAAATTTACAATAAAAGGAACTTTCAGACGTTTGCAACTTAATAGAATTGATCAAATCGGAAAAAAGGACAAGCAAGTGGTTTTACCGACGAACATAAGATCACGGTACTCGAATGTCAGAAAAAATAAAGTGAAAAATATGTTTGTGTTTTGAGAGAGCGTCAGAGAAGAGAAGGATAAGCATTCTCACGCATGGGGGTTCTGGTTCTGTTTATGCTTCGTCTTAATTGCACACACAATGAGTCTTACCCACTTTCGTAGTGTAGAGGGGGATTTGGGAATGAATCGGGAGAGACTGGTTGCTGCTACTGTTCTGAGATTAACAGCACTCTACACAACGGGTCCTAAACCTTTTGCCGACCATGAGCCACATTTAATATAAAAAGTATCTGGCGAGCCACTTACAAAATATACGAAAGGTGGTACATTACAAATAATCCAGTGGACCCCAACATACAAACGTCATGCGTACCATGAAATGTGTTCGTAAGCAGAATGTTCGTAAGTTGAATTAGTTTTTCCATTAGAAATAGAGTTAATTTTGTTAATGCGTTCATGAGTCATTATCAAAAATCAATTTCAACGTATAAAGAGTGTCAAAAATTGCGCTATCAATACATGAGAATTGAGCCTTGCGCGGGGCCCCTAATAAAGCGTGGGGCCCTGTTCCAGGGAACCGACTGAACATGCCTCACGCCGGCCCTACTTTTAGGTCTTGAAACACTGAATATACAATTTCTTCATTATGTAAAAGTACTTCCCAGTCATGCAAAACCTACTAAAAAGCAGTTTCACAATCATGACCAAATCTAAATCCTGATTTATATAAGTCATGGTAAATGTGCGTAGTCCGGTAAATGTGTACATTTCCCGGTTAATGTGCAAATTTACCACCAAGTTCGGTAAATGTAAGTATAACATACTTTTACCGATTGGATTGGGGAAATGTACACATTTACCTATAGACTCTGGTAAATGTGGATAAACGTCGCAACACAGGCCACAACATGGCGGCGTCGCGAACATCTGTTGCAGTTTGGAAGTACAGTAAATGTGCGTTGTCCGGTAAATGTGTGAATTTCCTGGTAAATGTGCACAACTAACTAAACTAAATTTGAACATGAAGGAAAATTTTACTCGGCCACACCGGGTTGGGTAAGTTAGTCGAAGTGTTTTTGGTTCCTCCTCACGTTCACTGTGTTCCCCTCTCGGGTTGGGAAGCGTTCTTCTTAATATTATATATCAGTGGAGCCTGGAGCCGAACCCTCGATGATTTTCGTAATAAATTAACGTAATTATTAAAGTGTAGCATTCCTCATTCTTACTTATTTCCACATTTACCAAGGCACATCGGTAAAAGTGCACATTTACCGGGAAATGTACGGATAATACGTATTTCTGGAAACTTAAACTTACATTTACCGAGCTTGGTGGTAAATGCACACATTTCCCGATTACGTACCTTTACCGTAACATATACATCAAGCAGTGGCGTAGCAACGGGTTATGATCGGGGCGGTTGCCACGGGCGCCAAATCAGAAGGCCGCAAACGGCGTACGCGAAAAAAAATTAAATTCACGAATGCCGGCCCGAAAAGACCTGCTGCTTTGCGCATTGCTTACGGAGCAGGTCTTTCAACCGCTTTGAAACCGACTACTTTCAATCGCTTTTGGACCAAATACTTTCATTCGCTTAGAAAAATCGATTGTTTTGGCTAACTAGCGATGATAAATCGTAATATTTTGAACTAACTGACGTATGTAATTATACATAATATTCAAAAATAGTATAATGTATTTTAATTTTTTTAAGGAAGAAAAATAATTTTTCAAGCCATATATTATATGGGGAGAAAAGTTCGAAGTAGCTCCGAAAAAGTGAAAGAATTATGTTATTTATCCTTGGTTCGACCGCAGGTCGAATATGCTTCAGCTGTGTGGGATCCCTACGAAAAGGGACTCACTAACGAGAGAGAAAAGGTTCAGCGCATGGCAGATGGATTTGTAAAGAGAAATTACGATAGTAAACAAAGCGTAACATCATTAATAGAAAATCTGAAATGGCCATCGTTAGAGGCTACATTTAAACTGCTGGAAAAATTTATGTCGGAGGGACTAGCGAATGAGGTAGTAGGTCTTATCAGAAGCCCGACGTATCTCGGAAGGCAGGACAGCGAGGATAAGATTCGCGAGATCGATTGTAGAACGGAGCGATATAAAGGATCGCTTTTCCCTAGGACGAGAAGAGAACCTAATAGGAAAAATAACGTAGGAAAATTAGGGATCTTTGGCGCATTGTACCCCCTGCCATCTACCAAAAAGGTGACTTGCAGGGTATCATGTAGATGTAGATATATTATTTTAAAGATCTTAGAAAAAATGAAGCTACTAAATTTTTACTAAAACCGTTAACACTTGTAAAAAATTAAAATAGACGTAAAAAACGAGAGACGAATGAAATTGCCAGATGAACTTACTGACGATGAATCATCAAATTTGGATTCATTAAATATTTCTTGCTTCGCTATAACTGATTCTGTTATAATGCAGTTAAATGAACGATTTGAATGCACTAAAAAGATTGCAGAAGACATTAATGTTTTGACTGGTGAAGATTTGCATTCAATGAGTAGTGAGGAATTGGAAACTAGAACAATTTTATCGACAGAAAAATACCCCGAGATAAACCAAGAGCAATTTCAAATAGAAATAAAATTCTTTAAGCATCAAATTATCGAAATTCTGGAAAATAAAAACCCTAATGAAATACATCATTTACATATCTTAAATATGTTGGGTAAATGGGAATCGCAAGAAAGCTACCCAGATATTGAAATAGCTCTCTGTATCTTACTGACAATACCAGCTACTGTTGCCACTGGCGAAAGAAGTTTCAGCAAGTTGAAAGTTGCATAAAATTATTTACGAGCAACATCTGGACAGGAATGCACTTCATCATTGTCTTCTGTCTATTGAGCATGAATAGCTAGTAAAATAGATTTTGATGACATAGTTACTGATTTTGCTAATGCCAAAGCTAGGAAAATTAGGCTGTAATGTAATACCTGAAATTTTTTTAATGTTATTTTTTTATATTTAGTGTTGTCATGTTCTCATAATAAAAGATATATCAAAATACTTTTTATTATTATTTATTATGATTCTATAAATTATTTATATATTGAACTAGCAGTTGGTGCTTGCATTCTGCAAGCATATCATCTCAACATAAAAAAACATTCATTTTTCATATTTCATCATTACAAATATTTTTTTAATTCTAAATATTTCACCTCCGGAGCGATTTTCGTTTTTCCCACATGTAAAAATAATAGTTTAAAAAAATCCCCAAATGTTGCAATTTTAAAAATTTTACACTTTCTTCATTATAAGGTACTAATGCTACACATTTTAGCCAAATTTTAAAGTTGTAGCACTTCTATAAGTAAAATAATATTTTTCTAATTGTTTAAATTTAAATAATTTTTAACGGCCACCACAATTCATATATGGTGAAATTGAAATGTTTATTTCTGCAAATTCACTACTCTGTAAATAATTTGATAATTTCAGCTTCCTAGATCATCTCGTAGTACCTAAACAGTTATCTATTTGTTTAAACTTTAAGAATTTTTAACTGCCAAACAAATTAAAATATCAAAATTTGTATAATCCCTATTTCGTTTTTTTAAGAACTCTACTTATAAAAAAAATTTCATCTCCGTGGCACATTCGGAAATACATAAACATTGTTGCACTTTTTCAAGATTTTCGTTTTTTCTAGTCGGTTTTGCACAAAATCCTACCTAAGAAAAAAATTTCGAATCTCCAGCTCATCTGGAAGTGCCTATACATTAGTATCCTCCTATATATATGTTATCTGTTATATCCTCCTCCTCCTCCTCTGTAAGAAACGTCTATATAAAATGATATCAATTATCGAAATAAAAAGGGTGCTGAGTCAAGAATTTGCCAAGGGTGCCAAAAACCTAGGTACGGCTCTGACATCAAGTATGCTATTATTACAAAATCTATAATTTGTTTATACTATACAAGTTTTCAACAATTTTATCTATTGCACATAGCATATTTATGGGTCTGAATTCCTCAGTCCTGTGTATTCTGGGAATTTTCCTGCAAGGAGCTTTAGCTGCTTTTTCCCATCGCCTAGCCACCACACCTGTTTCTAATAAAGTGCTAACAAGGTTAATTAAATAATCAGACAAGACATAAAAATAAAGTTTTAAAAGATTTACATTAAGTTCATCTGGAATAGATTTCCTTGTAAGATCACTTACTATAGTGAATAAGTACTCTTTAACAACTAGCTTAAAATGATTGAATTGAACTTTTGGTGCATCCAACTCAAAGTTTTGACCACAGTTAGGGATAGTCTTAATTATATCACATACACTTTCAATAAAAAACTTATTGAATTCTTCTGCTATCTCTGATTTTAATTCCACAATTCTGTCATCAATTACCTACTAATGATTTCAGGGTTTTCCTCATTAATTTCGGTTTCCTACTGCAAAAATCAATTTTCAGCTCTTAAAAGGTAACTTTTGCTTGTCTGATTATACAGGTCACCCCATTTCTACTAATTTTGTATTTCTCCCAATCTTTCTTATCTTTCCTTATCTTATATTTTTTTTATTTATTGTACCTATCTTTATTCACAGCTAATATTGACTTTTTAAACCTGTGTTTGCACAGTCTATGCAAAAAACTCACTTTAAGCATATAGTCATTCATTTAATTTAAAATACTGGTATAAAACTTTTCATATTTACAATCAAGATTCAACTCCTTGAACTAAAATTTCATGTTTTTAAAATTCTCCTTAAATAGATCAAAATTTTGAATGTTTGACCTGATAGAATAAGATCTTTTAATTACTTCCTTTGTCATGAAAATCCTAATGATGAAATAGTCAGTAATCCTAGAGACCTCTTAACATTTCTGTATTAAGTTCCCTGTTGTTGGTAAAATGTAACTAGATTCATGGGGGTTTCACTATTTGTGTCATCACCAAAAACTTCCATAAAGTTCTTGTTTGAACTGTTAGGTGAATGATAAACCACAGTTATATCATAGGATTTTCTATCAATCTAAGTTGAAATTGTTAATATCCAGTAATTCATCTCCAAAACATAAGAATCAACTGCCATGTGAGAAACATCATGCCTTATGTAGAAAATCACACTCCCTGTATGTCGGTGATCAGAATCTAGTCTTACTTGTAAATAGTTATCTACTGAAATTTCAGTCTTCAATGTCCACTGTTAAATGAGTTTCCATTAACCATAACAAAACCAGTTTAAACTTTGCAATAAAGAACTTGATTTTATCAATATGGGAGACTACACTTTGACAATCTATCAGGAAGATATCACCACTATGACCATTCTTGGCAAGTCACTTGGTCTTTGGTTTAGCCTTACCAGCCTGACTTCTGGTAACAACCTGCGAGATGGGATTTTTCACCAAAATGCTAATAACTCAGTCAGAAATTGTTTGGCATGATGCAAAGTTTCCCAATGTATTTCTATTGTCGTAAGCTTTTAAAAAACGATATTTTCTCACAAGAACACCATTTGGTCAGGTATCACTCTTCAACAAGTCATCCATTAAACTGTAGTTGGCTCCTACTTTGAAGGAACCACATTCACATTTTGTATTGAGTTTTTCACAAATAAAAGCTTTTCCTAAGAACTTGTTTACTAGATAAGATTTTGTATCTTCCTTTGAAGTTTCCCCCTGGTGCTATGTAAATATCCATTAGCACTGAAAAGCTACTTTCCCCATTACATCTGTTCCTTGAAAGAAATGAGTTCCATATTATGCAGCTCCCAGACCAGACAAAATTTATATCTTACAAGCGTCCATGTATTGATGCCCAACTTCCTTTGACCTCTCAAGTCCATAATTATAGAGAATCGTCTCTCCACTAAGATTGGATGAAAATGTAATAATTCAAGAAGGTTCCCTTTAAAGGTGATGACAAGTGTCCAATCTGCTCTAATAATCTGTGTAAAAAATTATGAAATATTTTAAATTTGTGGTTATCAATTTAAAAGTAGTAATTTTTTCTAAAAATCCTAAATGTGGCAGCAAAACTTTGTTAAATCAAAAATAATAACAATATCAGCTACCTCAGGTCACATGTGAACTGGGGAAGCCAATTGTAATGCTGGCAAAATGTCGGCTAAGTAGCTGAGCTAACATGGAGTAAAACCAAAACATCGTAGCATATGCACCAAATTACAATATTGGTTATATTAAAAATGTCAACAAGTTCATTTAATATTTTTATGGATTTACACCAAATATTCTCATTAAAAATTATGTATAAAAGGTAATGGAAATAGATTAATTGTACTCTCTTACATCTGAATTCAAGAGAGGGAGGAACACAGATTGTGACAATGCAGGACCGGGAATATTGAATAGTGAGATTGAAAAGGTTCTCAGAGTTATGAAGTCAAAGAAAACAGAATTGATGAACTACCCTTAGGAATGTTAAAGAAATAATTATGAAAAGGGGAATAGAGCTTTTATAAATTGTGTCATAAATAATATGAAAAGGAAGAGTGGCCCAAGGACTTCACCAGGTCAGTTTTGGTTCCTTTGAAGAAAGAGAATAAAGCAAATGAATGTCAAAATTATAGAACAATCAGTTTAAATTCACGTGCAACTAAAGTTATTCTCAGGATTTTGAATGGAAAGCTACAAGAAAAAGCAAATAGCTTTAAAGATGTAGAACAGTTCAGATTTTGTAAAAGGTAGTGGCAACTAGAGATGCCATAGGGCTGATGAGGAAAGAAAGAAACAATGAATACCGCCAGGATGTATTCATGTGCTTTGTGAATTTCAAATAGTCCTTTGACAGGGTTTTATGGCCTAAGTTAATGGAGATGTTGAGGAAAATAGGTGTAGATTAAGAGAGATAAACATTTAATCAGAAATCTGTATAAGAACCAAACTGAGCAGATAAGAGTAGCAGGGGAAGAATCAGAAAGAAGAGGCATGAGACAGTACTGCCCTTTCTCACCAGCATTATTTATTACTAGCCAATATCCCGTCAAAGTTGATGCGTAAACAAAAATAAAATAGGTTTGACCATAGATTGGATTGTAGTCTCTCCTTTCAGCTGCTGAGTTAATTTAAATCAGTGCTTCTTGACCTGGGTTCTGCAGAAGAGATCCAGGGACTCCACAAAAAATATGTACATGTATAACAGAAAGGATGTGGTTTAATCGCCTTTATTACATATGTCAACAGAAACCACTTCTAATTCATATATGGTTTGTTACTGCAATTAAATGTTAACATGGGTTGATATAAATAAATTTATATAGTATCACGTACTAGAGACTTGTAGAATTTTGGTGACTGTTGGGCACAGCTGTGTATGTTGCTGTGATAGACTTTCAATAGCAGGGGAAGTATTCCAATTTTGGCTCCCCCCTGGCTCTCCAGAATACGATTCAGATTTAATTTTTTTGTTTTACCATTTAAAAAGAATATTAAATTGTGTATGACATCAATATATTCTGCTGCAATGTTAAAATTACTTGATTATATCTACAGTGAAATTCCAATTTAACATTCCCACATTTAGTGAAAATCTGAATTTAATATTTTTTCAGGTCCCGGCCTAGGTTCTATATAAACAATGCATTATTTTTCCGTATTTAGTGAATCTTGACTCAGTGAATAACCCGCATTTAACGAAAGAAATTTTCGTCCCCAATTTATCTCCCAAACCACTCGCATACACTTCAGTCAACACAAATTGCACCTCTTACATGTAACCATGACCCACACCTCTTGTACGTCACCTTGAGCCACGCTTACATCCTTCCGAGCCAAGTTCTCTCTTGCGGTGGTTGGGATCTGTGTGCTTAGCAAATTCTCTCAGTGGTGTTTCATTTATTGCAAGTTTTCAGCCCTCGATTATTATGGCAACAGAATTAAAGCAGTTATCAATAATGGAAAAAGTAAAAATCATACTTAAGTAGAAAAAACATAAACAGCAATCAAGATGGTGCAAAGGTTTGTTCTTGCGCAGACAACCTTGTGTTATTGTGTAAAATAAAAAATAAATTCTGGATGAAGAGACAAAAAGTAGTAGTGTAGCAAAGAAGAGAAAAAATATGAAATCTTATTCATATGATGAGATGGAGTGTGTTACTCAACTGGTTTAACGGAATGGGAGAAAAGGCTGCCAGTATAGCCCAGAGATTGAACATTGATAATTTTAAAGCTTCAAATGGTTGGTTGGAAAGATTGAAGAAGCGTCACTGGCTTGCATACAGAAATATGAGCAGGGAAAGTGCAAAAATTCAGTGGATTAGTGGAAGACGGAGTTATTGTCGAGGCACTTGGAAGGTTAGAGACCATAGGATAATTTCAGTGCTGATGAGACTGGTATCTTTTCCAATCTTCTTCCACAGAAAACATTATCTGTTAGAGGAGACCCATGCCATTGAGGGAAAAAGAGCAAAGAAAGGGTTACTGCTCTACTATGCACTAATTCAGATTCAGTGGAAATGGATGCAGACATTGAGGACATAAAAGAATAAGATTGGTCATGAGTTGCACCTGGTATCAGTATTAACCCATTAGTGCCCAAAATAAAATTTTTAAAATAACTGACAAAAATGATAATTTAGTCTAATAGGGTCTAGAACTAACATGATATATGAATTATGTGATTACACCAGCTACATAATTTTTTATGGGCCGGCAACTTTATGTGCCACTGGGCACTTGTAGTATCAAATGGTCAATCATCCATAAAATTTGGGTAAATAAACAGCAAACATTTTAATTATTATTTTTTATTTAATACAAAAAATCATGAAATAAGATGCTATTAACTTTTGATCAAGAACTTTAGACCAAGGATTTCGAAACATTAAAATTTTTAGCAACTTGAGAAATCAGCCAGCCATGAAACAACTCCGCAATTTTCTTTGCATTTTAAACTATTTTATGAATTGTTTATGTATTAATTATTAATGATTTTAGTACTTAATATAACACTTTTGGAGTTTTACTGGCAAAAAAATCATGTTTAGGTTTGAGTCTGAAACCTAACCCCCCTTTTAACTTGTAATTCCTATAGTACTTGTTTAATGTACTTTTGCTTTATGTACCAAAACCCTGGAACACATCTGTACATTACAGCAGGGTATATATATATATATATATATATATATATATATATATATATATATATATATATATATATATATAGAAATAATACAGCAAGGCTTATGAGAAAATGAGCAATTTCTTGATATAATTTAGCATAAACCCCATTTGGTGAAAACCTCAAATTAGGGCAAGAAGAAGCACTATCCCCGGGATTTGTTAAATAGGAGTTTTACTGTATTTAGTTGTCTTTCACCTTCTTCAACCTTAAGTTGGGTATTGACTGGAAGATGGAGTGGTAAATATAATGTATTTTTTTATATGAAATAAGACGTAACAATATTAATTTATTATACATCAGTTTTCATTCTGGTGCAACATAAAATACCCAATTCAACTATTTAACATATCTTTAGGTTACATTTTTAATAAAAGATTCATTATTATTATTGTTCTTTTTTATAATTTTTTGTAGTACATTATAATTTTAAAAAATATTTCTGCAATTTAATGTTTTCAGTTCAACATTTTGGGCTGTTATATGGTAGTTACTATATTTTTGTTTTATATATAGTTAAGAGGGGTGCCGGTGGTGTAGTGGTTAGAACGCTGGCTGCTACTCGCCCGATGCTTGAAAAAGTCATCGGGTACGAATCCTGCGCGAGTAGGATTTTTTCTCAAGGTCACCCGGCCCCCTGTTTGCATGGTTTTGAGGAGACCGCGCAAATTCAGCTGTTCCGTCCTTCGGAAGGGACGTTAAGCCGTTGGCCCCCCTGGTGTTCTTCGTAAGAGCAGGCAAATGCCGGCACCGGGTTTCCCTCCTCCCTTCTGTGTGCGAGTCCGGTGTGGAAGGCAACGGGAAACCACCACACCGTGTATGTATATTCCCTAGTCAAAACCAATTGATTAATTAATTGGTAGGACCTGTCGCAAGACAGAACACGAATGAATGAATGAATATAGTTAAGCAATAAAATACCATCTTGGAAGGCCCTCTTTATGGATCATATTTTATTATTTGTCATTTGCCTTTTTTATTGTTAATTTTGATGTCATTTACACTAGTATTTTAGGAGGCATCAGATTCAAGTTTCTTTTTCCTGTATGGCTTGTTTACTTTGATACTGTATTCCTTAGATATTTTTGTGTGGAGAGCATTACAAGGTTCCGTGAAACGGTGTCCAGTTTCCGAAGGGTTCCGTATCTCCTCTCGCTCTGGACGACACGTTAAATGCTTGATGGCTTATATTAAGGCACTCAATACATACATATACATTACTCATGAGAATTGAGACAATAATTGGGTCTCGATTTCGACAATGGCATGGTTGTCAAGGCAAATCCTCACAAAATTGCTCAATTTTGCCAAAATAAGTCATTCAAACGTTACATTCGAGCATTGGCAGAATGAAGGAGACAATCAACAATAAGAATAAAAAACTTCATTCATTATCCTTTAAAACAGTCCCAGTTTGAAGGTCATTTTTTCTAATTTTTATGAGCAAAAGAATGAATGTTTGCAAATCGATAAATTGATGTTTACGTCTTATCTTATGGAAAATAGAAATTATCTTCTGGAGTCGAACCCAGGTCTTTTTTGGGATTTTTTTCGTAAATGGCTTTTACTATAAGAATCAAACATTCCTATCAAATTTTAGTCTTCTACCTACTCGGAAGGTTTGTTAAAAATAACATTATAGTCAGTCATAAATAGTTATTGATTCTCCCGCTCTCATCTAACGGTTCTTTAAGAGCGGTGCCACAATCGAGCATGACAGGATGATTTAGCTCATTATTATTATGATAAGGGAGCCATGAGAAGATTTAGAAATGGATAAAAGTAGGAGGGAGCCTGGCTAAAGCACTTGGAAATGCAGATGCCAGTGCAATGGTGAGAAATTCTGCAAATGCCCTGAATATGCTAGTTAGTTCCTTGAAATGAAAAGGCAAAAGCATTGCTGATGAAAATTAATAAGAAGAAACGAAAGTCATGAGATTTACCAACAGCAGAAATTCCCAGGTGAATGTTACAGTGGATGGGGAACAGCTGGAATAAGAGAAATTTTTAATTTAGGTATTTAGTTAGTATTCTGTCACAGGAAGGAAGAAGTACGAATGAGATTAGGACAAGGTTAGCAAGAGCAAAGGAGGCATTTATGAGACGACGAGAGTTGTTGACAGTAAGTATGAATAGATGTAATAAAAAGAAGCCAGTGAAAACTATGACAGGTTTAAGACATGGACAATGACAAAAGAAGATGACGTGGGCAGATTAGATGCATGCATGGCATACGACGGAGAAAATTAGTTAGAGAAAAAACAAATGAGCAAATCTTAAATACAGTTAAAGGGAACAGCCTGAAGATGGAAGTCATAGAAGGGAGCATGCTAGGAAAGAGGCAAAGAGAATAAGGGACATTAGAAGCATTAAAAGGAGGAGAAGGGTATGAGAAGATGAAGATATTGGATTTTTCCAAGTAAGATAGAAACCTACCTAAAGTAGAACAACTATGAATAATGACGATGCTATGCATTGAAACCTAGGTCGTGTTTTTTATCAAAAATTTTTGTAAAGGGAAGTGTCATTTTTGTGATTTTTTTACCCACTTGAGTGGGTATGCCATATACATATATCTGTAATACAGTGTAATGGTAATTTGCACTTGCACCTGTTGTGGGTATGCCATATACATATATATGTCTTGTTTTCTCAGCGATTCGCTATGGGTATGATGAAACATTTCATCATAGGGTCAGTCCTTCATCTAGCTCTGTACTTTTAGTTCGACTCTTCAGAGATAGATCGGGTATACTTCCTTATGTAGAGAAAATACGTACAATTCTCGTAAGTTCTGCATCTGTTATGTAGGGTTGCCTATTCTCTCCCATGCAGAAGTGAAATCAGGAATTCTAAAATTTTTCGTGTACACATGTTTACAATCAGGATTGCGTTTCCTTCTAGGAAGTCCTGGAAGTAATAACTCTCCCCTTTAGGTCTCAGTAAACATGTAAAAACAGATATGAACAGAAAAAGGACAATTGGCCTCTGTACAGCAATCTAGACAAAGATTTTTCGTCATTAGTTGGACATGGCAATGCTCAATGCATTTGCCGTTCATGGAAAAAATAGGGAAAAGTTAAACAAAAAGGAGTTTCTAATAACGCTAGCTGAGAAGTTATAAAAAAATATTGAAAGTGAAAGAAAGAAATCCTGAAATTGAGAAAAAGTCAACACCAGCAGGGTGCCAGGGAAAAATTAAATACCCAGTCAAGTGGTTAAAGATGGAATACCACCAAGTTAAAGCCAATAAAGCTTTTTTTATGAATGAATATACAGGAGAGCTCAGATCTGCAGATGTTTTCACACTTTTGGTCCCAGGAAGGAATTCTCTTGTACAATCCATAGTCATCTAAAATATTGTTTCTTCGTTTACCAGGTTACAGGGGTTTACATTTCTCTCGTTCAATCCAAAAGGAAGTATTTTTTTTGTCTAAGCACATTGCATTGAACGGAGGGGACAGAGGATAATATTTCATGATACTTGAAGATTAACATCATAAAAAAGAAGTAACTGCAAAAACAGTAAAGCAGTGAATCATTTAAAAATTATGAAATTGAAATTAATTTACAAGAATTTAGCTATGTTGACATCAGTCAATACTTGACTGTACAAATTCGTGTATCAACAATAATAATCACATTGCTAATGAAATGAGAGAGGTTGGTAAAATATTTAAGTTCTACAGATAAAATTTCAATTTCATAATTGACTAATGAACCACACTCACAATCAATCAAACACTGCACTAATTTTGTAGGTACGAGTATTTATTTCAGTTTGTGAAATTCAGAGCGTAGAAAAAGGAAGCTGCAGAATCAAGAAGACACAAATGAAAACATTAATAAGATTTGATACATCTTACAAAATCTTCAGCTGTAATGAGTTTCACTTATTATTCATTATATACATTCCCATTGTAAATTTTTATAAAAATTGTTTAAATGATATTTTGAAATTAAAATTGTAAATTCAATAATTAAAATTTACACATGCTTGAATTAAATAGCATGGTTTGATATTTTACCAAAAACTTATGGCCATGTAAAACATCCTCACAGGGCAAATGCAATCCATGGACCATAAGATTATATGCCATACGTTCAACTTTCTTCCAATTGAGATAAATAAAAATATTTCCTGAAACCAGCAGGTTCGTCAAGGTAAAAAACTTTTCGTCGACAGCTGGTCACAAACAAAGTGTTGGTTTTAACTGGTGCTAGGGCAAACTTCCCACGATAAGGCCAAAATCCCACAAGGAGATAAGACCTCACAATGGGGAGAATTCCAACAAAGACTGAACGAGAAAGAAAAACCAACAATGTTCAAGAAAAAGTTTTCCTGATGTGCCAACAATGTCGACGAAAACTTCCTCCAAGTTTCTGGCCTATACGTATTTCGGCAGCCAGGGGACCATCTTCAGGGCCAAGTGTAGTGACTCAAAAAGAGTGAGGATGTTTGGTTACGGGTCTCTTTAATACCTGATCGTTCGAGGTGCAGGGAGGGGTTTCGGAGGGTGTAGAAGGCCACCTGGATTGGGTGGGGGAAGTACAGGGACTAGTTTAAAGAGTGTGCTATCATTGCTTCCAGTTTCGAGATTTAACTTCGAGTGTCAGTGTTTGTAGATTTCAAGGCTTTCTGTGACGTCTAACTTAGAATTTGGGCATCCTTTTCTATATTTATGCAGTGGTTTCTTTCTATTATATGTTTCGCGAAGGCTGATTTTTCCGGTCTCCCATATTTTTCATGTGTTAAATACTCCTTGAATCTAACTGTGGGGTTTCATTTTGTCTGCCCAATATAAGACTTACCGCAGTCCTGGCATTACAATACCTTGACGAACCTGCTGGTTTCAGGAAATATTTTTATTAATATCATTTATCAGCCAGCAAAGCTCACACTTTCATTTCTTCCAATTGCTTCTTGAACAAAGGGGTTGTAGCTAAGGATGATGAAAAATTAGTGAAATGCTGCATAGCAATTCAATTATTGAATTGCTATGCAGCATTTCACTAATTTTGGATATTAATTTATTATTTTGGTAACTTATAAAGTAAATATATTTTTCATACAGGAAAATACTGCTTTGAAATTAATTTATTTGGAACTTTAATTATTTATGCAGATTATGAATTTAATATATATCTTATACAATCTATTTACCTAGCAGAATCCACATTAAAATGCTCTTCCCAACAACACCTTTTGACCAACAATAAACATTTGTAATCCTAGGAGGTTGGATTTGATCAATAAATGTTTATACATATTTGGTTAAATGCAAGACCAAAAGAAAATTCCAGCAACATATGGACATCATTTCTCATTGCAGCCCCAAAAACAACCATTCCCAAGGACTACATTCCTAATTTATAAGAATTACTTAAATTAAAATTTCATAAATGCAGACATCAAAAGAATACAGTTTATACATATGTAGATAGTATACACAAAACTAAAAAACAGTATATACATCAAATTATATTCGACACAAAAATCAACAATTAATAGACACTGCTTTTCAGCACTGCCTTTTCCTCAAGTGCAGAGGAAACATTCCCGTGCACTCAAGTCTCCTCCAAATCGCTCAGGCCAGCAACTTCATCTTCATCACCTCCAAGAGCTCGCCAAAATGCCATCACAACTTTTTCGGCAGCAGCTTTACGCTGCTCTGAAGGAAGGCTCTGTACCTTTTCTTTCATATCATGGAGATTTTCCAAAAGGTTGCCGTAACTGTCAGGCAACTCATCAGATGTCAAGTCGAGTGACTCATTCACCATCCTCTCTAAATATTATCAGTAAAAGGAGAAGAGGAACAGTTAGCAGAGCAAAACGTAGGATTTTTCAAAGTGATTCCATACTCTCGACAATTTGACAAGTTAAAACATCAATGCAAGGTATACTGTGCAATAACTTTTATAAAATACCCAAATTGGAAGAATAAATATTGAAAAACCATTAAAAATGGGTTAGTTGTACTTGTTTTTCTTAACTTTTCAAAAAAACTCTACTTCCATACATTAATTCTTATTTGTACCCAGAACTGCTGAAATACTATGTGCCTGTCTCTATGTTGAAGAAAATGACCAGGTTGGTCAACTGACAGACTTCTGGCAGCAAAAAACTGTCACAATTTACATGCTTTCTGTCATCTGTGATGAGTGATAATTACACCATTGAGTGCAATTAAAATAAAACCGGTGTAAAATATAAAATTATTTTATTATTTTGGGCTAATTAGCATGCCATGAGAAAACTCTTTTAGTGCCACCAACTGGACTGTATGCCTTGGGTTGATGAACATAGCACTAAGAGCAGGGAAAAAACAAACGAAAAATACCTATAGCATAAAACAGATGAAGCAAACAAATAACAAGTTATTTTAAACAATTAAAATCCAGTTTCCATCGTCTGTGAGTTATACAATAGCTTTCTGTAGTCATTTGTGAGTATAATAAGCAACGTGAAACATAAGAAAGGTCACTTTGAAAGAGTAGCATTAAAACTACTACCTATGGATGTTACTCCACAAGAAAAATGCATACAAGACTTATTAAAATAAGCTTACCTAATGTGTCCTCAGGTGCAACATGATGCCCATTTACAGAGTTGCTGCCTGAAGATAACCCGTTGCTTATATCAACTTTATTTAGACTTCCAGCTAAAGTCTCGACCAAGGGATCATCCAATTTGTTGTCATTAGGGGTCTCTCCATTAAGTAAACTTTGCATTGTCTTAGAGAATTGTTGTGATCCATCTAAAATGATATGAATTACACATAATTACCATAAAAATAAAATAAAACTGAAGCTTCACCAATAAAGAGTCGCATCACGTCTGACAAGAATGGTAAATACTAGGGGATCCGCGGTATCTTCGGCCTTGCTCAGGCCACTTAGAGCTGATTGGGGGAATCACATTGCGTGCCACTGGGAGGCTTCCTGTACATTTTAGAGAAATGTTTATTTGAAGTTTTCTTCATTGTTTGATGTTTTCCATATATATACCAAATTTTGTTTCAATTGAATAAGATTTGGAAATCAGCGCAATGCGTTAACGCCAATTGAGCAGTAACTATAAGGGTGGTATTCTAGAAAAAATATAGGCATTCAACTCTAAGTTATTTGTGCATGCAAACGAAGTTTGGTAAAAATCAGACAACCAAGTCAGCAGTTATCGTAGAACAGACAGACAGACAAAATGCACATGGACTCAACAGGAGAGACCTTGCTTTGCTCGGCCAATTAAATTAAGAACAAATGAAATGACTTAAAACTAGAGAAACCGTGGGATCTTCGGCCTCGCTCAGCCCAGTGCTCTCCAACCTTTTTTATTTCATGGCACACCTATAGATTTTTTCATTCATCCTCTAAAATCTTGGAGTTGCCTGACACACCGGATATAAAAATGTGAACCATGAACTCCAAGGTACTTTTCGATGTAGATGACTGCCATTTTGAATCAGCTGTTCAACTGTTTACCATTTATTTAGCAGAAGTTATTTAGAGGATTTGTGAAATGTTAATTTTAAACAATAAATAACTAAGAGTTAAAAATTTTTGTTTTAAAATATGAAATAATTTTTCAAAAAATAAGAAAACACGGTCTATAGAAAATTACAAAAATGGTCAAGGGAAATTTTAAAAAGATTCAAGAATGGCATTTGTCTACATTGCAGTTTATAAACCATAAAATCCCTCGCCTTCTGCATCAGACTCATAGAAATTGCCAAATTCATCCTCTGAAACAGATGTTACGATATCGTGCTCATTGTGATTCACAATAAATGAACATCAGATATAGATATCAAAGCAGACTGTTCAACATCTTCCAATATAAAATTAATCGGAAGATTAGCAATTATTATTTTGCCATGGCCACTGTACTGATTATAAATTTACCGAGTGAAAAGGTGACTCGACTTAAATGGCGAATATATGTAAAAAATCAATTTTTTAGTCTTGTAGACTGACATATACGGTAATACCAAATTTTATACGTGAACAGTCCACGTTAATAGATATTTATATCCTATTATATACTAGTGCCATCACAGTAATCAAATACAGGTATGCCTTGTCTATATATTATTATCTTTTTATTAAAAAATAAAGTTCCTAAAAGGCCACTGTCTGTTTTCATGGTACCAAATTCTTTCTTACTTATCTTCACTTTCTGATTAAATGGCACTCAGTTATGTTTTGCACACTAATTAAAAGCAAATGTGTTGTTTTTTATATGTTTATTTGCTTTATTTCTATTTAACTTGTTCACTTTTACTATGCATTTAGGTTGGTTTGCTGCGATTCTAGTCATTTGTAGTGATGCGAACATTGGAAATTTTATACTTGTTAATGTTACTGTTGAGATGGTATGGTTGTAGTGATTGTGATTTCTCGACTTTTTTTGTTCTCAAAATTTCTCTTTTTTCGCGATATTTTTTTCTCGAAAATTTGAGAATTTATCTTGCCTTCTCAAGAATTCTCGAGAAATCTCAAGAACGAAAAAATTGCTGTGTGAGAATTTTTATTAAATATCTTTTTCTTAAAAAGTAGTATTGGGAAGTAAGGATGGTAAAATATTTTTAAATTAATGTTAATTAATATTTCTCTAGCATGGGGATACGAGACAATAAACCATTTGGCTAAAATCTTTGGGCCAAAAATCACATGGAAGCAGGAATCCCTTATGATTGGGAAGCATAATGACTGAATCCCATGCTCAGGGACCAAGTTCCCAGAAGAATTTCTTTGCCTTCCCCCTTCACCCCCATAAATACTAAACCTTTTATGAGCAAAGCAATGCAAAGGGAAGAATTTTTGAGTCTTGAGAGGGCACGAAATGACACAACCCAGAGTGGTGGTCAGTCCTCCTCCACCTCCTACTAAAACCCATTATTCTGGGTTTTCCCAGCTTGCCAGAAAGAAACGTGTCTTCAAACAATAGAGGTATACATCGTACTGCACGTGACGAATAGAATGGCAAACAAACCGATGCCCGAACCAGAGGACCTCAAATCGTAGTGATTTTTCCTTCTCCCTTTCACAGTTTCAAGTTACACTTTTTTCCAAAAATGCATCGAATAGAATGAGTGGACGTGACCAAATGTTGGGCTATATTCTGTTCACAACAGACACAAAGAATCAATGCATATAAACAACATAATAACAACGCCGAGAATGGTGCCAGATAAATGAAGAATCAGATTGCAAAACAAACGAAGCTGAGACTGTGAAAATATATAAACTGCTAGCGATTGTACTGCTATGTCATAATATATTTATCACAAAAGAGGTCACACAAACAGACATCCTATGGAAAATAGGCTGAAAAATGTAAAATGCTTCATGGTTTAAAACGAAGAAATTTCTCGAGAATCTCGAGAAAATGTTTTCGAGACTCGAGATTCTCGAATTTTGGAGAAAAAAATTTCTTGAGGAATGAGAATTTGAAAGAAAGGGAATTTCTCGAGAATTCTCGAGCACAATCTCTATATGGTTGGTACCCCATCAAAATAGCCCCGACAAAATAGCTCCGACAAAACAGCCCTGTCAAAATAGCTTACACACGAAACAGCCCAAGACAAACTAGTCCCGGCAAAATAGCTCAATGAAATGCAGGCCGAAGAAATAGCCCAGACTAGATTCATACATCTATTCATGACCATGCAGGGATTCGACTCCCAGAAGCATCAAAAATGAAGTACGTACAACTCAACTGATGACTTAAAGCTCTAGTTCCAACTTATGATAATATTGACATTCTTAATTATCTTCATGGAATTTCTCACAATCTTAGAATATATATACCACAGCTATATACACATCATATTTGAAATTGAAATCTTTAATTATTTATGTATTGAATTTTGGTTAATTTGACAAACATTTTATTACCTATGTATTGTTTTTTTACACTTAAATAACAATAAAACTGGGATAATTTGACAGCTATTTTGTCTTGGGCTGTTTTGTTGAGGCTATTTTCTCTGGGCTATTTTGTCGGGTCACAGGTATGGTCGCTTTGGGTGTGTTTTTGCTTTGAGTTGGGTAAGGTTCACGACTGAATTTTTAACTTTCGTATTCGTTATTCATTTGTTATTCTGATGTTATTTTGCTGTTGGTACTCATGTTACATTTCCATGTTGCTGGAGCGTAATAACAGACCTGTTCTGTTTTTGTTAGCGCTTTTAAAAAATTGTTTTCACTTTGTCCGTCCGTGTTGAAAATTTTGAAGTATGGAGAAAAGCTGAGATTCTAAGATTTTCAGGATATTTTTGGATGGTAACAGACATGAACCCTACCGGTCCTTTGGTTAACACATGTAAAATCTCTTTTACAAGTTTTAACCAAAGTACGAAAATTAGATGCAATGGAACAATTAGAAATTTTTAACTCCTCAAAGTGTGACAATCTAGAGAATGAATATGTTTTTCCCAACATTTTATCTTCACTACCTTGTCTCTTCCTAAAGCCTGCCCCTCTTCCCCCCCTCCGGACCTAGCCATTAACTTGGCAATCGGGTGCTTTCCCTTTTCTCCCCCTTTCCCAGCCCACTATATACACCTCCATACCTCTTTCCCTCCCCCTACTCCTCCCTGCACATTCGCCTCCTGCTGCAGTTTCTCTCCCCCTTCACCTACTGCTGTGGAACTCATTTTGTACAACTCTTATGCCAGCAACTGTTTAATTTGAGCTGTGGTTTTCCCAACCTTGCTTCCCCACTCCACTTCACCATTACAATGACATATATATATATATATATATATATATATATATATATATATATATATATATATATATATACCATATCTGCCCGAATATAAGCCGATAGTTTTTGTCAAAATCTATCGTGAAAAAAATCATCCTCGGCTTAAATGCGAGCCTGAGGAAAAATTTGGCATCCTCGTACGAAAAATGTCGTTTCCATAGCATACCTCCTGTTGCCCGGAGCTGTAATTTAAATTGCTATTGAATGTTATTTATATATTTTAACATGTAGTTAAAAGTAAGTGGGTTCTTATCCAAAGGAAAGGGCAGTATATAAAACAATCGAGTTTTAACAACCCACCAGGTTCATAGTATGATTGCACGCTACAGCAAATTCGTTTTGATCATAATTTGCAACAAGTTCTTAAGATACCAACACCGGTCTTATTAGAGGTTTTTACAAATTCTGACTACACTAAGCTTCTTCAACTCTTTGTTTTAATTGCACTTCTTGGTGCTGCAATCGATTTAAAGTTCAGATGTAGCAGACGTCATAGCTTTTACGGATCATTTAAATGGCAGGTGTTAAAGTTAGGAGCCGACAGTATAAAAGAAGTTCATATTAATTTTTCTTGTTTATTTTATATTTTGCTATAGCCATTGTCATTTTTGTATGCATGTTAAAACCCTCTTTCTTAGAATGTATTAAAATTGCATATACTGACTAAGCAGACGATATCGTCTGCTTAGTCAATTCGCAAAATTTGATGACGACTTTCGATGCGCAACTGTTTGAATTCCGCTAACATACGATACGTCTGATTCGAAGGTGTGAGCAACGGCGTTAACTGTAATTCATCTGATAATTAACAGCAATAATAATAAAACTTGGAAACCTCTTTCATAGAATCTATTAAAATTGCGTATAATGACTAAGTATACGATCACACCAAATTCGATGAAAGCTTTCGATGCGCAACAGTTTGAATTCCAGTAAGATAAATAAATATACTTACATTTGATTGTAAGGTGTGATCAACGGCGTTGACTATATTTATAATTAACAGTAATAATACCTAATAAAACTTTACATGGAACCTATATAATTATATAGATGTAATGTATAATGTATTCTATGTTGTGCATGCATGTCTGGTACAATTAAGCATAAAATTTACGAAAATACTTTTTTGCCAAAAAATGTTGGAAAATTTCGTGGGGTCGGCTTAAATCCGGGGTCGGCTTCTATTCGGGCAGATACGGTATGTGTGTGTGTGTGTGTGTGTGTGTGTGTATGTATATATATATATATATATATACACATACATACACACAGTGGAAACAGCTTAACACGAAAACGGATAACGCGAAATATCAGTTAACACGAAATGCAGGCTTGGTCCCTACCGGTGCCTATACATTTCAACGTATATTAGTTCGTTTTACGCGAAATGGTTAACAAGAAATTTCGGTTAACACGAAAATTTTTTTCGGTCCCCTGAAAATAAATCCCCATCAAATTATGTGGATAACACAAAACGACCCACTCGTTTCTTAACATAAAAGTATGAATAATCTCACAACCACAGCTGTACCTCCTCCTTCCCCCTCTCTTTCAATAGGCATGGTCATTAGTAGACCTCAGAGAAACTCACGTGCCCCCATTGAGAGGGTTGCTACCGAGATTTCCTTGGCAGCAATAAACTAAATTCTGGGAACTACCATCTTCGAATGAAAGGAAGGATTTGGAGGTGCATATTGTTATCTGTACTGTACCTTCCCTTTCCCCGTCTTTCAATACGCTCAACTCCTCACTTGCTCTCGTCTCTAGACCGCTATGCAGAACAGTTCTACTCAGTTGATTCTGAATTTCCATGTGGAACGGTTAGCGAATGTGTAACGAATCTGTGAGCGAAGTTCTTCTTTCTTTTTCGGGATCGTTTTCAGTTGTGATTTTATATTTTTATAAAAGATAAAAGACCCACATAAAAATGGCTGGTAAATTGCATAAGCAAAAAGCTATACCGCTGAAAGTGAAAATGCAGCTCCTACAAGCGGTTGATAACGGTGAGAGAACCAAAACGGACATCTGCAAAGAGTTCAAAGTTCCCTTTTCAACTTTGTCAACAATTATAAAAAATCGTGATAAAATAACATCTGTGTTTGAGAGAAGCATGTTTGAACCTGAACAGAAGTGTCTACACAAAGCACGAGGATTTGGAAGCGGCGCTGATCATCTGGTTTAAGCAAGCAAGAGCCCATAATGCTCCAATTTCTGGTCCTGTTTTGATGGCAAAGGCTGACGCTTTGGGATCAGAATTGGGCATTGAATTCAAGTCTAGTCCTGGATGGTTGGAGCGGTTCAAGGTTAGGAAAGGGATAATTTTTAAGAGTGTTTCCGGTGAGTAGGGAGACATCTCCCGTGATATGACATGTGGGTAACTTCTACCTTGCATAAATTATTAACAGACTTTGCGCCTAAGGACATTTTTAATGCTGACGAAACCGGGATTTTTTGTCGCTGCCTCCCAGAAAAAACTTTAGCTTTTAAAAATGAGCAGTGCTCTGGTGGAAAAAATCTAAAGAACGCATTACGGTAATGGTGGGTTGCAATTCAGACGGTTTTGAAAAAATCCCGATGTTTGTTGTGAGTAAATTTCTGAATCCTCGCTGCTTCAAGAATGTAAAGAAGCTTCCCATGGAATACACCGCAAATAAAAAAGCTTGGATGACGGGAAACATTTTTACAGACTGGGTTAGGGCATTGGATAAGCGCTTTTCACGCCAGAAGCGCAAAATAGCTTTAATTATCGACAACAGCCCTGCTCATCCAGAAGTGGAAAAGCTGAAATCAATTAAACTGATCTTTCTGCCGACTAATACAACAAGCATATTGCAGCCATGTGACCAGATTATTATAAAAAATTTAAAATTCCACTATCGGAAGTTATTACTCCAAAAATATATATCTAGTATTGAATCAAATGAGGAAATTAAGCCCGTGACTCTTTTGGATTCCTTACATTGGTTGTATGCCGCTTGGAGGTCAGTTACAGCGAAAACAATCGAAAATTGTTTTCGCCACGCTGGATTTTCCTCTTCGCCAATAGCAGATAGGTTTTCTGGACAGGATGAAACTGAATCGACTACGGAAACTAGGGTAAATACATCTACTGAAAGTGAATTGTGCGATATCTTCGGTCGCGTGTCGTCTGTAATGAGATTGACAACTGAAATCACGCTGAATGATTATATAGCAGTGGGTGACCATATTGCCACTACACCACTTTTAACAGACAGTGACATTGTGGACATTGTTAAATCAAGTGCAACAAAAGAAAATGAAAATAGTAGTGAAAGTGGAGATGACTGTGACGACGGAATGTTGTCAGTGCCAAGTGCTGCGGATATCCGTGCAATGCTAAAAAGTGTGCGTCGGTTTTTGGAAAATCAAACAGATGGGGACAGTTTGTATGAGACGGTTGATGATTTGGAACAATTTGTCAAAAAAAAAGATCATTATGAATGCTAGACAGAAATAAATTACGGAATTTTTTGTTAAGAAGTAGACAATTGAACTACTTTAGCGACCTTGATACTTAATATTTGTGCATTGTTTTTATGAAATTATTGAAATATAATAATTTTTTATGCATGTATGTAATGAATAAATTATAAGGTTTTCATTATTATAACTAATTACTGTGCTGTTTCCATCGCATATTTGTTATGCCAAGATTTATTTACGAGCTTATATCAATATCTCAAATCAGTCTCAAAAAAGGTTATCATGAAATTCGTTTAGCACGAAATTCGGTTAAGACGAAATGTTTGCGCTGGTCCCCCACATTTCGTGTTAAGCGGTTTCCACTGTATATATATATATATATACTAGTAGTTGGTGCTTGCATACTGAAAGCATTTCATCTCAACATAAAAAAACATTCATTATTCATCTTTCATCATTACACATATTTTTAATCCTAAATATTTCACCTCCACAGCGATTTTCGTTTTTCCCACATGTAAAAATAATATTTTAAAACAATCCCCAAATGTTGCAATTTTAAAAATTTTACACTTTCTCCATTATGGGGTACTAATGCTACACATTTTAGCCAAATTTTTAAGTTGTAGCACTTCTAGAAGTAAAATAATATTTTTCTAATTGTTTAAATTTAAATAATTTTTAACGGCCGCCGCAATTCATATATGGTAAAATTGAAATGTTTATTTGTGCAAATTTACTACTCTGTAAATAATTTGAAAATTTCAGCTTCCTAGCTCATACCGTAGTACCTACACAGTTATCTATTTGTTTAAACTTTAAGAATTTTTAACTGCCAAACAAATTAAAATATCAAAATTTGTATAATCCCTATTTAGTTTTTTAAGGAATTCTACTTATAAAAAAAATTTCAACTCCGTGGCACATTCGGAAATACATAAACCTTGAAAATTTGTTTAAACAATTGCGAATTTTTAGCGGCCACATTGTTGCACTTTTTCAAGATTTTCGTTTTTTCTAGTCGGTTTTGCACAAAAAAAAAGAAAAAAATTTCGAATCTCCAGCACATCTGGAAGTGCCTAAACATTAGTATCCTCCTGTTATATGTATGTTATATCCTCCTCCTCTGTAAGAGTCGTCGATATATAATGATACATATACATAAGTTACTCTATATCATTATATATAGACGATTCTTACAGAGGAGGATATAACATTTAACATATAGGAGGATACTAACGTCCAGTGCAAACTACTAGAGCTGGAGAGCTGAAATTTCAGTTTTTGTAGATATGATGGAGAAACCTACAGATAAAATGAGACTTCTCACCTAAGTGACATGAGTTCGACTCCAGAAATTCCGAAAGTTTCATTTTTTCCCATAAGAAAAGCATTGCGCCATTTTTGTAAATTAATTTTGGGCACTTGCCCGTAAGCTAGAAAAATGAATATTTCAGAGTTGCTAGACGGCCGTAATATCTATTGATAATTATTGTTACTTTTGCTTACAGTGTCCTGGGTTCGACTCCAGATACCCTGGAATATCTCCCATAAGTTAGCATGGGAAAAAGTTATCCCAGTGTGTAGACCAATCTAATGAGTTTAGGAAGCTGAAATTTTGCAGGTTTATAGAACTTTTCTCATAACCAACTATAAAAATCGAAAATTTCAAAATTGTTAATTTTTAGGGGTTGTTTTAACCCCATTTGAACATTAAAGTTTAATAATTTTTATCTTGGAAACTATATGCTGTAGGTTCGAGTTTTTGAAATCATTTTGTAGCATAGAAAAAAATAAAACTTTGAAAAAGTTAAAAAATTCGACCACCAATAATTCGCAATTGTTTAAACAATTTTTGAGGTTTATGTATTACCGAATGTGCTACGGAGCTGAAATTTTTTTAGAGGTAGTGTTTGTAAAAAAACGAAATAGGGATTATAGAAATTTTGATATTTTAATTTGTTTGGCAGTTAAAAATTCTTCAAGTTTACAAATAGGTATACGTTTAGATACTACGGGGTGAGTTAGAAAGCTGAAAGTTATTTAGAGTTTAATCTATATAAACGAATAATCATTTCAATGTATCCATGAAATTTTTATTGCGGCCGTTAAAAATTATTTAAATTTTAACAATTAGATAAATGTTATTTCACTTCTAGAAGTGCTACAACTTTAAAATTTGGCAAAAATGTGTAGCATTAGTACCCCATAATGGAGAAAATATAAAATTCTAAAATTGCAAAGTTTGGGGATTGATTTAATCTATTATTTTTACATAGGGGAAAAACGAAAATCGCTGAGGAGGTGAAATCTTTAGAATTAAAAAAATATTTGTAATGATGAAATATGTCTGAAAAATGAATGTTTTTTGAAGGTGAGATGAAATGCTTGCAGAATGCAAGCACCTTCTACTAGTATATATATATAAAAGTTACTCTATTGCTGAAGAAGGGCATAGGCCCGATAAGCTTGCGTGTTTTTTGTTTTTTGTGTTCGTGTGTTTAATGTGTCTCTTCAATGCCCCCAGCAGCCTGCCAACTTGGTCCCTGACTTGGTAAGTGTCCGCTGGGCTTGCTTCAACACCTTATTGCCACCATTTATATATATATATATATATATATATATATATATATATATATATATATATATATATATATATATATAGACTTAAGGAAATGAAAAGGTAGTGATGAGGGTGGCAACAAGGTGTTGAAGGAAGCCCAGCGGACAATTACCAAGTCGGAGACCAAGTTGGCAGGCTGATGGGGGCGTCGAAGAGACACGTTGAACACACGAACAAAAAAACAAAAAACACGCAAGCTTATCGGGCCTATGCCCTTCTTCAGCGATAGAGTAAATATATATATATATATAGCTGTAGCTGAAGAAGGAGTAGTTCCGAAAGCTTTACGTTTGTGATGTTTCTGTGTTTTTGTGTTATTTTACGTGTGTCGCTTCGACATCCCCGGAGCCTCGCCAACCTGAAGTCGTCTGATTGGTGAGTGCTCACTGGGTTTCCTCATCCCAACACCTTGTTGACATCCATATATTCATTTTACCTTTCCTTTTCCGTAAGTTGTTATATATATATATATATATATATATATATATATATATATATCAGTTCTCTCTCTGTAGCTGAAGAAGGAGTAGTTCCGAAAGCTTTACGTTTGTGATGTTTCTGTGTTTTTGTGTTATTTTACGTGTGTCGCTTCGACATCCCCGGGGCCTCGCCAACCTGAAGTAGTCTGATTGGTGAGTGCTCACTGGGTTTCCTCATCCCAACACCTTGTTGACATCTATATATATATATATATATATATATATATATATATATATATATATATATATATATAGGAAATAAACCTTGCATCTTGAAAAATCGAAACTCCTGTGTAAACATACGGGAAAATGTAATCGTCTCCTGGAATTTAATCTGGGACACTTCTGTAATGAAAATAGTTTTCCCGGATTCTCCTAGCTGGCAGAAACAAAACAGCATTTACAGCATTTCTCTATGAAAAACTGTTCAAGAGATGGATGGACAGACATTGAGTATTAATATATCAAGATATTTAGATAATAACTAAGTTGAAATTTTCAAGTTGCGAACCCATTAATTACTATAACAAAAGGTTACATTAGAAAACGTCTCCTGAGATACATTTGGTTTCCTAAGAACGCATCCCCTACATATCTTGAGGGAAACCAGTATTTGGGTTTTTGGAGAGTTTCTCTTGTATCTTGTATACTCAGACATAAAACTTTGTACAAAACTGGAAAGTCAACAATTGCATTGGAGATTTTTTCTTAAATTAAGACTGCCTTATCACCATCACCACAACACTAAACACAATAGTATTATTTTCAATTTGTGGTAGATTATAAGAAATTAATCGATAATGAAAAATGATGGCAGAATAAGTGATAGACTAGCACAACTTCCATCAGGCTTGAATACTGTTCACTATGGAAGTTTTATTTCCTAGACAAAAGACACACAAGATTAAGAACAGCCTTCAAACCTATAGAAATAGGATGATTATTACCATATTAGTCCGAAAATAGTCCCTCCCTGAATATAGTCCCTCCCCTATTTCTGAAGCCTCAGTTTTGGAAAAAAGTTTGAACCCCAATACAGACCTCACTTTTTAGCCTACTTTCCAGAATGGAAATAGGCTTATAGTTTTGTCGATGTGTCTGTCTGTCCGTCCCCCACTATTAACTTTTGAACCAATTAGACCAATTTTCATGAAACTTGGTGGAAATCTCTTACTACATGGGCCGAGATCCTGAGGATAGTTTTTGTTGGGAAGATTGAAGTCTCAGGTTCGATTCCAGGATTTATTCTTCCCATTTGATTTACATGGGAAATCTGATATTCATCGTGCAGGGTAATTTTCACTTGCACATTAAAATATCTTAGATTTGTAATATCGGAGCGATTTTTGTACTATTCTCTGAGGAAAGGAATGAAGATTATAATTTTTATCATAGAATTTTGCTTATCAATTTTACTTCTTAGAATTTTGCATAAATACTGGCGATTTTGCAGTTTTTATAACTCATTACGAGAGTGTTGTCATAGCAACAACTATTGTTGGACTCGGATTCAGTATAGTCTAGTACATGCACATGTTAATTGTGCCTCACAAATACGTGTGATCAATTTAATATTCCGTTAGAATGTATTTGTAGTATTTTATATCGCTAAATTATGAAATTTGGGAACACAAAGGGCTACATATCCGTGATGACTTTAAAGCTATTAAAGCCAATATAAATATTAAATAAATGATTAAGTAAGGAAAGTAGGCATCATAAGTTTTTTGGATCATCTTGTAATATTCTAAAGAACGAGTATTAATATATACGAGCAATTTAGTTACTGCTATCAATTCACAATGAAACGGTGAATCACGTTTTGTTATAGTCGCAGGCGTAATTTAAATATGTATGTATCAAGTGTTACTGGACTAAATTCGAAAATTTTGATTTATGAATTTTATTTAAATTCCATTCGTATCATTCAGATGCCGTTGACAATGGCTACTTGAATCTTGCCTGTATAAAAAAGTAATTATCACCAGATTTCCTTTAATATATTCTTTTCATAATTTATTTTTGTTACTTCCGATATTTATGCCTCGGAATATCACATCAAGGAATACATTCTGTAGATAGCTGAAACACCTTCAACACCTCGGTTTGATTTACGTAAGTAATACTTGTATAACGCGATTGCATTATATACAATCAACAGCTGCTGATCAGCTGACGGAATTGCCTATGACCCACGGATTCATGGGTAACGAAGATAATTTCTTTCGTCATAGTGATATTTTCTCTAAAATGATAGGTGGTACCACTACTACTCAGGGAAGGGATGAAGTTGGCCAATCAACGCTTTCAAAGCAAAAACTTCTGCAATTCCCGCTATTATGAAAATACGAATGTTAAGGCAAGGATTCCAAAGAGTGAACAAAAATAATTGAGTTACTGAGGCATATGTACCAAGAAATTCTCCGTAAAACAATCAAATCAAGTGAGGGCATTAACTGTTACCTGTACTTACTGGCGGTGGTGATATTTTCGTTTGCAAATTTTTTGGGTACGAATATAGTCCCCCCCTTACTTTTCTTACTAATATTTTGGCCAAAAAGGGAGGGACTATATTCGGACTAATATGGTACTTGAGCCATACATGGAAAACATACTTGCTACTGAAAGTAAAAGCTCAATTAGTAGCAAAAGATTGAAGGCAACTCCAACATACCTTATATATAAACACAAGAAAATAACATAAAAACAAAATCACTGAATAGAAAATGTTCTCCAAGAACGAGATGAAGTCAGACAGTATACTATATGTAGTGCTAATAATTATAAGCAGTTATATGTGAGAGCATTATTTCTAAAATGGTTCAAGCAAACATTTGTTCGATACACTATTAATATTTTTATAAACATTTGAAAATGTGATACCCTAGAATCTAACAAATTAATTAATACCTTTAAGATTAAGATTTGGCCATAGATGAGCATGAAGTGCTTGTACAACTCTTTTAATCCCAGTAGTTTCTTGAAAATCCAGTTCATACTCTTCATCCTCAGATACTACATATGGGTCCAATTCCACCAATTCAAAGCCATTCTTTACACACCACTCCTGAGCTGCAATTTAAACAATACATAATGATGACATTTCCAGTTCTTAGACATTGGGTTGAGTAAATAAAAATTAAGCAAATGCTTAAAGCAAACAGTAAAAGCAAAAGCATTTGCTAAAAGCATAAGCAAATGCTAAAAGCATTTGCTTCATACTGAGTGAATAAAAGTTTGCTTTTGCTTATAAGCATTTACTACTCAGTTTTAAGCAAATGCTTAAATTTTATGGAAGAAAGCTCTTTGCAACTCTTCCCTCACTTGTTTTTGTTTACATTTAAAGTTTTACATAGTTGAATTTCAAACTAAAAACATATATATATTGGGTAATATTTTTTAAAAAGTTGATTAATAACTTTTTAACTATTTCTTTTATAACCAAATTCGATAATATCACAAATCATGGGTGCATTTTTATTCAATTAGTTATAGTATTTTTATCCAGTCATTTGCCTTTATAGTGATTTTGGACAAATTTTACTGTCTTACATTCTGCATTGCATGTGGTGTTCTTCCCCAACTTCTATTTGAAATCTGGGATTGCTTAAGTACCTTCAAAATATTTCTATCTTCTGTTCGGAAGACAGACACCACGTCCCTCTTGATATTCTCAGAGTAACAGATGTGAAATATACTTAACATTTTCTTCAGAAAAACGATATAAATTTTTATAACCATTGGTTGTTGAAACTTTTCTTGTATTTTTTAACCTTTTGTCTCCATAAATTACCATATTTATATTTAGGATCAATTATCATGAAAATAGAGTACTTAGAAATATCTTAGCAAGCCCTTTACCTCACTTACAAAAGTTTAAGCATATGCTTAAAGCATTAAGCAAAAGCTCGGTTTTATTCACACAATTTTAAGCAAATGCTTAAGAAAATTCCTAAAAATAAGCAAATGCTTATTCTTTCTAGCAAAAACAAATGCTATTTTTTTATTCACCCCAAATCAAGCATTTGCTTCAAAAGTGATAGAAATCACAAAGTCCACAGGTAAATGGTAGAAATCTTAAGCATAAGCATTTGCTTATTTTTTATTCACTCGACCCATTTTTCTAATGAATGCTTTGATTAGTAGGCAAATTCATCACGTTAATTAAATGAAGGAGGAAAAAATGGATTCATATGTCTCTAGATCAGTGATTCACAAGTGGCCCTCCATGGCTGTTTGTGTGGCATTGGGACACCTATGTAAATGTTAAGAATATTATGAATTTATTATGCTATAGTTTATTTAATTATATTTTCAGGTTAACATTTTTTGTGTAAACTGAACATCCTTTGCCCTTTAACATGTTGAATTGTAAATTACAGTATTTTTAAAACTCCTGATGCTCTGGACTTCACATACAATACAATTTTTGTTATATCACATTTGAATAGGCTTCTCCTGAGCAAAGCATACTATAGTATAACTGAATTCATGAATGATTGCATTGCATAGTTTTGAATATATATATTTGTACTTTTGATACGTCGCATAAGATGTATTTTTTATTTACTGAAATCTGTCTCGTTTGCTCTTTCTATGTGTGTATTTTATTAGCAATCTTTATAATTTATTACCGACTTATTCCATGTCCATGACGAATGGAACAAATAAAATAATAGTAATTATTGCTTCAGTAATATGAAAGACAACAAGTATGATTGCCAATAAAACAGAAAATTGTTTTATTTAGATTAATGACTCAAATACTGAGTAGAGTACACATTAACCCATGAATAAATATGATACAATATGACCTTACGTAGTATTTCAATACCAGAATTGCCTTCTTAACTTCTTCAATGAACATAGTAATGCAGACGAAAAACATAAATTGCTTGATTATAATTAAAACTAGCATAAGCTTCAAACTTTTCGTCTACGATTATAATGTTATCTTGCCTGCAATTTTGCTGATTCCTTGAAAGCCTTCTTCAGCACATCGGTCACACAAAAGAATGTTTATCTCTGGTTCAAACTCCTTAGTGAATGGCAGCCAACTTTCTACAACTTCAAGCCCATTTGCCTATAACGAAATGCAACAAGTATTCACAAATTTTATTTCAAGTTGTCACAGCTTTTCTCTAAGCTCCAAACGTCTCCCACATATAACTTTCAGATAAATTATAACACTATCTGAAATTTAACGTAAAATATATATTATTATATTCTGCGATTTTTATAAATCCGACAGATAGATAGTTTCAACCGCGCAATGCACAAAACAACGTGACAAATTATATATATCAAGGCATATTTTCGATCAAATTACAAAATCCATTGAGCTCACAGTAACATGTACGTCATAACATCGAGTACCATAATCAACGATACGCATACAGTAGCATTTGATATTATAATGTCAAGTGTTAAAGCGGAAGTGCTGATTTACATCAATAAGTTTAAAAGTTAAAATTAGGTTTCTAAATTTCAAATTCACGGAAATGCTAGTCATGCACTAGTAGAATCGTTTAAGTTACAAAGTGAACGTTAAAATTATGGAAAGAATTACCGTGTTAGAATCAAAGTTGATTATAACGGCTTCAACGCTCGATGCGAAGTCTCGACTTCCAAGAGACTTAGACTCCATTGAGCACAAATAGATATCTGTTTTGTAATACTTGGTGTCTATATTCCATGTGTATGCCTTTAGATTTTCTCCGATCAGTTTAGGTTCGTCTATTTCATTTTCGTTCAAAATCACTACAAAATATAATTATAATTTTAAAGCGACATTTAGCATTTAATGCAAGTACCACTTTATTTGCCAAAGAAATAGCTATTTAGAGACATTATACTCGTATAGCTTTAAGGCACTTTACATTTAATAATTTCATCTGGATGTTTTCTCGTGCAACTTATTACGACTGCAACTGGCAAAGAGCCCATCCTTAGTGAACACTAAATTACGTGGCAGAATAAATTAATAAAACGACGACAAATCTATTTCCATAAGCTACATATACAATTGGAAAGTTTCAATAGACTTTAAAATTCAAACCCATATCAGACTAAATAATTACAAATTTTAACTCATTTAAGATACTTCACAAAACACGCTTCGCATTATTCAATTTGAACAAGCTTACCACTTCATGCCTACAAAATAATGTCACTGAAGTTATACAGTTATATATATGTGCGATTTATATACTATATATCGATATTCAGAGTGACCAACAAAAGAGTTTAAACGTGCCTAAAGTTATTTATTGCGAATTATAAAAAAAATACGCCATTAAGATGCTTAAAAATATAATTAGATTTGATAATTTGAAATACATCGTATTTTATCATAATCAACAATTTAAATGACATACAATGGCATAGAGCAGAGGTATTCAACCTGGGGTACGCTAGGTCTTTCAAAGGTTACACAAATATATTAAAGCAGATGCTTCATATATCAATAATGAGGTCAGGCTCAACCCTGTGGAATTTACTCATCGGGAAAAAGAAAGAACTTAGTCACTTCCACAAATTTATTTATTTTAATCGTAGTGAATCCGATCGTGCAAAATAAATTTGTGGAAGTGACTAACTTCTTTCTTTTTCTCCAGAAGCTTCATGTTTACCTACAGTACTTTCCATTCAACAACTGGCATCACCATCTTCCACCTACTCCTCATCTACCTAAAAGTAATCTTCCTTTTCATCAGATACTTTTGGGTAAATAAACTAACAGAATTTTATTTAGAATTTCCACTTACTGTATATACTCGTGTGTAGGTCGAGGTTTTAAGATTAAATTTTTAGCGAACAACTCATGGGTCGAATTATACACAAGAAATATTTTTGATAGGTTTAAATCCATGACTTTATTTGCCCCGCGGTTATTAAAATTTGATGGAATTTACACTCTTGTTGTACTTGAACTGTATCGATAACTATCGAATATTTAAATACCAATGCGTAGAAAGAATAAATTACTTATATATAATTTGGTGGTCATAAGTTGATCCCTGATGTTTTGCAAATAATTAAGCAATTTTTGTAAACCTAACGTTTGGTAACGTGACGGCGGAAAGACAGAAAACGGGCATCAAGGCAGATGTGAAATATGATAACCCCGTAAATTGTAAATAAAGAAACAACTCATCGGTGATTCGTGGAAAGGCAATGCCTACCTCTACGAAGTCTATCCCGAGGATCCCAAGTCATTCGATCTATTACAAAGTCGTATACAATGTAACGACCTTTGAGGTTATGCAGTGGCGCTGGGGGAGATATCAATATGGGTAATAACCGGTGGTCAGAGGAGAAAAATAGGAAAAAATTAGCGTTTTTACAGCGATTCAAAGCTGGAGAGCGCCAACATTTGTTTGTTTTTTGTTTATTGCTCCATTTTCGATTGTTGAGTATTTACTTTCTCCATATAAAGAGTATAGAGAAAGTATTGTTTTCATGAAAAAAATCGAATTCGAGATTTCAACGGAAATACATGTTTTAACACGTTCAACGCTGACGGACGACGATTGTCGTCCGCCGGGTGCACGCCAGTGACTGCGGACGACAGTTGTCGTCCGATTTCAGCGCCCCTTTCCATGCTAGTGTTGGGGAGACGCCTACCCGAAACACTTTCCTTGCCCTATGCAGTCGTTCACTAGGCTCCACAGAGTCAGCACGTGTGCTTAGTTTTGAGATCCGACCCTTCTTTGACCAGCGACAACCTTTTTTTTTTCCGGGTGGTAAGTACGCATTTCTAAGTACGTTTTTTTATTATCTTATCGATGTTTTCATATAATTCTAAACTTCTCTTCCTTTTTTTAAGGTTCTTTTTCGTAAAAGTACCTGAAAAACATTCCGGAGACAGGTTATTTTGGGACATTGTGCAGGTAATTCCCCCCCCCCCTCGAACTTAATGTCGGCGTACCTGTGATAACTTTTTCAGTGGTTTGTAACCAATTTGTGTCATTTATAGGACTTCTTTTATTGAAAAAATTGCAGGAGAGGGAGAAATTTCTTTGGACTTCTACAAAGCCATAGGTGGTATTTTTTAACAATCTAATTTTTAGTAACTGAAATTTTTACTATTTATGTTTTCTTCTTAGATTTTTAAATTATCTTTCTCCGTTTTTCAGTGTTTCTACGAAAAATACTAAGGGAAAGTTAATCTCTCGTGAGAGGGAGAAAAATGTAAGTTATTATTACTTATGTTATTTTTACTTGTTATTTTTACTTATCTCATTTTAAATGTTATTTCTTGCAAGCTTCTATTTATTCTTCTGATTATTTGTTATTTTCTGTAATATAGCTACACGGAAGAAAATTTTAGTGACTCGTCTGGGAAACGGAGTGGGGAGACACCACCGAGGAGGATGAGGAAGAGGAGGTGGAGCTTCCCTCAGCTGGTAGGCAAAATATTTCTCCTTCCTCCCCTCCTAGCCCTCCCGTTGTACAAACCAGTTCCCCCTTTGCCTCTGTTTTGACTAGGACCTCGACCCAGACCTACAGTTGGACTTCAAACAGACCGACTAGACCTGCCATCCCCTTCACTCACACCCCGGGCCTAAATGTTCCAGACCCAGGGGAAGAGCCTCGACAATTTTTTGACCTTTTACTGACGGACGAAATGACCAATTTGGTGGTGACGGAGACAAATAGGCAGGCCGACTTTTTACTTTTAGGTAATAAATTTCCGAAAGCAAGGATTACTAAATGGAAGCAGTTGTCAGTAGAAGAATTTTTAACTTTCCTCGGGATTCTATTTCATATGGGCACATGCCCATTGAGTAGGATCTCCGATTATTGGAGCACTGACTTCATATTTAATTTTCCTTGTTTTCGAAAATGTATGAGCCGCGACAGGTTCTCCGGGATTTTGCAGGTTTTGCATTTCGCAAAAAATCCAGAACCCGGGAAGCCACAACCTACGGACAGATTATACAAAATAAGACCAATGATTGACATTTTTCACCGAACAATGGACGCAATAGTGAGACCGACCCAAAGGCTATGCATCGACGAATCCATGGTTCTCTGGAGGGGCCGTCTTATCTTTCGTATGTATATGAAAGGTAAACAGCACCGGTATGGGATTAAACTTTACATGCTCACCGAACCTTCCGGTTTGGTTCTAAGATTTATTGTGTATGCTGGGTCCTCTGATGTTGATGTAGGTGGGCCGGGACATGTCAAAAATGTTGTATGGAAGTTGATGGAAGGCAAATTAGATGCCGGACATTCACTTTTCATGGATAATTATTACAACAGTGTTGACTTGGCCCACCATCTACTAGAGCGGAGGACCTATTGTACAGGATCTCTTCGATCTAACCGGAAGGGGAATCCTCCTGAGGTAATATCTAAAAAATTAAGAAGAGGTGAAGCTGTGGATGTTTTTAGTTCCTGTGGAGTCTGTGTGATGAAATGGAAAGATAAACGGGACGTTCTGATGATCAGTTCCGAATTCGGAAGCAATATGGTCGATGTCCGTCGCCTGAGAGGAGGTAGTGTCATCTCCAATCCGGAGGCCGTTGCTCGTTATAACGAGTCAATGGCTGGCATCGATTATTGTTATCAAATGATGTCTTATTACCCGATAGAGCGTAAGACTCTGAAATGGAACAAAAAACTGGGGATCCATATACTTCACCTCGTATTGGTAAATAGTTATTTCCTTTACCGAAACACTCATCCCAAAATTTCTTTATATGATTTCCGAATTTCCATCATAAAATCCCTCCTCCGCCCAGCCTATACTGAACCTGTTCCACGTCCTTCCCCCAGCCGGCCCTCTAGGACCCCTGGATTGTCGAAGCATTATCCTGACACATACGAGATGGACGATAAACGAAAACGCATCTCACAGAGAAAATGTACATATTGTAAAGCCCAAGGGTTCAGGAAGGATACGAAATTCTTTTGCCCTGCCTGCGAGGGACGTCCACCCCTCTGTTTTAAACCATGCTTTGTGGATTTCCACAAAAGCATCATCTGCTTCGGAGATGTGTAATATAGTGTACATGAAAATTTGTAAATATGTAAATGTGTAAAAATGTAAATGTGTAAATATGTAAATGTGTAAAATAACATCATATTACTTTGTAGTTCGTATGACAAAAATATATATGATAACGTAAATATATAATAATAACGTTAATAAATGTAAAAAATTTAAACAATATGTAAATACTGTTTATATAATATAAATAAAAATTTATTTATAATACTGTGTAAAAATTATTTATATACTTAAATTTGTAACAAAATCCGAAAGCAGTACAAAAGTTTTTACGATAAATCACCCGTGCCTTATTTATAATTTTACTTATTAATAATTAACGTGAAAATCTATTTATAGGATTTACTATGTAAAAAAAGTAAGGAAAGCAAATCTGAAAAATATGTTCACGCTTCTATAGTATTATTTTGAATGTAATTGTAAAAAAATTATATCATTTTCTCTTAGAATTTTCATTTCGTATTTCAGCATAAAACCATGTTTCAAATCTTAGAAAAGAATATATCATACAAATCATTTGTCGCTAAAAACGATGTTGATGATAAATTGCGAAATCTGATACGTCTACAAAAATAAACGTAAGCAGGAGAAGGTATGCAATACCGCAAAACACCCGGGCGGCACTTGCCGCTGACTGAGGACGACAATTGTCGTCCAAATTTAAAATATTGATTACACTCGTAATTTTTTTTTTCAAATTTTTCCCTAATCAATTTCTAATCCTGAACCTTAATATAAACGGAAAATAGGAAAATTAGCTTCAGTCACCGGCGAAAAATTAAAAAATCGTTACAGCGTTGAACGTGTTAAGGTCCCCTGAACACGTTTTGACTATTTTCTGGATGATGTCTGTTTCTGTATGTGATAGATTTTTGTGAGCGCTTTAACTCAAAAACTATTAATCAAGTCAACGAAAATTTTATATTTCACATTTTTATAAAAGTTAGAAGATCTGATTCGTTTTTGGTAAAAATCGGTCGATCGGAAGTGGGTGTTTAATCTTGTCACTTACCCGTTATTTTGTATTTACTCTTTCCGAATTCATAGTGCTTCTTAAAAAAGTTTTTATTCTTTTCAATGGTGAAAAGCAGCGCTCTGTTTCTGATGTAGTCATGGGAATTGTCAAGAGGATTTTTATCAGTTTCGTAATTTCACAAAAAACATCATCTAGATTATTTTCCAAGATAAATTTCAGCAGCTCAATTAATTTGCAATATTCATGAATATCAGTCCTACAATAGAATACTTTTAGTTCAGTTTCAAGCTTTTCTTTGTCAATCACTTTATCACATTGAAGAATATGGTACACGGTTTTTAAGCACAACACACGCTGAGTAAAAAAAACTTCCTTCCACCATCACGCCACTGCGCACTGCGAGAGCAACAGTGCTCTCTCTACCTGGCCACCTGGCAGTCCCGCCTTCCTCCCCACCCCCCATCCTATGTGCGCATGCGCACAACAGTCAAACACCACGTCGCTGGCACTGTGAAGCGCACAGTTCCATACAAAGATTTTTGTATCTTTTTCATAAACTGGGGGATGGCTACTGAAGTACTGACATTAAGCTTAAGGAATATATATTGTACTACAAAAATTAAGAAAGAATTAAAGAAAAAAGGACTCATTATATTAAATGTTATCGATAATATCAAGTGGAAATAGGGGGTGCTGCAGTTCCGCAGTGCCTATACACGAGCCGCCACTGCAATTGACGCTTAGTTACGTCTTAGTATAATGTGAATTGTCAACAGGAAGTAAATATTGACAACGATCCCAGGGTTAGCAACATGTAATTTGCCGTATAAATACGGAGAAAGTCATGTGTTGCCCACATCAGTTTATTTAAAATGTAATACCAAGATATTTGAATTCTTCCTTTGTTTGGTCTCATTCCATGTTCCTTTATTTATCAAGCACATGTGATAATTCTTTTATGAATCGATATTTCTTTAGTGAAACATAATAGGAATTCGACCGTTTCGATATACGATTTTGTTTTTGTCTTATTGGTTGCCTTCTCTTAATTGAACAGTATCTTCAGTCATAATGCTTATGTTATTATGTTCCAATTTTCTTTCTGTTAATAAAATTGTGGCTGTATAGTAACTATTGCATCACCCTGTATATGTAAGTAGATGCAGGTTTCACAATACTTAATTCCTATTCGTTAATGCTCCTGCGCGATTTATTCAGCGTGCGATCAACATATGTTCCGTAAAATGCATTCTGTTCTTAATTTATATTCAAGTTTTACTGTTCAATTTTAAATATAATTGCAATGCAAATGACTGCCTATTCTACGCTACGTAATATGGTTAACAGAGAATACTTTGGTATATTATTTATATACTAGCTATTTTCATTTCCATTAATAGAATCTCAGGAACGAATTAAATCTTGTAACGTCATTTCTTATGGAAGTACGTGTTCCGAATAGCGCTGTTTCAGTTAGCGCTCGATTTACCTGGGACCAGTTAAGAGCGTTAATCGGGGAGTGGGTGTACTTGGAATACTCCTATACTTTTTAGCTTCATGTAAGATATAATAAAAGTCTTCACCCCCTTGCAATCATTTCCGAATTAATCCTAAATCTATTTTTCTCATTAGTGAAGAAAGTTTTGTATTTTAAGGTAATCATTAATTTTGAAGCTGATAACTGAGAAATGCCATATATAATTAGGGTACGAATTTTTCGGGTTTTACCCTCCGATTGCCTTTTTTAAATTTCGGGTAAAACTCGAAAAAAACCAAAGTATTAGTTTTCTTTAAACACATTTTTTATATTTGGTCACAGAATTACTATTCTGGCATGTGTAGGCACCTAAGCGCATAAATGCAGTCCGAAATGTTCGTGATCAGGCTGTTTATTCTCTTTGTAAACAATTTATTTGTAAGCTTACTTTGTAGCACAATCTTAATCTCCTTGGTTTGCTCGCGCAACTAATAGTCAAGGATGTCGCCTTAGCTAGTCGCTGCTACATCTTCGATGGGATAAGGAAAAAAGAGCCCAAGTATCTGTTAGTTGAAAACACTACGAAAGAAAAATCATTTCACTAATATCTGCTGTTTTCAAAAGACGTTGAACGGGAAACAAGATCTTTGTGCAGCCTGCGAGCATGGGCGGATTCAGACTTCATCCAAGGGGGGGGGGAAATGAAAATGCATTTGATACCTTTTTGTTTAAAATATATTTTAATCAGAAAAAGCAAATATGGAACTTATTAGTAAAATGCGAACACATTAGGACTGCACAGGCAATACATCGATTAATACTGAAAAAAGAATTAAATAGAATTTTATTCAACAAAATTAATACCACTTAACAATGTCTTTATGATTTTAAATTAAAGATTATACATATACATAACATATTTTACGAGGTTATATATTTATATTGTATTAATGGCGAATGAATGCAGTTAGTAAGTATAAATATGCAATTAATTAGACATATTTAAGATTATAAAATCAGCATCTCAACACGAAGAAATGGAGTTAAATGGTAATTTTTTCGAGTTTTCAGAAATTGTAGGGGGGGGGGGTAATTACCCCCTTTGCCCCCCCTTGAATCCGCCCATGCCTGCGAGGTGTTCCTCTCCACCTGGAGGCATTTAACACAAGATATCACACTCTCAAACTTACTTAAGGTATACTAAAAAGTTTTGATTGTTGATCAAACTTTAAAATTTTTAAACAAGATTTTTATTTAAAAATAATTTTATCCAAATTACAAAATAATGAAACCCAAAAATTACCCGAGTTTGAACTATTTTTAAAACCTCGAAAAATCTCTTACTTATTTATAACCAATTTTAACCTGAATGAAAAGGAAAATAATAAAACCAGATATTTACCCTCCGAATGAATTTTTTTTTTAAACCTGAAAAATCTATGCCCTATATATAATCAATTGTAAGTTGACATTTTTTTTCCTTCTTAGAAATTGCCACTCAGCTTAGAATTGGTGCCTTAAAAGTCAATGATTGAAAAAGAAAGTAATCAATGCATTAAGGGGCCTATAATATACTTTTTCAAATATTTTCGTTAAAATTGGGTTTGGATAGAATTCATGTCATAGGGGCTTCCTCTTTTCTTATATAAAGGAACTACTTGAGAGATCTTTAGTGGTGTTGGAAAATTCCATATTGTAGGGACTCATTGATAAGAAACACAAGGGGGGGACTTAATTATATTAAAACAATGAATCATAATAAAATTTGGTATTTCATCAATGCCAGCAGTATTTTTTGAACCAAGGTAATAATAAACTTCAATTCATCTTCATAGCAAGGAGAAAGAAAAAAGAATGAGTGGACTTGGGTATATTTAGATAATCTAAGTTGCCCATAGTTTGAGGTCAGAATGGCTGGTGGGAGAAATGATTACTAAACAAGTGAAGATATAAAAATGAATTTTTATAACCAACTTTTATATAGTTAATACTTCAATAAGAATTAACTCTATAATATAATTATGATAACCTTTCTGCTTGCATGGGCGTAAAAAGTTGCAAAAGTGTCTACCAGCTGTTGAGTGATGTGAGGTCGCTCTATTTAACCTTTAATCTTTTTACAGTTGAGAGAATGGCAGACAGAAGTAGAGAACTCAGTGGCAAACGTAAGAATGCTTGGTATATAAGTGGTAAGAAGTTCGATAGTATCTTTTGTTTCATTAATGAAACTATTGACTTATCTAATCATATAGCTTAAAATTAATGAAAATATACTGCTATTTCAGAGTAATTCAGCTTTAGATACTAGTAGGAGTGAAACTTGAATATTTCATATTTTAGTCACCCAACCTAAATGACAAAAATAATAAATTCTTTTCCTAACATCACATCAACCATCCATATAAAACTACTTCATAAGTATAGTTAGGTGTAGAATCGCTAAGCTACAAAACAACACTTTAAAATGTTTTATTTAAATTTGTTCAAATTAACATCCCTTACAAGAGCATTACCTAGCTTAAATATTGAAAAAAAAAGGAATAATATACTTAAATGTGAGGTCTTTCAGAAAATGCAACAACAACTGCTCTTAAAAGTCTATAATTAGAAAAGATTTCATCCAAAGTAAAAAATAAGCCAAGTGAACAGTTCCAAAGAATAAAATTATGTCCATGGCACAAACTACATAAACAAATATAGTCATCTAAAGTAGTTTTCAAATGAATTTTCAATGTGAACTATTATGAGAAGATCGCATTAATGATTATTAATAGTAGAGCAATAAAAATGTGATTATAATGTAATATAATAAAATACATGTATAAGGCAATACTATAAGAGCAATAAGAATTTAATAATAAAGTTCATCAAAAGCTTACATGTACCCTGACTTTCCAGCCATCATTCTTAATGAAACTCATAGGGAAAAGTTTTTTGAATAATCTTAAATGAATAAAGATAAAAAGTTTTTAAGATAAATAAAAACACTATCAATAATAATTACGATAAATAAAACCTTACAATTATTAGCAAAAATATCCCTTCAAAAAATGTAGGACATAAATCCACATTAAAATAAAGAGACTATTGAACAATGACAATAGATTGTTTAATCTTGTTGCTATGATTGAGTCGTCTATCTTCCCATGCGAATTCAAATACGCATTTATTGCAGTGCCAATGCAAGGATCTGGTGGCCGAGGTGACTAAACCACTCGTTTTACGTGATGGTGAGGTGAGGTGGTTCGAACCCCGCAAGCTTTGGATTTACCAGAATGACCCTTCACTTGAGGTGCAGGTTATAGAATACCAAGGTTTTTTTATCTGTTAACAATTTTTCAGATTTATCTAGATTTGTTATTACAATTGAGCATCCTTACATTATTACAGGTACTTTTGGCGGTATTAATAAGTTGACGGTATTCCCTTTTCAAAATTTTGTATTTAGCTAAAAGATCACTTTTATCAGTGCTTTTTTTCTGGCAGAATGCACCGGAATGGCATTCCAGCACCTATTTTCCTACTATTTTAGCCCAACAATAAACAAACTGTATTATTTGTATAGTACAAAAAGAAAAAAAGGTGTAAATTAAGTAAATGCACAGGACAAAACTTTGATTTCAACAAACAGTACTTTTGAAAGGTAGAACGGAAGAAGTAAATGACACCCATTGTTCACACGTCTGATGGTCAGACTGACCCTACTTTAATTGTCTTGAACTTTTCCATCTCACAAGACGATATTTGGTTGTCTGTGCATTGTCAAGTTGCTCAGCAGCAGGCTGCAGTAGATGCTATTAAACATTGGGCCAAGAGCAGTGCTAATTTCACACATTATGATATTTTCAAGCTTTCCTTAATGATCTATGTTGTGCTTGTCATTATTTTGGGAGTGTGTTAAAAGCTTCCATTGGTGTGTAACTACTAGTATCAAATCTGTAATGAGATTAACAGTAACAGTTGTTTTTAATACAGAGCATTTAAAATGAATCTTACAATATTGCAGTGCCAACATTTATTTGGCCATAATTAAATAGTACTATTCACCAATGTTCAGAATCAGTGCGGTATATTTCATGTTTTGATTAATTTTTGTGCCTCGGGTGTATCTGCCAATATGAGCAAGATAGTTGATTATTTTTCGTCACCACAGCCTAAAAAACCGAAAGTTGAAGAAGAGACTAAGACTGTAAAAGCTGATGAAACTCCTTCTACATCTACATATTCCTGTGGTGAAGTTGAAGACTGGAATGTAAATAATTGGCCTAACTACTGGAATTCGAAACAAATGAATGATTTTTTTCAAAAGTACGACTGGTTAGGTGAAATGAACCAGAAAATTGGTTGCATTCTGTGTCGAAACGTTGGGACATTTGGGGTAGAGAAAAAGATGGGAATGAAAATACCCAAAGAGTGGGCCAATTATGATATCACAGCATATGGCGAATCGCAAAGACAACAATTAACGTCATTGCAAAAAAATTATTCAACCGCAGAGACAGTTCAAGTCACAAAGCTGCTGCATGAAATCGCTATCTTGTGAAAATGAAGTAAAAGCCCGAGTATTTCATATGGCATATAAAGCGGCATAAAATAATCAGTCCTTCAACAATTTTGAAAATGAGATTGATGTGCAATCTCTTAATGGTGTCGACATAGTTCGCATACTTCACTCCACTAATGCCTGCATCAATATTGTCAATCACATAGCCAATGACATGAGAAATAACTGAGTTAAAAAGACTATAAATTGTAATAGCAGGATCTCCTTAATCATTGATGAATCTACTACTCTAAGCAAGAAATCTACATTGATTCTATATGTATGAGTTTTTATCCCAGATTGCGGAATGAGTGCACTAGTAAATTTATTCCTTGATTTAATAGAGCTGGAAGATGTTACGGTATAAGGAATTTTTACCTCATTGTTTCAACATCTCAAATCACTTGGAATGACCGAAGATTATTTGAGTGAACATTTACTTTCTGTTGCTTGTGATGGTGATGTTAGGAAATCGTTCTGGAGTTAAGAAATTGATAAAAGAAAGGTTTCCCTCTGTAATTGTATGGTACTGTGCTAATCACAGGTTAGAATTATCAGTAAGTGATGCTGTACAAGCTGTCTCAGGAACCAACAGGTTCAAATCCTTGATTAACATACTTTATGATCTGTATCATGCGTCACTAAAAACATAGAGAACTTCATGTATGTGCAAAGTTACTGGAACTGAAATTGTTGGACAAATTTTAAGTACTAGGTGGGTAGTCTCAAGCTTCAAGTCAGTTTCTGCAGTGTGGGAAGACTATGAAGCTTTGGTGCTTCATTTTGTTGAAGCTAAAAATGATTCCAGCAGAGACAAGAAAGACAGATGCATGTACAAAGGTTTAGACAGGAAAATTACTTCAGTGGAATTTATACTGGATTTAGTACTGATTTGTGATATACTCCAAGAACTATCTAATCTAAGCCTAGCATTACAAGAATATGACATGGACTTATACAGAGCATATTGTTAAAATATTTGAAGAACAGAAGACGTGTCCCAGATCATACTATGAAAATGCCATCACTGCAGCAAAAAGTCTCAACTTCATAGGAATTGCTCTTCATCAAAGAAATGAAAAATGTGATCCTCCTATCTGTTTTTATGATAACCTGAATATGTCCATGGCGAAAAGACTGCTGGATGATGACGATGCCTATTTACGAAATGGGCATTCTAGATTCTAAACAGTGGCCAGAAGATATAGAAAGTAATTTGACATTTGGTCAGAAAGAAATTAAAAACTTGTCCAAAAAGCTTTGACTTAATGAAAGACAGATGATTTGTGGATTTCAAGAATATCTGGTTGACAAAAAAGTCCCAGAAAAATTAAAGCCATTGAAACGTTTTCTAGACATTATTCCTATCTCTTCATCAGAATGTAAAAGAGGGTTTTTGCAAATCAATCTTATAGTGACTCCATCAAGATCTTTGTTGCTGATTACCACTGTGTCAACACTGCTATTCATCGGGATTGTTGGTCCTCCTTTGACTCAATCTGATCCACCAAAATATGTACAATGATGGCTACTTCACAGACGACATTCTGCAACAGCTGCACAGAGCAAACAACGGAATCGAGACAACAAAGACATGAAGCATATTTGGCAAGTCTTACATATAATCTTCTACCATGGGAGAGTTATATATTTTTTGTCCTCCAATGCTAGTGATGTAAGGGTAAAATAGTTGTTAGGTATTTTAGGAAGTTTGGTACTCTTCCAGATGGGTACCCCCCTCCCTGGCGTTTCTAAGATAATTTTATTTGGTAAATAAAATATAATAAACTATGTCACAACAGCTGGATGAGTTGAGGCATTTTAATTCGAGAAAACTATGGGAGAAATTAAATCTAGACGATGACGAATTCTTGAGTTGGTCGCAGAAGCTGGAATTAGCACAGAATAAATGATTTCACAAATGCGGGAGAAAGATGAAACTCAAGAAACCACAGATTGGACATACCTTCGGGAACTGGAAATGCAACCATTGTAACACAAATGAATGATTTATGAAGGGATCCTTTTTTGAGGGTGTAAAAATAACAACGAAAGAAGTACTTCAATTAGCCTACTATTGGACTAGAAAAACACACAACGTAGAAGAAATAATGTTTGACATGAGTAAATGTGATGGATCAAGTGTAAGTCAAAACACTATTGTTGATTTTAACAACTTCTTCAGAGATATTTGTTGCCTATATTTTTTGAACAACGAACAAACTCTTGAAGGACCAGGAGCAATAGTGGAAATAGATGAGACAGTCATTTCGAAGAGGAAATGCGATAGAGGACGTGTTGTCATCGATCAAGTGGGTTTTCGGAATGATAGAGACAGGAACGCAAAGATGTCCTCAAAACAGTCCAAAAAAGAAACGCCAATACTTTACTGCCATTAATTGAAAAGTACGTTCTTCCCGGAACTATAATAATATCGGATTGCTGGAAAGCTTACTAAGGGATAAATTCACTTCCAACCGGATACAAACACTGGAAAGTGAATCATAGCAAAAATTTTGCGGACCAACAAAATAAAGCGATACACACGCAAGCTATTGAAAGCACATGGCAGAAGTTTAAGATGCGCCATAAGAAAGAATTTGGAACAAAGAGAAATCACCTAAACAGCTACATAGAAGAATTTATTTGGCGAAAGAAATTTTTGGGTACCGATTACCATTTAGTTTCGCAAATAACAGAGTTATATTCTTTGCCCTAAAGGTTGTCTTAATGGAAAATTATTAAAAAATACACATTAAAAAACATTTGTTTTATTTAAAATAAAAATATCGTAAGAATTGAAGGGGGGTTGGGGGGTAAAATATATTAAAAACGAAACACAGATAAACATTTTATTTTGCAATGGGGGCTCCGCCCCCTAATTTAATCTAATCAAAGATACTAAAACCGTAAAACACTAATATGTATGTTTTATTTTACATAGAAACGCTAGGGAGGGAGACTCATCATCATCATGCTTCTGTCCGAAGACAGGTTTTAACTGAATCGCTGCCTCCATTTCTCTCTCTCCCAAGAAGCCTCTTTTATACCTCTATAAGTAGTATATCCCTGCTTTATATTATCTAATATTCCTATTCTTTTTCTCCCTCTTCCTCTTTTTCCACTAATTTTTCCTTCTAAGATCGTCCTTTGTAAACACTGTCTTCTCAATATGTGCCCTATCCAATTTGCTTTTCTTTTCCTGATTGTTTTTATTAGCGTCCTTTCTTCTCCCACCATTTCTAATACTTCTTCGTTTCTCTTCCTCTCTGTCCATTTCACTTTCATCATTCTTCTCCATACCCACATCTCAAAACTTTCTAAATATTTTTCTTCCTTTCTCCTTACCGTCCACGTCTCTGCACCATAAAGAGCTATGCTCCATATGTAGCATTTTGCTAATTTCTTCCTTGTTTCTAGATTTATTTTCTTGCTTGTGAGAAGCTCCTTCTTCTCGTTAAATGCTGCTTTTGCCATTGCAATCCTACTTCTGATGTCCTGTGTACTACTTCCATCCTGTGCTAAAATACTGCCGAGATATTTGAAACTACTTACTTGTTCCAATTTTTGGCCATTTACCATTATATTTAATTCTTTATGTTCCTTTGAAACCACCATGACTTTCGTTTTTTCTGTATTGATCTTCATTCCATATTGTTGGCCAACCTCAGCTAGTCTGTCTGTCATCCTCTGAAGCTCTTTCTCGCCTTCTGCTATTAAGCCCTGATCATCTGCGTATTTAATGGTGGTAATACTTTCACCTCCTATCTTAAATCCTTTCTCTTCCATCAACGCTTCTTCTGTTATTGTTTCTGCATAAATATTAAATATCGCTGGTGAAATAGGACAACCCTGCCTCACTCCCCTCCCTATTGAAGTACTTTCTGTTTCTTCTCCTTCAACCCTGACTCTAATCTTTTGATCAAAGTAAAGGTTTTTAAGCAGTCTTTTATCTTTCCAATCTATTCCTATTTTGTTTAAAATACCCAGCATCTTATCCCATTTCACTCGGTCAAAAGCTTTCTCCCAATCTACAAAACAAAAATACATATCTTTATTGACTTCTAGCGCTCTTTCTATCATGATCCTCATACATCCTATAGCATCTCTAGTCCCCCTTCCTCTTCTAAAACCAAACTGATTATCTTGCAGCTCCTTTTCTATTTTACATTCAATTCTTTTGGTTATTATTCTGGTTAGAACTTTAGCTGTATGAGAAATTAAACTAATAGTTCTGTAATCCTTACAACATTTTGCATTGTTCTTTTTCTCCAGTGGTACCATCACAACATCTAAAAAATCTTCAGGCCATACGCCAGTATCATATACTTGGTTAAAAAATTTTGTGAGTTGCTTAACTGCTTTAGACCCCAAAACCTTAAGAACGTCCACGGGTATATCATCACTCCCAACTGCCTTTCTTCTTTTCATGTCATCAATTGCTCTTTTAACTTCAGACTCGAGAATACTTGGTCCTAGCTGATCTTCTTCTACATCCTCTTCTTCATTTAATTCAATATTTCTTGGCTTTCCTTCTTTGTCATACAGAACCTCAATGTATTCTTTCCAGACATTCTTTACATTGTCTGGCTCCGATACTATTTTACCACTTTTGTTCATGATTCCTTTACGTCCTATCTTTCTTGCTTTTTTCTTGAATAGTTCCCTTGCTTTGCTATACATGAGGTCTGTTCTACAAATTCTTTCACATTCGACAATCTCCTCGCATTTCTCATTTATCCACTGTTCTCTGGCTTTATCTGTTTCCCTTCTTAAAGCATTATTTAACTCCTTGTACTTTCTTTGGCCTTCTTCAGTGTTTATGTTCTTCCACTTTCTCCGCTCTTCCATTTTTTGCAGCATGGCTGCTGTGATCCAGGGTTTTTTGTTTCTTTCACCCGTTATCTTTCCTACCTTCTTTTCCATTACATCTTTAATGTTGCTATGGATGTATCTCCACTCCTCATCTACATTCTTCCTATTTTCTTCATCTCTCTCCCCCAACCTTTCCTCCAGCTCAGTCATGATAGCCTCCTTGTTTTTGAGGAGTTCCTCTAAGTTCCATTTCTTGTTAACTTTTACGTTTCTCTTAACGCTCTTCAGTCTACATTGTATATTTGCCACCAAAAGGTTGTGGTCAGAATCGATATCTGCCCCTGGTAGTGTTTTCACATTTTTAATGCTATTTCTAAATCTTTCATTGACTAGTATGTAATCTATCTGGTATCGTCTCTGGTCTCCTGGGCTTCTCCATGTGTAAAGTCTCCGCTGGTGATGCTTAAACCATGTATTAGTTACAATTAATCTATTTCTATGGCAGAATTCCACAAGTTTATCCCCTCTTTCATTTCTCTTCCCTAGTCCATATTTTCCCACTATGTTATCTTCCTGTCCCTCTCCGACTACACTGTTCCAATCTCCCATTACTATGGTGGTGATCCTTCCTTTTCCCTCCTCCTCCAATATCTCCATAATCTGTTCATACATTTCATCTACTTCGTCGTCGCCAGCATTAGTCGTTGGCATATACACTTGAATTATAAGCATTTCCACTGGATCCATCTGAAGTTTTACGGCTATTAATCTATCATTAACTGTCACTACCTTGCTAATTCTTTCAGCTATCTCTTTTCTCATTATAATCCCCACTCCCCTTTCCTTTTTCTCCCCTCCTGAGTAAATAATCTTAAATTCGTCTGAATTTATTTCGCCTTCTCCTTCCCACCGAACTTCACTAAGAGGGAGACTACCCAACTGCAAAAGTGCATGTTTTCACATGTCATTGTGAGATGTACGGTTCAACTGAATCCCTTTTCACCAAAAAAGTGTTTAAAGACCGTTATTTATATTATAATTGAACACCCAAACCCTTATAAGGTATCGTCAGACTTGAGTTCCGGCACCTTTTTTTCTAAGTTGTACACTAGAATTGCTTTTATGACATTTTGATCAAGATGATGAAAATTGGGATTTTGTCTATATAAAGCTAATAATCAAGAGCACCTTAATTGGGGTAATATTCCATTCCAAAAATTACTCTGCAACTTTCTTTGAATAAACTTCTCTCCTTTGGTTCATCAAATCCACCGCCTATCTCTGTAGAACCTAAAGAGCGCACTCAATAAAGGACTTCGATGTAGTCAATTGCCTTATTATTTTAATAAAATGATAAAACCATTACATGACTACATATACTATTGTATATTTATTTATTAATTATTTCTCGAATTTAACGATGATTTTTATGATTTTAAGTGATGTACACGCTTATTGTGATTTAAAAATATTTGTAGTATTGAGGTATTGCGTGAAATCGTCAGTCTCTTAGTGAACCAGAAATATTGTTACGAGGAGTTTATCCAGGTCATAAAAATGTCTTTAATTTACAGAAAAACCATTTCTTTTCTTGACAAATTTGTCCCGCCGAAACTCCAGCCGTTATGGGTTCATCCTGCTGGTATGTCAACAAATATGTTTGTTTCTCTTGCAAACCCAAATTCAGACGTCTTTTTCACTTATATAATATATGTTTAAAAACGTTTACAGGCCCTAAAACGGTTTTTTTCTGGGCTCCGATCTTTAAATGGGTAAGTAATTTAAGTCAATCATTAGCGTGTACTACGCAGTTTATATATAAACATTAAATTTTAGATAATTTAAAATTGGTTGTTTTTCTGTAAAGCATTACTTGCAAATGTTTTATTTTAAAGAAGCATTTATCCCAGCGTAGCTGCAGTACGTGAAATTGAAAGAAATCTGTCATCCGTGCTTGAATCTGCTTCATATAAAATTAAATTCGTATAAATGCATCAGCTCACAAGTCTTTGAAAAGATTTTACTTTATTCGTCTTATTCTGTAATCCACTGTATTAATATCATAGGCTTTCTCCAAATCGTGCAAGAAGCGTTACTCCAGTGTATTGCGGATTTTAATGAAACCTTCATTGTTTATGTTAACAAACATTCAAATTCCTTACAGCATCATGGTTTTACGGCACATTATATTTTCAATTATACTCCAGAACTCAGATAATATAGAAGGTAAAGCCGTTTAAAATTATTTCACGTTATAAATCAACATTTATACGTTAATTCTTGAAGCTTCTATTTGTTGGAAACAATCTACTTTTTTAACATGGCGTAGGATTGTTTTGAATGATATGTTGGATTTCATCAGGCCATTAAAGAGTTAAGAATGATCGACCATAAGTGTCACTGAACAAAATTAGACGTCATTTTAATCCCACTCCTGTATTCATTGCAGGTCATGTACACCACTTCCACATTCATTGCAATATAAGTGAATAATTTCAGTTAACTAATGGGTTAAGTTGGGAATCGATATAACCTTGTTATAAATTTATCTATAATAAGAAAATAAAGACAAAATTGTTTTTATAATTTCTGATTTTCATTTAATGTTACATTGTGTCCATTAATTGTTCAACTCATGGCAGACAGTAGTTTGAGCACCACTCCTGTAAATTTCATTAACATATGCATGTGGCATGAAGGCAGTGATTCTTGTCCAATTAAAATTAACTAGTGGCTTTCCCATCGTTACGCAACTTAAAAAAATAGAATAATATACTTGGATTGTATAATTCATATATTTCAAATTAGAAAATGTATGAATTTAAATTTATTTAAAATTTTAGTTTAAAAAAGATGACTCGATGGCCATATTCAAATCAAAATCATCAATCAAATTAAATAAAGAAATGAAATATAAAATTGAATAAAAAAGTGACCTGATTGGTATCGAACCCGGAACTTCATATTTGCAAACTGACGCATTACTCATTATGCGACCTGGACTCCTCATGTATGTTGATTGATATTGTTATTCAAATTGTGTCATTCAAATGACCTTGCCTCAGGTGGACATTCGACAAATTATATATAGATTCGTGTTACGAGCTGCTCCAATCTAGTCTTTCAAGTAAAAGGACAACTACTATTTCCTAACTACTGGTTTCATATCATTGTACAATTAAAAAACTTTGTAAATTTTCATTGTCATGAAGCAGTTCCACCAAATTACACCGGTAACTATTACATTATACAATTAATGTACATTATAAAAATTTTGAAATTTGAATTTCTCAGTTGTTTCAAGCTTCTTTTGCACTCTATGGATTTGGGGTCTTGTCTGTTATCTGACACCCACCCAGGTTAATGTACGCAGCACCCAAATGGAATGAAGTGCTGAGATATGGAACTGCGTGGAGATTAGCTGCAGGAAAAAAGAATAAGCGCACGGGATATGGCTGGGTAAGTTAGTTCAAGTGTTTTTTGTTTCTTCCCATGTTCACTGTGCCACCCCCCTTGGAGGAGCAGGACAGTGAACATGGGAAGAATCCAAAAACACTTGAACTAACTTACCCAACATGGGGGGGGGGAGGGGGGGCAGTTTGAGTATGATGTAGCCCGAGCAGTCGTATCCCACACTAGTTCCGTATCCTGCCACCAGAAGGGCACTGCATATATTAACTTGGGTGGATGGCAGATAACAGACATCCTGGTTTTGTATTGCTTTCAATTTGGGAATACAGCAAAGCCTTGTTAATACAAAATTGTTTAAATCAAAATGATAATTAATAGTTGCAAATACCTCAGTATATACTGGTTATATTATGAAACATTATAACAAACCATGAAAATTTAAGTCCCTTGAAGTTTGTATCAATGAACTTTATATGGAAGATTGGTTTCTATTTGTTGATGTTTGATGACGACTTTCATGCAAGGGTCTTGTAATTGCTGGTCTTGGAGATCTCAAACGACCGGCTGATAAATTGAGCGTTGGACAATCAGGAGCACTGGCTGCTACAGGGTTGATTTGGTCCCGTTACTCTCTCGTCATCATTCCAAAAAACTGGAGCCTCTTCAGTGTTAATGTATTTGTTGCTGCCACTGGTACTTATCAACTTGTCCGAGGATTGAAGTGAGTCATTTTATTTTGGTATATTTTTTAGTTAAACAATAAGGAAAAGGAATTTAATTTAAAAGTCACTGCTGAAGCGAATTGCCTAAAAATTAATTTTTTATTCCAGTTATCAATGGAATCTCAAGAAAGAAGAAGAGGCAAAGCAAAAGTAAATTCAATCTTGGTACACTTAATAGGCACAATATCTCCGAGAATGTATATTTTATCCGACTGTTATCTACTATAGAAATTTATTTTAAATTGTCTTGTTTAGATCTGTAAATAGCTTATGCTCAATTTTGTTTTTAATGTCAAGGAGTTTTGTTGATAGAAGAGAACATAGTTATCTGATTATATGATTAAATCAAATCTTATAATTACGGGTTTGTAATATAAAAAAATGAATACACGTATTTTGCTTTAAGCTGGCAGTTTTTTATTTTTGTCACATACACTAAGAGTGTATCACATAAATGTGTTTCAACACGTTTACACATCTACTGGAAAACTAAGTTATATTCAACTGTAACTGAAGCAAAAAGTGGATTTACCACAGCTCCAGCTTAAAAGAAAATCCATATCAATTGGGTTAGAATTCATAAATATTTTTAAACAATATGTCTCTTAATGCTCAGAGGCTGTTATGTATTGGCCATTCTCAAAGAATCAACCAATGTCTTATTACGCAAACAATTCTTAGTGTATGAATATCAGGCACTCGAGACTTCCGTGCTTAATACATCAAAGAATGAGGGAAAGCTATACAGTGAATTACCTAGTCTTATATACAAACATACACACAGTTATAAATGAGAACAGTTCCAGAAGAATCTCTTGTGGAAAAATGGGATTCTTTATATCAAACTGTTCACTTTTTCCCCATTATATTTGAGAAAAAAGAAATTGAGAATCAAAACATTAAAAGAAATGAATTTAAGCCTATTAAAACATACATGTTGAAATCAGTCAGTTGAAGGTAAAATGCTAACATAATAAAAGCTGTCATTTTCTGATGCAACATCAATTTGTGTAATAAATGATAGGCTGATTACCAAATCAACATTTAAAATTGTATACAAAATACTAATAAATATTCATGCATCTTCTCCTCTTCAAAATAAGAACAAGTTTTTATAAATGGTTTGAAAAAACTTACAAAATATATAGAACAAAAACATTTCTCTGCCTTATTTATAAAAGATATTCCATCACGTTCTACTTCACAGATTATACAACCATTTCTCCCCAAATATGCACACATACAAAGACAAATGAAATGAGTGACAATCAGCCATGTCTTGTGCATGTGAATTGCTTCGACAATACACCACATATTCAGGAACACAGTTTGAAGATGGAAGTTCATGACATTTTTTTACATCAATGCTGAAAAATTGTCTAGTTAACAATCTTGTTACAGAAAATGTACAGTTTTGGAATAGTTTATATTTAACCTGTTTTATATACATATTAGCCTACCATCCATATTTATCTATCATTTATACCTTTAAAGATAAATAGTTAACCTCATTTCAGAGCTTATAATACAATAAATAATTTCTTCAACTTGTTACCTCTAAGCCAACAAGATAGAACACCATCTATCAATGAATACCGAACAAGTGTTAAGAATAGAAAGATTATGCAGCTTTTTAAATAAAAGTACAACTCAATGTTAGTGCCAATATTTTACCGTCGTCATAAGTACTGGAATGTTGATACATAAACTCAATATCACATAAAGCAAAACATTTGCATTTGTCCATAGTTACGACAATTTTACTCATGCTACCAGCCAAGGAATTAAAATAGGAAAATGAATTTCATGTGAAGTCCATTCTCTTTCTGAATTGGCATTTCTCAGCAGCATTTCACTTCTTTTCTAAACCATATGACATGTCAATATTTTGACATCTTCACGTCATTTATTTGAGAAGAGAACCTCACTTGAAGTCTTCATCTTGAGCATCAAGCAATTCCTGAACTTCATCTTCAACGTCTTGTTGGTCATAGTTCTTGTGTTGGCCATCATCATTACTCTCCACAATCTCAAATTCTTGAAGCTCTGCCTGCAGTTCCTTTTCCCATTTCTCCTCGTTTTCTGCATCGTCAGGGAGGGAAGAGGAACAGTCCACACGCGGTGATAAGGAGAATGGAGAAAAGGAGAGGAATGGAGTTGGTAAGTGAGGAGAGAGAGAGAGAGAGAAAATCGGAACTTATGTGAAAAAGTGGCCAACTAAAATAAAAATGTGTCTGACGTGGTGTTAAAGGAAGGTGTGGTGCAGTGTCTGCCATAAGAAAAGAGGTCAAAACCGTAAGACCAAGCCTTGGGTCAGAGGCTTCTACTGGAGAACAAGTGGTGGCATCTGGGACTGGGAAAATTAACAAAGGTATTAAAAATCGTGCTGATCAAAAGAAAAATGTCTACATAACCAGAAATTCCTTCAAAATGAGATGTTTTTCAAAGAGATTTTAGTATTACTGCACCAATTCCTCAATTTGCATGGATACATTAACATTAGGTTACAAGATGAAATTGCCTCATTATCAAAGACAACATTGTCACAACATTCAAATTCCTTTCTCTTATAATTGTAAGCTATTCATCAAAACTAAGTTTGGCATCCATTTCATACTAGCTTCTTCTGTACTGCACAGTGCCAGAGTATTGTCTTAAATGTTGATTAATATCCTGATGAGATCAACCATAACACCACTACATTTGTTTCTAATTAATCCTATCATATCAGGCTTTAGCTTCAACCCCATTACCTAAAATGTATGAGACTTGCAAATAGAGTATTTCTTTATTCATTTTTGAAGTTAATATTTACATTTAAAGAAGTGACCATCCAAGAAGTAATTTTGGGAATCATAATAGTATTTATTAGTTTCAAATTGTCATGCAACTTTCAAATTATCCATTCTTATTCACAATGCAAAGATTATGTGCTTTACAAGTAACACATTCCAATAAAGATTAATCCAGTGGGTTAATGAAAATAACTGTTCTTCTGAATGAATGAAAATACATGCAGGAAGAGGATTGGTGAAGAATCAAAATATAAATGCAGATAATGAAGCTTGAAAAAGATTTTGCATAACATACTGGGTGTGTTGTAATGATAAACAAAAGGCAGGAGGTGTATGACAGATCAAGGATCAAGTAAATGGAGTAGGTAAGTTTGGTTATAGGACGGGGGCCGAGAGGAGAAGCCTTGTTTATGCTCCGGTGTGCTATTGTTTGCTTGCTCTTCTTCTTTAGGCTGTTAGAGAGAGGGAGGAGCCACGGAAAGAGAAGAAGATATTTGAAAATTCAACCACCAACTTTTAATTAAAAATGGAGCATCAGTGTACAATCTCCAGAGTAAGCAAAAATAAAATTGATACTATGGAATGTGTGATTTACATGAAATCTTGTGACTTATTTATGATAACATTGAGAAAATAATGTAATCCTTAATAGTATTTCAAAATATTAGTTGTGAATATCAGACATTAAGTATAGGTAGTTATGCATGTCTACATATGTACTTCAGTAATTGGTACTAAGTTAGCTGTACTATAAACAGAATCAATAGATTAACACATCCATTAAATCTCTCAATAAAACATCAAAGTTCATGCCAAATTCATAACCTCGGAAACTTCTTTGTAAGCTCAATTTTTACAAATGCGTTAAGCAAAGATAATTTATTTACTTTGATGCTTCAGCCACATAAGAGTTTATTTATGTATACGAGTATATTTGGTATGATTTTTCACAACAACACCCTCTAACCTTTGCAAGATGGTTAATTCCCAACAAGATGTGTGCAAGGTTAATAATGAAGAATTGTATTATTTGATTTAAATTTCCAAATGTGTGGTAGTTTTAAAAATATCACCTAACATTATTTCACAGAAATATAAAAAAATGCTGAGAAGTTACTGTTCAAGTATTGGTGCAACAGTAGTGATTAATAATGAATATTAAATTACTATGTGGCTAATTTTTGGCCTATAGGATGCCACAGATACCAGCAATCAATACTATTTATGTGATGAAGGAATTGCTGTTTCATAGTTTTTGCTCAATTTTATTATAACAGATAAGTCGAAAAGAAGACTACAACCCAAACTAAATACAATTTCAATTTTTTTTACAAAGTTCTCCAATTGTGCAATCATCACCAAGGATTCTCTCTCTCCAACTATTCCAATTTAAAAATCTTCATTGCACAAAATAAATTACACAATTTTGCACAATTTCCACCATATAAAGAGCAGAGTGGAATTGGTATGAAGTTTCATACAATTATTTTGTGAAATTAATTTTTGAAAATGCAATTCCACAAAGTTACAGCTTCCTCATTTCAATTTTCTGATACATATATATTTCATGATAAAAGAAAACTAAACCATATATCACAGCATATAAGTCGATCTCATGTTTTTGCAGCAGAAATGCAGGTTTATGCATACACTCGTCTTATAAGCTGATCCACTCCTTTCAATTAGCAAATAACTTTCATGAAATTTACCTTCAGACAAATTCAAAGTTTAGCACGATATGGGGGAGGAGGGGTGCAGACTCGCACAGTGTTTGGGGCCCCGAAAATAATGCCTAGAAAACTCACTAAATTGAATGAACAAAAATTCAAAGAATATTCACAAAAGTTTATAGAAAATTAATTGAGCAATGCCATAGTGATGGGCTTCTCTTGCAATGAACAGGCACTGTTCTGAAAGATGAGATTGAAAGCTGTATGGACAACAAGGAAGTATTAGATCTAATGATGACTAAATACAGACTGCCATCAATATATAGCAATTTACGTGTAGCTTTGATGATATATTTGACATCGCCAGTAGCTGTGGCATCAAAAATGAAAGATCTTTTTCAAAATTAAAGTTAATAAAAGCTACCCATGCACTTGTGAGGCCAGAAGTAGATTAAAGTATTTATCACTTCTTTCAGTAGAAGAGAATGAATGACAACTGTGAAGACGATAGAGAAATTTTCAGAATTTAAACGTAGAAAAATTAAAATTATATAAAAATATTTTACATAGGGCACCAAAAATTGTATTTACACTGCTGAGTATTAAAAATAAAAAAAAACCATTGAAGGAACATCATAAAAATCAAGGTCCGCAATGAAAAAGTTGGAATGAAATATGAAAATTATTGCCTCAATAATGAGTAGCTGATTTGATAATTAGAAAATATGCAAGAAATTCCTATTTGGAAATATGTGAGAAATACATTTTTGAAACTAAATGAGAAATTCCAAATGACATGATCATTCTCAGTCACTCTCTTATATCCATTGCAATTTCCAATAAAATTGATTCACACTTAGAGCTAATACCTTCATCATGTTGACCAGAAGAATGAAATACAAAGCTAGTTTAAAGTTAAATCTTGTCGACTTTTCTAAATTATCAAATAGCTGTGACGCAGGAAGTGAATTTGATGTTACAAGCTGACACAAGACTGGAGAAAGAACAAATCCCATCATGATGGGAATGCCAATGACCATATGTGCCCTGAGAACAGGGCAGGAACCATTGTCCTGATACAGAGAAACATCTCAGAATGGGTCTTTGAAAATCATCAGAATGGCTACAAAGTCACCAGAAATCCAATGCGAACACCTGCTCTAAAGTGGTCCAAATACAAGCATAAATCAAGCAATGACTTCAAGCAAATAGATATTTGGTGTAGCCTTGTTATGGAAAGAATATGTTTGGTGTTGGAACAGAGGACAAATATGGCTGAGAAACTACCAAAAGACTTGGATGCTAAATTTAACAGTTTCTAGCAATTGATCATTAGAAGAAAGTGTAAAATCGCAAGTACACAGCATCTCACAATGGAAACATAAATGAAACACCAATGAATGTTGATATGCTCAGTTAATGAAGAATTAACTCAAAAGATGCAAAAACCAGGACAGAAGACAAGATTAACAATATTACTAGCCTTTGTGGCTGACTGAACCCACGGTGATTTTCAAATGAAAATTTATAATTAAAAACAGGTTATCTACGAGCGTTTTTGTTTGTTTGGGTAGATGAAGTTGTGGCTTGATAATATCTGGAATAGACATCCAGGGGTCCATGCAGGAATGACTCTCAAAGTGCTTGAGAAGAAACAATATGGACATTGCACCTATACCGAGGGAGGTATGTCTTTAGTTCAACCTTACGATTTGCATATCAACAAGCATTTAAGGACCATGTCAGAGCAGAATGGAATAAGTGGATTATTGACGGAGTAAAACCTTCACCTAAGATAGAAATGTGCATAATGCCTCACTTTGTTTAGTGCAAATGTGTAATCAAATCATGGGATGCTATTAATGCTAAAATTATCATCAAATCCTCAAAAAAAAATGCAGAATATCAAATTCCATGGATGGAAAGATATCCAAATAATTTTTTTAATCTATAGCTCACAGATAACGAACTTGGGAGAGGAAAATATGTTTTTTAATTGTTGTTTTCCAATAGAATTGTTGTAGCGAAACAAAACATCTGATGTGTGTTATGTGATGTTATGCTTGAGAATTTTTCATATTTTTATCCCTGAAACTATAAGCCGCAATTATGTGGTCTCTCAATTTTTTTATGTTGTCCTCTATCCAAATAAATTTTTTAATTGATACCTTACAGATCATATAAGAGCTAGGGAGAGAAAAATATGGAATTTAATTAATCCTTGATGGATGCCATTTAACGAGATATGAGTATAAGTTTACTTAAGTATTTATGTAAAGTGGATGTTCTAATTGACAGATGCAGTTCAAAATCACAAATAGGAGATGTTTTAATTAGGATTGCTCATACTTAATTTAATTAAAACCCATTGAGCAGCTCAAGAGATGAAAGTCACGACAGAGAGACAGACAGTTGAGATGTGCCTATAAGGCATTCTGCTTTGCAGGTAAAAAAATGCCTAAAAATTACTACTGTGCTACATTTAATATATATTCTATGGAACATAGACCATTTGTGTTTTTGACTACTTATTTCATTCGTTAACACATACAAAATTAATATAACAGAAATATGCATGTTTAAAAGCAATAATAGCCCATCTAAACATCGCAAGAATAAGATATTTTATAGTTTTAGCTGTCGAATAAAGCAAAAACGGAGAAATTCAGTCCATATTACATATTTTAATGAATTACGGAAATAAACCTTGCACCTTGAAAAATTGAAATTCCTGTGTAAACATATGGGAAAATATAATTGCCTTCTGGAGTCGAACCTGGGACACTTCCATAAACGAAAACATTTTTCCCAGGGTCTTCTAGTTGGCAGAAACAAAATGGCATTTACAGCATTTCTCTATGACAAACTATTCAAGAGTTAAAAGGGTGGCAGACAGATGGATGGATGGACAGACGAATGGACAACATTGAGTAATTATATAAAAGATATTTAATTATTATTTTAAATCTCCTCAAAAAATGTTCCAGTTATTGTAAACATCAAAATATCTAGTTAAAAATGATGATTACGCACACCTCAAGATCAGTGATTCCAGAACTTTTTTATCAGGATTTAAGGTTCCAAGTTTTCACCTTGGCATATGAGTTGATCCCAAGTTTATGAAAGATTTTTAAGGCTTTAAAGAGCGACTTATATACCATATTAAACAGTACATTATAAATAAGTTTTGGCATATGCATCATCACTTTTAGCCAACTGCTCTAAAATATTTTTCTTAAGCAAATTCAACAAATATAAAAAATATGATAAGCCTTACAAATTTCATTTCTTTTATTATTTTTCCATCAACATTTTGCCTCAAACTATTAGTACATTCAACATCCTCCCAAATGAATTGCTCTATAAATAGATGATTACATGGAATAAAATGATTATCTGACTTTCAACTGGTGCTTATTACGATTCAAAATTAAAAAGTATGCTAAAAATGAATCATTTTCTTAAGGAATATTATGTATATTATTACAAGAAGATTTATAAATCAGTAGGCAGCTTTCTTTACTTTCTCCATACGTAGTACAGAGAAAGTATTGTTTTCACAAAAAAAATTGATTTCAAGATTTCAACGGAAATACACATTTTGAGGCCCCCTGGACACATTTTGACTATTTTCTCGACTATGTCTGTGTGTGTGTGTGCATGTGACAGCTTTTTTTATGGGAGCTCTAACTCAAAAACTATTATTCAGGTCTATGCAAAATTTAATATTTGACATTTTTATTGAAGGGAAAAGGGTTGATTAGTTTTTGGTTAAAATCAGTCATTGTAGCAGCCATTTTTGTAAAAAAGCACAGCTTTAATGCTTAGAAGTTGAATTTTAGACTTTCACTTATCAACCATAATTATGCAAAAGCAATTCCAAGTATTTTTAATAGTGAAAATAATTCATTTTTTTATTATTCACAAGTGTAACTGCTAATAGTTATTCTTGAGGACAAAGTTGTTGAGAGCAACTTGTAAGTACTATTGCAATCATATCTATTACTCTGTATAGAGAAAGTGATGTGCAGAACATATCAGATTTTTACTTTCTTTATATGTAATAAGGGGAAAGTATTGTTTTCATGAAAAAAATCTATACAGAGATTTCAATTGAAATAAACATTTTGTGGTCCCCTGAACGCCTTCTGACTATTTTCTCGAAGATGTCTGCATGTGTGCGTGTCAGTGTGTGATAGGAATTTTGTCGGTGCTCTAACTCAAAAAACTATTAATCAGATCAATGCAAAATTTTATATTTGACATTTTTATTGAAGGGGCAAGAGTTGATTAGTTTTTAGTTATAATCGGTCAACCGGAAGCGGGTTTTTACTCTTATCACTTCTCCATTTCATTATAATATTTGATCAATGTGAACAATTATTGAAATAAAAGTTGTAGGAAATTTAATAATTTTCTACAACTTTTGATCCAAACATTTTCCCATATAATACACTGTTTAAAAGATATTTTTAAAACTATATTTTTTAGCTGCCACCACACCACCTGGAGGAAACTTTTGTAAGCACTTTATGCTTAGTTACGTCTTAGTAGCCCTCCTTTTTATTTCCTTAATTATTGGAGCTTCATGGCTATATCCAATATCAGAAGGCTACGGTATGAGTTTATTTCTGTATTTTGTAAAGTCTTTGAATTTTTCTTGCAGCTCCTTAAAATATTTATTATCATTTAACACATTGGAAAATATTGGAAATATCCAAAATTATCAAGTTGGATCCTGAATTGTAGGGTTTTGCAGTAGATAACACTGACAGATGGCATTTTTGGTCATGGCTGCATAGTGAGCACTGTGGTTCTACATTCTACCCGTGTTGCATCAAGCTGCTTCAGGGGTGAAGTGAGCACAACTTGTCACTGCCATCTTATTTAACATTATTAAATCATTCGTTTATTTTAAGATAGATCAGTCATATACCGTATTGCCATCTATTGGCAGAATGTATTTCTACTTATCCTTCGTTCCTGTAATTGCAAATAGATCGTTTATATTTTTGAGATTCAGTAAAAAAACAAGTTTAAACTTTAATTTTTATTAACTATTAAAAATAATTATCTTATATCTTCTAAAATAAATGACAAAATATGTAAACAATGGAGCAGCTGATCAAAATGGTGATCACCTATGCCGTAAGATCAAATGTTTTCCTAAATATCAAAGTTTTTAATATGTTATTTAAGGGTCACATTTTATATTCGGCGTATAAGTCGACCTTAAGTTTTCGGAATTTTTTTTGAGCTTCAAAGGTCGACTTATACGGTAAATGAATTTAATAAATGATACTGTTTATATGATAATATGTATTCATCAACTGTCCATTGTTGAAGGGTAGTCAACTGGAAAAGAAAAATAACCCATTTGTTCACTCGTCTATGCTCAAATGGAGTTTGGTAATAATCGTCATCATGGCAACAATCAGATAAAATGCGATTTGAAACTCAAAAATAATATGTTTTTGTAGAAATTCAAGAAAATACGATCAATTATCAAATTCCTATGATAAGAATTTCAATCTACATACATTCTTTTCCCCTTAGAACAGTACACACCTCACTCCGATATCTCAATTTTAAGATATTTTAAAGTATTAAAGAAAACATCTCTGTATGATGGATTTGTGACTAACTATGTAAAACAAATAGGCAAAAAACGTTCCTGGAATCGAACCCGGGATTTCAATCTTCACCAAATAAAATATATCCCGGAGGTGGGCCCTGGCAGCACGAGCCTCATAGCAAGTTTCATGATAATCGGTCCATTGATGCAAAAGTTGTTAATAGGGGACACACACACAGACAGGACCATTTCATAAGGCCGTTTCCTATGGAAACTAGTATAAAAAGGACAGATAATGCCAATTATGGCCACAATGACAAATGCTGCTCACATCACTCCTGATCAAGCGCTCACTGCAATATGGATATGACAGTGAGTTGAAAAGTTCACTATACAGTTACTCTCCAAAATGCCACCTGTCATTATTAATCTGACACTGAAAAATAGTTAAGTCTAACAAATTGCAACAATAACTGCCATTTATTTTTATGCATCATCCAAAAATTTTATAACATCTCGCTCAATAGCATTATACTTTGCTCACCTTCACAAACTGTGTAAAATGGATAAAGAATAAAGGAAATAGTAAAAATATGATAAAATTTTTGAAAAATGTCTAAAATAGATGTTTGAAAAACATCATCTTCCTAATCTATCTGCACGATGAAAATGCTATTTCAAAATGGTGAACAAGTCATGGAAGAAAAGAAAGTTTGCCTCAATCAATACCTATTCAGTGATTTTAGTGAGAATACATCCTACAATAAGTCCAAGAATGGATATACAGGTATCCCTCATTATACGCAATCTCACTTGATGCATTTTTGCCATAATGCAATTTCAAAAAATCAAAATAATAACTGCATACAATGTAATTGCACGACTGGTGGAATTGAAGTAATTAGTAAAGTAATTTTACAAGCATACATTGTAAAAGGTGGTTGATTGTGGGGAACACATCTCTATTTTACCAATTATAATTATCAATTCACTTTATGCAATTTCACTTTACGCGATGATTTCTCGGAACCAATTAATCACGTAATACGAGAGATACCTGTATAAATATATATATATAATTCACAGATTATATCTAACTAATTTTTTAAGAATCAGGTGGTTCTGTAAAAAAATACTTTTAAAATTAACTAGAATAGCCGATATTATATAGTAATACTTTAAGTTAGATGACAAATAAAATTTTTCTCTAAGGGATATAACTTATTTTATTAAGGGATTTACCCTCATGGCATTGGAAAGCCCAATGAAAAAAGATAACAGAAAACTTACCTGGTGGCAGAAAATCTCAACTGTTTTTTAATTTAAAGATAATTAATTCTCAATTAACGTGCCTAATAATATGCAAGTATATATTAAGAATAAAGATGAATATTAATCTGATTTAATATGATGTAATATTGAAAACTTAATTAGAAATAACTCCTTAAGGCAATATGTGAATGATCTCAAATTCCAGGCTAAAAAATTTTTACTTCAACATGAAACAAATATTTATTACTAGTTTATTTGGAAACGTAAAATGTCCATCGTGGATGCTAATGATCCCTAATTGTACTATATAAAAAATCAAAGTGCTTAATCTGAAGAAAAACTGCAAATACAACATACCATGCATTATATTCCATTAGACATCCAATAAAAGAATTCAAAAGTTAATGACATAAATATGATATAAAGATGAAATTTCAAGAGCTTTGATGATAATAAAAAGTAAACATTATCATCAAAACAGAAAATTGTGCTTATTTTGTACTCACGAAGCAAAATTTATTGTATTATTTTTAACAAATTTTCTGATGATCCACAAGAGTTTCATATAGATATTCAAATACATATTTATTAAATCTGTAACCAAAAGATTTAATGTTATGACAAAAATCAAAGTTTTAGTGTATTTGATAATTTTACGATCTGACAAAACTTCTCTTAAACTCTACAGATAAATTATTGCACCTGATATCTGTCCTAAAGGACATTTTGAGATGACAGGAACATCAGTTGTGATTGTGTATGATTTTATAAGTTAACATAGAAATCTGGTTTTCATTATTGTCTTCTATTACATATATATTCAAATTTTCATATCCATTTATTGGGAGTTGTTGGTAACCTTTCCAGTTTGAGAGAATCACATAATACTACTTTGAAAATATTCAATATTTGCATTTTAATCCCTCTAGGATACAAGAAATTAAAATTCCAACAACTGCCACAGAGGATTATAAGAGTCCTACTGATTAAAATTAGCCCTGCAAATAGCTGAATATTTATGAATATAAACAGATGTTAGAAAATTACTAAGGGTTTTGAGGAACTACAGTGAAATATCAGTATAACAAAGTCATGCGGACGACCAAAATATATTCATTACTATGAAATGCAATTTTTAAAATTCAGAGGAAGCAGAATATATCCTCCCCCTGCCAGTAGTACCAAAAACTGAGAACTGTGTAGTGCTTAAGTTGTCATTGTAATCATAATTAGAAAAGGAACTCGTAAAAATTTAGAACTAGTACTAGTAATATATTGATATAAAGTGAAGATGGAACTACAACAACCCAACCCAAATCCACCTTAACAGTAGCTTTTACTGGAATAAAAAGGAAAAGTTTTTTGATGTACACACAGTGTTTATTCAAACGAGAACATATTACGATATTACTGTAGGACGTAGTTCCGTATTTGGCCAGAATTGCAAGCCCAGTTTGGTGAGATACATCTCAAAATATTATTTTGAGTTTAGTTCAACATCACATTCTCAAAGTCAAATTTGACCACATATACCGTATTTTCCCGAATATAATGCGATGTTTTTTTCCAAAAAAGTAGCCCCATGTTATATTCGAGTACTAGTGATTTTAAAAGATTGTAAAATCGTGTTTCAAAAAATCACCGTACATTCCGCATGTCTGTTTATGAGATACAAGATACTTGTTACATTGTAGACACATTAGGCGCATGTTACACTGTACTTGAAAAGCATCCAAGGCAAGAATAAATCAAGTTCAATCGGCAGCCAAACCCCTTGATAGTCATTGAATTGAAGCTATAAGTGTGTCGCCGTATTCTTTATAACTACCATAGCGAGTTTTTAGCAATCCGTTATTTTAACAATGGGTGAAAAAAAAGGGTGTTGATCATGTTGAGAAAAAAGGATGTTCCAAACCTCAGGTTAACAGAGGAATCCAACAAAGCTTTCACATGAATTTTAAAATAGTCGTAGCAAAATCGGTTGTTAAAATCCACCAGAAATGAGAAATCAAGGAAAACTGTTATGCTTGCAGTCACGGCCGAAGGGTGAAAACTGACTCCCTACGTAATTTTAAATCGTAAAAGGATGCCAAAGGAAAAGTTACTGTCAGGTATAATCTTTCACGTGCAGGAGAAGGGGTGGATGAGCGAGGAACTTGTGTTAGATTGGCTGAAGGTTGTTTGGGGTTGCGTTATATTCGAGGTTTAGTTATTTCTTGAAAAACTTTCCAAAAATCTTAGGATGGAGTTATATTCGAGGTCGTTTTATATTTGGGACAATATGGTAACCATTTCAGAAATACGACCTGTGCTTTTTTCTGGCAGTATGTAACAGTAAACAGTACCGGAAATCACTCCCACTAAAACTCTTTCACCCCCAGGTGATTGATACCTTAGATCAGGGTGCCATTCATTATTTTAATTTTTTTATTTCAAACCTAATAAAACATAAATCTATGTTGTTTTGGTTGAAAACGGCATTTTTAAGTTATTATACCTCCTGAAAATTTTCTTGATCAAGATATTTTATCATAAGAAACTTCAAAAGGTTAAAATTGAAGAAAATATCACTAAATATGACTCAAAATTGGAACCTCGTATGAAAACTGCAGCTGTGGTGTGTTTTATTTTATTACATTCTCCTCTATTTTCATTTTTATTATGTTTAAAAATTATAAAATTTGTCATTTTAAAGCTTTTCAATAATTTTCTCCCCACCCTCTACCAGTCTTTAAAATCTGAGTACCGGTGACTTTTATCTAGAAAAAAGCACTGATTACAAATAATAATTTTTTATAATAAGGAATTGGTTTTGGTGATTAAATATAATAATTTACCAAAATAAAATTCAAATATCTAAGCATAACCCTAAGAGATGGAATTGAATAGGGATTTTTGTGCAAAGATGAATCGTAAGACTAAGGGTTTCTTCTAAAGGTTCTCCTTCATGTGTAAAAAGTGCAGAAAAAACATGTTTCAAGAATGTCTACACAGTAGAAATTTGACCAAAAGATAGGAAAAGCTCAGGTTAAAATTGGAAATGAAGGCAGAGTGGAAGATGGTCTTAGTTTTTCTCAAATTCTCTCAAGCAATAAGCACAAAACATAAACAGGGAAGAAATCCAGGCGTAATTAATTGAAAATGTAAAGATATGCAGAGGACAGTATAAATGAACTGCCACTTGCATCATGCAAATTTCTTCAACTTTACTGACAAAATAAAATACCAAGATATGTGAATATTTTTATATCAAATGAAAGCTTATAAATTAATTTATAAGAATGTTAAGTTTCACAGTGAAATATTCTCAAAATATAAAACAAGAAGTCAAAAATTATTGCTATGCAGGATCATACCCTGCATAGAGGTATATAGTGAAGAAAGCAGTGTCTACACAATACAACGAGTGCTCAAGGGTTAAATACAAATTTCCTGTTCAAGGAAAAATCAAACATAAGAGGTGTCACATCCATACTTCCAATTTGACCAAGTTTATATTTATTCTTTAAACAACAAATGATGAACTAATGGGAAAACAAAACTTTCTTTGTTTTCAAGAGGCATTTTCTGATAACTTTCATTTTGCTGAGCTTAGTGAATTAAAATTTCCAATGCTCCTCTTACCAACTAGTACCACGGGATGGTTACTTTTGTTAACTATGACACACCATTTTCCTATGTGCTTTTACTCTAAAAGATTTGCCCTGTAATTCAGACCATTTGCAGTCTTCCCATGCTGCGCTTATTTACTCATCACTAAGGCCATGAGAACATCATACACACTGGAGGAGATTTAAAAAAATGCTGTTGTTGCCTTATTTCCACGTGGGCTACAAACTGCAATTTATCAGGTACAGCATGCGAGAGTTGTTTAGTATAGGTTTAGACGACTGTTTCAGAAGAGAAATAAAAATAACAGCTCTTGGATTCTGTTAAGGTGTCTGAGACGCCACCTCTTTGACCAGATGGCTTGTGAATAATGTCTTGTTGACCTCAATTGTTGCTACTCTTTCAATTCGAGCAACCAGCAGCGATATAATAAAAGTGCTGAACATACTGTGGAATGTTTCACGTGGAATAATGTTTTCCTGTTTGACAAAATCCATGTCGAAGTAAAAATTTTTAAAAGAATTCATCGGAAAAAAGGGTAAGAGCATTGCAGGAGCAAACGGAGAAATTCTACAAAACAAAAGAGTTGAATATACTGCATGGAAAAAGCATACACTATATCAAAATTATCACGATTATTTGAAAAATTAGTAATGTGGAATATGACATTGGTGCTTGATCCTTTGTTGCATAAGATGCAACATGATTTTAGGACAATTTCATGGCAAAAAGTGCATCTCATACATGATAGTTGTTGGAAATACTATGAAAAATTATGAAACTTACCATGACAAGTTAATAAATATACTGAAACTGATGGAGGTCATCATCTATCTAGCATTAAAATAAATTGTACAGATTCTTCTGTCATTTGCATATTTTCAGTAACACTAAAAATGAAAACTGCATGCTTCATCACATGACTTACATTGGACATTATCTCATTGTCTAAATTTTTTTATGTTTCATTTACTCAAATGGATTTATTTCAAATTACATACAATCCAACTATTCAAGAAATTCTTCAAAAGATGTCACTAAAAGTATAAACTGAAATAAGGAAGGAAAAGGGTGCATCCTTAATAGTTTTTAAATGGTAGCAGGTAAAAATGATACCTAATGAACCTGTGTATATAATTTAGAAAAAACTTTATAGGAAATTTCATAGAATTCATTATTATTTATTATAGAAACAAAAATAAAAACTATAGATTTTAATTTAAAGTCATGGACATTTATTCCAAAAAAGGTTCTAAAAACTGACTGAATATCTCTCATAAGGAGACAAAAAACAAGAATAAAAATAATAATATAAATAATAATTACAATAATAATAGTAATAAAATAATCTCGTTCATACAAATAAGCTTAGCATTTTGGTATAAAATCTCAAGATGAAACAAATTCAAAATTTCATTGTTTTAAAAATTTATTATGTGGGACTTATCAACCTTGGAATAAATCAGCATGGCTGCAATCAATTCAAGAGGTGATTTATCAACAATAAATAAATCCCATGGAATTTATCAATATCATCCTCAAGAAGAGTTTCCATCAAACAGGGTCATAAATAAAACTTAAGTGTTGATGTTAGAAATTAGGTATATTAGACAAGCAGACCTATTTATGAGCATAGCATAGATCTTTCGATAACATTAAATTGTGATATAATGAAATGTAAAATACCATATTTTTCCAGCTATATGATGCACCCTGATTTTTTTGACAATTCTTCAGGAAAAAAGTCTTTTGATTCATCAATGCATTTAGTAAGGGCCACGTTGTGCATCATTTCTAACCGTGACTAAGTTCGTATCTGGCAACATTTAAAGAAAATATTATGGGATGATAGCAGTTAAATATAACGTTTTAGATAAACTTAATTTGCGAAAGTAAATAGGGCTGATCTAAAGCAAAAATACATATCCAGCGCCCTATGGGAGGAAGGGGTCATGGAATTCCCAACTGGATAATCACATCCAAGTTTTTATATAGCTTATTTTAAATATTTTTTTACAAGATTGTTTTCAACATTTCAGAATGATTGCGTGGGTATCACATGATACAAACTACACAATGTAGTGATGTTACGGGATATGTTTCTGCCGGATCGCCGAAAAAGTAGGAGAAGGCTACTTGCTCTCATAACCAAGCCATTGCTTTGTCAGTATTTTTGCTAATCAGTCCAACTCATACAGAAAAAGAATTTTTGATTATCAAATCAAGGTTACAAATATTTTGAAGAAAGGGAATGCATGGAAAACAAAAGCAAATGAATTTCTGTCTGAAGAAATGTGCAAGGCCAATAAAAACATTCACTAACTGTATATGTATAGGTGAGAAAAAATCTACGGGACATAAGAAGCCCTGCATATAAACAAGAATTACGTACAATTCAGTTACGTAAAAGTCATTATGTGTAGGTATGATTTTGCATTTTGCCGGGGATTACAAAAAAATATGGATAAAATAGTATTACGTATAACTGGGTAACTGGGTTATGTAACACTCAGATCCTACTGTACTACTCACGATCATCCCAAAAAGTTTAGGCACAATGTGGTGCACTATTGCCAGACAGATACTGTCTTTGATGTGATTCTCTGGTGAATGCTGAATTACTCACAACTTTCACCGGATCGGCCAGGACTACCAGATAATTTTGGAAGCTGGACAATTGGTCTCTGAATTATCGATGATCTACTGTAATTTCTTGGAAATTTATATAGCTAAATGTGCCCTGCATTCACTCGACAGTCATATTAATTAAGCTGTTGGAGCTCATATAGACACCTTTTCGATAGTACTTAAAACTTAAGTGCAAGATAAGATTTTAATATAATGGGATAAATAATAAATGGAATGCATATGTAATAACAATACATATGCTCAACTAGTCCTTTATCTTCTGCAACTCTTTTTGCCTCATGCATAACCATTTTGACCAATACAGCAATACCTTTCTCTGTTTTACTAACCATATTTTCACTTCTTCCTCTAGTTGTGGCCATTTAAGATCAAGCTTACGAAGGCTATGTTTCTCTTTTACTGTCACCTTCATTTTTTTCCATTCACAGATCATTTTTTCTGTGGGACGTGTACTGAAATGACATTCTGCTGCACGCTTTCCATACATTTTTGCGTATTGAATCACCTGACACTTATAGGTAATAGTGTATGCATATCTTTTTACTCTTGGAGGCATTGCAATCTCAATACATGTAATGGTATTTATCCTACATATTTATAAAATTTTTATGACATCAATCGGAATTCTCATGTTCTATGATATTAATCGTGCTATTCAATGGTCTCATTAGGAATTAAACATTGCAGCAAACATCACAAATGCACTGAAATTGTTATTACTGTGAGTAAACAGTAATAAAGCACAATAATGAAAATGTGTTATTGGAATTTGCATTACGTAAGGTCTCATTGTATATATTAACAATTATTTCACTATTAATTATGCATATATTAATGATTTTGTGACGAATGACTGCCAATTATTCCATTTTGTTGATTAGTGGGTTCATGCATGGAAAAAAGTGCATCTTATAGCCAAAAAAGTATGGTACATCTCTAAGTGAAATAATGATATCCTAGAAATAGTTATTAACCCTTTGCAGTCCTTGGTTGGAATGAGTCCACTGTATCACATGTCCACACAAGGTCCTATGCCAGTCTGAGTCAGACAATTTAGCATGTTAGGATTGCATTTTACTATACGATAACGATATTATTGGAACTTTTAAAAAACTTTTTGCTTAGAAATGAACGTTTCCGAGGTAAGTATCATGTTTTACAAAATGGCATCTTCTAAGCATAGTAAAGAATTAGAAGAAAATGCTGATATACCGAGGGAAATGATTGAATATCTATAAAGAAAAATATAACTAAGGACTGTGTAATATGCTCTAATAGAAAGTTCAAGGTTTCAAAAAGGAGATATTAAATTTTGAAACATGTCAAAGAAAGCCAGTTATCTAACCAAATAAGTTGTTTGCTAAGTATCATACACTAATAATTATAGGTATGTTTGTGATAATTATAAATTGAGTAAATAAAATAAATTATTTATACATTCCATATTTTATGCATTGTCCACAAATAAAGAAATAGACAGATGGTAGTGATTCAAATAGGGGAAAAAAGAACTACAAAGGGTTAATAGGACAGTCAGCAACTAAAAAACTCTAGGTGATGAGGAAAAGTTTTCTACAAATGCATCTGAAATTATAAAAGTGTTTTCACAGAAATGGAATCTTAAGGATGATATTTAAAAAAACAAAAGAAGTTATATTTGAATTAGTACATTTAAAGATTCACCATGTAAGACCTCAACATCACGTAGACTCACTGTCTTGGGATCCAGCAGCATTAGTCTCTTCCTGTCCATTCCTTTGAATCAAACCAACTCCTAGCTTCTCCACCCCCTGCCTTACCTCCTCTAAATCATGTGGAGCAGGGCCTGGGATTGCATCGGACACAAATTCTGAATGGAGTGATGGAGGGCGGGCAACAACATTACCTACTCCTAAACTACCTTTCACTGCTACTTGAAGTAATAAGTCAGGTTCAACGCATGCAAAGAAATGATAAAAGAACATAAAAGTCTAAATAAATAAAGAAGCATGAGTATAATAATAAAAAATTGATTTTATTTCAAAATTAATGTTCAATGGAATACAATGCCTATAAAACAAATTTGTAAAAAATAAGTAAAATTTTGCTTCAAATGTTAGGATGGTGCTTTCAAACAATGTTGTATAAAATTTCTGTCATAAATGGTACTATGAATTATTTATAATGTAACTCCAATTGAATGATTACTGCCTATAACCAGACCTCCATTGTAGTACAAGAATACCATGCCACCATCAATTTCCCAAGACTATTTATATGTAAAGAGTAATTATGCACCAAACGACGTCAGTTTGGACTGAAACTTAAAAAGAACAGAAGACTCAGCCTAGTCCAGTTCTTTTATTTCTATTAGAATCACTGTAAGCAATCAGTAATGTACAAGGTGCTATCAGAAAGTTACCAGACTGCATTTAAAAATGAACAATGGTGTCGATTACCGGCTATTTCAAGTCACCACCCTCAAATTAGTTTCCTTGAGACTTGATACAGGGAGTCCAGCAATTTTGCCACTGTTGGAAGCACTTCTGGAACCCAATTCACAATTATCTTCTCAGCCAAATGGATAATGCAGATGAGACACCTATTTATTTTGATATGCCACCAAATTACACAGTTAATGAAAAAGTGCAAAAAAAACATCATTATGAAAACTTTGGGGAATGAAAAAATGTGCATTACTGTAGTGCTGGCAATGTTAGCGGATGGCACAAAGTAACCACCATATGTTATTTAAAAATTGGTATTACAAGTTTTTCCTGAATAGACCTTGCTTTTATTGTGGTCATCTTAAATTCGAAGTCGTTTTCCTTTCAGACTAATACAGTAAGCTTGGCTGGACCTGATCTATCATAATAATATAGTATCAAATACTAAAAAAATATTTTACTTCATTCAAGCAAGAATGAATTTAGAATATTTTATTAGCTTTCAACTGAAGGTTTAAATCATCAAATAGCAATATGGTCAATTATACAAGTTTTTAAGGATAAAAAAGTAATTGGTATAAAATGTCACGCATTATTACCACATATGAGCATACCAACCAAATGCGCTTTCTTGGTTACTATGAATGAACAAACTTCTATTTCATCGACAACATATGCACAATGGAAACTAAAATTTCTTCATATTACAACCATTTCTTGTACGAAAAATTGTGAAATGAATCTTTTCAGATTTCCCTATACAAAGTGCCATTTTTTCTGCAATAGGATTACTGGAATTCTGTGTGTGTGTATTTTTGGCTCATCAACCTCTCGGATTATTATAAGAATAGCTCCTTTCACACCGAACACAGACAAGGGAGGAAGGAAACCCAGTGCCGGCATTAGCCTACTCATAGCGAAGAGCACCAAGGGAGCCAACGGCTTAACGTCCCATCCGAAGGATGGAACGCTGACTTTGCATGGCCTCCTCAAACCACACAAACAGGGGGCTGGACGACCTTGGAAAAAATCCTACTTTTGTGGGATTCTTGCCCGCTGCCCTTTCGAGCAGCAGGTGAGTAGCAGCCAGCATCCTGACCACTACACCACTAGCACCCCCGGAATTGTTGATGAGATCTTCCATCCTGCCTTTCAATTATTTCAAAAGAATAGTGCCAAGAATATGTTTACTCAATGGCATTTAATGTGTTTATGTATTTAACACGTTGGCCACCCATGGCCAGTTAACTGGTCATCGATGACTTTCATGGGAGGCCCATTAACTGGTCATGGGCATCAGTCCCTTTCCGTGATCTACCTATGCTTAGGGGCTTGCTGGTTTCATTTTGTACTTCCAGTGGGCCTCTGGCAAGTTCCAAATATTTCCTCTGGTGGTCGTGCTTTCTATTTCTGCCACAAGATGGCAACACTTTTTACATCGTATTCTTTCATGACAAAAGAAAGTCATTTTATATGTTGGCCTCTAGGAAGAGTGTAGCAAATTCAGTGGGCAGTCAATGTGTTAAAATAAAATTGGGATGGTCGATGTTCATCAAAATTGGATGGACATCTTTTATTTAAATTTTAGTGATCAATCAGTTGATGAGGACGTCCCAGGTGAAGAAGAAATAACAGGATAAATGGCAGCAATAACTTATTAAGAAGTGACTGGGGGTGCCGGTGGTGTAGTGGTTAGGACGCTGGCTGCTACTCGCCCGATGCTTGAAAAAGTCATCGGGTACGAATCCTGCGCGAGTAGGATTTTTCTCAAGGTCACCCGGCCCCCTGTTTGCGTAGTTTGAGGAGACCGCGCAAATTCAGCTGTTCCGTCCTTCGGAAGGGACGTTAAGCTGTTGGCCCCCCTGGTGTTCTTCGTAAGAGCAGGCAAATGCCGGCACCGGGTTTCCCTCCTCCATCCCCAGTTATTCATTGCACTACCTCTGAGATACCCATTTGTGCTGTAAGAGAGGCGAATTGACTGGGCATTCAAACAAACAAGAAGTGACTGGAAGTGGAAATATTTTGATAATATTGCCTCATCATATTTCCACCATGAAACAAACCCTTTGAAGACTGAAAGAGATACCTGCTGGCAGCCCCCAAAAGTCTGAAGACATTCAAGATGGCCATCACCCTTACGGTAACCTGAAAAGTCTATTTTCAATTTTGATAAATTTTGAAATTAGTGAATGGTATTCATTTAAAATGTATTTTATAATAATTTATTTGCGTGAAATTGCTACATGATATCTGGTATGGCATTCTGATGTTTTGTAAAGGTTTACACCAAATAATTTGCCACCTAAGAAACTCATTCCCAGCAAAATATCATCTTGTCTCCTATTCAAGGAAATTATATGTATTTACATCTTTGGAGTACGTCTTGTTTACTTCATATGGTGTGAAAATTATCGTTGACAACAATTAATACAGCAAGTATGAAATTTTCTAAGTTCAAAATAAATTGCGACTTTCTTGTTGGATTTTTTTCAAACATTTTAAGAATAAGTAGCATTAATGTGGAAATGTATGATCAATTTCAGCTTTCCGTCTTTTACACCTTTTGAGATAATAAAAAAAAATTTTAAAGGCCCCAATCCGAATGTGTATTTTTCAAATTAAAATCTAAAGAAAAACAAATGGCAGCAGTACAGAAATCTATCTGCCTAGTTTCAGCTCTCTAACACTGACCTCGGGTTTTCAGTACATTTGCCCTCAAATTAGAATCAAACATATGTATGATATGAGGGATAATAACCTAACATTTTTGTGAAAACATACAAATGACTGAGCTTAGAAACTTTCAATGAAAGTCGGTTAAGATTGCAGCAACTTAGATAATATCTATTGGCAATAAAATTAGCATTTACTGTGTCTTAAGCAATATAACAAATAATTATTTTCAACAAGTAAAGCTGTATTTTTCGGCATATAAGACTACAGTGGAATCCCCATTTAACATTTGCCTGGGGGACAAGTTTTTTGTACCTTAAATGGGGATAGTCTAAATCTGAAAGATTAAACGGCAGATTATTAATATCTAATTATTACTAATTGAAACACAAATATTAAGAGTGCAGATTAATTGAAAGGTAAGCTTCCTATCAAGTTACAGGCTTTTTATATGGAATAAACAAATATGGAAAGGTGTATTCCATGTCAGAGTACACAGTTTCTAATGCGTTCTTTGAGATCGACAAATTTTAGTAAAATTCGCAAATACCAAAGTTCATCAAAATACCTCCTGCGGTTTCCGAGTTGAAACATACATTGTAAGCTATATGTAGTTCTTCATGTCAAGTGGTCGTAATTATTGTCCGATTTTAACCAAAACTGGAATCCCAAATTTTAATAAAACTTTCCAATAACAAATTTCATCAAAATATGTCCAGCGGTTTCCAAGTTGAAAAATAGGCAGGTTGTAAAATACATATAGGTCTTCATGTAAAGTGGTCATTATTGTAGTCCGATTTTAACCAAAACTGGACTCGGTCAACAATTTTTAGTAAAATTTCTCAATACCAAATTTCATCAAAATATCTCTAGCGGTTTCCGAGTTGAAAAAGAGGAACATTGTGAAATACAATACATGTAGGTCTTCATGTAAAGTGGTCATTATTGTAATCTGATTTTAACCAAAATTGGAATTGGCTGACAATTTTTAGTAAAACTCCCCGATACCAAATTTCATTAAGGTTCCCGAGTTGTAAAATTTTTAATTAATATTTTTTTGAAAGAACATAGAAAATCGTAAAATTACGTAAATACGTTAATTTCCTTTTCTTTAAATTAATCGCAAATCTTACGTTTTACGGGTAAGTTATTTGACAAAAAATGTGTATTTAATTATTTTATTGAACTTTTGTTCACTCAGATGAGTATTTAACGAGATGCTTGCGAAATACGTTGTAAAATACAAGTAAGTCTTCATGTAAAGTGGTCGTTATTATGGTCCGATTTTAATCAAAATTGGAATCGTATACTTTTAGTATCTATATTCGCGCCATTTTATAGGAACTTAACACTGCAAATATGGAGGATTACTGTAATTTAAATGAACTTCGAATAGATTATCCGGCAATGAAGTAATGCGGTGAGTGTTAGCAGACATGTCAACTGAGCGTGCACAACGCTGCACACATAATGACAACGCTAGCAGGTGTTAGAATTTTCCACGTACTTGTAGTCATTAAGTTTTAAGGACATTTGTTACATTTCGGCGCTTTATGCGAAATACACAAATATAATTGCTTATCTTGTGTGGTGTATGGAAATGCTCTAGCGATGGACGAGTAGGTACACCCAAAGTTTGAATAACATAACCTTGATGTAACAAAAGTATTGATCTGAATAAACCTTACCTTTTTTGGGGAATAGTCTACTTTTCGGGTTAACACGGTAAATATGGCCATAGTACACTAACTAACATGTCACATTAGCGAGCGAGCGAACACCTTGGAACCGAAGCATAAAAAAATCCATCTTCACATAATGACCTCACCGCAACTTTCGTAACATATGTAACAGATGACTTAAGGTCTAAAGGTGGATTGAGAAAACACGGCATGACAAAATATTAATTATTTGAGTTCATTTAATGTAACAATGCTGGTTTGTGTTGCATCGTTGATGGATAGTGTTTTATTGCTTTACAACTCCAATAAATAATATTTTTTGCATTGCATAATGTAAATGCACCATAAATCGAGAAGATGTCCGTCTAGGGACGAGAATTTTGTCCCTTAAATGCGGGGCCACAAAAACAACCTTAAATGTGGGAAAACCTTAAATGTGGGAAAACCTTAAATGGAGAAACCTTAAATCGGGATTCCACTGTGTTTCTTATATCCCACCAGCTTCGGTTTTTCTTGCTTTTTCCATTCACGGATAGTGTTTTTCTGTGGGAGGTGGACCAAAATGATGTGCTACTGGTTGGCTTCTATATGGTTTTGCATATTCAGTCACCTGAAGCTTTCAACTAACAGCATAGGCATAACTTTTCACTTTTGTAGCAATTGAGATTTGTCACTATTAATTATTAATAATGTATATTTTAATGTTTCTATGACGAATGACTGCCAATTATTCCATTTTGGGGATTAGTGTGTTTTTTAGTGTCAGTATTGAAAACCTTCAGTGTATAAGATGCACGCTGATTTTGAGGGTCATTTTTCTGGAAAAAAATGCGTCTTATATGCTGAAAATATGGCACATACATAAAGAGCCATGCTGATAGGTGAGGCGACTGCCCCAGGTGCCTCTTGCAAGGGGTGCCAATATATATATATATTGTGATGGACCGCACCAAATACAACGAGGAAGCCGAGTGCCAACTTTCTGATGAAACCTTTTACCATTACCTTACTTCCAACCCCACAGACCACCACTCCTCCCAAATTTCGTCCTATTTTCATTCCTCAGGAAAACAGGATGGCCTTCCCGATTCTGCCATTGCTCTCATGATCCCAAACAAACCCCACACATCCACATTCTACCTTCTCCCTAAAATCCATAAACCCAACATCCCTGGCCGCCCTATTGTTGCCAGCTTTAGTTCCCCTACAGAATGCATCACCGTCTTCGTCGACTCCCACCTACAACCTCTCATTCGTCAATTCCCTTTCTTCATCCAAGACTAACCACTTTCTCAAACGCCTTAAACACCTGCCCTTTCCTCTCCCACCCAATACCATTTTGGCCACTATCGATGTCTGTTCCCTCTACACAAACATCACCCACGATGACGGACTCTCTGCCCTTAGTTAACTCATGGACTTAAGGCCACCCGATGCAAGACCGTCCACCCATTTCTTATTAGACCTAGCAGAAATGGTGCTCAAAATGAACAACTTCTCCTTTGGTGGGTGCCACTACCTTCAAATTAGAGGTACTGCAATGGGCACTCAAATGGTGCCCTGATACGCCAATTGTTACCTTGGAGAATGGAAGAGAACTCTTCCTCAGCGTACCTCTTGGACCACTTTTGTGGCTGAGATACATTGACAATGTCTTCCTCATTTGGATGCATGAACCTGACTCTCTCCTTTCCTTTCTCTCATGCCCCTCCACCCACCCTTCACTCTCCTTCACCCACCCTTCACTCTCCTTCACCCACCCTTCACTCTCCTTCACCCACCCTTCACTCTCCTTCACCCACCAATCCTCTACTTCCCACATCACGTTCCTGGATGTCGATCTTTACCTCCAAGACAGTAAAATTCATACCTGTGTTCATATCAAACCCACCCACAGCCTCCAATACCTCCACTTTGATAGCTGCCATCCCCTTCATACCAAAACCTCTATCCCTTATGCACTTGCTTGACGAGGATGGAGGCTTTGTTCCGATAGAGCATCTTTTCTACAGTATTACTCTGTCCTCGAGGACCCTCTTCACAAACGTGGCTACCCTCCAGACCTAGTCCACAAACATCCATAGGGCGATGACGTCTACCACCAATAGATCCCATCCTCACACACCCACTATCCTTGCATCAACCCCTCCACTCACTCTAACCACACTTTTCCTTCCTGGTATCCACTAAGCCCTCAAAACAATCCTCCATGCTGGCCACCCAATTCTTACCTCTTCCTCCTACCAGCCCCTCTTTACCAACCTTTTTGCCAATCCCCCACCCCTCTCCTTCCGCCTGCCCCCCAATTTGGGAAATATGTTGTGGATGAAGGAACTTCCCACTTCTACCACGCCTCTTCATTTGTCCTATCCACCTACCCTCATCTTCTTTCTCGAGTCCCTCCACCAACATCACCTACCCCATCACCTCTAGATGCAACTGCATCACCCGTAATGTCATTTACCTCCTCACCTGCACCCTATGTCCCGCGTTTTACGTAGGCCTCACCAGCAATCCGTTAAACATCCGTATGAACAGTCACCGAAATAGCATTATTCTCAGATGCATTACACACCAATGCCCACTATGTCCCCTTCAATAGTTGTTACAATGTGAGGGTTATTCGTGCCTTACCTAATGACACTCCTGCCCCCCTTCTCCAACATTAAGAACTAGCCCATATACATCTTCTTGACTCTTTCTCCCCACCTGGTCTCAACTTCCGCTAACCCTATTGGCCCTCTTACAATGTCTCCTATAGTTACATTGTAGCTATTCATGCTTTACCTTACCACACTCCCTCCTTATTGGCTATCCAACCTTCCCACTCCCCGCCTCCTCCAATCAACCTTCTCACATCAACCTGTCATTCCCCACCCAGTGTATCACTTTCTGTTACTCTCTCTCCATCACTGATGAAGGACATATGCCCGAAAAGCTTACATGTTTTTGTGTGCGTGTTTTCCATGTGTCTCTTCGACGCCCCCAGCAGCCTGCCAACTTGGTCCTCAACTTGTTAAGTGTCTGCTGGGCTTCCTTCAACACCTTGTTGCCACCCTCATCACTACCTTTCCTTTTCCTTAAGTTTATATATATATATATATATATGCATGCAGGTTTTATGTGTGGCACTTCGACACCCAGGCATCTCTCCTTCGGGTCATCTTATTAATGAGTGCTCACTAGGCTTCCTTATTCCAACAACTTGTTGCCATCTATATACTGTATTGTCCCAAATATAAAGCAATCTCGAATATAACGCGACCCTAAGATTTTTGGAAAGTTTTTCAAGAAAAAACTAAACCTCGAATCAGAGGTGTAATTGAGGGATATGGCACCCATGGCAAAATTTTAGAAAACACCTTAGTGATGTAGAAAATTATATTTTATACATTTTAATAGAGAATAGTAAAATTTCATTAAAACCAGATTTAACATTTAAGTATTGATTTAATACTTAGTTATAGGAAAATAATCTTTTGGCATGTTTTGTGGGAGTTAGGCACCTATGGCAAATGTCACCTTCACCATACCCTAGTTATGGCACTGCCTCGAATATAACACGACCCCAAACAATCTTCAGCCAGTCTAACACAAGTACCTTGTTCATCCACCCCTTCTGCGTGTGAAAGATTAAACCTGACGGTAACTTTTCCTTTGGCATCCTTTTATGATTTAAAATTACATTGGGAGTCAGTATTCGACCGTCAGCCATTGCTACATGCATAACAGTTATCCTTGATTTCTCATTGCGTGGATTTTAACCTGATGATGACTGTGTGTTAGTTGAAACCGGTCGTCAATTCTGTGTGTTATTAAAGTGGATTCTTGACAAAATACTAAATTAATTTTTTCCTGAACACCAATTTAGCTATGGCTATTTTAAAATTCATGTGATAACTTTGTCAGATTCCTCTGCTAACCTGGGATTTGGAAGAATTTTTTTTCTCAACATGATCAACACCCTTTTTGTCACCCATTGTTAAAATAATGTATTGGTAAAAACTCACTAAGGAAGTTACAATGAATATACTGATGCACTTATAGATTCAATGCAATGACTATCAAAGGATTCAGTTGCTAATTGAACTCTATCTATTCTCACCTCAGATGCTTTTCAAGTACAATGTAACGTACACCTAATGTGTCTATAATGTAACAAGTATCTTGTATTTCGTAAACAGACATGCGGAATGTACAGTGACTTTTTGAAAGACGATTTCTGTCGTAACTTCTAATTCCTTTTGATACATTCCCTCTTACTGCAGTTCCTTTTTTCTCTACGTGATCTGCCATTTGTTTGGGGTATCTTATTTAAAAGTTATAAATAATAACTTTCACCATTTCACTTTAAAACTCAGCAAAGCGTGTACTACTCAATTGCTCTCGTAAATTTTCTATACTCTGAAACTTACATCCACTTGATGTCTGCCGTTGGCATACCAAACACAAACCATCATGTTTAAATTGTAGTAGATATGTTTAAATTGTATCAGTCTTGTTTACATTGTATTACTCGACACCTTAATTGGTGCCTACATGACTTTATGTTTCATATTATGCACGGAACCGCCCAGCTACAGTAATTTTTTTTTCAACTTGTCAAGCGATTACCTACCCAGCTCTAAACGCTTCCTTACTGCTGAAGTGGAACCATTGGTCTGTGGGAGCAATTTTAAGAAATTTGACCTTAAATTTTTAAAGTATTGTAGTAATTAATTAAATACAATGTATTACTTTATGCAATAATAAATATTTTAACGGACATATACTTGACATCTGGGTGTTTTATGGTGCATTTAAAATAGGGGTGTATTCTCACCTTAAATCGTCATACTCCATTCTAAGACGATACCTAATATTTTTAATGGCATTTTTGTGAAAAAACCTCATCTTCCTTTTGGGTAAATACAGTATATATAATATCTTAAGGAAAAGAAAAGGTAGTGATGAGGGTGGCAACAAGGTGTTGAATGGAGCCCAGTGGGCATTTACCAAGTTGATGATCAAGTTGGCGAGCTGCTGGGGGTATGGAAGAAACGCACATAAAACAAAAAACACGAAAGCTTTTTGGGCTTCAGCAACAGAGAGAGATTAACTAAATTTAAGTGATACACTGGGTGGAGGTGTGAGGGTGACTGTAATGTGAGGAGTTTGGTGATTGGAGAGGACGGAGAAGGGGAAGAGGTGGTTGCCCAGTAAGGTTAGTGGAGGTTAAGGCCAGGGTGAGAAAAAGAGTCAAGAAGATGTATGTGGACTAGTTTCACTTTGTCGGAGAAGGGGGCGGAAGTGTCATCAGGTAATGTGCGAAGAGCCCTTACATTGTAGCAACTATTGAAAGAGACATTGTGGGCAGTGGCGTGTGATGCTTTTATGTCCACTCTCACCTAGCATGACAGGCTGAATCTTAAAATAGACAATATTATACTGATGATGTCAAGAAAATATAAATGCTCACATTTTCAGGTTATGATGTATATCTCATAATGATAAGTATGCTTTTCTTCAAATGTTACCTGCAAACCAAACTTATCCATCCAATGAATCTCACCTAAGGAGCTAGTCAACTTCGAAAAAATTTCAGTTACAAGTTTACATAAAAATTTAATTTAAATTCTAACTAGCTTACTGAAAAACACATGGTAGCCATAAGTAATTTTGAAGAAAGTTATCGATAGCATTTATTTAAAAACATGTTCTAAGGGGAGATAATATGAAAAAAGCTCTGACCTGCACCATCAGGACCTGATTCTGAAGGTCCCCTTGACAGTGATCCTGCATGACCCTCCTCAGCCATTGAGGTCAACTCACTTGACTGTCTGATCAGGCCAACTCGATAGAAGTAATTACGCCAGAAATTTTCTTCACTTATTCTGAAATATAAGTTTTTGTAAAGTAATAAAAATATTTGGCACAAAAATTTTAAAAATATGATAAAAAATTTATATTTTATTGGAATTCAAAATAATTTGTATTCAACCTTCTATGGAAGAATCCCATTTATGGAATAAACAAAAGCTCAAAAAAAGTTAGCATATAAGATTTCCAAAAATTCATTGTGTAGATGCAAAACGAAGTAAATTTAACCAATCGAATGACTTATATAATGTCTTGATTGCTAAATGTATAAGTAAACTGTGACATCTTTTATTAATATTTTTTTGTTCAATATCAAGATGGATATTATAATGACCAAGTTAAAAGAATAATACTGTCTTCCAGGAAACAAGAAAAACCTCAGCAGTCTGCAAGATAATTTCAGTGAGACAACCAGCAAGTTATTAAAAGTATAAAAAATTAATAATTGTGGTCACTGAAAAGTTATATCAGCCACAAGTGCAGTCACAATTATTTGTTCTCAGGACCAATGACATAGGGCTGGCAGAATGAGATAGCAAAACAGGCAACTGCCTAGGGCGCCATGAAGAGCCAATGTTTTGATTTCACGGCACTGTATATGTGTGTCTGTATTCTTTTTTTAAGTAATGGACATAGATGTTAAATAGATTTGACATGGAGAAATTTGTTACAAGCACAACTCTTAAAGAAAATACAACAAAATTTTTTATGTAGATGAATATTTTTTTATCCTAAGAGGTAATTTCATTAAGATGAATTTATGATGAATAGTTTTTGAAGAAAGCAGGCAGTCAGTAACAAGTAATATATTTCTATGCAATGAATGGAGAAAATAAAGCAAAGAGACTCTTACTTACACTTTTGGTACGAGCTCAAATCGCATCTGCTGAAGATTTGGGTCTTGAGCGAGTGTAGCTTGAGCCACCGGCATGAAAGACTCCAAATCAAACTGAAACTCAACCCCTGCTGGAGGACTGCGTACAAAGTTTCGCCGGTCCTATTTTTAAAAAATCATGCATAAACCATACAAAATTCACCAATTATAGGAGAGTAGTGAAATAGCTTCAACAATAAAATATATCTGCCACTCATTTCTCTGTAAATTTAACAGTATCATAACTCCATATTAAAAATTTATCAATTTATAATGTGCATCTGCACATAATCACAAAACTTGTATTTTCTGGCAACTTTTACTTAACATGATTACCGTATTTACTCGCGTAATTGCCTCCATCACGTAATTGCCCCACCTGAACTAGGAGGAGGAAATAATATATTATTTTTCTGACATGATCACTTTCATACGACAGAGGAAAACTTGCATATTTTCCCCACCCTTGTTTTAGAGTAAAACAATCGTGCGTAAAAATGGGACAATTACATGAGAAAATACGGTATATAAAAATAAATCGAAATTTCAAATAAAAATTGTTTTTATGGATGATTTTTCTAAATATATACACAAAATTTTTCTAGTTACTAATGGAATGTCTATAACACACATAAATAACTGAATCAAAGAGTAGAGAGTTACATTAAATAAAAACAATCGGCATGAACTAATTCATGTGGAAAGACAGTCACAATACTCTCCTTGCCAAATACTTTTTTGACAATGCTTGATAGTACTCTCTGTTGACAGTGATAATGTAGCTGAACATTCTCAACAATCCTGTCTGCTTAACGAGTTACTTTTATGCAATAGTAGTTATACCTTAAAATCATAATACTTAAATATTTAGTTATTCTTATGAACTTTAATAAGTGACATAAATTTTATAGATTATTCTTCAGATGAAATTAATTTCACTTTCAATTGCAAATCAAACAAAAATGTAAAAGCATATGCTTAATTGAACAACATAATGCAACTCAGACATCAGATATGCAAGCAACACATCAAAACAAAATTTCTGGGCTTACAGAAAATTCATCGACCACAATTCATCAAAACACAATTCATCGAAACACAATTCATCGAAACACAATTCATCGACCACAATTCACCGAATCACAATTCACCGAAAATGAAATTCATTGAAACAATTCATCAAAACATAATTCATCGAAATGTAAATTCACCGAACCACAATTCATCGAATGTATTATTCATCAAAATTTTCAATTCATCTTATAAAAATATAAAAAGAAAATTTTTAAATTAGGTAATTAAATTAAAATTGTAAAATTAAAGGATAATAATTATTAAGTCTGTAAGTAATTAAAGTTATATTTTAATATTTGTAAAAATTTAATTAGTAAAATGATGGCCAAAACAATAAGCATAAATATAATAAGTATTAAATATTATGAAAAGCAATAAGCATCCACGATGCCAATATTTTGTTTTGAATGTTGTAAACCTTAACCCCCTCCTCCCCTACCCCAACCCTTCAGTGCTCAATTTGTTTATTTATTGTTTATTATTCATCTATGAGTTATTTGCATTCAAAAGACATCCATGACACCAGTATTCCTTTTTGAAATGTTTAACCTTCCCCACCCCCGTGAGCTTAATTTGTTTATTATTCTTCTATGAGTGCTTTAAATTCAAAAGACATCCATGATGCCAGTATTTTGTTTTCAAATGTTTAACCTTTCCCCTTTCCTCCCCCTGATCACACCTGCATGAGATCAAATTGTTTATTTATTGTTTAATATGTATCTATGATTTATTGGTAGTCGAAAGACTGCCCATTATGCCAGTATTTTGTTTTTAAATGTTTAACCTTCCCCCTTTCCTCCTTCTATCCCCACCCCGTGAGCTTAATTTGTTTATATATTGTATATTATTCATGTACGAGTTATTTGCAGTAGAAAGGCATCCATGATGCCAGTATTTCGTTTTGTTATATTTAATCTTCCTTCTTTCCTCCCCATACCCATGCCTCCTTAAACGGTAATGGTTTATTCTTACTTACATTTACATTACGTCTGCTCTGCCCCATCTACATAAGGTGAATTGGAAATTTCGATGAATAATACATTCAATGAATTGTGATTCAGTGATTTTACATTTCAATGAATTGTGGTTGGTGAATATTCCTAGACCCAAATTTCTGATAGTAAATAAAAAATTTTAAATGCAAAACAGCAAAGATTAACTACACACAATAGAAAAAGAGCAGCACACCATAACTTCACTTGAAAGAACTCTCTTTTATAAACAAACAAATATTTGAGGAGCTGAAATTAAAGTATACCTCATATTATTAACAAAGATAAAATGATGAACAAATTATGTGAAAGTAAAGACAAACTTCTAAAAGCGCAGCTGACACAAGGCAAAAGGGGAGGGGCAGTGTGCATGCGACTCACAGTTGAGAGAGAGAGTATCTGTTCCTTGAGGGCCTCTTCGTTGGGATATCCCACCCAAGGGGCCGGAGTGCTTCCGTCAGATATGCCATCCCCTCCAGCTGCACGCTGCTTCTCCTTTATAAAAGCCTCCTGCTCCCGATTAAACTCTCCAAGAATGCTCTGTACCAATGTATAGAGAAAACAAGTTAACAAAATACACAATTCCACAATTCATTTATGATAATGAATTTTAAATTACTGATTGGGTGTAAACAAACAAGATAGTCACAACTAAATATAATATAACACGATTCTTAAGTAAACAATGGAAAAGATAAAATATATTTTATATTATGAAAAACTAACTGAAAGTGACAAAATTTGAATGTAATATAAATGGAGTATAGCTTATTTATGAAATCGAGTGCTACTATGAAAGATTATTACAGTAAAATTCTGTAAGTCCAGCATCTGGTAATCCGGAACACCCAATGGTTTGACATCTGGCAGTCTGAGGCTCACTCAATAGCCAAACAAGTTTTGCTAATCGATCGAGTCTATCGCAGAGCAGTCTGTCATTTTTCGTGTTGCCAAATGCAAAGTCTCTGTGTTGTGTTCATCAAATTTTATTTTTTTTAAGCCATCGGGTCCTATATAATGGCTTCTTATGTGAGCAGAGGTGGTAAAGGTTCCAAAAGAAAGCATGTAACTTTGACTTTACATCAGAAATTCGAGCTAATAAATTGGCTTGAGAAAGGTGAGAATCGAAATGCTATCATGAATAAGTTCAACATTGGATCATCCACAATTTATGATATGAAGAAACACGACGACCAACTGCGATTATTTCTAGCTGAATCAGATACTATTAAAGGCGTTGACGTGCGACAAACATTGAAAAAGCTAAAGTTTTCTCAATTAGATACTGTTTTGTATAAGTGGTTTATCGCTAAGCGGCCCTAAGGGAAGCCAATAACGGTGATCACTTCTGAAGTCATCCCTGCAATATAGGTGAATAAACTACTGTATTTGCATGTATTGCTTTATTAATATTATTAGTCTATTTACAGTAGTACAATATTTACTATGATGTAGGCTATTTAAATTACTGTACTTAAAAATATTATACTACTGTATAACATATAAAAAGGTGAAATTAAAATGTCTTGTAGTATTGCTAGGAGTATCATCAAAAAGTCCGTCATATCTGATAATCTGGTACCACCTAAGTCCCAATGGATTATCGGATTTTTAGGCCTGGCATACATTGAACGTAGGGCAGTACAGCATAGTGGAGGACAGCCATGGAGATGCAGCCCAGGAAGAGTTTTTGGTTGGGGATCACATATTGAAGACAGTCAAGTCTGAGCATTCGTTGTCAGAGGTGTAATACATCACATGTATTTATTTCTATTTAGATTCTGAGTCAGACTCAGAAATAATCCATGTGATGCTGTTATACAATGCTATCAGAAGAAGAAGTAAACCCATTTGGCCAGAAACTTATTTCCTGGGCTATTTTTCTCCAAATTTTGTCTTTTAAATTTGTCATCATATAGTCTTCATGATTTGGGTCATAAAGAACTGGATAGTTTCGCACAGATTCGATAAGCAACTCCATTTTGTCTGTGAACTGATGAAAACCGCCTAGGAAGCATGGGCATCACATAGGAAACTGTCTCTACCACAGACAATGCAGGGTTGGCAGAGGCCTCTGTCTCAGCTGGTGCCGAGCTATGAGAAAAACTTGGTATTGCTAAACACAGCTAATACAGCTGGCAATGAAACATATTAGATGTTTGTATCATAATGATAGTATTGTATTGTAAAATCTGAGGATAAATCTGAGATAAAGAATTATAAAAGGACGAGAGGAAAGAGATAAAGAAGAAGATGGAGAAAATGAGGGAGAGCTATGGATTGTGACGGGAGGGAATGAGGGAGGTGGCAGAAAAGAGATTGATTGATTTGGTCTTTATTTGGGGCGAGATTGAGACTAGGAAGTCCCATCTTCCACCTAACCCCTTGTCGTGATACATATAGTAATACATAAAACATTAACAATGTAAATACAGGTAACAATAAAAATACATGTATTTGAAAAGAAAAGATGTGATTTTGTGGGGAAAAAATATGAACTGCTGAGTAATGGAATCCATGTAAAAAAAACCTAGTGCAGGAAAACACCCACACAGGAAGGGGGGTGTGAAAAATCTGCGAAACCAACTGAGTTTCACTAAAGACATAACATAATGTTAAAATCATAAAGAGATAAAGAAAAAAAAATTGGCACAACACGAATAGATCATTGAATAAAATAAACATGTAAAAATATCAACATGTATAGATATTAACATTGGTGTGTCTGAACAAAATGAAGAGAGAAAAAAATACAAATAAATCAGTACAATACAAACATTTACAATAAATATTGTTTTGTCAAAATCAAGATATTTATAAAAATAAAATAAAAAAATAAATAAAAAGTAAATAAATCAATTGAAGCATTAAGGGCGTTTAACTGTTCCTTTGCAAGGATAAGAGAGATTTATAGCAGTGTCGCTTGAATGAGGAGAGCGAGTGCGAATTTTTTTATTGATTGGGGAAGGTAGTTCCATAGTCTACAAGCAGTTACAATGTAGGACTTGTTGAAAATTACTGTTCTGTGATGAGGAATAAGGAGTTTATGGCTCCCTCTGGTATTACGGTTATGTACAGAGTCTATACTTCTAAATTCAGCAGCAAGATAATGCGGATTGTTGAAATTAATTAATTGGTATAGCAAGGAAAGCAAATGTAGGCATCTACGAGACTCCAAGTTTAGCCAGTTTAGTTTGATGAGTGACTCAGAGATGAGGTCTGATTTCTTCAGATTAAATATATATCTGATGCACGCGTTGTGTGTTCTCTGAATTTTTAACGAAAGCTCTTGAGATAAATCTTGGTACGCTACATCAACATAGTCAAAATGCGGAATAACTAATGAAGTTACCAGATGCTTTTTTTAGAGAAACCGGAGTACTGCTACTTAACTTCTTGAGTGAGTGAAGAGATGAGTTTACTGTTTTGCACACATTTATAACATGTGGGGCCCAAGAGAGGGTTTCATCTATAAGCAAACCAAGATTTTTTACCACTTTACAATAAGGTATAGTTGAATTTGCTATGTTGATCGGGATTCTTTGGGATTGATTAATAGCTGCTAATATATATGGGTAAACAATTAAGATTGCCTGTGATTTTTCTGGATTGATACTAAGAAAGTTTTTATTACTCCAGACCTGTAGCGTTTCTAAGTCTTTATTGATATTTTTTATGGTTTTTGCGAGATCGTTTGCAGTAGAACTTGTGTATAATTGAAAGTCATCTGCATAAAGGTGATGATTGCAGTATTTAAGTGACAAAGAGCAGTCATTTATGAATAAAGAAAATAGTAGGGGACCGAAAATTGAGCCCTGTGGGACACCTCTTGCGTTTATAAGCCAATTAGATGAAGAATCAATGGAAATAACTTGTTGGGAACGATCGCTTAAATAAGAAGAGATCTAATTTATGGCTGAACGCGAGAATTTCATTGTTAGTAGTTTAGAAAGTAGAACATCTTTGTCTATCGAGTCGAAAGCTTTACTGAAGTCCAGTAGTACTAGGATTGTAACTTCCCTTTTATCCAGAGCGCGGCGGTGACTTTTACAAGAGCCAGAGGGAGAGAGATAAAGAGAGAGGGAGGGAGAGAGATAAAGAGAGAGGGAGGGAGAGAGATAAAGAGAGAGGGAGGGAGAGAGATAAAGAGAGAGGGAGGGAGAGAGATAAAGAGAGAGGGAGGGAGAGAGATAAAGAGAGAGGGAGGGAGAGAGATAAAGAGAGAGTGAGGGAGAGAGATAAAGAGAGAGGGAGGGAGAGAGAGTAATATCAAGTTTATTTCAATTTCCTCATACCTCAGTGATGCGGACATGGGTGATTTATACTGATGCTGTTCCATTTTGGTCATTAATATATGTGCATATTCTATGTACCAAAATTATTGAAATCTGTTCATTCATGAAGATGATGTTAGTGGGACACACACACACACAGACACCCAGGCAATCTCATAAGACTACTTTATATTTTTTGGAAAGTAGGCTAAAAATGAATATTTATTTGTTACTAGGGAGATACCCATTCTACGAATGGTTTTCATCCGGAAATAAAACAATTTATACATTATAGCTATTCTATTTGAATCATAAATAAAGTTATCAATAATTGTTAAAATTTTGCCCCCATTAATACTTGGGAGATTTGAGAAGGTTTTTGTATGGGAATAGAAATTATACCCTGCAGTCAAACCCTGGTCTTCTATTCAGGATTTTTTTCTTCATTGCCTTTTATGCTTGTAATATTTGTCATATACAATATCATTATCATTACTTATAAAATCAAAACAGAAAAGTTACTGAATTAATGGAGAATTAGTTTGTTTTTTGTGCAATCATTGATTGTGTAATATTTAAACAGTCAGTACTCATAAAATAAAAATATAATTTATTTATTGAAATAACGTAAATAACTTGATGTTCTTGTAAAAATGCATTTTCAGTTGTCTTTCAATATAATAATTTGCAAATGTTATTTATTTGCTATGAAAATTATTTCCCTCTCCTTCCTTCTTCCTCTCTCTCCTATTAAAAGCATTCAAAGCAAGCTTACACCCATAATAACAATAGGATTTTGAGGTCTAACAATGTAATTGGTAGGAAAGGCAACATCCTGTTAAAATGGCAAGATTTCCCCAAATATGTGAATTAAACGTTTAACATGAGCGATTTCGAACTGTATGGGAAAAAAGATGAACAGAATAAGAAACTTAATAATTTGTTCTTCAAAATGGTTCAGACCCGAAGCTCATAGGTTAACTCTTTCTAATTTTAATCTTAAAAAGACTTAAAGCCTGTACTTTTAAGTCTATTTTTACGTGTTATCTTATGGAAAATGGAAATGTCTTCCTTGGAGTCAACCCCAAGACTTTTTTCGAGATTTTTTTTCATCATCACCATATAATATGTAAATCGAGTATTCGTGCAAAAATTCAAAATTCTATTTAATTAAATTTAATTTAATAGTGTCACCGTAGTTGATGGCGTCAAAAAGGCTTTGGATGGACAAAAATCGACAAATTATTATAAGATACATGACGCTAGACAACTTTTATATGGCCAAAATTATTTTAACTTTCTAGAACATACTATAAAGTGAATTATATATTTTTTACCTCCCAGTCCATATAAAGTATTGTTTCATTAAAATAAAATTTATACATTTTATTCTTTGTTTATAGTAAAAAATCTGATGTGGCCACCACATGACTTTCTCCATATCTGTAATATTTCTAAAAATTCCAAATAGGTTAGATAATAATAAATATTTTAAGATACTGCGAGAGAATTTTAGACTTTACAAAAAACAGAAATAAACTCAAACCATGGCCTTCTGATATTGGATATAGCCACAAAGCTCCAACAATTAAGAATAGAAAAAGGAGTGTTACTAAGACGTAACTAAGCATCAATTGTTAACAAAAGTCATCGGTAGGCGGCGTGGTGGTGGAAGCTAAAAATATAAGATATCTCTTTCAAAATACATTATATGGAAATATGTTTCAAACAAAGGTTACAGAAAATTAAATTTCCTACAACGTTTATTCCAATATATTTTTACGTTATCAAATATTAAAGCAAATATTTCAAAATAACAGAAAAGTGACAAGAATCAACACCCATTTCCGGTTCACTGATTTTTACCAAAAACTAATCAGTTTTTCTGACTTTTATAAAAGAGTTAAATATAAAATTTCGCGTTGACCTGTTTAATAGTTTTTGAGTTAGAGCACCCACAAAAAGCTATCACACACACACAGACATCGAGAAAATGGTCAAAACGTGTTCAGGGGACCTCAAAACGTGTATTTCCGTTGAAATCTCGAAGTCGATTTTTTTCATGAATACAATACTTTCCCCTATACTACGTATATGGAGAAAGTAAAAATAGAAAATTTGCTCAGCTTTCGCAGAAAATGTAATCAGAATCTTTTTAAAAATTCAGCAATTGTAACCTCTATATCTTACATAGAAACTCTCAATAACACAATATCAATGAATAAAACATTTAGTAATTTTTATTACTGTCGTATTGTTTTTTGTACCAAGGTATCGTTTAAACTTCAAAATAGCACAAAAACTTCATATATTTGTGAATAGATGCGACGCCTTATTGTAATCCCAGTCAATCATAGGAAATTGCACGAAACCGGCAAAATGTACTGCAATGCAAAGCACCTTAACGACGAAAGATGTAAAAATACATCAAATTTTCACATTAAAACCTAATTTTTGGACTAATTCAACACGTATTCAATAATCAATGGCATGAAAATGAAATTTCATTAAGGTATTTGTTTCAAGTTCTGAATTTCTATGATGATTTGAAGCAATTTTAATAAGCAGATCATCCCCGTACTAATCAAATGGATAAAATAAACGCTCCTGTAATCAAACCCATGACTTCAATGTGAACGATGAGCAGCTTAGTACTTAAAAGTAGTGCTGCTGTGTAATTTCTGAAAGTTTGATTGAAAAAGAATGGAGAGGTTTTGAGTTATCGTTGTCATTCTCGCAGTTCATCTTACAGCATGACCGGATTTCTTAGCTCATTATTTAAACTACTAGCATAATTGCCCGTCAAATATGACGGGTATGTGTGGATTAAGTACTAAATTTAAGGCATTTACCGCTCTTCCTCCTTTTCTGTCTTCCTCTCTACTATCCTCTTCCCTCACATTCTCCCTCCATCTCCCCCTCTCTGGATAAAAGAATTCCTGTTCTCAATCTTGCCCTAATAAAGACCGCTATCTATCTATCTCTCCCTTTCCTTCCTCTGTCTCCCTCCTTCTCTCTCCTCCTGTCTCTCCTTTTTTTCCTCTCCTTATGTATTTAGTATACAGATTGAGACGACAATACAATCTCGAGGTTTGACAATGACATGGTCAGCAAGGCAATATACCATTAAAAAGCTTCAATTTTTCAATTAATATGATTTAAGCGTATAACTTGTGTGATTTTGAATTGTAAGCAAAATGTGACGATAAGAATAAGAAACGTTATTTATTTTTCTTTTAAACGGTCCAGGTCCGAAGATCATAGGTCAGCTATTATAATTTTAATTTGCAAGAGTCAAAGCCTGTAAGTTGAAAAATCAATCTTTATGTGTTATCTTATGGGAAATAGAAATTATCTTCTGGAGTCGAACCTAGGTCTTTTTTGAAGATTATTTTCATAAATGCCTTTTACTATAAGAATCAAACATTCCTACCAAATTTCAATCTTCTACCTACTCGGAAAGTTTGTTAAAAATAGTATTTCAGTCAGTCATAAATAGTTCATATTAGTCAGGCATGACCAGATTTCTTAGATCATTATTTAAAGCGAAGTGATTTAAATAGATTATTGAAATAACTCGGCATGCCCTCAACTGAAACGCGAAAAAAATTAACCCGTCTCTACCACCAGTTTCTTAAGTTATTAGTACATAGTATGCAAGAGAACTTCGCACCCTTCAGCAATGAATGCGCTAGATCACATTATGTTTTCCATAAATAGATTTACGAGGTACGTTCAAGTTATTAGGTCTCCAAATCTATTTCTCACAAAATAATCCAAGTATATGATTGCGATGCTTTTAAAATGGTTGTCAGTTAGTTTTGAATGTTCTCAAAAGATGGCAGGACAATACAATACCTCACATCGATTACAGCACTCCAAACAGCATACTATGTTTGTAATAATTAAAATGGCAGTCTTCACCCATAAAGAACGTGTGATTTTTCGATATTTGCATCTCACGGGGAAAAACTCCTATTAAAATTCATCAGGAAATGTCAGAAGAGTGTCCTGAAGGCCTTATGGATGTAAAAAATGTGCATAACTTTTGTGAAAGACAGGAGTCTTGCGAGAACGAAGCATGTGAACCAAGACCTCGAAGCAGTCATTCCGAGGCCAACATAAGCCGGGTTGAGGAAATGGTTTTGGGTGACAGGAGCTCTACAGTGGATGAAATTGCAACAGCTACAGGCATTTCTGTTGGCTCTGTAAACACCATTCTTCATGAAGATCTCAGAATGAGCAAGGTGTCAGCCAGGTGGGTTACAAGGCAGCTTTCCCAGGAACAGAAAGACAATCATGCCAACTTGTGTGAAGCAATGCTCACACAACAAAATTGAGGTTATCCCACATCCTCCATACTCGCCTGACCTTGCATCTAGTGACTTTTGGTTGTTTCCAACAATGAAGGATGCTCTTCATGGCAGAAGATTTCCTAGCCGACAAGCAGCTGCTTCTGCCATTTACCAGTGGGCCGAACACACCTCCAAAGGAAGCTTTGCCGTGGCCTTCACAGCTTGGAAGAAAAGGTATGAAAAATGTGTGCAGCTTCTAGGAGACTATGTTGAAAAGTGACTTCAGTTTCATTTCTGTATCTTTTGTACTTAATGAGAAATAAATTTGGACACCTTATAACTTGAACGCACCTCGTAAATAGATTTTTGAAATAACTTGGCATGCCCTCAACTGAAACGAGCGAGAAAAATCAACTCGTCTCTACCGTCCGTTTCTTAAGTTATTAGTACATAGCACACGAGAGAACTTCACACCCTTCTGCAATGAATGCGCTAGGTCACATTATGTTTTCCATGAATACGACGCAGATGCTCTTAAACGAGTGCAGGAAAATGAGCGAGCTACATCAACGCCATGTGTCCTTCCTTTAGTGCGTGAACAGCTGCAATATGCAGTCCTTATTTGAAGATGAAGACCCTAATTTTCTAATGTGTCCCAATTCAAGGTCGAACAACCCTCTACAACGGCAAAAATTATTAAAATATTAAAACTCTGCAGAGATGCCTCTTCGATGAAATGTAGCTAGAAGTATTTATTCACAAGGACACTTGATTGCACTAAATTCGCTAATTACACTGACCATCATAAAGCGACATTGGCAGAGGGGTGGTTAGTGTGAGGAGCACACGGGTTCAAATCCTGCCGAGGGTAGGAAAAAGAGGGTAAGTTAAGAGCTGTTGCTAAGCTAGTTACAATAAATCTACACAAATCAAGATAAGAAACATTCGAATATGACATCTTAGGATCGGGACCCAGATGGCAAGACAACAGTTATTCAATACGTTAACGATTATTAATCATGCCTCAATTTTATTAGGCATTCTTTGCACGAAGTGAACGCATATAGGGAGGTCGTTTCTGTCCATCCGTCCGCATTTTAAAACTCAGGAACCGCTGGACGTATTTGGATGAATTTTGGTATTGGTGAGTTTTGCTAAAATTGGCCATCCGATTCCAATTTTGGTTAAAATCGGACAACAATTACAACTAATTTACATGAACTACATGTAGTTTACAATGTTCCCCTGTTTCAACTTGGGATCCGCAGGACGTATTTTGCTGAAATTTGGTATTGGGGAGTTTTGCTAAAATTGGTCGACTGAATCCAATTTTGGTTAAAATCGGACAATAATTACGGCCACTTTACATGAAGACCTTCATATAGTTGACAATGTTTATTTCAACCGCAGGACGTATTTTGATGAAATTTGGTATTGGGGAATTTTGCTAAAATTGATCAACCGATTCCAACTTTGGTTAAAATCGGACAACAATGAGGACCACTTTACATGACCTACATGTAGTTTACAATGTTCCTGTTTCAACTCGGGAACCTCAAGACGAATTTAGCTGAAATTTGGTATTGGGGAGTTTTACTAAAATTGGTTGAACGATTCAAATTTTGGTTAAAATTGGACAACAATTACAATCTTGTTTTAATGGTGCGTGACTAGTTAGGAAGGTCATACCCTACTGCACAAATTAAAATATATCCTAATCTTAATTCGTTCTTGCTTCAGGGAAGAAATCATATCTGCCATTTTTTCATAAATTAGTCTGAATACTCGTTGGGCAGACAAATGGTTAAAGACTAGAATCTTTTCTGCCATTTTCTATCAAAAAGGTGATACAATGGCATGTGGAAGAAAAATTCTCCCCTTGTACCTTCACCAGCATAATGAAGTAATAAATACCGTAATACGAGTAGTCATGCAATTTTGAACAAAATAAACTGATATGGTACGGAAAAACGAGTTTCGAAGGCAAAAATGTTGAAATGCTGATGGGAATAGGAATCTGTTGAACAAAGATTTCACCATTACGAGAAAAACAAGATGACCCAAACGAACTTATGATGCCTACTTTCCAAATAATTATTTTAAATTAAATGAATGTAAAAGTATGTACACTACTCCCCCAATATCCGCAAGGGATGCATTCTGCAAAAACGTCGCGAATACCGAATTCACTGATACTGGGCCTTATGTTCACATTATATCTTAGGATAGGGTCACCTTACAAAAGAAGTAATTTCAACAAATTTTTTGCACTATTTGGGCTTATTTTTACTGGTAATAGTACTAGATCACATCACCTATATAAATTTGAAGAATATTTCATCAGTTACATTCGTTCCGGTTTGTCTCAGGTAAGGTTGGGGATCCTCATACAGTAATTAAAGAAGAATAATTGAATTTGTCCATTTTTTGTGAAATAAATCGTATTACACTGAATAAATTACTATTAGCATCGTATTTTACTAGGGATAAAAGAAATAATAGCCTTGCATATCTGCGTTATTTTTACCTTTCCTTTGAGAACTACGAACTGTTATCTACGTTCGTAGTTCTAAAAGGAAAACTAAAATATTAAATACTATATTATATACTGCAAAAGAATATGACTGATATACTATAAGTATATACCAAATACTGCTTATCTGAGAGATACTGCTATCAAAATTAAAAAGGTTTCCTAATACATATTTATTGCCAAGTCACAGCATATGTAGCAAATAGCATGGGACATTTGAATAAAAGTCGGACATGGCAAGATTATGAAATTCCTGAATTTATAAAAATTAAGCTCTTACAGTCCAGGTGAATACGATTTCAAAGTTTTAGAAGAATTGGGTAGTAATTTTCTTACTACTAAAAGCGATTCTACTCCTTCTAATGTCTGAAATAACGATAGTGAAGGCGAACAGCCAATCAAAAGAAAATTGAAAATGAAACCTAATAATAATGATTTTAATTTGAAAAGTCAAAATTATTTTTACAATTTTAATTTAATCGCTTCTTGCGTGTACAATAAATCATCTTAAACGATCAATTTTTACTTATTAATCGCTACTAAACAGAATGTTTACATAAAAATCTCGGTCCTTAAAAGAGGTTACGTAAAATAACGTGTTGGAGAGATTCGCGGATATGCGAGACCTTGCTCGCGAATACTGGGTAATGGGAGATAAAACCAACGCGCGGATACGTGAATTCGCGGATACTAAGATCGCGGATAACGGGGGAGCAGTGTACTAGACTCGACCGAATCCGACAATAGTCGTTGCTATGGCAACACTCTCGTAATGAGTGATAAAAACTGCACAAATGCCCATATTTACGCGAAATTTGACGAAATACGATCGATATGCAATATTATACGATGAAAATTAGAATCTTAATTCCTTTCCTCAGAGAATAATACGAATCCCGCTCTGATATAACAATTCTAAGTTATTTTAATGTGCAAGAGAAAATTACCCTTAATGATGGATTTTAGAATTCCCATGTAAATCAAATGGGAAGGATAGTTCCTGGAATCGAACCCGGAACTTTCAAACTTCGCAACAAAAACTATCCTCGGGAACCCGGCTCCAGTAGCAAGATATTTCCACCAAGTGTCATGTAAATCGGTTTATTGGTTTAAAAGTTTATAGGGGAGGACAGACAGACAACGAAGAAACTAAATATAGGTCTATTTCCATTCTGGGAAGCAAGCTAACAATCAACGAGATTCTCTGTCATTACGAATTTAACATTGTCGTAAAAACATCATCTCTTCCATCGCTGGATTATTATTACACGATCGACGACAGATGCGTTGATCATAATCTTTCGATAATACGTCTAAATCAGTGATTCTTAAGTGTGGCCAACAAAACGTTTTAACGCGGCCACCAGCAAAATTATATTGTGAAACAGCAATAATTAATACGCAGATATTTAAGAATTTCTGACAGTATGATGCTTTTAAACGCAATGTAAAACATCAACAAAAAGTTCATACACATTTAAGTGTATTGTTATTATATCTCATTAAACTTCTTAAGTGCATTACGTAGAATATCAAATATCACTCAGACTATAAATTTAAGAATGTCACCACCGCACCACGTCCGGTGGCCGCAGACGCGGTCAGGAGCTTTTCTCAGAGAATCGCCGATTTAAATGTAGAGAAATTAGATGCAAAATATTAGAATAGCATAACTAGTTTTTTTTAATGAAGCATTCCGGACTAAATGAATAAAACAACTCTACCTTCCGCCTTTTATCCGATCGTCTAAATCAGTGGTCCCCAACATTTTTTAGAGGCAGTACCATTTCAAAGACAAATAGAATTTCGCGGCACCCCACCATGAAACACGGCTGTATTTTTTACATAGACCAGAATGAATTAATTTATTGTTACTAAATCATCAACAATTAAATCGAGGAAAGGTCATTAGACTAACATTGACTATTAACATTTCCAAATCGTCAATTTATTCATTTAACGATTTCCGCGGCAGAGGATAGTGCCGCGGCATTCGTCGCGATACACAGGGTTAAACCAAGGCTTAGCATAGGAGCTTCGACAAGTTAACGATCAGGAAAAATCAGAGTATACAAATTGCAAACGCATGCAAAGGCGAATCTCCGTAATTATAACAAATAAAACTAGATTTTTCGAAAGATGGATTATTTCCTTCGCGCCTATTATTCCTATCAGGAGACATTACAATTTTGGACGACTCGAAATCGTAGCGTTTAAGTATGTTCGATCATATTTTATTAATCCTTAAAAGCTGAACGGCCAGCTATTAATAAATATAAATTACTTATGGTACATTGTATGCAGGGGAGGCCCTGAGAATTTTGGAGCCCCGGGCGAGAAAGCATTCCAGCGCCCCCATACGTTAATGTTTATCGAGATATTTACAAAATACAAATTAATTTATCCATCGCTCTGTAAAAATTATTGATAATGAAGAATTAAAAGGGATGCCATCAAGATTCCAGCCTGTTCTTCGATATAAAATGGTATCCGATATTTATTCACCTACAAGTATAGATAAGTATATGATCGGGATAGCGCCCCCAAAACTTTGGCGCCCCGGGCAGCTGTCCGGCTCGCTCGTAGCTCGGGCCGGCCCTGATTGTATGCTTCATAAATATTGAGATAAAATTGGAAAAGTTATCATTAAATATATTGGGAATAAATATGAAACGAGAAAAAAGGTCTGCTATGACCGGGAATCGAATCCGCGTTCAGAAACGAGAAAGTTGATCTGCTCGATAGTTCATTGGTAGAATATCCGCCAGCCAAGTGGAACACCCGGATTCGATTCCAGGTCATAGCAGACCTTTTTTCTCGTTTCATAATTATTCCCAACGCTACAGCTTATGCCCGTCTGCACAGGATCTTCAGATCGCTTTATTCCGACAATTAAATATATTTGTGACTCCCCAGTCGACTAAAGAGCCAAAATGCTATGGTATCCACAACTCGAGACCTTTATCGCATTCGAAAAAATGGCACAAACGAAGAGGAAGAAATATATTCATGGCTGCTGGTTCACGAATCAGGAAACTTAAAGGGGTTGGACGACGCAGGTGTTCCGGTGGTATCTTTACGAGGTTGCTACGTTTCGCCAATCGATTTCTTGTACGCAACCCTTTCCGGGCGAATTTGAATTTTACAATTTAACGATCAACTCGTTTTAATTAAAAACAGAGCTAAAACTCAAGCGAAGGCGAACTTTCATTTCAGTCGGAATGCAATGGCTAATGCGTAGAACGACGAATTTTTCAAGAATGCACGATTTTACAAAAACGAAAATAATGCTTGGATTAATCTCTAACGAACATCCGAAAATCGACCGTCTCTCGTGACAGTTTCTAGGCAGACAACTTGTTGATAAAAATCATTCGCGATCGAAGGGCGAACGGGAGCGATCATTCGCTCTTTACGGATTTGCGCAGAGTGGGGGGAGGGATGGGGGCGGAGAGTAGGCCAGGGGTCTAGGGGGAGGGGCAGAGGGAAAGGAGTGGGAAGGCGCCGTGGCATGCAGGGCTACAGTCGGGAAGGTCACGTGCCTTCTACCCACCACCGCCTATCGATCCGGTTCAGACGCAGTACGCCCCCTGCCGCCCCCGCCTGCCGAAGAGGGCGTCTTCCTAAAAAAGGGGGAGGGGCGAAGGGAGGGAAAATTGAAAAGGACGCGGGGAGAGAGGATGCGCCAGGAAGGCCGAAACTTACCTCCCTCTCCCTACACTCCCCTCTCCCCTTCCCCAGAGCGAAATACGAAAGGGAGAGCCAGTCCGACGGTTCCATTGGAAATTGCGGGAGATCAAACCGCCATCGAAATTTAACGATTTAATTAAAAGGGAGGATATTTTTTTAGTGTTCGTCTCGAGAGAAAGGCTAACGGTGCGTGTGCATAAGCGCATGTGTATGCGTGTGTGCGTGCGAAAGAAAAAGGGGGATGCGAAAGAGGAAGAGAGAGAAAGTGCGGCCACTTGTGGATGCGGGATGACTTCCACTCCCGAAGAAGTTGCGGCGAACTATCTCTTCCAAAAGTCCGAATTGGGAGTGAATGATCAACAAAATTAAGAGTTCTAGCCATCCTCATAAAATATATAAATCGTTTGACAAAGTGCGCAGGAAACTATTGAAGAATTTTATCGTTTCACAAAACAGGAACTGAAGAATATTTCAATATCAGGAGGCTAGAAGTCCCTCGCTGAACATATTTTTCGGGTACTTAATCAGATGAAATATAAAATTTCCTTGGGATGATATAACCACTAAAACTGATGAAAGTCTACAACATTCTCTAGAAAGAGGAACAGGATCCACCTAACCTGTTGCACAAAACAAAATGCCTTAAAAGCATATTTTACTGTTGGACCACGGGCTAAAGTTATCTCTTGACAGCAAAAATTAAAGATAACATTAGCTAAGTGAAAATTAATTCGTGTGAATTACCGTAATACTTAACCATATACATGCCAAAATAAGCTGAGTCAATACAAAAATGTGTGTAATGTTCAACCTGCCAAAAATTAAAGTGATATAACAAAGTACAGGTCCAATGCTTACTTTCATATTCCTCTACAAAGATTACATCTCCCACTACCAATGATGAAACAATTATTTCACTCTAAATGAGAATATTTACAAATATTTATAATTAAATTCCAAGGTACAATGGTAAAAATGCAATTACATGGAAGTATCAAGTCAACAGAAGCTTTATATTTTAACTGCAATTAAAAATCAAATTACTCCTGCTTTGCTCAAGTAAATTTTGCTAACCGAAAATACAAAATTAATTTAAAATATGAAAATTTAACATATATTCACCAAAGAATTACTTTAAGAACATGGAGGAAATTTACTAATATAGATATAAATTTGAGCTAATATAATGATTTCATCCATGGAAATGGCCGTCAACAAGTATCTTATTACATACTGGCTTTTCTTCAAAACCTAACAATTTGCATATTTATCCTAATTGTTCAGATCAATTGCATACTTTCTGAAATTACAAATGACATTTGAACAACTTCTCATCAAAATTAATCATCTCTCTTGCTATATACACAAATCTGCTATTTTCTATTCCTCATTACACCATTTATGTAACAAATTTAAAAATTTTCGAGAAGAAAAAGAGAAAATTAAATCAAAAACTGTATTGTGGGCCCTTTAAAAAGTAGAAAAATGCTGACACAGCCAAAAAGTAAAAGCATTAATATTGTAGTTAAAATAAACTATTTAACTTAAATCTTTTCACTCTCTCAAGAAGTATGTTTAATCCATAAGATATTTGCAAAGTAAGGCCTTTTTGTAATGTCAACAGGGCTGTAAATAATCTGCAGCATCTCTTGAAAATGTTAAATTTTAGCCTTATTTACAACAACAGCTTCTAGTCAATACAGCTCTATGTATCAAATCTATAAAATAGATGTTCCAAACCTGGTGCTCGCAAGCGCCATTGTTCTCTTTGACAGCCTGATTCTTCTGCAATGCCAAAATTGCATTTTCAAATTTTATAGCAATTTAACTTTATTGGTTGATTTCTTCTTAAAAGTGTATATGAAAATTATTCATAACTTTGACGGTAGTTCAACTGTATTTGTGATCAATCGTTTTTTCAAAAGTATGGTGGTGCTTGCTCACTTGATATTCTAGGACACAACTTGGTGCTTGCTTGTTATTCTAAGATACAGCTTGGTGCTCACTTGATATTCTAGGACACAACTTGGTGCTTGCTGTATTGAAAAGGTTGGGAACCACTGCTATAAACATTTAACTTTGACTTGAAACAACTTTGTGCCAGACATGAAGTAAACCATAAAGAAACGAGTAAATTAAAATGAATAATCCAAAGGGTATAATCAATAACAGGGTCCAGAGAATAATATATGTTCATAGGAAAACGTCTAATTCGTGATCAAAACAGAGGAAGTAGTTATTTTAAAATGATGACAATCACAAAGCAGCACATGATAAAACTATTTATCATAAAAATAGAAAAAAAACTTAAGACAACTCACATTTTCTTCCACTGTCTTTTTGATCTTGGCTCCAGCTTCACTAACCGTCTTCCCTGCTTTGTTTACGGCAGAGAAGAGAAAGTTGCCAATAGATTTTGCTCCTTGAATAGCTTTGGTAGATACTGAAACAAATAGACAAACATTATATATTTCCATAGATACAAAAATAATAAAAAATAATTTATTTACATTAAACATTCCTTCTCGTCAATGACCACAAGTTAGATGAAATCAGTATTGCATTGCATTCATTAAATGACGTGACCCAAAATAGCTATGGAAACTTTATACCTTGTAGAATTTAATAACTAATACGGATAAAAATGTGATCCTAAATGATAGCCTAAAAATCTGGCATTAAAATAACTATAAATTTTGGCATGTTAATGTTATTAGTCTGACGGGATCATAACATTAGACCAGTAGAGCTAATTGAAAGAGTCAAAATAAAAAAATGCTACAGTCGGATCATAATTTTCAGCATTCTTATCGGATTAAAATTTTTTTCAACTGATCCAAACAAATCACAACAGAAGGCAATATGAACTATCAGCAAAAATATTGTTACTTCTCCCACACTGTTCTTCAGCAAAAAAGCTGCACTAATAGTAGTATCAAAACAATTGCTCAAATTGTGGAGATACAATTTAAAACTATGATTTAGTTCTGAAAAGCTTTCTAGAGCAAAATGTTAACACAAGTTGTAATGTACATAAATAACACTGGTTCCTAAACAGGACATCAGTTAAACATTCAATCAACAATAACTTGGAATTAGATAATTTAGTGCAACATTAAGCTCATAATTAACAAAATGTATAAGTTAAACCGGCCAAAAAAAAGTTTACTGATCATATTATGTTACATTTAAGTCTAATGAATCTGAAGAATTTCTAGATCTTTCAAAGAGGTATTTTTAGCTCTGTGTAATGGCACAAAAGTAACATTAATACAAAAGAAATCGCATGCTTTCAGCTAAAGCTGAAACACTGAAGAAAAAACTCAGTGGTGTAAATGTTAGATACTTAACTGCTTATTAACGAAGTATAACTGAGACACTAAAAATTCATCACTGTCCTATAAAACAATCGCTCACAGATTCAAGCAGAGTGATAAGTTTCAGAAAATAACACATTGTGCAGTTTTAAAAAAATACTTATCCGAGGAATATAAGAGACAAACAAGTGCATACTAAGGCTAACTCACCTGCTGCAGCACCAAATGCAGATGCCCCATCTTTCTCCTCTCCTGGAGTTCTAGACCCTTCAGAGCCAGCAGCATCACTGTCAGCACCACCAGTAGCACTGTACACAAAATATAGCTTACTTCTTTACAACCTAATTTACTTTAATCACGTTAGTAAAATAAATACACAATCATTACCTTATAGATAGAAAAGCCTCTCTTGTTGCATTGAAAATATAAATTGAATACCATGGTAATTACTTACATTATCATTAATTAATACATAACTTCATGGGTGATTGCATGCATGAATGTTTCTGAACTCATTTTCAAGTAAGACAAATACCACCGAGTTTTCAAACAAATGCTCCATAGTATATTACGTACGGAAACACTTCCGAGAAAGAATCACATTCCAGGTACATCTTCAGCACAAATTGAAAAAAGGGACAAATAATAAATCATACATGACAGGTAAGATATTAACTGTTCGAGTGCCAACATTGCCTTGAGTGATGCACGAAAATATGCTAATATTGCAACTCCTAATTTTTCACCACAACTCTAATATATAGCCAATAGATTAAACGTGTTGTATGTTTAGTACTCTGTAGAGCAGTGTTTCTCAACCTTTTTTGTTTGCGTCACCCCATTTCAACTCTGCATCACCCTGATTACAGAATAAGCACAAAAGTGTCAAAAATTGAAAATTAGAACTTGTCTTTAGTATCTCCAATGTTACTTTTGTGTGTATTTTGGGATTTGTTTTCAGACATAAGACCAGCTCAACAATTCTCTAGTGAATTAATACAAAATATAGAAATATAAATGTATTCCTTGAAGAAAATAATCCTCCTTTGTGGGAAAAATTACTTTAATCATTTTGCAGCCATCATCATCAATAACAAAAGATTTGTGATGTAGATTGTTAAAATAACTCAAACTATGACATTAACAAAAATAAAATAATGAGAACTTTGTAAAATAGTCATCCCATTACATTTCCAACTGACCTCAAAAATATAATGCACGAGCATAAATAAAAAATTAAATTGAGTCATTGTGTTAATAATTCAGAGCATTTTGGGATTTAAATAAGGCAAACAACCAAATAATATCCCAAGCAATCAAAGTACAAATTCATATATATAATACAAATTTTTAAATAGTAAAATGTAAATCTGCATAATTTGGCACATGGATGAGCTAATAAATTTCTATAAAAATTGCATTTCTCATAAAACAGGTAAATTACACAAGTGAATATAATTTCCCTATTCTCATATGGTACTGAATAATTGTCCCTTGTCTCCAGGAGTTAGGCTAATGAGAGCATACATGCTAAAGTTCCTTATATCTCCAGCATCGTAGAAAATGTACCAATATATTCCTGCAGGTATATATTTCTTCTTTGTGATCTTTAGTTGGAAACATTTAAAACTACTTTATGGGCACTTTTCAGTTACAGGGACTGTTTTCTAAAAGGTGCATCAATTTTATTGTTTTTTGTTCTTATCACAGTTAAACCCAACACACCTTTAAAAAAACTGCTCCTATACCCAAAAAGTATCACTAAGTTTTAGGATGTAAGAATAAAGATTTATATATATATTTAGATAATGTGGCCAGAAATCTAAATTTTAAAATAATTTAAAGACGCAAATACCGATAGTATCTTCTATAATAAACGAATATTATAATTCGTCTCCTTTTAAGTATTACCATTATAAAAATTTCACAAATCATTTCATTGGTTTCTGTGAATGGGGGTATTTACCTTGAGTCGTCATCTTCTTTACCTTCAGCTGGAGATCCCTTGACAGATTTTTCTGATCCCATGGACTCGGCTTTAAATTCTTCCTTAGGTTCAACAGCAGTACCTTCTTCGACTGGAATTTGCTCTCCACCTGCAACATTACTACCACCTAACCAGCTCGTCATCTGACTTTTTACGTTAGCGAACATTTCTAACCTGCTGCTTCCCTTAGTAGGACTGTAATATAGATAGTCAACGCCAATTTTAAGTATTACAATAAGAAATATGTAATACAAATAATAAATACAAGATATAAATTAGATATAAAAATTTAAGAAAACCCGATTTAAAGCTGTTTAAGGACCTATTCAACAAAATCATCGATTAAGAATATAGAAAACTATTAACGCACCTACATGTCTCAGTATTACTATGCATTTTTATATGAATATAATCATATAAAATTCTTACGCACATTCATCAATATACACACATATGTAAGAAGCCTCAAAACGGTATACATGTTCTTACCTATCTTTTTTGTTCTCTCCAGTAGCTAAACTGCCCTCGCCTGACTCTCTCACTGGAGAGGATACTTTTTCTTCTTCTGGTTTTGGTGGCCCTTCGGTACCTTCTTGCTTTTTACCCCCCATCCAACTACTCACCTGAGTCGTAAATCCGCTAAACATTTCCATCCTCGCTCACTGTAGATTAGGAAATTTTAGATAAAACCCACTAATTTTGTGAGAATGTCTGCATAATCAACCAAAAACAGCTTCAGATGATCCGCAATGAGAAAACCACTCCTGAATTGATTACGGTCTGCTTCTGACGACAGTAGTGAGACGTCGATCGAAGATTCTAAGATTATACGGGGATACGTTCTATACCCGCTAGGTGCCACTAGCGAGTCCAGCGCATTGTTGCGCATCTGGCTGCGCATTGAAAATTTGGTGGAAAAGCTTAATATATTTTCGGTGTTCTGTTGGAATATGACTTAATAATTAAATTTCACTCATTTTTGTGATGTCTGAGAAGTTATATACGATATACCACATATTATTATTATGATATATCGATAGTCGGAGTGACCAACAACAGAACTGTAACGTGTCGTAGAGTTATTTATTGCAAACCGAAAAATTTGCCATTAAGATGCGTATAACGAATTACGTAATTTGTAATACATGGCATTTTATCATAATCATTCATTGAATGACATATAATGGTATAGAGAAGTGATACATTTCATGTTGATGCCCATTACTCATCAATCAGCCGAAATAGGAACTGATTACGAGAAACAGAGCTGGAGATCAGTAATACATAGCAGATACTTCTACATCTATTTATGTGCGTCACTAAAGCCTCTCAGGTGTCAATTTTGTTTTATTGTATCATCCGAATAATTAGCACAAACTATCAAATTACGCAATTGTTTTTAGTTATAAATTTTGAAAAAGAGGAAGAACGTAGGAAGCTAGCCATAATAGGAGTGATTAACTATAGATTTCTACATATTCTGATTTAATAATTATATAACCTACCCGGTTTAGAATGTCCAATATTTTGGTGTCAACATCAGGCCAGTCATCGTAGTTAAAGATCGTAAACGAAAAAACTACCTAAGGTAAGATCAATTACGGTGATTAATGAATATAAGAGTTTTGATTTACTTTTTAAGAAGCCGAAACTTACCATAGCGTATTGAAAAAAATATTTCGGATACACTACCAGTACGCCCGACGACGAGCGTAGTCAAAGATTGCGAGAAAACTACGCGCGGTAGGTAATAGGCTGTCACTGTGACAATAATGCATTATATTTAACGTGTTTTGATATGAAAATTTATCACCAACCCCACGTAGTTTTTCTGTAACGTAGTTATCTAGAACTCGAAATCTCGCGCGTAAGGCAGCTCGAAAATAATTTTTTTTCTGAAAATAATTCAGACATTAGCGAAATAATTTTTACAAAGACATTTGAATATAATATACGTTTATTAGTGTTTGACAATGAGTTGTGATCAAAGAAATAGAAATTCAACGGAGGTTTTGGATGCGCTATCGATGGCACTTAAGTATTTCCAGAACACAGTCGGCAATTATGAAGAACCTACGGCGTGTAGGTTATAGCCGCTAACATTGGTTATGAAGTATCATAATTTGTATTTGCTGATATGTACCGCTATCACCTACCCCTCACAGATTTTCCATTAAAGATTGTCCGTCCTTATCATACGCCATTGTAAAACTAAAAAATATTTAAAAATTATTTTAGCGCAATAGTTTTTTATACATGATATATATATATATATATATATATAGTACTAAGGAGATGCCCGTTGAAATTCAACGGGAAATGTTTTTGTGAAATAAAAAATGAACAAATATGCCTTGACTTTCTTTGGATGGCAAGAAAACAAACTTTCGTTCTTTTAGGCGTTCGTAGTTTCAAGTTTCGAACTTTTACGACTATTTTAAGTGCCTAATTTTAATATTCGAATGATTAATATTCTACAATTAATTGTACTCCTCGTAAAAAACGCAACAAATGTTGTTTACATTGGTTGCTATGAATAGAATTTCTCTCTCTCTCGTACTAATTGTAATAGCATGCAAAGCACGCTTTCACTCATAAGGATTGAAATAATAATAACTTTTCGAGGTTTAACAATGTAATGGGTTGGCATGGCAACATCCCGTTAAAATGGCAAAATTTCCCCAAAATATGTGAATTAAACGTTTAACATGAGGAATATCGAACTGTAGGCGGGAATAGATGAACGGAATAAGAATCTTTATAGTTTTTTCTTTAAAATGGGCTAGATTCAAACATCATAGGTGAATTCTTTATAATTTAGATCTCAAAAAAAATAAAAGCCTGCAAATCTAAAAGTCGATTTTACATATGGGAAATGGAATTGCCTACCTTGGAGTAGAACCTAGGACTTTTTTCGAGATTTCTTTTGGTCACATTACAATATGTGAGTCGATCATTCCTGCCAGATATGAAAAATGATTCTCGTTCCATTATCGAGTTATTCACATTTTTATAGCATGACAAAGGGAGCCACAAAGGGACAGAAGTAGCCTTTTATTATTATTATTTTATTAACTCTGTTGGTCATGTACAGACATAGATTAAGTCATAAATTCACAACGACAATAAAACTAAAGTGAGAGACAAAATAAAATCAACATAGAACACTTCAATAATATTTACACACATACAAAGGAAAATCTTATAAGTAGTATTGAATCCACAAACAAAGATGGAAAAATACAAAGGTATTCAATTATTAATTAATTAATTTATTATTATTCAAGAAAACATGCTAATTTAAGGGTTCAAAAAATTCCTGTATACTATAAAAGATTTTGCTAAGAAGGAAACACTTCCAACATTTCTTGAACAAAGAAACAGTTGTTGCAGATTTAACACTGCATGGCAGCTTAATATAAATAACTGAGGGAGTGTTATGAGTGCCTCTATGGTAAGTAGCCAAACGATAGTTTTTAATGTGGATGTCACCTTTACAACATGTGTTGTAAGCATAAAATTCCTGGTTTGATTGGAACAGGGCAGGATTCTGTTTAACAAACATAGCACAATTAAAAAAGTACATTGATGGAAATGTAAGTATACCTAAAGAAGAAAACAGTGGTTTTCCATGAGTTCGATAGGGAACCCCATGCATAGCTTTAATCGCCTGTTTTTGCAGTGAAAATGCCTTGTTGGCATAACTGGCATGACCCCAAAAATTATGCCATAGGAAAGATATGAATGAATTTTATTTATATTTTATTACAATATTTTGCGATTATAATCACCTGATTAGTGAAAAGTATATCACAAAATGGGATACATCCCAAACACAACACAACCAGTAGGAGGCATTAACACCATAATCAGAGACCTATAGAATTGCAGTCAGAATACCCTCCCTCAAGTTATTGATGATACCAAGTAGAACTGAATGAGCTTTCCACAATATATATATATATATATATATATATATATATATATATATATATATATATATATATATATATACATAACAGCTTACGGAAAAGGAAAGGTAAAATGGATATATGGATGTCAACAAGGTGTTGGGATGAGGAAACCCAGTGAACACTCACAAATCGGACGACTTCAGGTTGGCGAGGCCCCGGGGATGTCGAAGCGACACACGTAAAAGAACACTAAAACACAGAAACATCACAAACGTAGAAGCTTTCGGAGTTATTCCTTCATCAGCTACAGAGAGAGAACTGATGGCGGTGACACTGGATGGAGGCATGGGGGTGGAAGGGTAGTGCGGAAAGGTCGAGGATTGGAGGATACGGAGGGGGTTGGAGATTGGTAGGGTGTTGGGAGAAGACAGAAAGGGAGTGAAAAGCTATCGAAGGTTGAGGCCAGGGGGAGTGAAGGAGTTTAGGAGATGGATATGTGTAAGCTCCCACTGACGGAGTTGGGGAGCCGAAGCATTGTCGGGGAGAGCGCGAATGTCTCTCACTGTGAAGCAGTTGTTAAACTTTAAATTATGTTTGTTCGCATGAACGGCCACCGGCAGCGGTCGTTTGAGAATGACGCTGTTGCGGTGGCCATTCATGCGGATGTTGAGGGGATTGCTGGTGAGGCGGGACATTGGGTGCATCTCAGGAGGTAAATGATATTGCGGGTGGTGCAGTTGGTGGTGGAAGTTATGGGGTAGGTGATGTTGGTTGTGGGACTGGAGAAGGAGTTGCAGGGGGGGTTTATTGGGCATGTTAGACATCGGGGTCTACCGCAGGGGTAAGATCCGGCAGGGTGTAAAGGCGTGGGTGCTGGGGGTTCTTTCTTCCATAGAATATTTGCCAGATTAGGGGGACGGCGGAAGGAGAGCATCGGTGGTCTGGGAAATGGAATCTGGTGAGGGGAGGATGAGAGGATAAGGTGGGCGGCTTACAGGATGTTTTTCAGAATGTCGTGGATGCCGGGGAAATACAGGGTGGTTAGGGTGAGTTGGAGGGTGGAATCGGTGGTGGTGTGGGTATTGGGGTGGGAGTTAGGGGTGGCGGGTGCGACTGCCCGCCGGATTTGGTCTCGTATCAGATCCGGCGGGTATCCACGCTGTAAGAAGGCATGTTCGAGGGTGGAGCAGTACTCGGACAGTGAATCTCTGTCCGAGCAGATTCTCCGCCCTCGTCGGGCTAGGGCGTAGGGAATAGAGGTTTTGGTGTGGAGGGGATGGCAGCTGTCGAACTGGAGATATTGAAGGCGGTTGGAAGGCTTGAGGTGCACGCTGGTGTGGATTTTGTTTTTCCGGATGGAGAGATCGACATCCAGGAAGGTGATGTTGGAGGCAGAGGAGTGGTGGGTGAAGAAAAGTGTGGGGTGAGATGAGAGGCGTTGTAAAAAGGATTGTAGGGAGTCGGGTCCATGTATCCAGAGAAGAAAAATATCGTCAATATACCTCAGCCATAGGAGTGGTCTGGGAGAAACGTCAAGAAAGCGTTCCTCCCATTCACCTAAGAAGACATTGGCATAGGAGGGCCCCATGCGAGTGCCCATCGCGGTACCTTTTATTTGTAGGTAGTGGCTCCCTCCAAAAGAGAAGTTGTTTTTTTTGGAGCACCATTTCAGCCAGCTTCGTTAGGAAATGGGAGGATGGTCTTGTGTCAGGTGGTCTGGAGTCCAGTAATTTTCTCAGGGAGGACAGTCCTTGGTTGTGAGGGATGTTGGTGTAGAGGGAGCAGACGTCTATAGTGGACATAATTGTGTTAGGTGGGAGAGGGGAAGGGAGTGGTTTTAGGCGTAGTAGAAAGTGGTTTGTGTCTTTCCGAAAGCTTCTACGTTTGTGATGTTTCTGTGTTTTAGTGTTCTTTTACGTGTGTCGCTTCGACATCCCCGGGGCCTCACCAACCTGAAGTCATCTGATTGGTGAGTGTTCACTGGGTTTCCTCATCCCAACACCTTGTTGACATCCATATATATATATATATATATATATATATATATATATATATATATATATATATATATATATATATATATATATAACAACTTACGGAAAAGGAAAGGTAAAATGAATATATGGATGTCAACAAGGTGTTGGGATGAGGAAACCCAGTGAGCACTCACCAATCAGACGACTTCAGGTTGGCGAGGCCCCGGGGATGTCGAAGCGACACACGTAAAATAACACAAAAACACAGAAACATCACAAACGTAAAGCTTTCGGAACTACTCCTTCTTCAGCTACAGATATATATATATATATATATATATATATATATATATATATATATATATATACATACATATATATATATATATACATACACACATATATATATCATCATCATCATTGGTGTTCTGTCTTACGACAGGTCCTATCAATTAATTAATTAATTGGTTTTTGACTAGGGAATATACATACATGGTGTGGTGGTTTCCCATTGCCTTCCACACCGAACACACACACAGAAGGGAGGAGGGAAACCCGGTGCCGGCATTTGCCTGCTCTTGCGAAGAACACCAGGGGGGCCAATGGCTTAACGTCCCTTCTGAAGGACAGAATAGCTGAATTTGCGCGGTCTCCTCAAACCATGCGAACAGGGGGCCAGATGACCTTGAGAAAAAATCCTACTCGCGCAGGATTCGTACCCGATGACTTTTTCAAGCATCGGGCGAGTAGCAGCCAGCGTCCTAACCACTACACCACCGGCACCCCGGTGTATATATATATATATATATATATATATATATATATATATATAACAACTTACGGAAAAGGAAAGGTAAAATGAATATATGAATGTCAACAAGGTGTTGGGATGAGGAAACCCAGTGAGCACTCACCAATCAGACGACTTCAGGTTGGCGAGGCCCCGGGGATGTCGAAGCGACACACGTAAAATAACACAAAAACACAGAAACATCACAAACGTAAAGCTTTCGGAACTACTCCTTCTTCAGCTACAGAGAGGGTTTCCTCATCCCAACACCTTGTTGACATCCATATATATATATATATATATATATATATATATATATATATATATATATATATATACCAGGTGATTCTTAATTGCAAACCTTAAATATTAGCATCATGTTCTACATCTACAGACAAGCAAAAACTTTCATTAGCGAGATATGGCAACATTACATATGGCATCAACGAGGCAATGCCATGATATGGAGAAAGCAATCATTCAGTCTACGGACTCGTACGAAGTAATTAGTCTTACTGTTGATGTTCTGGTGTTGTAGTGTTCACGTTTCGTATTGAAGAATGGCGCATAAAGGAGCACAGATGCAGAAGAAGATGATCTGCATGCCGTTGAACGATCCTCTGGTACTAGTACCAGGCGGTTGGCTGCTCGTCACCGGATTTCCTAGCCAACGGTGTGGAGGGTGTTACATAATCAATTGTTATATCTGTTCCACATACAGCCTGTTCAAGTTATGCAACTGCCAGATTATTAGCGTCGAAGAGTGTTCTACAAATGGCTACTGCAGCAAGATGCAGCACATCCAAACTTTCTCAGCCAAGTCCTGGTGATGAATGAGGCATGCTTCACACGGAATGGGATTGTGAATAGCCATAATCAGCACACAAGGGCTGATGAAAACCCGCATCCAATTCGGGAAAGACAATTTCAACATCAGTTTGCAATAAATGTTTGGGCAGGAATAATTGGCTATCACCTCATAGGCCCTTATGAGCTACCACCTCAACTATCAGAGGCCTCTTATTTACAGTTTCTATCGGAGCAATTACCGTGACTACTTGACAATGTACCATTGGCAGTGTGGTAGACAATGTGGGTACTGCATGATGGGACTCTTTCCCATTCTACTTGCGATGTCAAGCGATATTTGGACCCACTACCCAGGTTGATTGATAGGATGAAACAGACCAGTTGTGTGGCCCCCGTGATTGCCCGATCTCACTCCTTCTGACTTCTACCTGTGGAAATATCTGAAGAGTCCAATGATGTAATATACGGGACGAGCTGTAGAATGTCATTGAAGCATCTGTGATGACATCACGTAACATGCCTAACGTCTTTCAGCGGACCAGGAATTATTGGCGCAACAGGGCTCAGTTATGTACTGATTGTAATGGTGGACATAGAAACATCTACTGTAAACTGGTTGCAACTGATCAGATGCCATTCTGTTCACAACTAATAAACATTTGATCCACAACTACGTTATTTGTCTACTTTCCTTTCCTCGTGCTTCCCGTTGCCATATCTTGCTAACAAAGTGGTTGCGACCATATGTTTATATGAACGTTCTTGCTTGTCTGTAGGTGTAGAACACGATGCTTATATTTAAGGTATGCAATTAAGAATCACCCTGTGTGTGTGTATATATATATTTTATCCTAAATAGTAATTTAAAATTTGATTGTAAAGTTAAAAAACTAACAAATCTTATTCTCTTTAATCTCTAGTCTATTTTTGGTAACTTGGCATGCTCCAAAGTTAAGGTTACTAGTAAATGTATGAAAATATTTCATATTGCATTTTTCTTGCTTCTTGAACATATCCATTAAATAAACTTTGAAATTAATAAGCATAACAAACTTTCTCAGAAAATAGTCATATGAAATATTGAAAATAATTATTCAAAATATTACTCATCTTTCCTTTAATGACTGGACCTAGTAAGATTAAATCGAAATGCTTTTCACCATCCAAATTGCCAAACACCAATCACAACGGCAATGCACGTTTGCGAATGCGAATATAGCACCACACCTCAAAAGTCAATTTAATGTGAAAACTTGGCTTGCAGGCCACCGAGACGGTTTGAAATTCAAAACATACTTTTGGAGAACCAGAGCTTGACTTCCATGAAGAAGTGATTTATATGGTCTTCTATAACCCTAAGACACTTACTGCAATATTAGATTCCTATTACTGGTAGTCAAATTCATGTTTGATAAAAAAGTTACATTTATAGGAGGATGCTGGCAAAATTTTATACCCAAAATGAAATACATTTTATAAAATTAACTATAACTGGAACTTCCTTGAAGATGAAATGTGAGATGCTTCCTTTTATGAAAGTATTAAACCCTGAGAGAAAGCATAAAATGCCATGATTTGATAATAATCTTTAAAAAATGATTGAAGAATTTACTTCCCTGCATTTATTATCAAAAGCCAAGGATTGATGAAAAACGCATTATGAAAAACTTAAAAAAAGTACAGAAGTGCATTGAAGGAAGTAAAAGTGAAAGCAAATTATCAATATATTAAAAATTCAGGCAATCCTACTAAAGCAACCTGGGAGGTGATAAGTAATGAATGGGGTAATAAAAACAAGAATCAAACTTCTAAAATATCACCAGAAGAATTTAATGGATATTTCAGAAATGCTTCCCAAGCTCTGGCAGACAGCCTTAGCAAAAAGGCAATTGTTCCAGCTGACCTACTTAGGAAGTTTCCTAGCCCAGTAGCCATATTAAGATTTCAAAGGATCACACCTGTAAAGGTAAAAAAAAGCAATTTGAAGACCTCTAAGAGTAAGGATGTGTATGGTTGGTCAAATTACATTTAAAAGCAGTTGCAGGACATATAGATAACATTCTGATAAATGAAAGTTTAGAAAAAGGAATATTCCCTGTGAACCCAAAGATATTCATCATAAATCCAGTATTTAAACAAGTAGGGATGTATGCAGGTTTCCTGTGGTACAGAAATGCATTTAATCAAATTCACCGTAGCATAATCGTGTGTGTGTTGTCAAGGGCTACGATACGACACATGAATGCATCCCCTTCGTTGTGGTACAGTTCAAGATGAAGGTTAGCAAAAGCATGCCTGTGCCACTTTTGCTCCTCAGTAAGATGGTTTGGGACCCAACATGATGCAGTTTTACACATCCCAATGATGTGACAAATTGTGAATTGCCTTATCCCAACTTCTACAGCTAACTGGCACATCGTCCATCACCTGTCCACTTCCAGCAGTGACAGACGTAACTTGTCCCATCTTCCAATCTTATGAACGACACCTTCCGTAATGGATTCCTCGAATATAATTTTCAAATATGGCGCGATTTCATAAGCTAACTCTTTCAATACTCGTGCGGGTATTTCCTCCGGCCCAGGAAATTTATTTGGTTTAACTGAATGAAGTTGGAGCGCGATACCATTTTACGAAAATATCAAATCTTCCATCGAGTCATCCTATATGCAAACGAAGAGGGGTTTCACATGCATTGTCATTAGGAGTAAAAGCTTTCTGAAAGTGTTGATTGAATAGGTTTGCTTTCTCCACACTATCTTGAACTACATTCCCCGTTTCCGATTTCAGTGACGCAATAGTGAACTTCTCTGACGTAAGACCAAAATGCTTTCAGTTTCTCTTTCAAGTTATCCTGTAAAATCTTGTTTTTGTAATTGTTAAACGCATTACGCATTGATACTCTGGCTATGGAACGCGCCTCATTGTATTGCTGCCTTAACGTTGCAATCTGTTTGACCGCCGTGAGATAGCTTTCTGTTAAATCTTGGCTACATCTTGCTAAATCTCGGCTACATCTTGCTTACTTATCTTGCGATTCTACTCTCTCTCCTGTTGGTGGCTCTGGCTGACCCTGTCGACCAGCGTCGCCAACATTGAGGCAAACGGAGTTTGCTCCAATAGCAACGGACCTGCCGACCCATCGGCTGTCATACGAGATTCTCCCGGAGATCTTCATGCCACTATCCAGCATATCTTATTTGCCACGCCTGCTGCGACCATGAGTGCAGCATCGCAGCCATCTGCTAAAAACGGCCCTTTACAGGGCCACCAAACTGCCTTCGTCCCGTGAGCTTCAGCTGTTCCTGGCTCTTCTCAGGGCCTCCCAGCCAACACCACCACAGCAGTTGGGTCCTGCCATACATGGAGCACCCATAGCGACGGGAATCTCCAGGACATGGAGGACTACACCACCGGGGCAGACTCCGAAACCTCGGAGCTGATGGACGACGGCACGTTCAAAGTCCCGCAGCGGAAGAAGACCAAGCGGGCCTTTATTACGGCTTCAGAGACCATCGCTGCCAAGCTGAAGGCCTCCCGGCCGCCAGTGGTATCGACGGCTAACCGCTATAATGCTCTACTCGACGAGGCAAGCACCGACATCACCCCAGGTCCTCCGCCTGCAGCTGCTCCGGATGCTCCATCAGCGCCACCAAACCAGGGTCCACCTAAGCCACCGGCGATCCTGATTTACGAGCTGGCGGACTACCGGCGCTTCATCAACGCCGTGAATGGTGCCACAAAGGACCATTCCTATACGGTCACGTCTAGGAAAAACTATACTCGACTCCAGCTCGCTACCTTGGCGGATCACTTCAGCGTCCAGAAAATGCTCCAGGACGAGGAGGCCCAATTCTCTACCTGGTGCGCTCGGGAAGACAAGGTCCTCAGCTTCGCCGCTCGGGGCCTACACCCAAGGACGGACGACAGCTACGTGAAGGAGCTGCTGGAGGACGCGAAAGTTCCTGTCATCAAGGTCCGCCAAATTCGACGCGCCGACAAATCTCCCCTGGGCATATTTGTCATCACCACTCGGGCTACTGCTCCGGGTTGGGACCCCAAGGACTTCCTGCACTGGACATCCCTGGGCAATTCAAAGGTCCGCATCCAGCGCTACAGACGAGACGAGCCACAAATGTGCTTTAAATGCAACCGATTTGGGCACTCGTCTCTATTCTGCACTTCGGCGCCTAGGTGCTACAAGTGCGCAGGCCCTCATCAGGGGCAGGCCTGTCAGAAACCAGCTGAGGACGGCCCACCAACCTGCTGCAACTGCGGCGGGCCGCACACGCCATTTACGCGTACCTGCCCGGTCTACGCGAGGGAGTACCGCAAGCGGTTTGGACCGAGACAGCGAACGGTACAACCTGCTTCCACAGCGCCGCAGCCTCCAGCTTCAGCACCAGCTGCGGCCCCAGAGCCAGCACCGATCCCGACTCTTGGTGTGGTGAACGCCTGGGGAAGAGGGAACGCCCCTCGCCGTCCTCCGCAGCAGCTGCCGCACCCGAGGAAACGGCAAGAATTTCCTGCACTAGAACCCACGGCCGCCCCGCGCTCGGAGACTGTGGAAGAGCTGTACGTCCCTCTCCGCCGTCGTAGACAACAGCCGCGTCCAGAACCAGCCTCTGAGTCGCCGTCCGGGGAGCCTGACGTGTCCCTCCTGGCGCCGGCGCTCACTACTCTATTCACGACCCTGCAGTCCCTGACATCAGTGCTGCAACAACAACTGACGGCCCTTGGGAACGTAATAGCCCAACTCTCCGGTCTTGCGCAGCCAATTCGCCGCTAAACATCCTATGACCGGTCTCGTCCTTGCCACCTGGAACGCCAACGGTGGCATGACTGCAAAAACGCCTGAGCTGCTTGCTTTTCTTAAGGAGAGGAATGTTGCAGCGGCCCTCATTCAAGAAACGCACCTGCGCCCCCCCTGGAGATGGAGTGTGTCCGGCTACCGGGTCTTTTGGACGGACAGGCGATCGTCTCAGACATCAGGGGGCGGAACTGCCATCCTCGTACGCGACGACATTTCCGCGTACGAAATAACGCTGCCGGCGATGAAGACGCTGGAGGCCACTGCTGCTGTGATCTCCACGACAAAGGGCGACATTCGCCTGGTCTCCTGCTATCTAGCCCCAACCGGAAGTTTCATGCGCAGGATTTCCAGCTTCTACTCTCTCCAGAGACTCCACTCATAGCTGGCGGCGACTACAACTGCAAGCACGTGTCCTGGAACTCTCGCGCATCGAACCGAAATGGCCTTCTTCTTCGAGGCTGGGCTGACGGCTGCGGTATCAAGATTCTCGCGCCGACCGCCCCTACGAGGATCCACACCAACGGCACAGGAGAGTTCCTGGACTTCTTCCTCACTGCCGACGTCCGCCTCTCCACCAACGTCTACACGTTTCCTTGCCTCAGGAGCGACCACTATCCTGTCGTCGCCTACATCGGTGCCCGCCCCGTACAGCTTCCACCCACTTCCTTCCTGGACTTCACCAACGCTGACTGGCCTGCTTTTCGGAGACGACTGGTCGACTCGCTACCGGAGGATCCTCCTGACCTACCTTATCCAGGCAGCATTGATGAACACGTGAGCATTCTCACGAGGTCCATCTCAGATGCTGTCGCCGCGACCGTTCCGGTCAAGCTTCGCCGCCGATCAAACTTTCAAGACCTACCCAAAGAACTCCTCCTGCTCATCAAAGTAAAGAACAGGTTCCGGAGGAAACTCCAGAAGACGAGCTGCCCCACTCTTAAAAGGCAGGTCAAGGCGATGGAGCGCCACATCCGGGACAGGATTCACGACTTCCGCCGAGAGATGTGGGACTCGAAGATGGCCTCTCTCTCCTATGAAGACGGTTCCATCTGGTGGCTTGCAAAGCGGCTCCGGAACCCCTTGGAGGCCGATCCGCCGCTGAAGACCTCGCAGGGCCTAGCCTGTACCCCAGAGGAGAAGGCGACTCATCTGGCCAACTATCTAGCGTCAACCTTTCAACCGAATGATGGACCTGATATTCCTCTTGACGTCCAGCCTTCCACTGTTTCCGCCCAAGGAACGAGGAGGACGACTTGATACCTCCGACTTTCACCCGAGAGCACCTGGCGCCCGTCCTTAAGTCCCATCGTCTCAGGAAGGCTCCTGGGGAAGACGGAATTCGCAACGAGGTTCTTCAACGGCTTCCGAACGGCTTTATACCACACCTGCTGGCGGTCTTTAACGCTGCGGTCCGGCTTGGCTACTTTTCGACCAGCTGGAAACGGGCCAGAGTGATCTGCCTTCCCAAACCGGGAAAGCCCAAGAGACCTGAGAACTTTCGACCGATCTCGCTTCTGGACGGCATGGGGATGGTCTTCGAGAGGCTAATCCTCCCACACCTCTGTCAGCACACGGAGGCGAATACCATCTTGCCGCCGCAGCAGTTCGGCCACCGTCCATCAGCTTACCAGTGTCTGCGAGTTCATCTCTGAGGCCTTCAACCGCAACTGCTGTGCAGCCGGCGTCTTCTTCGACATTCAGAAGGCGTTCGACAGAGTTTGGCACGAGGGGCTCCTCTACAAGCTTGGTCTTTTCCGGTACCCTTCCTGGATCGTCGAGCTGGTCCGATCCTATCCTCACGGACGAGAGTTTCGTGTGGCATGGCAGCAGACCTTGTCAAAGTGGCATGCGGTGTCGGCTGGTGTTCCCCAGGGGTCGGTCCTGGGTCCACAGCTCTTCAACATCTATACGGCGGACATTCCCAACGACTTTGGATGGAACACCATGCTGGCACTGTACGCTGACGATGGCGCCGTCATCACCAGGTCCACGAAACCACAGATGGCGGCCCGATACCTTCAGACGGCAACGGACAAGCTCCTGGCCTGGTACTCCACATGGCGGGTGGCGATAAATCAGGCCAAAACACAGGCGATCCTCTTCTCTCCCGGGCGGCGGAAAGAACCAGACGGCATCCTAATCGACATCACGGAGTTTGAATGGCAGGAGGACATCACTTACCTGGGCGTGACGTTCGACCGACACCTGTCCTTTAAGAAGCACGTCACCAAGCTGGCCTACAAAGCCATCTCTTCTCGCATCCGTCTCGCTCCGATACTTCGGTCAGATTTTATCTCCGTTAAAAGGAAGGTACACCTGTACAGAGCGAAAGTCTACCCTGCGCTGACCTACGCATCACCGGCCTGGAGCGGATATCTACGAGATATCTCCCTCCAGATACTCCTGAGAGCAGAACGGAGCTGCCTACGGACGATTCTCCATCTCGGGTGGATCACTGCAAACGAGGTGCTCTACGCGATGACGGGTGCCACTCCCCTCGAGGAGTGTCTCCAGGAAACGGCGCGGCTCTACTTCGATCGCCTGCACTAGAAAGCTCCTGAGCTAATCCGGGAGCTTGCTGATACGGAAACCCGCCCTTGGGACATTTACAAACGCCCTCGCGCCTCCACCGGACTCGCTGAGGACCAGCCTCCATCGAAGAGAAGGCGCCACTGATTGAGCCTGCGGTAGGCTCATCCCACGGAGGGACAAATACGGCTGAATCACACGTCCTCCACTGAAAATCCTACGGATAAACCTTTGGATGAAGGCCTTCTTACAAGAAGGACGAAACACCTGACAATCTGTTCGACCGTAGCTGTTGAGGATGTGTTCCTGGTTGTACCATCTAGGTCAGGGGTATGAAACTCTTATGGGAGAATAGATTCCCAGCTTTTACACGTAGTTCACTATGCTAAGGGGTCCGCGATAGGCGCTGCAGTCGCAGTCAGTTTTATCTCTCTTTCATTTTCTCCCTCTATTTTTCTCATTCTATTTCTCTCTCTCTACCGCATCACCAGAGCGCCACACGAGCGGTTGTCAGTTACTCTGATTTTGTCAAGTAGATATGCATTCATCACTGTTTAAGAAAACGTGACGGAATGAATTTGTTCTGATCTCCAATCAACAGGTAAGTCTTGAAAATATCATATATTTTTGAAAATAATTTTAACGAACTAGTTTTTACGAAGTGTTATATGAATGCGTTTTGTGAGAATGCTTTTATATTTTCTTTACAGATACCTGCAATGGATAGATCTTCTAGGAAGGAAGGAAAGAAATTTCTCTCGTTTGTTTGTATGCGAGAAGCATTTTGAGAGGAAATGTTTCTCATTTTCAGGTGTTAAGCCTCGCTTACTTCACCTAGCCGTGTCATCCATTGCCCTGGCCGTGAATATGGTACGTGTCAGTTCACAAAATAAGCCGTAATTTTAGATTGAGTAACTGAAATTTATGTTTAAAAATTCTCGCGGTTATCAGTAGATTATAGTGAGTTTGGAAGTTAAAATGCTACATAGACGCCAGAGGATAGAATTGTGCTTGTAATAAAAAGAAAGAAGTGTACCATAGCGATGTCTCATTGTTTTTATTTGAAATATTTTGAATTTACAGAAATTGTTAACTTGATTATTTCTTGTTTCTCATTATGCATTTGTTTATAATCCTAGACTTTAAGATAATTCTTTGTTTCAAAACATTTTGAAATATGTATATATTTTTCGATCGAGAAATTGAAATTTATATGTCAAAAGTTTTCCTTGGTATATGATGAATACATATAGATCTTAAATGGGCTAACTGTAACTGCTGTGATCACGTAAACGTCAGCAAATACAACTGTGCGTAGAGTAAATTACAGATAAAGTGGACATTTTCTAGTGCAATGTGATGTGTTTAATTTTACAATGGTATTGTGATCTTCATAGAAACATTGTTTATGGACCGCAATGGGCCGTAAGCGCATTTGCCTTATTTTACATTTATTGCAACATTTGAAGCATGCCCATTGCCTCCTGCGTCAATTTCATTAGGTTTAGCAGGTTTAATGATTGACATTCTTAGATATTCATTTTCGTTCTTTTTACAGGTGCAACAGAAAGAGAATGTGTTCCAGGGCCGAAGATATCACTTTACAAATAGATTTTTGCTTGATCCACAAATTCATTCTTGACGTGAAAGTTTGACGTTTTTCGTCGCCCACGTGAATTTCCTTTAAATACGTTTCATGCATAAAAGGTATTAACGTTATAAAATTCTGTTACAATAATTCATTTTTATATCTTTATTGTATAATATTTATGCACAAATACCTCACTGTTATGTAATTTGATAATGACTTTGTACTCTCGCAATGTGTGATATACGGTAATAAATTTGATTTCTTATATGCAATTCTTTCATTTATGTCCATTTAATATGTCCGTGCAATTTATGTGTGCTGCGATTATCGTAATAAAACGGGAGGGCGAGGGACATCCTGTAATGACGTCACGCTAGCATTTGTTAACACGTAGTTCCAAATTTTCCCGTCGACCCATCGATTGTCGCCCCTCCATGGAAAACCTGGGAATCGTTTTATAGCATTAAGTTTCCGGTCTTTCCGTATGGGTACTAGTCTTTGTGTTAGCAGTAACGTAGTTTCGATATATCGGAATAAGACTATCAGCTAGTTTCAAGATTGTTATTATGAAAGATTGAGGAAGTGTGACCAAAGATGCCCACGAATTTCGAAGTTAAAGGAGAAATAGAAATAATTTTCGTGAGTATGTTTTTATTGCGACGATTTATTTAAATCTCTCTTAGGTTAATGACTTATTCTACGAATTTTATCTAGGATGAAGATGATTTACCATACGAGGAAGAAATTCTGCGCAATCCATTTTCAGTTAAACATTGGCTTCGTTACATTGAGCATAAGAAGGATGCCCCTAAGCAAACCATAAATATAATTTATGAACGTGCTTTAAAGGAACTTCCTGGAAGGTTATTTATTTTGGACATAGAACTTTTTATATTTAAAATTTCTGATGAAATAACTATATTTTTATTGGTGAACTTTTCTCGGGTTTCCAGCCGGGTTATTACAAGAAATGGTAGAGTTCTTGACATGGTGTTCGCATTTCCCCGTCAATGGCCCCAAAAGATTGGCCAGATATTGAATAACCCGGCTGGAAACCCGTGAAAAGTTAATGATTATTCGCCGGTAAAGCTTCAAATCTTTATATTTTTATTATTTTAGCTACAAACTATGGTACAATTATTTGAAGTTAAGGAGGCGCCAAGTTAAAGGACGTTGCATCACCGATCCTTCGTATGAAGATGTGAACAATGCTTACGAAAGAGCTCTAGTGTTCATGCATAAGGTAAAAGGCCACGTTATTTTTGTACATAAGTTTTAACTACATACTTTACAGTGTAAGTTTTTTGCACCACAAAAATCCTTTATAATTTCGTGAGTTATAGGAGAAGTATTTGGTTTTATTTTCTACTGTTATTTCGGTGATTATTTCTTCAACGTAATAATCAGTTGCAACCAAACACTTTTTAATCATTATTCCTGAATTTATAGCCAGTTTATATGAACTTTATTTTGTCATTTTTCTATTTCGCTTCTTGCAAAAAAATGACCCATAGTTTTATTATTGGAAGGCTGATGAATTCAAAGTATCCATTCATAAATATCATTAGTATCTCTGTAATACATTTTTTGATTTTTAGCTGATGAGGTTGGTCTTGGCAAATTTTTTGCATATTACACTGTAATCATGCTATAGAATTATTTGCTATATAGATTTGACTGAGAGTGTGGCGGTATAATGGTTGTAGTGCCATTTTTCTCAGCTTTTTATTGGAAGGAGCTAAAAATATCTATCATTGAAGAGAATGCTGAGTGTGGGATTTTCAGGGTAATATTATTAGACAAAATTCATATACTGCTGTACATAATGAGTTGATTTTTCATGGCTGTAAAGTAGGGTGACCATCTGTCCCAAATTTGGAGGAATAGTCCCTTCTTTTCATCACTTGTCCCACCTTGTTAAATGTCACTATTTCTGTCCTTTTTGAAAAATCTTGATTAATATCCCAAATTGTAATTTACATAATCCGGAATGCCCTCACTGGTCACACCTAGCTATCTGATATATATTGCATCTATATATTTAAGGCTGACTTGTTAATAAATGAACCACACAGAAGCCACTGTAATCTGTCCCTCCTTATACTCGACAAATATTTGAAAATGTCCCTCTTTGGCTTCCTGAAAAGTTGGTCACCCTACTGTAAGGGCTTGATGATGGCATCAGGCTAAGAATGTTTCATTTGAAAGAAATGCCCAAATGTTATGATGGTTCATTTGAGATTTGTAATAATATGTTGTTAGATTTTATAACCTCTTATGTAATTCCTCATATTACCTCTATCAACATTGTGGTTTCATTTCATCGTTACTTTTATTTTATAAATTTAGATGCCAAGAATATGGTTAGATTACTGCCAGTTATTGGTTGATCAGCGAAGAGTTACTAGAACTCGTCAGGTGTTTGATCGTGCTTTGCGAGCCCTCCCTGTCACACAGCATCACCGAATCTGGCCATTATACTTGGAATTTGTGCGTTCTCATCCATCGCATGAGACTGCTGTGAGAGTCTTTCGTAGATACCTTAAGGTAAGTACATAATAATATTCCTCAAATAGCAGCACAGGAAACATTGGAGATGCATTTTGAAAATGTTTAGATTTGAACATCTTTAATTTTTGTTATCATACCATATTTATCCGAATCCAAGATGACCCCAAATCTATGATGACCCCCCCCCCCCCCGCCCTTTTAGCGGGCTGTCAAAACCGAAAAATGATTTTGTCCTAATTTCTCACTGGATGTATATGGTGTATATTTCAAACACGTGTCCAGTATAGATATACTAGTTCGTTCATTAATTGAAATGGTTTCTTACAAATTTTTGTTTGAGAAAAAAATAGAATTTTAAAAATGTATTTTTTTAAATTAATGCTGTGTATTAATTCAAATCTGGATTGTAAGTTTGCAATGAAAATTTTCAGTAGATACAATTATTTTATCTTATGATTCATTTGTTTAAAAAAACATCGATTGAATGCATAGCCATACTTACTACAGTTCTACAACAATTCGTTGCGGTCAGTTCATCGTGCATCAATTCATCACTTGTAAAATTCATCATGCATCAATATATTGCACGACAAACTTATTGTTCGTCATTCATCATGAGATAAATTGCAAGGTGAGACACCACAATTGGTGTATGAGACACTTTTCCGTGGCAAAGTTTTTCTTTATATTTCGATAATACCAGAATGAAACACAACTCTCTTTGAAAATTACATAAGGCAAGACACATTGGATGGTGTTTTGCAGAAGGTGACTCAACCCAACAAGTGTATCCCCCTGTCGTACACCAGTCATGGTGCCTCACCTTCTAATTTGTATTGCGACGAATTTATGGAGCGATGAATTGTCACACAATAAGTTTGTCGTGCAATGTAGTGATGGATTACAAGTTTGACATGTAACAAATTGCCACACGATGAATTGATTGCAATGTATTGACGGCATACCACATCGTACTCAAATTTAAGATGGCCCTCAATTTTCGCAAGCTGAAATTTGGAAAATACCTCGTCTTGGATTCGGGTAAATGTGGTATATGCAATCACTCTTAATTTTAAGCAAAAATGATTCTATACATGAGTTTATGTAAAAACTCCATCACACTCAAGAAAACTTTTATATTTTGCATTTTAATTTGTTTTAGGACATTTTATTTATAGATTTTAGTAAATACTAAATGTTTCTTCTGTAAATAGATACCTGAAATGATGTATTATCACACATCACATTTGTGTTATCACTAGTATAAAAGGAATATATTATTTGTTATTTAACTTAAAATCTCGTACTTACTATTCTTATAAATAATTTATTCTTATCTTTCAAACATCAAATTTTATTCAAAATTCTAACAATAGATTTATAACATAAAATTTAATGCTTTGTCAAAGAAAACTGTTGTACGTTAAGACTCCCTGGGCGACATGTTACATGTTTGATGGCTCATATTAAGGCACTCATTACATACGTATATATTACTCATATGAGAATTGAGACAATAATGTGGTCCCAATTTCAACAATGGAATGGCTGGCAAGGCAAATCCTCACGAAATCACTAAATTTTGCAAAAAAAAGTCATTTAAACATTAAGTTCGAGCATTTGCAGACTGAGAAAGAAAATCAATGATAAGACTAAGAACTTTTGTTAATTTTCCGTTAAAACAGCCCCGTTTGAAGATTGAGGATCAGTTTGTCTAATTTTTATGATCAAAAGAATGAAAGCTTGCATGTCACGAAATTTATTTTTACGTGTTATCTTATGGGAAATAGAAATTATCTTTTGCAGTCAAGCCCAGGTCTTTTTTGTGGATCTTTTTTTGTAAATGGGTTTTAATATAAGAGTCAAACATTTCTGCCAAATTTTAGTCTTCTACCTAATCGTGAAGTTTGTTTAAAATACCATTAAAGTCAGTCATAAATAGTTCTTTATTCTCCCACTCTTTTATAATGGCTATTTAGGAGTGGCGCCACAGTCGAGCATTACACCTAGTTATAAAAATTAACAATGTAAGGCATTCACACTTTATTTCTGTTGGCCATAGTATCCATAGGGGTTATCTTTCTCTCCATCTGTCTTTCCAACCCTTGAACCATTTGTCTGACTGTCCTTCTCTTCGTCTGTTCATTTATCCACACTATTACTTACACTTTTTCATGTTTATGAGGCTTAGGGACACTTTTGGATAATATTAAAAGAGATAGTGCATTGAAAATCATTAAATGCTCAAGGTATTTATTTATTAACTAGTGTATTGCCCATCATATGACGGGTGTCAGTTACTATAAGGTTGAAAAACCCATCATAAAACTGGTAATCCTACTGAAACCGTACATCTTAAGAAATCGTAACTCATTATTATGGATAATCACAAAATTAGTTTATTTTTCTAGAAATTCAACAGGGAACTTAGAAATGTATAATAACAACTGTAATTATTGAGTAAGAGCCGGTATAAAATTTGCCAAAATAGAGATTCGGGAGAATTTCTTTCTCATTCTTGTTTTCTCCAATGATGAGCCCCTTGTCAAAAATGAAGTGATAATAATATTACCTCCCTCCATCTCACCATCCCTCCCTCTGCCTCCCTCCTTTCCTCTCTCTTTCCTTCCCTCTCTCTTTCCTTCCCTCTCTTTCCTTTCTTCTCTTACTCCTTCCCTCTCTCCCCCTCTCCTTCCCTCTCTCTCTCTCCCTCTCCTTCCCTCTCTCTCCCTCTCCCCCTCCCTCCCTCTCTTCCTCCCTCCCTCTCTCTGCCTCTTTTTCCACCTCCCCTCTCTTACATTCGCTCCTGTCCCAATCCATAGCTTTCCTTCTTTTTCTCCGTCTCCCTCATTATCTCTTTCCTCCCATCCTTTTCTAATTCTATGCCTCCCATACTCTCTATGTACCTTCCATTCTATATCCATTTCTTCCTATCTCTCTCCCCACTTCCCCTCTCTCTTGCGCTACATCTATATCAGGGTTGTCCAACCTTTTTCAGTGAAGGGCCACATTTAGAAATTTTCAGTCCCCTTTGGGCCAAAACATGACATTTTTTTGTTAGGGATTCGATTATGCGGGCCGATGTCTATACCATATAGGCCATTCAAGACTATCATTTACGCTTGATGTTTTCTTTTTTATCATTAAAATTATTGAAGTTCAAAGAATAAAATTCACAAGATTCACAAAGATTATTATTTATTCAATATACAAATAGGCAAATTACAATTTTACAATTACAAGGATTTAATGAGATATTTGACATTGTTTTTGCATGCACAGAAAATCAATGTCCCCCCCATACACTTGACGTGGAAATATGAAGTACATTGCATAAATGTTCGTCTGTCAATAATGACCTCGACTTTGACTTTATATTTTTCATAAGTGAAAAAAGTCATTCACAACAATATGTGCTACCAAACAGTGCAATAAACCGAATGGCATGTTTTGAAAGATTTGGAAAGGATTCTTTGTTAACGTATTTCCTATAAAACGTGTGAATGTCATTCTCCACAAAAGCTCTCCTCAAGTGACTGATGGCTTGAACTTCAATCAATTCTAATTGAAAGGTATTTTCCACTTCATTAACGTATATGCTAAATGGATCAGCAAAAATTTTAAGCTCGAGACTATGATTTCTGAAATCTGCAAATTTCTGTTCGAATTCGTTTCTCAGGCTACTAATCAATGTTGCGTATTTTTCAAATTTTACTGTCTTAGCACGTCTTGCTGAAAGTGTTGTGAAGTGGTCAGTTTTTTAACAAGTAACTGCTTTTAAAACAGTTTTAACTTCTCGGTAAAGACTGTAACATGCTCATATATTGACGAACTGACCCTTTCCTTGTAGCTTTATATTTAATTCTGCAAGATATCTGGTTGTCTTAACTAAGAAAGCAAGGTTATTCAATCAATCCTCATTGTCCATGATACATCCTTTCCTTTGTTTCTCATAAATACCTTTATTTCTTCTAGCAGAGAGTAGAATCGTGCCAATGTGTGTGTGTATGTGTGCTACTAAGCCAACGTACGTGACTGAAGTAAATTAGATCACTCATAGTCTGATCCTAATTCTGCAAGAAAGGCTTGGAACTGTCGATGATTGTGCCCTCGTGACTTAATAAAATTAATTGTGGAAACAACAACTTCCATCACATGCTTCAACATGCAGTGCCTTTGCAAAAATTTGCTCCTGGTGAATTATGCAATGATATGTGATAACTTCATGTGACAATGATTTTTGCATTAGATTTACAAACCCGATTAGCTTCCCTGTCATCGCAGGAGCTCCATCAGTTGTTAGACCACAAAGGTTACTCTCTTGGAGTCTAAATTTGATCAACATTGCACATTGGACAAAGTTCAAGAAGTTCCTCAATTATTTCATAAGTGTCGGTGACTCTTCGTACAAAGACTGCCAATTGAGCTGTATTGCGCACATCTGTACTCTCATCAACAGCTAAACTGTAAAACTTGCACGCCTTAATTCTTTCTACCAAAGTATTTTTAATGTTAGATGCCAGCTCATCTACTCTTCTAGCGATTGTTTGATGACAAAGGCTAATTTTTTGGACTAACAACTTTTTATCAGGGCATGCAACAGATGTAAAAATGTCCAGGCAATCTTTTACGAATTCCCCATCAGAAAATGGTTTTCCTCTCTTCGCTAATGTTTCGGCTATCAAGAAACTGATCTTGGTTGCCTCCTCAGAATTCTCCTTTGCAGTTTTGAAAAAAGATTGTTGTCCAACAATATTCTTTTTCATCGAGGTAGTTTTGTTGATTGTCACTTGACCCACGAGACTATCAAATTTACTGGTGTTTTGTATTATAATGTCACTTGACATTGTATTCCTTAATAACAGCTATCTTCTCGTGACATATAAGACATAGTTCATTATGTTCAATAACAAAGAAGTCATGGGTCCATGATGCTTTGAAAATACGACATTCACGTGCAATTTTTCTTTTCATGACTGAATGCATGTTTACCTTTAAATATTTATTTTATTATAACCAAGTTAATTTCAATGAAAAATAACAATCTCTGCATATTTACGTGCTTAATAAGAATTAAAATTCAAAGTAATGCAGTAATAAATTAATATCTGATATTAAGTTCTTATTGCAAAATAAAGGGAAAATACACAATAAAATAAAGAAATAAAAAGAAAAATCAAATCTAAAGACAAAAATCAATGTAATTCTTCCCAGTCACCAACCTAAGCTATTTTAAGAACCATAATTTCTGCTGTAATAACTTGGGTATGCAATTAATACACGTTTATGAGCATTTTAGAATGAAATTCTTATTTCAACATTAAGAAAATAAAAATCAATGTCTGATGTCGTATTTTTGAGATATTTCAATTTCGGTTAAAAAAATTGTGTCAATAATTCCTGTGTTACACAAGTTGAGAAAAGTGCTTCAAGATTCGAACTCAGGCCTCTTCTTTAAAAATGATACCAAATTCATAATCACAATTTATCCCCAAACTTCGTAATTCCTCAATTACGTCATCTGCTAAGTTAATAACCTGTATTTGATCTAAATTTTTTCTTGCATAGTTTAGCGGAGCGACAATGATAAGCTGGAACATTTTTTTTTACTATAAATAATGATAAAACAAACTCAATTTGGTTAAGTGCACAATGCATAGTTTAGCATTGGACAAAGTGCCCCTATCACGCTACTCAGTGATAATATTTAAAGATTCTAAAACCAAATCAAGTAATTCTACAAAAGCTGTCATGGAATTATGTCTTTCTATCCATCTTGCGGTGCACAATTCTTTTAATTTTTCGCAATTTGCAGAATGCTCAATATTATTCACAATTACTGATTTTAATACAACCTGCCTTTTTGAGGTATGTATTGAAAAATACATACACTTTACCCTCAGTTCCCATGCAATTACGTAAGGGGACGATATCACAAGCATTGCTAATAGCTAAATTCAAACTATGGGAAACACAGTGTACATACAAAACTGTAGGTGCAATTTCTCTGATGTGTAGGGAAAGAAGGTGGTTTGGAGGGACAGTAGGAGGGAGAGTGGAATGGGTAGAGGGGGTGAGGGATGGAGAGAGAGAGAGGGAAGAAGAGAGAGGGAAGGAGAAAGAAAGAAAGAAAAATGTCTTTATTGGCGAGGTTGAGGCTAAGTAGCCCCCTCTTCCACCTAACCATAGGAGAGAGAGAGAGAGAGGGAAGGGGATAGAGAGAGTGAAGGGGATAGAGAGAGGGAAGGGGATAGAGAGAGGGAAGGGGATAGAGAGGTAGGGAAAGAAAAGGAGTAAAAGAATAGTTTTAACTGCCAATGTAAATAGCTAATATGGGGCATGAAATTTTCTTATAAATGACCAAATGGAATCTTATATACAAAATCAATTCAATGTGATTGCGATGCATGTCACAGGCTCTCTACTTATACCTTATTATAACAATAAAATTAAAGTTGAAAAAGCAGTATTTTATAATCAATAAATAAAGGAAGTTTCATTGTTCACATAAGTTGTTTTTTTAACCTATAAATAATCTCCCAGGATATACTACTTATGAGGTTTTTGAAAAACACTGCCTTATGAGGCCAAAATTTAAAAGGATCGTCACATGCATTTTAAATTAAGAAACAATTAAATTGAGACTATTATTCTAGCAGGAAGTATTTTTGAGACCTCAGTCATGTAAAAATGCTTGAAAGAGGAAGAAGCAGAAATAGCAGATTTTGGCAACATTTTAAAATATAAATTGAAACTTACCTCTTCAGTTAAAATGCCACACTGATTTTAATTTGCTATGTCCATAAGTCACTAAGTAACACGCATTCGTAAACACAAAAACAGTAAAAGTCAATATTGATATAAACTGCAAGCAAAGACAACAAAATATTATTAAATAATTATAAATGAAAACACAAACCTGTTATATATTCACTATCTTGACACAGAGCTGCAAGAAGACCAAACTCACTCAACTAATGTTTCTTTGACAAAATGCTTTGTAGAAATTTGTGAAATTCCCAAATGCAAAATTGGTGGAAGAAGGGGTAGGAGAGAGAACTATGTGAGTTCTCCAATGTGTAGGAACAAAACGGTTTACCATCCCCTGTTCTCATTGCAGGCGAAAAAAGGGCGGCCATTACTAACAAACCACTAAAGACAACCCAATCGAAAAGAAGGATAATTAAGTGAAGAATGCTAAAAGGACGCATTGTTGTGACCCTGTCACCATATGCAGCTTGTTATTTTATCCTACAATCATGGAAGAGAGAACCTTAACATCCTTTCTCGCCTTCACAAATCCCCACTGTTGCTGACGCTCAGGAAAATTTCATTCTCGTAGCATTTTATGACGAGCTAATGACCGCAAGAGGAGGAAAATGAGAGAAGTGGGGAGATGGCATACGGCGCTAAGGGAAGATAGAAAAGCAGTGGGCAGAGTGGGGAAAACCCAAGTCGAGGGCTGAGAAAAGGAAAGTGGGAAGGGATGAAATGCTGCCCCTTGAAATCGGTTGACGGCGTTCCTTGCACCCGCGTTTTACGATAGGAAAGTATTGTGACCGCTCATAAGACCGGGTCCCAGAGGCCCGGGCCTCGGGGATTTTGCCCCGGTATCCCCACCCTCTCAGTGGCCCTGCGGTTGAGACTGCAGTATCAGGAATCGCGATGAAGAATGAACTTTTAAATAATCAAAGACTGATTATTGAGAAAATGCACCTCAACACAGACGCATTGCATATCCTTAATAAAGAACCACTTAAAAGTTTTTGTAAATTAAATTTGTATGCAGTAGTTACAAAAAGTTTGCTGAACAGATGAAAGCCTCTCGTGGGCCGCATGAAAACCTCCAGCTGTTGCTATGTTGGACAACCCTGATCTATATAGTCATTTGGATAAGCAAAAGAATCCAAACTAAATCCCTTTCCCGTTAGGATTACGTAATTTCGTGGAAAATCCTACAATAATTTAAGGCAATGTATGCACTCATATATATTACATGTATGCGGGTTGGGACAACAATTGATTCTCGAAATTTAACAATGACGTGGTCGGCAAGGCAACATCCCATTTAAAAGACAATATTTTCCCAAAATATGTTATTTAAATGTTTAATATGAGAGATTTCGAATGGTAGGTGGAAAAAGATGAATAGAATAAGAAACTTCATTAATTTTCCTAAAACATAGTTTAAATTTGAAGATCCTACGTCAATTTTTTCTAATTTGAATTTCCGAAACAGTTAAAGCCTGCACTTTAAAAAGTTGCTTTTTGCATGTTATACAGGAAATGGAAATCGCCCCCCTGGAGTTGAACCCGGGTGTTTTTTATATTTATTTTTCATGGTGCACCCCTTCTTGCATTTTTGCACATGTAGTCATTTTTGTTATTTTTCTCACAATTTTTTCATTTCCATCTGTTAGGCATTATAATTTCTCCTTAATTTTCTCAACCCGCTTCGTTATCCAATAAAATGCCCTGAAATTCATCAGTTCCTATCTGTTTTCTATATGAATAGCATTGCAAATTATTTGGTATGTTATGAGGAGATGTACATATTTTTACTCCCTGAAGTCGTCAATATTGAAAGCCTTAGAGATTTCATATTATAGCAGTTTTGTTAGTAGTTCCTCAGATTCTGAAAATTTGTACAAACCTACTGATTCATCAGATGAGTTTTTAAATGCTCCAACTTTGAAAATTCATATGCCTAAGATTTATCATTGGTAGATACACATATTGCTTCTTCTGGCTGTATAAATTTATCAGAATATTTCTTACAGGCCATTTGCTTGAGTGAAGACTAAATACTCAAAGGCCACTATGCCCATGACAAGAAATGCCCATTATCCACTGGTAGGTCACGCTGTTGCGAACACATTAAGAAATCTAACATTTAAAATTAATATACAAAAGTCACTTTACATTGGACATTTATGTTAAAAACACTTTTTCAACTTCCATTACATTGGAGATTGACTATTTAATGGTCTGCATATCCCATTTCAATGAAATGTGTTAAGTGCATGTTGGAATCGGATTTGATACTTGTCCAGTATTATTTTTCTAATGAATAATAAGTAATATTTATTAATTTTAATAAATTCAAATACAGTAAAACCCCTTATTTACACTTTTCTAGGGACCTGGGAAAAAAGCGTAAATTGCCGGAAAAGGAAAAATAGCTAAACTGATTTTACTTTTAAACTCGCTCATTTGTTACAGTAAGACTAACAAAAATCAGTGTTAAAAGAGCTAAGATTATAAAGAGTATATCTATTTATTCATTTACTTAACCAGCGCACTTTTTAATAATAGCAATACAAAATATGTGCCAAATTAAAATGCTAGTATAGTATGCTTGGGTTTCCATTACAGTCTCCATATTACATTTGTCTGGAAAACTGTACATAGACATAGGTATATTTACTTCAGGAACATCATACTTTTTTGAAGCTTGAATAGTGTTCATTTTTCCACCTTTTGAGCTAAGACTATTTTAAAATTCATGCTATAACTTTATCGGATTCCTCTGTTAACGTGGGATTTGGAAGAACCTTTTTTCTCAAAATGATCAACACCATTTTTGTCACCCATTTTTAAAATAACAGATTGGTAAAAACTCATTAAGGTAGGTACAAAGAATAAACCGACGCACTGATAACTTCAATTCAATGACTAATGAGGAATTCAGCTGCCGACTGAACTCAATCAATTTTTGCCTCAGATGCTTTTCAAGTACATTGTAACATGTATGCCTAATGTGTCTACAATGTAACAAGTATCTTGTGTCACTTAACAGATGTGCAGAATGTACAGTGATTTTTTTAAACACAATTTTACGATCTTTTAAAATTACTATTACTCGAATATAACACGAGGCCAACTTTTAAAATTTCGTTTTTGGAAAAACACACCGTGTTATATTTGGGACAATATGGTAATTTAAATTACAACAAATTAACTTAAATTTAATTACAAACTGTGGGAACCAAGGGGCAGACTTTGAGTTGAAACGGTAAAAACATTATAGCGCCAAACTTGAACATCTTTTCAATGGCATTCATACTTGGTTCAAAGAGTAAATAGTGTAAATATTATTTCCATATTTAGGTGCGCTATTTATGCTCTGCTAGTGTGATTTACATATGAGGTTTTGAAGTTTTCACCCAAAAGATTTCATATGTATTTCCATCTCTAAGTACACTGTTCCTGAGTAGCATCGTAGCATCTGCTAATGTGCATGCTGTTTTGAAAAGAAAGAGTTCATATTTCTACCTCTAAGGGCACTGTTCCTACTCTTCCACCATTTTCAAAATCTTCGTCCAAAAGAGATCTGATTTTTTTGCAAAGCTAAGCTGAAAAATGTTAAACTGTTGGGAATCGCATGCTGAATTCTTTTAAAAAATCGGAAATTCTAATGTACAATGGCGTGAATAGTTGGAAAACTTAAAATGAAATAGTGTAAATACAGGGTTTTACTTACATTGGAAACATAGTAAAATTGACGGGACCCAAATAAAATATTGTAAATAATGGGAAAACGTTCATTCCGATAACGTAAATACAGGGTTTTACTGTATATAAATCCATAAATTGTGCTCTTGGATCATTTTTAAAAGAGGTTTATATCAGAAAAATGATAATCAGCTGTGGGCTAAATTTCTGCTCCATCTGTAACATGCATAGTCAATTTTATCCTTTCACTGTGAAGGAACTCTCTCCCAAATTGCCTTTTTTGAGTTGCCAAGCAATGGCCAGTATGAATTGTTGTCTCGTGTTGTTTATATCTTTTACTGCATTCGCAGAAGATCATTTTAACATTGCAGTTCATCATCGCTTTTCTGCTTCCTCTAACATCTCTTCTGTAGCAGACCTAGGACCAGCAGTGGGTTCAATTACACTTTGCAGTAATTCTTCTTTATGGGTTTTAACCTATCGAAAAGAGGTGCAAAAAACAGTCAGCACCAATATCTTGTGGCATTATGACATAGAGGGCGAGGCTTTCTTGTTGTGCATTATCAAGGATGACGAGATGTGTGTACATCATTTTGAATCTGAGTTAAAGAGGCAAATATTGGAATGACACAACACAACATCTCCACGGGATAAGAAATTCAAGGGTTCACCCTCTGAGGGAAAAATAATGGTCACATTGTTTTGGGAAATGGAAGGTGTGATTCTTGTAGACTTCCTACCTTCATTTTTATTGTTGAGACGACTCCTTCAGCCATAAAATTTATTAAAACCGATGCATTTCGCCCACTAAGTGAGCATCTTCAGGGGCGAACTTGAATCGACAGTGACTTAAAGTCAACTGTGAGAACAATGAGGATTCGGGTGTTTTAACCCTTGCCTATGTCTATTTTCTTAGACCTGCATATAGTATTCAGCAACATCCTATAGTTTTTCTGTATCTTACATGTATTTATAACTTGACGACTAAAAAGCTTTTATGAGTAATGCTCCTATTTAATTCTTTGGAATAAAATGCTATTAAAGAAATGATGAGTACATTAAAAACTGTCCTTTTCAGTTTAGATTTATTTTTTGCACTGTATAATTTATATTTTCTTCATAAATTAGCTATGCCCAGAGGATGCGGAAGACTACATAGAATATTTAATTTCAATTGGACGACTTGATGAGGCTGCAGTAAAATTGGCATCCATTGTTAATCGTGAAGAATTTGTGTCTAAGCATGGAAAATCCAATCATCAGCTGTGGAATGAACTTTGTGAACTTATTTCAAAAAATCCAGATAAAGTTAGGCAAGTATACTTTCGAACTACCTGATTTTGCATTGGTTTTTTTATATGTAAAAATTCATTAAAATTAAGAATTTTATTTTTTAAATTCTTGTAAAAATATTGTGTATTTGGATTAAATGTAATAATAGGGGCTTGTATTGATAATTTTTATTTATTGACCTGTAAAATTTTCATACATTTTTAGGTCTTTATGTGTTGATGCCATTATTAGAGGAGGATTACGTCGCTACACAGACCAGTTGGGGCATCTATGGAATTCTTTAGCAGATTATTATGTTCGTAGTGGATTATTTGAACGTGTAAGTCATACTGGTTCTGGTTCTATAGAAAAATCAGTTGTTCATTTGCTTTTTGTGGAGGATAAAGTAAATATTTAAAATAATAAGTTTGAAAATTATTTTCTTTAATATTAATTATTGCTAGAGTACATTAAAATTACTAAATTTACCAATTAATATGTTTAAAATTTGTGGATCATTATGTCAGGCAAGGGATATATATGAGGAAGCCATTCAAACAGTCACTACTGTGAGAGATTTCACCCAAGTATTTGATGCATATGCACAGTTTGAAGAACTTAGTCTAACCCGTCGTATGGAGGAAGTATCTGCCAAACCTAATTCCACTGAAGAAGGTGAGTTTAATTACATAAAACTTTGTTATGTATATTATTTACTTTATTGAAATATTGATTGTAAACCTTTTTCGACTGATTTCACTTGAAATTAGGAGTAGAATTCCTATTTCTCTTTGTCTTCAAGTGGTTGTGATTTCTCTTGTTGCACTGCCATATGATGTTTTTATTATTTGCTATGCTGATTTTTTATTTATGTTTTCAATTTTAAAATTAAAAAATATTTTTATCTGTTGAGGTAAGTAGATTATTCAGATTTTTACTTTCTCCATATATATTGTATTCATGAAAAAAATTGACTGAGATTTCCATGGAAATACATGTTTTGAGGTCTCCTGAACACGTTTTGAACATTTTCTCGATCATATCTGTGTATGTGATAGCCTTTTTGTGGGTGCTCTAACTCAAAAACTATTAATCAGGTCAATGTGAAATTTTATATTTAACATTTTTATAAAAGTCAGAAGAACTGATTAGTTTTTGGTAGAAATTGGTCAACTGGAAGTGGGTGTTTACTCTTGTCACATCCGTTACTTTAAAATATTTGCTTTAATATTTGATAAATGATGTATTGGAATAAAAGTTGTAGGAAATTTAATTTTGTACAACCTTTATTTGAAACATTTTTCCATATAATGCATTGTTTAAGAGATATCTTATATTTTTAGCTGCCACCACCATGCCACCTACCGACGACTATTGTTAACAATTGACGCTTAGTTACGTCTTAGTAACGCTCCTTTTTCTTTTCTTAATTGTTGGAGCTTTGTGGCTATATCTAATATCAGAAGGCTATGGTTTGAGTTTATTTCTGCTCTTTGTGAAGTCTAAAATTTTCTCGCAGTTTCTTAAAATATTTATTATTATGTAACCTATTTGGAGTTTTTAGAAATATGACAGATACGGAGAAAGTCATGTGGTGGCCACATCAGATTTTTTAAAAAGTATCGGAGATATGTCTTCAGCAAATGTACAATATGTCTATCACTAATACAAACCTTAATTTTTGGAATAATACTTAATTTTTTGCACAAATTATTGTTCAAACCCTTTCCATGTCTTGATGTCATTTTCTTCACTACTATCACTGAAAGATTCAGCTCCTTCATCTCTCTCCTTCCATGGAAGAGTACCATAGTAGTTAAGTTCCAATTTTCTGGAGTTAATTCTTGAGTTATTAGCAATAGATATTTGTACCAACTATTTCGCCTCCAGCTACATTTCAACCCTACATTCTATACATCAAAAATCGTTTTGCTAGAATGAATACTTTAGGAGCTATTAACAATTGATCATTGTAACCACCATTTACTCCCAAGCTACTGATCTCCTGAATCCACCCATTTTTTGTGGTATTTACTAACTCTATTGTAGAAATATCTATCCTGGAATTTTGGCATTTGTAACTTATGTCATTTTTGAGTTATTTTGTACATGGACAGACAGACTAGTGGATAAACCGAATACATAAGCAATTTATTTTTAGAAAAGGTGCTAAAAATAAAAACCACATGAAAGTCACTCAAATTCACCTAGAAGCCTACTAGGAAGAATACATTACTGTAGAAGAATATCAGGAAAATGAATAGTATAAGTCTGCTGAATGCATTTTTTTGTTTGAACATGCTCACTGGATCGGGTCATGCCTTTTGCAATGCAGGATGGCATCGCTCAGCTTGTAAGGATTAAAAGTAAATAGCTCTATCAATGGAAATTGACCCATATAGATAGCATCTACTCTCTTTCCTTCCCTGGTGTTAATCTTCAATAACACCCCCATTCCAAATAATCCCACAATACCCCCTTTCCATGAATCCTATCCTTTTCCTATTCCCTGTAACCCTTTTAATCCAGAAGAATATCTTACTCCCTGTGAGACAATTAGCTTCTGCTTGGTCCATCTTTTGCATAAGAAAGACAGATGCCCAAAAGCTACAAACCAAGCCTTATTATACTGCCATGGACATCCACACCAATAGGTTAACATCCACTGGATTTTTCTTATCCCTTTCAACTAGTTGCCACCTTGTATACACACAAAAATCTAATAAACAGGGAATGTAAGAAGCAATTTGATGAACCCTTTCTACTCGTTTGTGGGGGCAGCCCTGACAGTAATTTTACCGATCCACTCGTAGGTAGGGGGAGCCCCACCAATGTATATCTTTCTATCCCTTCATTTTTCCTCACTGGAAATCTCAATGTGGTTGATTCTCGGCCATTCTCTAATACATATTACATCTTTGTAAGCCTTCTTTACAGTAAAATAGTGAGAATGGTATTATAAAAATATAGTGTAGCGGGACTCTCAATTTCGCACAGCAGGTTGTCTGAAAGGTCAGTTTGTGATTTCTACATTGCCGTATTCTTGTGAATTCCTGATCAAGTTCATCAAATATTGAGTTTATGTGCTGTTAGCTGTCCCGTGTCTATTTTCTCGTAATGGACCACTACAATAATACTACAATTGCTGAAATTGGTCCTAAATTGGAGCATTGGACCAGCATTGTGTTATATCTTTTGAGTTTTGGAAATCTACTCCTATTCAAACATGTTTCCATGATATTTCTATATTTTTTCAATAATATTATTACTTATTACTATATACTAGTGTATTGCCCGGATAAATAATAATATTCCCTCCCTCCCTCTAGCCATCCCTCTCTTCCTCCCTCTGTATTCCTCCCTTCCTCTCTCTTTCCTTCCCCCTCTCTCTCCTTCCCTTCTTTCCTTCCCTCTCTCCCTTCCTCTCTGTCCCTCTCTCCCTTCCTCTCTGACTATCGACCGATTAGCTTTCTTCCCACTTTATCAAAAGCCCTGGAGCGACTTGCGCATGAACAGGTAGCAGATTTTCTCAACATTAATCATCTACTTGACCCCCATCAATCTGGCTTTCGGAAGTCACATAGCACCACCACCGCGCTAATTAAAATCACTGATGATGTACGCAGACACATGGATGACAGAAAATTCACGGTACTAATATGGCTTGATTTTAGTGAAGCGTTTGACTCAGTAGATAAAGACATACTCCTAGCAAAACTCCGCTGCATGAGATTCTCTTCACCTTCAATAGATTGGTTCTCTTCGTACCTTAGCAACCGTTCCCAGCAAGTCATCTACAGCGATTCCTCGTCCTCTCGGCCTAATGTTAACCAAGGCGTTCCGCAGCGCTCAATTTTAGGTCCTCTATTGTTCTCTTTATTCATAAATGATTGTTCTCAATACTTAACTTACTCCAAGCATCATTTGTACGCCGATGATCTCCAAATCTACTTAGACACAAAACCCAATAACTTATCTCTTTCCATAGCTAACATAAATCATGACTTGGCCCAACTTCAAGAATGGAGCTACGATAATTTTCTCACCATAAACCCCTTGAAATCTCGAGCCATTTTAATCGGTTATCCGAAACTACTGGCATCTATAAACCTTGCAGAATCAGTTCCTCTGTCTTTGAACGGCTCAGTTATACCCTATTGCAAAATCGTAAAAAATCTCGGGATTCTAATTAATGAAACGCTCACCTGGAATAATCATATAATAAAAATCTGCAAGACGGTAAACTCCTCCTTACACACTCTAAGGCCTCTCGTTAACATTCTTCCCTCGTCACTAAAAATACAGCTAGTGACCTTCCTAATTTTTCCTCACTTCGATTATTGTGATGTTGTATACCAGGACTTATCAAAGGAACTCGCCATTAAGCTACAACGTTCTCATAACGCCTGCATCAGTTTCATCTTTAATCTTAAAAAATCTGACCATGTCTCAGAATACTTCCGTCGACTCTCCTGGCTAAAACTTGATTCCCGAAGAAACCTTCACCTTCTCTCTCTATTGTATCAAATTTTAAATAACAACATCCCTTGTTATCTTTCATCTAATTTTGTCACCATTAATACAGTTCACCATTGCAATACCAGAGGATGTGATAAACTACTAACTCCACTTCATAGAACAGAAATTTACAACAAATCCTTCACTGTCACTGCTTGTAAACTCTGGAATGGCCTTTCAACGTTAATAAAAAACTCTCTATCTCTAAGCACTTTTAAACGCTTGTATTACAAGCATCTCCTCTCACTTCCCATGCATTGAACGACACTCTTCTTTTCTTTCAGGTTGTCACAAGAATGCGCTTATTAGGCATAAATTTATAATTTTATTTTATTTATTTTCCTGTATCATAATGACGATGTAATCTCCCAGGCATACCTTACCCTACAATCCCTGTTCCCCTCTTTCTCTTTCTTTCTTTTCTTTTCCTTCCCCTGAACTATATTAGAAATTTTCGCAGTTTTTTACACATCTCTTCTCTTCGTAGGTGTTTTCCGCAGTGGGAATTTTTTCTGTGTTAAAACATAACTGATACACAGTTTTTTATGACCCACAAAACTAACATTTTTTGGTAATGCTCTGTTATCTACTAACAAGTATATTAACTTGTAATTAAAATGTATTTTGTTGAAATCTGTATGTAATTAATTTCTCTTATTTTGTAAATATTGTGATTACTTATATGACAAAAGGGTTAAATGAAAGAAGGTACTACATAGTCTAAATTTCGCCCTAATAAAGTCGTTTGTCTGTCTGTCTGTCCCTCTCTCCCTCCCTCTCCCTCCCTCTCCCTCCCTCTCCCTCCCTCTCCCTCCCTCTCCCTCCCTCTCCCTCCCTTCCCTCCCTCCCCTCCCTCCCCCTCTCCCTCCCCTCCCCCTCTCCCTCCCCTCCCCCTCTCCCTCCCCTCCCCCTTCCCTCCCTCCCCCTCTCCCTACCCCTCTCTCTCCCCCTCTCCCTCCCCCTCTCTCTCCCCCTCTCCCTCCCCCTCTCTCTCCCCCTCTCCCTCCCCCTCTCTCTCCCCCTCTCTCCCCGTCTCTCTCCCTCCCCCTCCCTCCCCGTCTCTCTCCCTCCCTCCCTGTCTCTCTCCCTCCCTGTCTCTCTCCCTCCCTGTCTCTCTCCCTCCCTGTCTCTCTCCCTCCCCCTCTCTCCCCGTCTCTCTCCCTCCCCCTCCCTCCCCGTCTCTCTCCCTCCCTCCCCGTCTCTCTCCCTCCCTCCCTGTCTCTCTCCCTCCCCCTCTCTCCCCCTCTCCCTCCCTCCCTCCCTCCCTCTCACTCTCCCTCCCTCCCTCTTTCCCTCCCTCCCCCTCTCCCTCCCTCCCCCTCTCCCTCCCTCTCACTCTCCCTCCCTCCCTCTTTCCCTCCCTCCCTCTTTCCCTCCCTCCCTCTTTCCCTCCCTCCCTCTTTCCCTCCCTCTCACTCTCCCTCCCTCTCACTCTCCCTCCCTCTCACTCTCCCTCCCTCTTTCCCTCCCTCCCTCTTTCCCTCCCTCCCTCTTTCCCTCCCTCCCTCTTTCCCTCCCTCCCTCTTTCCCTCCCTCTTTCCCTCCCTTCCTCTTTCCCTCCCTCCCTCCCTCTTTCCCTGTCTCTCTCTCTCCCTCTCTCTCCCTCCCTCCCTCCCTTTCTCCCTCCCTCTCTCTCTCTCCCTCTCTCTCTCTCCCTCCCTCCCTCCCTTTCTCCCTCCCTCTCTCTCTCTCCCTCTCTCTCCCTCCCTTTCTCCCTCCCTCTCTCTCTCTCTCCCCCTCCCTCTCTCTCTCTCTCCCCCTCCCTCTCTCTCCCTCTCTTAGTCTTATGCTCATGAGAGCCTGACGTGCCCTTAGGTTCACTTTATCACGGCTATTTCCTCATAACAACCTCCCTGACAACAACCTCCCTGACATTCTTCCCACTGAAAAACAGCTTGCTTCTAATTTCAGGCCATTTCCATGTGACTTTCAGCTGATTTATCTCAACATTCAAAGCCTCACCGCATTTTGATGAATTGCATTCCATCCTTCCCTCTTATGACATACCTGCCATATCCCTCACAGAAACTTGTCTCAAACCTTCTGTTTCTTCTTCTACAATCGAGTTACCTGGATACTGTCTGTATCGTAATGATTGCTTAGGCAAAGGTGGTGGTGTAGGTTTTTACGTACGAAAGAATGTGAAGTGTAAAGTGATAGCAACAAGTGAACCTCAGTTTGCCAGAAGGTCTGAATTCTTCTTCTTAGAGATTGTATTCAATGCGAAAAAACTTGTACTCGGAACAATTTATTGACCTCCTAAAATAGCCCATCTATCAGACTTAGATGACATACTTTTGAATTTTACTACTAACTATGAACATATTATAATCACCGGTGATTTTAATGCCAATTTCTCTGTTAGCACCCATGATACTGATTATTTAAAACATTCCTTTACCTCGCATGGTCTCAATATAATTCTGCTGAATCTGACTTATAACACCCAAACAGCCTCTAACTGAATCGACTTAACCATTATGACAAACCTTGAAAAACTAATAATTCATGGTAAGTTTCCAGTCCCAGGAATTTCTTCTCATGACCTAATCTTCTTAGCATGTTCACTCAATTTGCCAAAATTCAAACAAACTTTTATGTGTAACTGAGATATAAAAGGGATAGATGATTTTGATTTAATAAATGAGCCTTCTACTCTTCCTTGGTATTCTATTGAATTTATAGAGGATATTGATAAAAAAGTTGAAGCATTAAATACTTTATTAATGCAATTGCTTGACCACTTTGCCCCTGAAAAAACCATTCTCATTTCCAAACCTTGTGCACCCTGGCTTAATGACAATATTAAAAGAGTGATGGCGCATCGCGATTCGGTCTTTAGTTTGTTCAAAAGAACTAAAGACGATAATACTTTCGACAAATATAAACGCGTTAGAAACAAAACGAAACAGCTAATCAGAAATGCAAAAATTAGATTCATTCATTCAATAGCTAATCCGAACAAATCACCTTCGATTATTTGGAAAAAACTTAGGTCGATTGGTATTGGCAAAAAAAATGATTTTAAACTGCCTCCATTCATATCATTAGACATGTTGAATTCTAAATTTTCTACACCCCTGAATGTCATTGATGATAAAATAAAAAGGGAAACTATTAATTCGATTACTGTCGCAGCAGAAAAATCAAATAAGGATTTTAACTCGTTTAAGCTCATCCCTGTCACTCAATTACAAGTGCTTCATGCGTTTAGAAAAATCAAATCTAAAGCTCAAGACTCCGGTGGCATTCCCTCTAACTTTATCAAGAAATTTATACTTATTATTCTAGCAATAATAATTACTATATTTAATTGCTCCCTATCTCAAGAAAATTTACATTGCAGTGGAAACGCGCTTCCATTAGGCCATTACCAAAGAAATCGATGGAAATCAACGATTTTCACTCAATAAGCTTTTTCCCTATCTTATCAAAAGCCTTAGAAAAATTAGCACATAAACATATCACGCTCTTTCTCAATGAAAATCAATTATTAGATCCCTTTCAATCTGGCTTTTGTAAATCTCACAGCACCGCTACTACTCTTGTAAAAGTCACCGATGACATTCGCCACGCTATGGATCAAAGGGAAGTTACAATCCTAGTACTACTGGACTTCAGTAAAGCTTTCGACTCGATAGACAAAGATGTTTTGCTTTCTAAACTGCTAACAATGAACTTCATGCATTCGGCCATAAATTGGATATCTTCTTATTTAAGCGATCACTCCCAAAAAAGTTATTTCCATTGATTTTTCATCTGATTGGCTTATAAACGGAAGAGGTGTCCCACAGGGCTCAATTTTGGGTCCCCTACTATTTTCTTTATACATAAATGACTGTTCCGTGTCACTTAAATACTGCAATCATCATCTCTCTCGCATTCCCTCCTGTCCCAATCCATAGCTCTCCCTCTTTTTCTCCATCTCCCTTCCTCTCTCTTTCCTTCCCTCTCTCTCTCTCTCCCTCCCTCCCTCTCTCTGCCTCTCTCTTTCTACCTCCCTCTTTCTGCCTATCTTTTCTGCCCCCTCTCTCATTCCTTCCTGTCCCAATCCATAGCTCTCCCTCTTTTTCTCCATCTCTCTCGTTATCTCTTTCCTCTCATCCTTTTCTAATTCTATGTCTCCCTCACTCTCTATGTACCTTCCGTTCTATTTCCCTTCCTTCCTACATTTAGTTGTTTAGATAAGCAAAAGAATCCAAACTAAATCCCAGTCCCATTAAGATAACGATAATTTAAGGCCATCTATGCACTCGTATATATTACACATATGCAGGTTGAGACAACAATTGATGCTCGAAATTTAACAATGATGTGATCAGTAAGGCAACATTCCATTTAAAAGACAATATTTTCCCAAAATATGTTATTTAAATGTTTAATATGAGAGATTTCGAATGGTAGGTGGAAAAAGATGAATAGAATAAGAAACTTCATTAATTTTCCTAAAACATAGTTTAAATTTGAAGATCCTACGTCAATTTTTTCTAATTTGAATTTCCGAAACAGTTAAAGCCTGCACTTTAAAAAGTCGCTTTTTGCATGTTATACAGGAAATGGAAAGCGCCCCTGGAGTTGAACCCGGGTCTTTTTTGTATTTATTTTTTGTCATTTAATTTTATATCTGAATCAAACATTCTTGTGAAATTTCAACCTTCCACCTAATCAGGAAGTTTGTTAAAAATGCATTAAAAAGTGCCATTGATGACATCAGCGTTATACACAAACACCATCATCTAGGCTTTTATTATAGTAATGATATAGGGTTTGGGCAGGATGAGATCTCGCTTGACTGACGGAGAGATATTCGACATTTTTGATGATGTACCATACAAGTTGCTGCTTAATTTGTCAGTGAAAATTGAAAAAAAGTACTTATAATAACAATGATATAGTGTGTTAATAACTTTTGCTATATTATAAATGAGACTAAGCATTCAATACAATTTTTTGAAAAAACTTGAAGAATGTTGGATTTTAATTATGACCTGTGAGAGAAGAAGCACAAAATACATACGAGTGAAAAGGGTTAAGATAAGGAGGTTTATTGGAGAAATCCTGATGCTTAGGCTTGTCACCTTGTTTTATCCTACTCTAGAGACAGCCTTGAATGTATTGTAACTTCATATGTTTTTCTGTGAAAACAATTGTATTTTTAGGTGAACTTGATCTTTTGGCTTAAGGTCTCTGTTTCTACATTCAGGTTAAAACTTGAGAACTAGGTATCATTTCATATATCAACTGCATTTACGTTAAATAGGATTATCATGCAGAGAATTTTTCTCAGTTGTGTTAACTTCTGGCCTAGGGGCTCTTTATTTTTTCACACATTTTGACTTATTAGTAATGTGGGAGTTTTGAGTTGCAGTATGCAGTTGTATCTCTTCTGTACCTTAGAGCAATTTTGCTGAAGCAGAGTAGTATACTTTTTCTCTGTTTATAATTATTTGTTATAATTATCTTAATTGATGTTCCTATTAAAATATGTATTTGTCTTAACTATCATTAGAATTGCACATTTTGTAAGTTTATTCCTACCAGCCATGGACATGTATTTGGGTCTCTAGTATGAAAAGTCCCCCAAGCATCCTTTTTCCCATAAGTTTTTTTGCTTTAACATTTGTGTATTTGACATTCAGGTTGATTTCCAGGACTTTAAACCTCACAAATGTTTAGGACCTACTGTAGTGTTATATTTCATCTACATAAATTTAGATGCACTCTTTATTTAGAATTTTATGATGTTCGTCATAACTGTTGGTTTACTCAACAGTTAACACTCGGAAATCAACTTCTATGTCCACTTGAAAATATTAAGCTTGAGCCAGTTGATCTAGGATGTAAAATATGTTTGCACCAAGCCTTTTTTTGACATCATGCATGCCAAAAAACTATCTGTGTGCAATGTTAGCAGTTTGACACCATAGAGGCTTATCTTCTTATGACATTATAAGAATTTATTTTCATTTCCACAATTGTAACCTTTATCTGTCAACTTGTCTTTTACAGATGAAGTAGAGCTGGAGCTGCGATTGGCACGTTTTGAACACTTGATGGAGAGGCGGTTACTTTTACTCAATTCAGTTCTACTTCGCCAAAACCCTCATAATGTTCATGAGTGGCACAAACGCGTTAAGTTATTCCAAGGCAAGCCACATGAGGTGAGTGGAAATAATAGTGAGTCTTGTGTGTGAACGGTTGACTGCAATTCATGGTAATAATTAAACATTTCAAAATGCATAACACATGTATGTAAAGAATTGAAACCAAGGAACACTGGGAACACTTGACCTCGGGGGCAGACTGGTCCGGTGGGATACTGGTAGTTTCCCGGTGTGCCGTTGTCGGAATGGGCCATATAGGGCCATAACAGCGGCCTACAAAGTCATATCGCTGGCTTTTTTAATCTTGTTTGATAAAGTAATAACAAATTTTGCTGGGTAAATTCGTCTTGGGCCGTGCATCGGGCCACAGTTCAGTTCTCAGAGATGCTTGTTGATGGGCAAGAGGTTGGGCTTGAACCAAAATTTTTGGTTGTTTTAACACTACAGATGTTACATTTTATTGTTATATGTTACAAACATTTCACGAAATTTAAGAATCCAATAAATTTAACAAAGATATACGTTACAATGCCAAAACAATTTGGATTCTCGGACTCATTTTGAAACAATAGTAACTTCCCACCTTTTTTTTTACAGATTTTTGTACACGCATCTCCTTTATCATTGAATTTACAGTTGAGTAACATGAATATTATAAAAGCGTATCAAATGATTGATATGTCGATTGATATATATTGATATCTCGGAAATATTGAGAAGTTTTGAAGAAGTCTATATGGCAGCCACAAAATTTGTAGCATCAGTAAATGAAGAGTTAGAAACCAGAAATGCAGATATAGTCATTGAAACAGACTTTAAAGAAAAATGGATTAGAATCAAGTATAGGTTACCTGGGGAAATTGGTTCCAATGAAAACGCAACATTGTTATAGCATAAATGTGTATAATGTTACAATGGATTGAGTGGCTAATAATTTAAATACGAGTTATTGAAAACACTGTAATCTTTATAAAGAATTCTTTTATTTGTTTTCTAAAAATTTTGCAAAAATTCAAAACATTCTCCCGGAGAATGCAACAGAAATAACAAGAGAGTTGTTAAAACATTTAGCAACGGCATCTCTAAGGAAAAATTACATGCAGAACTGATGGATTTTGCTATGTAAGGGACCGAATTCAGTGCAACTCGGAACAAATATGTCGTTATTGAGGCTAATGACAATGACAACGAAGATGGTGACAAAGCTACTATGCAGAACTATAAATCATTCAAAAACTACATAGTATGTTGTTAAAATGTTTTGATTAAGTTCAATCTACACTCCCTGGCATGCAGGAATGTCTTTCTAGCACGAAAGTATGTTAATAACCTTGTCTTCTACCATGGTATCCTGTGAGAGGTCATTTTCAAAGCTGAAATTAATTCTAAATAGATTATGAATTTGCCTCACAGTCACATCTTGAATCATTTATGCTAATGTCATACGAGAAAGGCATACTCTGCAAAATAAAGAACGAGGATGAAATTTACGAATTAACACCAAAAAGCAAATTCTATAAAAATTCTTTAACATAAAAAAATCTCAACAGAGGTCGTTGTCAACAAATTTCCCGGGCCTGTTTTGGTAGCCCGTCTGCCCCTGCTTGACCTTGGACAGTGCAGCAAACTTTGTGCTCAAAGACAGGGCTCGATAAATCCTGGGCACCAGGTTTCCTAGTGGTAAGAGCAGCAAAGTGTAATATATCCATTGAAAGCATTCAAGTTGCTCAAAATAAGTGCAAATTTTTATTATTCTTTTTCGTAAACTACATGTTTTCAGAATATCATTAGACTTTCTCAGATGCATAAGGCTCATTTTATTATGTTCTGCTAAATAATGTGATAGAAATAAATGTGCATGCCATAATTATTTTATCAGATTTGTGCCTAAATTATTAAACATTTATTTTTCTGACGATGATAAAAAATATCCACCAAAATTATGTAACATCTATGTTGGCTCCCGGATTTTGGATGTGGTGCCTAGATTTTTAGAAAATTTATTGAACCCTGCTCAAAGATGCCAAAATTTTCAGAAAAACAAACCTTATTGTGGTGTTCAAAAGACTAATTTTTGTATGTACTTAGATGGAAGAATTCTATTATAATTTGAGTTATATTTATTTTTGTGTTCTTCTTAGCATATTTTTTTGTTTCTTAGTGCTTTTTACTTGTTTATACATTAATATGCTCTCATAAGCTAATGCTGTAAGCAGTTAATTTTATTTATTACAGTATTGATTCTTATAAAAAAATTATGCTATAATTATTTTTTAAGAATTCTGTTTATTGCGTGATATACTGTAGTTAAGTGCCAGATGACAATGGCATTTAATATGACAGAGATTTAACGTAATGAAATCAACTAATGAAGCCCTTGCTTTGTAGAATTCTGTCATAGACTTAAATTTGAAGGTTTACTTTGTATATTCCTACTGTTTTTTAAGCGAGTCCACAAAAGTTGGCTTTACAGAGAAAGCCTTCTTTTCACACTAGCTTTGGGATGTGGTTGATTGTTGGATTAGTGATAATAGTGTTTGACTGTCCAAAGTCCCACTGTGTTGCCGGGTTAAATGAATCAGTAATATGTTGCTGGTCTGCTAAGGGACTAACCAAAATGAATATTGCAGGAATGTCTAATTTTTTCAAACATAAAGCATCACCAATTGTTATTTCATTGCAGTTTTAAAGCATCCTCAGTTATATTACATTGTCATGTTAATTGCAGATCATAAACACCTATACCGAAGCAGTGCAGACAGTAGACCCAAAGTTATCTGTTGGTAAACTTCACTCTTTGTGGGCTGCGTTTGCCCGTTTCTATGAAGACAATGGGCAGGTAGAAGATGCTCGCATAGTATTGGAGAAGGCAACTCATGTACCATATCAAAAAGTTGATGATCTTGCATCAATATGGTGTCAGTGGGCGGAGATGGAGATTCGCAATGAGTAAGTTTAACCGCTTCCCTTACGATTTTTTTACAATATGTCTAAAAAAAGTCATATTTTTTATTCTAATTTTGGAAAAATCACAGTGGGACAATTAAAGAAATGCATTTATTTTTTAACAATAAATTTTATTAAAAATTTTATTGAACTTAAAAATTTTCATATTGATAAATATGAAGTATTTGAACTCGATTTAAAACTGACATTTCTTTCGTGGTAACTACAAAGTTGAGAGAAAGTTATGTATAATATGTAGCTATATACAATATAAAACACTTTAATGCGATAAAAAATACATACATATATATATATATATATATATATATATATATATATATACACACACACACACACATATATACACACTTGTGTTAAACATGAAACAAAATAAAATACAATAAAAAATAACTAATAATAAGTAAAAAACTACTAAATATTAAACTTATAACTATTACACATAAGTAACAAATAAAATATATACAAAACATATAACATTCATATATTTGCACTTGTGTGGTAATCCTAAAACACGGCACCATGCATAACGGAATATTACACAATGCACGGTAGAATCAGCTCTTTCCTAATCTGCTTTCTCTGGGCGTCTCGCTTTCGTCCACACAGTGCACACTGCTTTATGGGGTACGTTTTCTTCTCAGTAGGTGGAATATAATCAGGGAAGTGTCTTCCTGAAGGGCGAAGGGAATGTGGCGTTGAAGGTGGTCGTCCAGTCTTAGGGGAGGTGATGCTAGGGTTATAAACCTCGATTGTTTTTTCAATCAGTTGTGTTCTGTATTCTAAATGGTCATGTTCTCCTCCAGTCTTTTTATATAGAACAAATGAATTCCATACTGCAATGTCGAGAAGGTGGAAAAATATTTTTTTATAGTACTTTTTCCCACGCTTCCGTGGGATGGGATAATATGCAAGGTGCTGGTCCACTCTGTCTACCCCTCCCATTGTGTCATAATCAATGACAGCCTTTGGTTTTTTTTGCCTATTGCCACTCTTTCCTTCCACCGTCACCATTTCTTGGTTATGGATGGTAGAGAGAACCGTTATATCTCCCACATCCCTCCATTGAAGTACAATCACTTTCCCTCTACGATATGTCACTATTTCTCCTTTTCTTAGTGATTTCTCCCTTATGCCAATGGGCATCTCATTTCGATTTGTGTGCACTGTTCCATAAATGTCTGTTGACCGTGAAATCAATAAATCTGCCAATTGCGGCGAAGTATAAAAATTGTCTATTGTTAGACAGTAACCTTTGCCTAGCAAGGGCTTCAATAGAGTCATAACCACCTGTGATGTCATTGGAAGATTTTGGAATTCCCTTTCAAGAATAGTCCCTTTCTCCGTGTAAATTACACTCGACCACATATACCCACTTTTCGCCTCGCAAAGTTTTAATGCCAAATCTACCCCTTTTTTGCGGAAGATACTGTTGCCATCCCAGCCTTCCTTTGAATAATAAAAGGCTTTCATCAATCGTGATGTCTCTCTCGGGCGTGTAAACTTTTTGAAACTCTTCCTCTAAGCTCTGAAGACTGGCCATATTTTATTTAACTTCGGATTTGGGTGATTTTCCGGATTATAGGTCTCGTTATCGCTGAAATGGAAAAACTGCCGTATTTTCACAAACTGTCTGTAGGACACTGTCTGTCCAAAGATTGGGGAAAAAAACAGGTCTTGTTGACCAATACAATTCTTAGTCAGGTTTATGATCAATGCTTTGCAACATCACTATCACAAGAAAAACACGAATTTCAGCAGCAGTGGTGTTGTGTCACTGACGTACAGCAGTGGCCTAGCATTGAGAGACTGAGTCGCATATCTGTTTGTTTCATTAGAAATAAAAACAACTAGCTCCTCATAAAAAAATTGTTCAAAAAATTGTAAAATACCTCCTTCTGGATCGACTTCAAAATTCATTGAAGAATCACCTTCAAAAGGAAATCTTTCCGGAGCAGGAGGAAGAGGACCTGATATATTCACTTCACGCCATCGATTATCCTGTGATGGATTCACTGTGTACTCAGCATCAGAACTAAGATATTCCTCAGAAACACTTGACTCTGATCCAGATTCCTCAATGCTAATCTCTTCAGCGTCAATATCACTATCGGAATACTCCTCACGCTCCATTAGGGATAAGTAAAGTGATATAAAATCACAAAATAACAAGATGATATGCAATAAAAAATAACAATATAAGAGTATAACAATATAATGATATAACAATATAACATTATTACAAAAACAAGAGAATAATAAAAATGCTACGGAGCACAAACGGAAGGAAAACTGCTAGAGGTATTCACTCGAAAACTCTACAAATAACTGTCCCGAAAATGTCTTCGAAAGGCCAATCTCAAGAGTGCATACTTATCTCCATGGGGTGAGGCGAAGGACCTTCCAGGAATTGAGGAAAGAAAGTGTGCCTGGGAAAAACCCTCTCATGGCGAATGACCTAGCAATGAATGATCTCCTTGGTAGGGTAAAACTTGGTTGCGTTTCTAAAGGAAAGGAAAAAATACAGTGGCCCGAGTATACTTGGGCTTGTCAGAATTTGACCCTCGCCTTGATCTGAGTATACTCAGGGTAATCAGGGAAGCGGTTAATTTGATGTATAGTTGTCTACATGGCATCTTTACTTTAAAATATTTAACTTTATAGACAGCAAAGTCATGAGAATAATCTGTGCAAGCTATACATTGAAAGATATCCAGATAGTGTGTACAGTAAAACCCTCAATCTTCATGGACTCAAACATTGTGGTTTTGCTTATTTGCAGTTCACTGCCTCTGCAGTACTGCCATCTCCCTCCCCAAGACAGTGCTGCAATCACATTCTTTCTGTTCCGCAAACAACCATGATTTTTGCTGTATTTATTGTCTATTATTGCCATTAATCATGTGATCTAAGAGGAAAGCAAGGATGGAAACTGAATTTAAGAGAAAGGTGATGAATTCAATTGAGAAAGTGGAGTTATTGGATAGGCTTACTTGTGGTGAGACTGCAGCATAAAGGTTGATTTGCACTTAACGACACAGCAAAGACACTGGTTGGCAATGACATGACAATTACCCCAGTCTCTGTTCGTCTGGTAGCGAGAAAACCAGTGCACCCATCCACACTAGGACTGCAACAACATGACTGAGGATTCTTTATGAGCATTGTTGCTGCCATGTCTGTGGCAGGTCCTGTCGTTGCCGTCCTGGTGTGGACGGGTGCAATAGTTTTCTCGCTAGCAATCCGAAGCCATTGTGTCATTGTCGTCCCGTGTCTTTGCCATGTCGTTAAGTGTGAATCAACCTTAAATGGACAGCAGGCATTATGAAGTTAATGAGTGTACTATGTACCACATTAAAGAACATAGCGTAGGAGCTAATATAGCAGCAAGTATCCCCACAATGTGCAAAAGTTTCCTCTTACACTCATGATCCTTAATAGAAAAAACCTTAATCATATGGATCGAGGATCAGGCACATAAATGCATTCCCCTTTGTGGCTGTATCGTACTTGAGAATTCAAAGTGTCTGCATGAGCTTATAGTGCATAAGACTGATGGTGATGAGAGTAATACTGCTAGTTCCATGCCATTTGGTGCAAGTAAGGGATGTATTGAGTGATTTAAGGGAGGTTCAGCCTACACAATGTTAAGTTGTGGGTGAACTGGCATATGCAGACTATATGGTAACAGAAAACTATCCCACAAAGCCAATAAAATGCATAGAAGACAATGATTACAAGCCTGAACAGAGTTTCAATGCAGAGAAGACTGCACTATTTTGGATGTCTTGCAGAACAGTTTTCGTCATTGTCAACACCTCTGTATTCCTCATTGTCTTCTTCATATTTGTCATCTTTATCAACATCTTCGTTGTCATGACCGCCGTCATCAGCAGCGAAGTTTATCTTAACATAATTTTTTGTTTTCAAAATATAGTTGTTTATGAGTCAGGAACCTGTCCCTTTCCATTTTTCGTGTGAGCCTTAGTTTCAATCATTGCAGTTTCCGTCTCTGTGGTATTTTATGGAATGTTTCCCCCACAGAGTTTGAGGGTCTACTGTATTGTATTACTTTTTGTTCAGATCGTTTAAATCTATATCAAATTTAGCTGAGGTAGAATACTTTGAAAAAGAGAGACTCCAATTAGTGTAAAAAGGCAGAAGAGTTAATTTGTAGATGTTGTATCACTTTTTCAAGAATATTGACAAATATAAATGCCCATCAGAAATGATGGGTAGGAATGAATACAATAATTAGATTCTAAATCATTAGAATAGTATACCTATACTTTATTACACTTCCAGTAATGATTCCCTTTATATTATGGTCTTGCAGATAATCTGTTACAAATTATTGTACTCTTTCAGTTTCTAATAATATTAATGTATATAACCATATCAAAAACATTAACTATCAGGAAAAAGAATAAGTAAATACTGTATATTCCGGTCTACAAGTCGACCTTTGAAGCTTAAAAAAATCCTCTAAAATCTTGGGGTCGCCTTACACACTGGGTATGAGATGTGAACCATAAACTCCATGTTTTTTGATGTAGATGACCGCCATTTTGAATCAGATGTTCAACTGTTTCCCATTTGTTTACCAGACGTAATTTAGATGATTTGTAAAATGATAATTGAAAATAACAAATAACTAAGAATTAAAAATGTTTGTTTTAGTACATGAAATGATTTTTCAAAAAATAACAACATATGATCTATAAAAAATTACAAAAATGGTCCAAAGAAATTTTAAAAACATTCAAGAATGGTATTTTTCTACATTGCAGTGTAAAAACCATGAAATTCCTCGCCTTCTGAATCAGACTCATAGAAATTGTCAAATTCATCCTCTGGATCAGATGTTACAATATCGGGCTCATTGTGATACGTAATAAATGAAGAGCAGATATAGATATCCAACAGACATTCGATATCTTTTGATATAAAATTGATTGGAAGGTTAACAATTATTATATTGTCATGACCATTGAACTGATTATAAGATTTATTTAGTGAAAAAGTGACTCGGCTAAAATGGCGAATATATGTAAAAAGTCAATTTTTAGTCAAAAAATCATGGTTGACCGGGTCGTCTTGTAGACTGGCATATACAGTTAATCTGTTTAAGATAAAAATAATGTCAGATTCTTCATCAGTCTGACATCTTATAATGCAGATAAATATATTTTATACTTGTTTTCATTTACATCAAATGGAGAAAAGAAATTCCTGTGGTTAAATCTGTGCTGCTAAAATTGATTGAGATCAGATTGACTTATTTCCATTATTCACAGTTATTATAGTCTACATAACCAATTCTTATTTTCCCATGTTGCATCAGTATGGCAGTACATAGTGAAACTGTTCTTTGACCATCCTTCTTAATGATTAATTTTTCTCAGAATGGATCTTGAACTCCTTAGAGCAACTTAATTTTCTTCCTGTTTAACTATTATCTTTCATTTCAACTAACAACCTGTATTACAGAGGAAATTTTCCCTTCAAGCCACCAGTACATATAATTGACCTTTTGGTAATTTTTGATCATGTTTAGGGTAAATATCCATGTGAAAACTTGAAAACCCCTGCTGCATCATGCTTTTTCATTCACATTTCCCCTCTACCACTTCAAAAAATAAGACCTTAAGAAAAAAATGGAAAAAAATAGGTCCTTATCTTAGGTATATATTAACATATTTTAGTGTACTAAGTAAACAAACTGAACTTAATTTGATGAATGTGTGATAAAGTGTGCTAGTTGTCAATATGGTTTCTGAAAGACATTTTTCTATGTAGGCCATCTTTTCAGACCATCTATTTTGAATTGTTGACACATGAATGAAATCTTATAAAAAAGCCACTGGGATGAAACATGTTGTATCATATTTATTGCGTAGTCAGAATAACATAGTAGCATTACCTCAATATGTATAATTTCCATTAACAGAAACTTTAGTACATGCTGATTATTTTTATGAAAATAGGAATTATGAAGAGGCTGTGCGCTTGATGCAAAGAGCTACAGCACCTCCACCGAGAAAAGTGGCGTACCATGATGAATCTGAAACTGTTCAGGCAAGGCTATACAAGTCACTGAAGGTATGGTCCATGTATGCTGATCTGGAAGAGAGTTTTGGCACATTTAAGGTTAGTAAATTCTTATATTTAAGCATTTTTATCAGTTTGCTTATAATTTTTTTTATCATATAAAGAGTAAGTTTACAATGTAAAATATTGTAAACTATTATTTTAAATGGTCTGCAAAGAATATTACCCTTAAACCATTGCTTACACCTCCAGTACACTAGTCAATTTACAGTAAGGATTAAAAAGCAAATTTGGAGGGTAAAAATTTTTCTAGCACCAAATTCCACATATGGCAGCAGTTCACGTTAAAATTCATGACTCATATTATGTTGGAAAGATGGAGTGGTAGGCATACACATTGTGTCCTCAATTAACGTCATTAATTCATTCCTGAAAATCACGACGTAGAACAAAATTAAATGAATCAATATTTCCCATAAGAACCCATGTTATATAATCACTTCTAGAACATCTTGAAACACAAAAAAACTTTATATACTGTATTTTCTGGAGCTATAAGATATAAATTGTATCAGAACATAAATAAATCAATAATACCATACATTAACGTAGAAATAGCATAAAATAAATAGTATGACAACTTCATTTTAAGGTGTCCAAAATCAGAAAAGGCTGCATTTCAAAATAGTACCTCTAGTGACAAGAAAAAAGAGCTATGTCTGGCGAAATGTAGTTGTGTGAATGATATATGTAGAACAATATAGAATGCTGAGTTTTTACTAGCAAGTTTATAGAGAGCCACGAACACCTGTGTATGCAAGTTCATGAGTTGACATTGCTCAAAAATAAATGCAATAAACAAATTCCTTCTTGCTGCATTTACTGTATAATTAACGAAAATCTACCATGATAAAGGTAAATAAAACATTTCATTGTTTTTATTGAACTCTGAGTTTCATTAGACCCAAAAAAGGATAACCATTCCATCAAGCTACAGCCGATGTGAACAAAAATAAAACTGGAAGATGTTAAACTTAAGTTATCCCAATAGTACAGAAGAATTTCAAGTTTATAAATAGGGCACTCAGCAGATCTTCCTTTCTTCACAACTCACAAAACTTGTAAGGTTTCTGTTAAATGGAATGAAAAGGATTTTAATGACTGCTAGGGGAACTTTGAGAAGGCCTCTTTTCTTTGAACCCATTAGCTAAATAATATCAGAGCAAATAATGCAGAATTAATAAAAATGTGCCAATCCAAAACATTTTCCATTCAAATAAGGTGTTTTGCCGCAACTGGAGAAGTACTAGGCAACAGATGTGCATGAGAATCATCTACGCAGTATTTATTCCTGCATAATTTCATTGCCCAGTTTGGATGATGTTAACTTGAATCATCGATGATGTTAATTGAAATATGGTTAGTAATTTTTGAATGATGTTAATGTGAAACAACATTAATCAAGGCAACGTTAAACCAATGTTTAAATATAAACTTTCATGTTGCTAAAATACTGTATTTATTCACATATTAGCTGCACTTGTATGTGGCTTATATGAGAGGAAAAGTAATTAGATGCCTAACGTAAGATTCTTGTTAAATTTCACTAGGTCACTACTAAATGTCTCTTATGATTCAGTATGCAGTGTGTGTCCAGGGTTGCCACCTCAAAATCCTCACTAACTCGGAAAGCAATGCACCAACTTTCATTAAAATTTGTTAGAATCTTTCTACTTGGGCCAAGCTTCTGGGGATAGGGTTAATGGTGAAAATTGAAGCCCCGGGATCAATTCCATGAACTATCCTTTCCATTTGATTTACGTAGGAAATCGGAAATCCATCGTGCAGGGTAATTTCCTTATGCGCAATAAAATATCTAAGAAGAGTGATATTGGTGCAGGATTTTTGCTATTCTCTGCAGAATGAAATGAAATTCTAATTTTTGTCGATGTATTTTGCTTATCGATAATTTTTTTCTTTGAATTTTGCGTTAATAATTGCAATTTTGCAGTTTTTATTCGCTCATAACGAGATTATTGACATGGCGATGATTATTGTTGAACTAGCCTGGAGTGTAATCTAGTATACAAATGCACTATTTTTTCCTCCCAAAATCACATAGGTAATCAGCTGAATTTTGATTCGAATGTAAGTATAATACTTCATGATATTAAATTGTGTGATGTAGGAAAGAGCAGCAAATTGGCTGTGAATTTAAAGCTTTAAAAGCCGATACAACCAATATGCCATCCAGTTAATTAACATTTAATTAAAATATAAGTAACTAATTTGATTAAGCCTACCTTAGGCAAGTAGGCATTATAGTTTCTGTTCAGATCATCTTGTTAACAGTTTAATACTCAGGAGCTACGTAGTTTTTATATAAATGTGACGAGCAAATGTATTTAATACTAAAATTACAATAATAATGGAAGATCGAACAAAACACAGGAAAGAACAAATTTAATATATTGAAATACATATAATATTTAATGCTTAATAGTCTGTTTTACAATAAATGGTAAAATTTGAACAAAAAGAAACAGCCGCAGAATATAAATGAATACATAATGAATTTCCTCATAAATTTAATAGCAAATGGCGAATATGGTTATTATATGATTGTGCCTTTTATCTTTTCTTAAAAGTCTATTTTATTTTGCTTGTGAAACATTTTAATAGTTCAGTTTGTTCAGGCTGCTTTAGAAAATTCGGAAACTCTTCACAGGTCATATTAAAATATAATTTAATACAAATTTTCCTTTTATTAATTCTACTCTTATCCTACCTATTTCTTTCATCCCTCCATAGATTTGTCATAAGAGAAAAACACTTTCCACAAAGGAGTTGCTAACGGGAATACATAAAATTTTTGACAAAAGCTTAGACAATTCAGTGAAATTATTTCCATCTTTAAATATCATTACCCATTTCTTGTCCACTGGTAAGTTGCAAAATTTATTATTTATGGTAGGTAGAACTTTGTTTAAGTTCTTAATTTTATTAGATTTAGATCATCTTCATTAAGATTCAGTTTCACACATTTCCCAGATGTGCCTAGATATCTGTAATTACAATGCACTTTACCTGAGGAATTTTTGTTCACCTTTGAAATGCTACATTGTTTGAAGAACGATAAAATTTTCAGAGGTTCTAGTTGTGTTTCAAAAGTTGCCAGGAAATGCTCCCCGTGTATCTATTTCTATTGCATTGTAGCCAGCAGGATGATGCCTCCTTATTATGCTGTTTTAATCTTGAATGGTAAATTGTTTATTTTCATGCATTGCTTCATATACCGTACCATGTGACTGTTTATATTTCCATGTACCTTCTACCTGGCTAATTGCATGACAACCATTCTAGAAGAAATTAAAAATAAGTCGCAATATTTAATGCCAATTTCAAAAATATTCATGTTGACCCAGAGAATTTTTCTCTCGCCCGGAGACAAGTCCGAAAACCCGGAGACTCCGGGTCAAACCCTATGTGTGTCATATAAAAGCGTAGCATAATTATTGAAATAAATAAAAAAAGGAAAGAAATATTATTATTGTCGATGATGGAGTTATAAACATTTTGCTTTTTGCTGGTGATCCCAGCAGGAATTGCCAGGAGATCATGAGAAAGATGCTGCATTCTGTTGGATGTCAAACATTTTCACAGCAATGACATTGAAAGGGATCAGAGGGGAGATGGCTAGAAGCAGGAGAGGTTAGAGATGGGAAGGATAGTTTTTAAAAATTTAATATGTATACATAGAGATAACATTTTAAAAAGGTAGATTGAAACAATAAAAATCATGAAAGATAGCAGCTATTTGCATAATGTGCTACTCATTGTTTTGATTGTGGCCATGTTCATGTGTTATTTCGTCAGTCTTGTATTGTATTGTTTTACTTTAAACTTTCACAATGAATATATGTAAAATCTCTTTTAGTTAATTAGTAATGTATATTTTCAGATTTGATGTTCTAGTCACCATGCAGCTGCTCATAGTACAGCATTAGAAATTGAGCAAATTGTGACAAATGGATATTTATGGTCATATAGTGCTCAAGTTGTTGATCTTGCAGATAGATTTTCTGCCAATGGATACTCGGGTTGCGGGTTCAAATTCCACTTAGGGCATGGATATTCTTTTGTAATTCCATGTTAGATTTAAGAATGGACTTGATTGTCTAAATCTTGCTCTTAAATAAAGAGATTATTAATATTATTATTATTTATCATACAGCATTTTAATCCAATCTGTAGGAGCTGGGAGAAGGATTTATTTCATGACATTTCCATATAATTATGCAGACATTTGGATTTCCTCGCATATAAGCAGCACCCTGTTTTTTGATACTGATCTAGGGAAAAAAAGTTTCTGAAAAATGGTGCACTACAAAAATGCAATTAGTCATGAAACATTTTGGTTATTTCTAATAATAAAAGCCTAGATGTGTTTGTTTGTGTATAATGCTGACATCATCAATGGCACTTTTTAATGTGTTTTTAACAAACTTCTTGGTTAGGTGGAAGGTAGAAATTTTACAGCAATGTTTGATTCAGATATAAAAATTAAACGACAAAAAAATAGTATAGAATGGAAGGTACATAGAGAGTAAGGGAGGTATAGAATTAGAAAAGGATGGGAGGAACGAGATAAAGAGGGAGTTATGGATTGGGACAGGAGTGAATGAGAGGGGGGAGGCAGGAGAAAAAGAGAGGCAGAGAGAGAGAAGGAAAGAGAGGAAGGGAGGGAGGGAAAGAGGGATGGTGAAAGGGAGAGAGGGAATATTATTATTTATTTATTATTATTACTTCATTTTTGACAAGGAGCTCATCATCATTGGAGAAAACAAGAATGAGAAAGAAATTCTCTCAAATCTCTATTTTGGAAAATTTTATATCAGCTCTTACTCAATAATTACAGCTGTTATTATTCATTTCTGAGTTCTCCCATCATATGACGGGCAATACACTAGTTATTAACATTATCATTAACTGTACACAAATATCAGTAAATATTGGTATTGTTTGTAATAATAAAGTATTTCAGTGAATTATTTATAACTGATCAGCAGTATATTCATTTTGCAGGATGCAAAGTACAGGCACTCCCCTGGTTATGCAAGCCTCAACTTATGCATATCCGTACTTATGCAAGTGTCCCCATAAATTACTAAAAAAATTTTGTTGTTTATGTTAGCAGTTTTCATAAGCGAGCAGGAACTAAATATGTGCGCAGAGGAAGAACGCAAGACGTGAGTTGTAATGCGGTAGCCCCACTATGCTAACCAGGCACTATTGCCAATCTAGCGAATTTTTAGCTACATCTATCGACTTTGGGTTAGAACTAGCGCCTAAAAAAAGGCCACAGTGATCACCTACGAATCTAGCGAATCGATTTAACCATCTACCTAATTCTAGCGACTGGCTATAATTGCAGCATATATCTGCAATCATATGAATACAAAAATAAATTACATTATAATATTAACATAGTAATAGTAAATGATATTATTTCATTTTCATCTTATGTTATACAACAACACATGTCTACAAGTAACAGCAATAATCTTAACTGGTTCTACAGGGAGACGATTTTGCAAGGGCTCGTTTCAATTGCGCGCGATGGAGTGTGTGTGTATTTGCAAAATAAAGGATGAGACAGGATTTTGAAAGCGATTATAAGAACCTAGATGATTTATGAGAAGACAGTCGTAGGTGAAAGAATGCATGTGTAAATGGAACCGTTTCATCTCATTTGTCATCTGTAAACAAGTGCGTGACTCATTCCTTCCATAAACCATTTACATGCACAGTTTTAGTCAGATGACAGAATGTGAAGGTCTTTTGAAAGTGCCAACCAAGAAGATGGGTGCAGGGCCGTCCCTAAGCAGTAAGTAGGTAAGGCATCACCTTAGGGCGGCACCTCTCTGGGGGCGGCAAATGAGTTGGTCTCGTAGGCACTTTATGGGCTCAAATTGAGAAAAAAATCAATTTTTAATGTGAAATTCAGTTGAAAACGCCTTTTTTGCAGGATTTAATCATTTCCTTCGTTAGCACCTGCCAGATTATTAATCCAAATTTTAAAAATATTGGAGTGGATTTCAGTATTTGTCAGAATTATTCATCGCCAAAGATAGAAATCCTTTCTGTGGAACATATTCATCGTAATTTAAATCGTAATGAAAAGTGAGAAGATGTACGAAAAAGAAAATATTTAATTGGTCATAAGCACATAGATATATTTTCTACAAGATAATTATTAGTAATTCATTATGAATTATTGATAACTGTTTTGTGGACAATATTTCAATATGCTTATGACTAATTACATAATAGTTTTATTTTCCTATCAACTAATCGTTTCCTTTTTAAGCCATGAAAGATTATAGGGAACTATGAATGTGTACCACGTGAAAATAATTTTATATCGACTATCTGATTTTTAACTCACCAAAGAACTCAGAAGTAAGCTAGAAATGCTTTTTTGAAAAACAGGCTCTCCAGAATTCTTGTTAGGTTTGAATTGGTTTGAATGTGAAATATTTTTGTAATATATATTATGACAACTATTACAAGTGTTAATTAAAAAAATACATTATTTATTATTTATTTTAATATTCAATAAAATAATACTGTTTTTATGCATATTTTTCAATGCATGATATTTATGCATCTGATATATGGGCAAATAATTATGAGTTAATTGATCATTAACAACAATAGATATAAATTTGTTACAAAATATGTAATAAAATGTTACAAATAAATAAAATGCATATAATCAATAATATAAGTATGCGTGAAAACTGTTACATTTATTTCAATCAAATAACTGAGGGGGGCGTGAGGGTTTCATGAAAACCAAAGGGGGGTTTAATATCAACAAGTATGGGAAACACTAGTATACATACTGCATTTTTGCATTTACGTTAAATACTGCTGCAAAAATTATCTCTATAAAATTTTTTTTATCATTTATATTTCTGCTACTTGGACAATTAATTTATTAATATCTTTAAATTTCATATCCTGTTCCAGGCCCCGGGGATTTTGCCCCGGTATCCCCATCATTTCGGTGGGCCTGGTTATACCTAGTCTCTTTTTGTGAGTAGTATGTGTATTTAAGGATTTTGTTGCCGGACATACTAAGCAACAAATCAATGGAATTTCAGTCTTATGGTTTTAAAGGAATTAAAATGAAACTGGACAATTATCCTAATCACATCTATGTTTACATAATTTATATCTACATCATTTATGTGTGCATCATTTGTATTTATGTAATTTATTTCAGTCGTGCAAAGCCGTGTATGATCGAATTATAGATCTGAAGATTGCTACCCCACAAATTATTATTAACTATGGATTGTTCCTTGAAGAGCACAAATACTTTGAGGAGGCTTTTCGGGTAAGTGAAAGTTTGCTGTCATTCATTTTTAATTTTTTAATGCTTAGAAAGATTTAAGTATATTGGTATACCATATTAGAATGGAATCTCGGTTTAGTATCTCCCTCCGTATCTCTCTGTATCACCATATTTTGTATGGGAGTTACGTTTATGAGAAGCAGTGCAGCATAATTTTCATTTGTATTTTAAAATTACTTAGAATCATCCAACGAATACGGTACTTGAACCAAACAATGCCTTAATGATTGGATATTCATTTTCCTACCATCGATTTGGAAATATGCATCAAATCAGACCATATATATCCCCTACTTTTCTTCCCTTCCCTTCTGTCCCATGTGTATATATGCTCTCCATTTCCTGCATTTTATCATCTTTACGATCGGCCTACTGAGGATGGAATCATGGCTAAATCCTCGGTTGCAGAAGCTTGGGGCAGCAGTTTGGTCCCAGCATGCAATTTTTTTTCAATTTTTGTTATTTGAATTTTTTCAAATGTTTTTGATTTTTTTGGGTTTTACAATTTGCTGGAAGTTTATTTGATTTATAATTATGCAAGGAAAAATAATTTTTCTCACAAAGTTAAAAAAGAATTTAATTTGAATCACCATCAAAAATTAAATGGTAATAACTGCTCATGGTCTGTTTATTACACATATTCAACACTTTGTTTTTACAAAATACTAATGCTTCATTAGAAATTATGATTCCACACATTTATTTATTGGTATTATTTAAAGAAATACAATGTTTCGAATGGTAGTTATCATAGAAACATGAAAAGCAAACATCTAGCTTACACCATGCATCTGTATGGGTCATGTTCATTGTAAATGATTTGTGAAAATTTAATTATCCATCAAATGAACATTCAACAACTTCTGATTGTAAAACCAAAACCACACAAAACGTTAAAGCAGAAATTTAAATCCAAATTCAAAAAAGTACAGTATTTGGGATTGAAATAGAGACTTTAGCATCTGCAGGTTAGTAAATCTGCAGTCATAATTTGCAATGAAACATTAGTTTCTTGCAAATCAAAATGTTGAATACGTGTAATAAACAGACCATGAGCAGTTATTACCATTTAATTTTTGATGGTGATTCAAATTAAATTCTTTTTTAACTTTGTGAGAAAAATTATTTCGCTTTGCATAATTAGTGAAAATGTAATTATAAACCAAATAAACTTCCAGCAAATTGCAAAACCCAAAAAATTGAAAACATTTGAAAAAATTCAAATAATAAAAATTGAAAAAAATTGCAAGTGCAGGGAACAAAATGCTGCCCCAAGCTTCCGCAACCGAAGATTTAGCCACCTAGGCCACCGCCTAACATTTATGGTATACATTGGAACACTAGATCACTCGCTAAATGTGATCGCGAATATGTGAATGCTTGAGGAGTGCATATTCTTGCTTTGGCATTTTTCATCGGTAGGGGGGGTACTACATGTTCACAAAGTTTCAACCAAATCGGCGATGAACATGTCGTAAGGTCCCCTTGTCATTGCTGTCACTTGTTTTTCTAGAAGATGAAGAATTTTTACACTTTCATTAGGTGGCCTGTAAAAGGCACATATAGTTACAATTTTAGAGCTGCCTCCCTTCACACTACACCAAACACTTTGAATGTCATCATTGCTAATCAGTATTGGAGAACTTTTGTATTTATTGCTAACTGCTTTAAAGACTCCTCCTCCCAACTAGATACATCGATCTTTTCTAAAAATGCAATATTCATCAGGAAATATCTCCTATGTCCTGTGTTAGCCAACTTTCTGTACCTATCATTTGTAGACTACGAATTAGATGATCGAATTTGGCTTCCTTTTTATGAATGCTGCGAAAATTAACAGTAATTTTTTTAATTTATCGCTATTACAACCTCTCACTCTCTTGCATTATTACTATGAATTGCCTCCTTATCTTTCATATTAAGTGCATTTTCCCTATGCTTGGAGTATATTCTACCATTACATAATCTCGTGCGATTCTTATTTTCTACAAATGCTTTGATAACCCCTCGACCCAAAACTGTCCAAAGCTTTGCCCTACTCACTAGCCTAAAAAATCCCTACTTTGCTTAAGAATCCTACAAGCTACTGTCTGATCTAATTCGGGCATGTAGTGGACACCAGAGTGGTCCAGTGATGACCTGCACGATTCGATATTTGGCTGTAGGTCAACAAAGTCCATTCTCAAGTCCCGACAGAAATTCCACAGTCTTTGGTTCAGACTCTACCCTCCTCCAAACCTCAGCATCTTAGTCAACCCTAGGGACCATACTGCAGATGGTAAGCCACACATTAAAACCCAACTCCTGACAGACATGAGCAACCTCCTGAAAAGAACTTAAAATCTTCTTGCATCCGCACTTTGAGATGTTGTTAGTACCTACGTGGACCACCACTCGCAGCTGAGAGCAACCTGTTGCCACTACTGCTTCTCTCTCCGGGTTGGCCACCTGTGGCACCATGCCTCTTGATATAGATCTGGAGAAACCCGCTCTTCAACTTCCTCCCAGCGGGCACTGAATAACAGGGGTGCCATTATAGGCCGAATGTTGGAACTACCTAACAGTAACAATACCCCCTTACCAACCTGACTCCTTGGCTGCAGCATCCCTGTTTAAATTGTAGCAAGACACATGTAAAACACAGGCAATCTTAGTGTAGCCATTTTCAATGCTGTATGCATGGGCATTGGTAGAAAATTTTGCAGGTGGAGGGGGAAGGGGGGGGGCATAACACAAAAATGCCTATTACCCATGGTGGACACAATTTTTTAAACATGTGAAAATTTTACTTAACTGGCCCCCAGCTAACGACAAATCCACACCAATGAATCAATTTGAATTATATCATCGCTTTACTGAAATTAGCTTAAGGTATGTTTGCCTTGCGATTTTTATTCCATGCTTGATGATTGCCTTTCCCTTGAAGCAGGTTAAATCCACTCCGACCGGCTAAATACTTTGATGCAAAAAACAAATGTATATTATCTTTGATTCGCCTTAATTTTCAGTAAACAATTAACATCCAATATAAATATTGCATGTTTACAATACAGTGGAACTTGGTTAGTATGTTCTTCGTTAGCACGTTTTCCTCTTTAGTACATCGATTTCTCAAGGTCTCTATTTCATTCCATTTAAATACTTGTTAAAAATATTTGGTTAGTACGTCTTAAAATAATGACGTTCTCTGGTTAGTACGTTCGATGAATTGTCCCAAAAAAACTCTATAACTTGCCTCTTAAGTAAAGGCGAAACAATAAAAATGCAGATGCAAGTTATAAATCATTAAAAGTGGAATAGGTCCCTCAGTTTTATGATCATATAACAAATATGTTGGTCCTCATCGGTCTCATCCAGACACAATCAACATTTTCATGACGTCACGTAAGAACAAATCACGACTAATTAGCCGTAGCGCTGTAGACGATGTTCCATTCTGCACGTTGTCAAAGTAATGAAATCGCTGTCTGCCAGACCATGTCAATAGATTACATACATAAACAGCAGGTGGCAGAAAATGAAGATGGTGATGATGATGAGGAACCAGAGCCAGAATCTGTTCTCAGTCTGTCAAAAACAGTTGAGGCTATGGACATAGTACGTTGATACTTGACTAGTTTTGTGGTAGAAGACGATGTTATCAATCTAATTACAAAGTTGGACTCAAAAACTTATGAACTGAGGATTAAAAATATAAAATATAGTACGTTGGACAAGTTTTTAAAAGTAAATGTAATACATTTTTGTGCAAGTTCTACCATGGACGGTTCACCATTTAACTAGCCTTTGATTCAATATATCGATCGATATATCATTTGGTAGTGTATAGGCAAGGAATAGGTAAAGCTCGTGTGCTCTAAGGTGGCAGGTGGAGACACGTGAGAGAGGAATGGAATGAATTGGAAGAAGCTTTAAGGGGGTGCTGACATCAGAGCACCTGCACAATAGACGAATTTTGGTTCGGATGAGTCCATCAGCCTTAGTGTTCCTCCCTCCCTTTCCTTCTTCCCCTCCAGATTTTAATTTCACGCAGCCAATGCTCACACCTAAACACCACCTCCCCTATAGGCAGTCCTGCCTTGAGGATGGACTCTTCCTATCGTAAAGGTGCCTACAGCGCACTGCCAAGTTATAGTGTTGTTGGTATACCTACGGAATTCTTTCTGCGGACAAACGTTGATTCAAGTACACCACCTTTTTGAACTTCGCGAATAACTGGTTCCGGAAAACTGACGCGAAATGCAAATTCGCAAAGTGTAAGTCCTATTTTCACATAAGACACAATGTAATAATGGAAGTACGGTTCCAGTTAACCTAAAAAAAGTCACTTTTTTATCATAAATAATGCTATTTAATCATCATGAAACAGAAGTGATGGTCGTAAAAAGTTTGTCATAAAGTGCAAATTCACGAACCGCAAGCACGCAAAGTCCAAAAAGGTGGTGTAGTCCATATGAATGTATGTAACTTGCTTAGCACGTTTTCCTTGTTAATACATTCATTTGTCCTGTCCCCTGCAAAAACGTACTAACCAGATTTTACTGTATATTTAAAATACATACCTTTAAACGGGCAAGCTTAATTTTTACTGTAACTGGGCAAGTGGGGTCAGATTTGACCCCATATATTTAAATAGTTTGCAACTTAACTAAAGGAGTATGGATTATTTTTTTAAAATTTTATTAATAATGAAAATGTTAAGAAATATTAGTTGCATAAATTTTTAAACGTTATATTTGTTTATTGTTGATTTTGATAATTCATTTATTTTCTTACAATGAGGCAAATTTGAATATAATGGTATGAAAATAACTACAAAATATAATTACAATTTTTATGTAACATTGTTTACACTTACAATAATATATGTAATCTCCACAATTATACATGTATACTGTTGCTATTTAAAATTCTTACACTCATTACATATACATAGATAGTTTCTCACTGTGCTGCTCGCATATAAATTGATTGCATGCTGTACACTGTATCTGCACTCACATTGTCACGCCAATAAGTGAAGTCCATTTCTACCCTTCTGAAATTATTGTGTCTACTAAAGAAACTTTCAGAGGTGCTTGATATACAAATTTCATCTTTTTTGGGCATGATGTTTGCAGACATTGTTCAGGTAAGATAAGAACAAGAGAAGAGACAACAACATAAAGAAAGTAAAATACTTAGTATTTCATTTATAATAAGTAGCAATTTATTGCAGGTAATAAGTAGTAATAAATTTCTTCATTCTATAGAGAAAATAATAATTATTTATATTTCTTTCTGACAATGGAAAATCAAAGAATAACGAACTCCAGCATCAATTACAAAAATACTAGAAAAATGACAAGAGGCTTCCACAGATAAAAATTCGAATACACAATTTTATTCACAAAATCGCTAAAAAAAATAAAATACCTCAATATTACTATTTATCCTATGAATATAAGTATTATTTACATGCTCTTGCATGAAAAATACATAATAAATGACAAAGAACTCATGTGGGTTTTTGGTAACATTATTTATTTATTTATTCATTTTTTCACATACAGCGAAAACGCTAATTTAAAGTGAAAAATTAAACAGTCGAAGATTATAAAATAACAACAAAATAATGTATAAAACAATTATCAGGCAAATGGGGTCAATAATGACCCCATCCCTACATTTATTATTTATCTTGTTATATGAAAAAAATTATAATAATGTGAAGAAATTTTCTTGGGCTTCCAGCCGGGTCATGATACTATTGTATTCCGACGTTTCGATAACACACACTGTTGTCATCTTCAGGAAGAACCTGTGGTGCTGAGACCGGATTCTCCAGGGTTTATATACGCGTTGGCCCTCTATTTCATTGGTCGATGGGTTGGTCCAATGGCGTGGTGTCGTTCGCCCAGCCGGTTTATGGTCGGATCCCATGCTTTACTGAGCATGAAGCCTCTGTCTCTGTTGAAGTTCATAGGATTGAGCCGGATCGCGATGGCTTCTTTGACGATCCGGTCCCAATACCTGTTGGTTTTTGCGATCACTCTCGCGTCTGAGAGCCGAACGCGATGACTCTCGAAAAGGCAATGTTCCGCGACTGCCGATTTCTCCGGTTGCCGCAATCTAATGCACCGTTCATGCTCTTTCATACGGGTCTCGATGGTTCTCCCCGTTTCCCCAATGTATTGTTTCTCACACTCGCAGGGAATGGAGTAAATGCCCGGGGTCCTCAGGCCTATGTCATCCTTTACAGGTCTCAATAAACCTCTTAAATTATAATAATTTTCATTCACATAGAAGGAACTTAGTAGTAAATAAACACATACAAAAATCGAGAAGTTGCATTAAGTAAAGCTTTTCACAATAATAAGCAAAACAACTGAGTGGGGTCAAATATGGCCCTGCTTGCCCGTTTAAAGGTTAACAAATGACAAGGAATGTAGACGTGCATTGGCAGAAAATTTTGCAGGAGGGTAAAAAACAATGATGATACTATATGTATAAGATACTTACAAATTCATTTATTTACCAAAACTATTAACAAAAACAGAAAAACCAATTTTTAAACACAAATTGCAAATGCCTTGTGTCTGCTCCAAAATTTTCTACTACTTGGTCCATATCTTTTTGTTATCATTTACATATTTCCTATGTATGCTCAACATGCATAGCCCAGACAAACGATCATCACCCATAGTTGACCTTAACTAAGTCTTTACTCTCTTCATTGTACTAAAACTTTGTTCTATCCTACAAGTAGAAACAGGCAAAGTTAATATAATTAAAACTGCTTTCCTTATAGCTTGGTTAAGGTCTGTGTGTTCAAGCAAATCAATGGTACCATTCTCCAACTCAAAATATACCTTATTTGACCACATATTGTACCATGTCATCGCCTCGTTTTCAAAATTATCGATTTTGTAAATTTTGTTTAGATTCAAAATTATATTTTTATACTCCTGATGACCCAATTGACTCATTTTTTTGGCCAGAGTATAAAAAGATGGAAGTGCTTCTCATTTTCTGGAGAAAAGCAACATTCAAGCGATGAGATAATCGAATCTAAATATGGAATAAAAACCGAACATCGATAATAATCCTCCATGGACAAATCTTTGAAATTGGAGCAATAAGTCTGGCATGCACATGTTCTTGGAGGCATTAGATTAATGTTAAATTTTTTGGCTAGATCCTTAACTTCCAAAATATTTCGTTAAAATTATCATCAACATTTTGTCTGTGATTTCGGAGCACTATTAAAAGCTTCAGTATATATACTCATGAACTTTCATAATATCCAACTGAAGGCCTGAAGATCTTGCGTCACTGGTTCTAGCATTGATGAATAAGTTGAAATAATAATGATGCCGAACAGAAAACTTGTGTTTGTGACAGTGACTAGTTGATGTGCCTCTTGGGATGTTTTTCCAGACTCTGTTTCAGCTATTTGGTTTAATTTTTCGTGAATTTCCACAAAGTTAGAGGTGAAAATCCTATTACTTTTGTACTTAGCACTCCAATGAGTTTTGCATAGCATTGGTATCGATGGAATCAAACATCTCCTTTTACATCTCCTTTTAGGATTGCCACGAAAAAAATTTATAATGGCTTTAACTGAGCCAATGGTATTCCTTATTTCTGGTACAGCATTTAAGTCATGTACAACTAGATTTAGTCTGTGTGCAGAACAATGCACGAAAACAGCTTTTGAACATAAAGTAAACCCTCGATTTAATGGACCTTGGTTTAGCAAACTTCGGATTTAATGGACAAAATTGTGGCAAATGCAATAATGGACACATCCCCAAACAACGGACCAAGTCCATTGTTTGGTGAATCAGTCCAGTTCGCTTCTTCCCCTCAAAATGGCTGTTCACAGTTATATACTACGTTTTTTTGCACAGGCTGTGTCTCAATGTTCTCCAAGCACGTTCTTGGTGGGATTGACGTCAGAATCTTGCTTTTTAGTGTCGTCAAAATGATGGTTGAACGCGAGAGATCTAGAACAAGAACGTGAAGATGTGTTCTTGTTTCACGTTCTTGACACGATCATGGCTTAAGGTGTGCCTGCAGCTGGTCTGAAGGTTAAAATTCTTGTAGTGACTACTGCACAAATTGCGAATTATCATATCCTTTTATCCATAAAACGTTTACAGGAGAGAAAAATTCAAAAGTTTCCGACATTAGTTTCAATTTTGGGCACAACAGCGCTGTTTCGAGGTCTCAAGATCGCAAGAACATTCTTGAGGAACAAGGCCTATGAGAACGATCTTGAACATTGAGACGCAGTCGTAGTAGGCACTTCCATGGAAGGATAATTCCATCTTCGAAATGGTACGGCATGTAAAGGAAGCGATGTTTAGTTGTGGGCATAGGCATAACATTGTTTTTTTCCCAGGGGGGTCCGAGAGCCTTTTGGTGCCCTGCTGCACCCCCTCCCCCCTCCCATAGTGGGCCAGATCACCCGAAAAGTTGGCTAAAAATCCAATTTTCTTCTGATTTGCATGAAAATTTATATAGGACGGTTTTAGGGGTCTCTCATTTCAAATTTGATTTGAAAAGTAGGAAATTCAAAATAACTGAACCAATATGGCGAACTTTTTTCTGGAATTTCATCTGATTTCCATGAAAATTCATAAATGAGAGTTATAGAAGTCACTTATTTCGAATTTAAATATGGAAAGTAGGAAATTTCATATGGTGGAACCAATATGGCAGACTTTTTATGGAATATCTCCGTAAGCATAAGTTAACTTGTATGTACCTGGCATTTTTAGGGGTCGCTGGATTCAAATATAATATCAACAACAGTATGAAATTCAAAATTCCAATATGGCAGACTTCTTCTAAAATGTTTTCTGATTTGCGTGAAAATGCACACTATAGCTATAAATATTTTTTGCTCTGTTGTTACAATTTCTGTTAAATATTGGTTCAGACATTTTGAATTTCCTATTTTTCATATCATATTCGAAATGATTTATTGACCGCTGCAATGATTTTCTACCTAATGTTGTCTTCATACAGTCCAATCAGCTCATGCTCTACTTGCACCGATGTGTATTGAGCATTAACTGGAGAACTTTCTAAATGTTTACAGCGTGTTTCATTCCCTGCTTCAATCCAAAATTCGTAAATGCTTTGCATGTTCCCAATATTACTAGTTTTTCCTCGAAGTGCAATGTTGCGTGTGCCACAAAATATGAGAGTGGATAAAATGGAAAACAGTATATTTCTATTTTCTTCAACTTTTTGTCTTGATGAACTGTCAATTTGACGGACGATACTCTATTCTGGGGGTTTCCTTATTTCTTAAAAATTACTGGCATCTATTTGAGCATATTTGTGCCAGGAACTTGAAAGATGATTTTTAGCACTCATGAAAATTCTTATATTTTGTGAATGGCTTATTGATGAATGCCCATGGCTGTATGTATCAAATTTCCTATCCAGCTGATTACAAGTTCTGACATTGGTTTGTCAGCACTCCCTCCGGCACCTACGAGATGAAAAGCCACTCATTTGCACATTGTGAACTTAAAGAATATGAATAAACATATTGTATTAATAAATTAAATGTAGGGTATTGTGTATATAAAAAATGCATTTTCACGGACATAGAATCGGCATCAGGATGTTTGGTGTGCTGTTTAACACTTTGTGGTACAAAGATGAAACCTAATTATTTTGCTTAAATTTTTGGAAAACACCTCACCTCTTCTTCCTTTCAGGGTAATATGGTAATTCCAAATTTTGCCTTCATAAATGCAAATTGTCTGTGTTCTTCAATTGTCTGTGCCTATCCAAGTTCCAAGTAACAGAAATTATTCTGGTTTAATTATATAACTGTTTCTAAAAGAACTGCATTTCTATTTAAAAATCTCACATCCAGCAAATGAAATTATTAATTTTCAACAGCAGTAGACAAAGTAAAATTTGACTTAATCTCTATTAAACCTAATCATTGAGAAAAGCTCACAAAATTAACTAAGGATAATGACAAATAGAACCTAATAATAGAGCAAATCTGCTTAATAGATGTGGAATGACATTTGTCTCAGTGGTATTGTTAAGCCCAAATCTGTAATTTTATGTAAGGTATTGAAGAGCAATTTGCTGTTTTTTAGTAATGTTAAGAAACTCGAGGAAGTGTGATAATCATTGAATTTTTATGAAGGAATAAAGATTATTTTTTATTGCAGTGCATTCAAATGGCAATGTAGACCAGTGGTATTTAACATGTAGCCATTGCACAATAAATTTAGCTGCTTAACTAGATTTCTCAATCTTGCACACATTTGATGTTCTGTCATTAATTAAGAATTAGTAAAAAGCTTTCCATAAAAATTGTAAGAATGCAATCCAGACATAGTTAATTCAGTGTATGCTGTATTACTTTTAAGCACATTATTTTCATTCTAGTCAGTGTTTCATAATATGTTTGAGAGATGCAGTAATTTTTGGTTGTTTGAGTTATTTGATATTTTGTTGTTTTTTCAGGCTTATGAGAAGGGAATTGCGCTTTTTAAGTGGCCTAATGTTTATGACATCTGGAACACTTACCTTACAAAGTTCTTAAGTCGTTATGGAGGAGCCAAGCTTGAAAGAGCTCGTGACTTATTTGAACAATGTTTGGAACATTGTCCAGCTAAGTTTGCTAAAGGTAAATGTCATACTACCAACATTTATTTGAAAATGAAACAATGCACAAATCTTTGAATACATTCAATGTTTTATTTAAAGCGAATTATGTACTACAAGCTTTATTAAGATTACTGATGTCTAATAATTTTGGTAAAAAATTATTTACCATGTGAAATGTATTATACTGATTTTACCTTTCCATTCATTTAATCATCTTTTCATTTTTAAAAGCTCTTTATTTGCTCTATGCAAAGTTGGAAGAGGAACATGGATTGGCTAGGCATGCAATGGCTGTTTATGAAAGAGCAACAAAGGCAGTTCTGCCTGAGGAGCAGTTTGAGGTGAGCTCAAGTAAATAGCTTCATAAAAAATGTTGGCACACGCTGCTATTAAGTATTACCACACTAAGAAATTGGTCCTCGATACTTATTCTCATTAGAAAGAAAATATTCAATTATCATTGTATTTGTAATATTTATTTTGTGATATAAATTTTGTATATTGCAATGAAACTTTTATTGTAATGGATTAATTTTTATATAATTCTGATTAATTTATTTGTAGTTGTTCAACATATACATAAAGAAAGCTGCTGAAATTTATGGTGTGGCAAGAACTCGGCAAATCTATGAACAGGCAATTGAAGTGCTGGCTGAAGATCATGCTCGAGAAATGTGTGTGCGGTTTGCACAAATGGAAACAAAGCTTGGAGAAGTAGACAGAGCACGGGCCATTTATGCACACTGCTCACAGATCTGTGATCCTCGGGTATTGTAACTTCCCTTGTTTTTAGACCCTGTCGCTCAGATTGAAATTATAATTTATATGGACTTATAGATTCTTGTGTTCACTAAATTCCTGTCATCTACCAAAACCTACGTAGAGCTTCTCCCAAGATGCATTAGCTCTGCAGATTTCATGGAAAAATTCGATGTTTTCAATGTACAAAGCAAACATTAAGTTCGATAATACTTTTTCGGATTAAAAACTTTAATACGTAATAATCAAGCAACATTAACATGGTTGGTTGGATAAACAAATCAAATTCCTCTCCGAATATGAAAACAAATCTCCATACCAAATGCGTACACTTTCCTTAATAAAAAATTTGCAAATTGTTTACAAATTTTTGTCATTAATTCGTTATGAACCAAAACCATCAAAATCTTCAAATTCAAATGAAAATCATTGATTTAATTTACAAATGAATCAGTTAAAATTTCAGTTGACAAATCTTTGCTTTTATCTGATGAAGAATCACTGTTCCCCCCACCAACACTTTGAGAATGAATTCCGGGGGTAGAAAGAAGAGTTATGTTCTTAACGATCTATACAAAGAACTCATTTTGGTTACGAAAGAAATAAAACAAGAAAACAAATCAGTAGAATGATTTTCGTCATCAACTAGCAGAGCAGATTCTATAGCCATTGAAAGTACCTTAAATATCCTTTTCGGGAGATACTTGCAAAATATAGTAGTATGAATAAAAAACTTTTTGAATGATTCACTATTCAGTCAGTTCTGCGCGTTATACTAGAGAGTTTGGAAACCTGTGGAAAATGGGCTAAGATCGACCTGCGTGTTATGTATGAGTGTGCATTATATATGGGAATTTAGGGTAATTCGAAAGAAATTAAAATATTGGTAAGAATTATAGAACCAAGAAAGTGAAAAAGATGCCATTACCAAAATTTTCTTGTTAACCCCTCAGATTTATTTTGCGAACCCCTAGGGGTAAGCGAACCACCGGTTGGGAAATGCTGGTATAGAATATAGTCACTGGCACTGAGAAAATCAAATACATTATTAAAATTCTCCAAGTTTGCGTTTATGATTAGCCATATGCACTCATGCTAAAAACTACATTTCCCAACATTGTATGTGTCTTGTTATTTAAAGTTATCTCATTTTCTTGGGATTAATTAAGGGTATTTTCTGCTGTGCCTCAGTGAGGATGTTCAATGTTGAAGGTTTACTACTTAGGACCTCACCATAAATACTCAATTCAAGAATGGAGAATTAGAATGGCCAGATAACTTAGCTGGTTAAAGCAACTACCTGGCAAGTAGAGGATCTGGGTTCATTTTTTGCAGCTATGTAGTATATGCAATTAAATTCATAAGAGATGAGAAAAAAAAAACATTTTTATGTTTGTGAGTGATGTGGAAAAATCATATGCCAATAGTTTTAGAATAATTTTATAGTCTGGTCTGCCCTCTTGTTTCCCAAATGTAGTATAGTTTGATGTACTATGCTTAAATCTTTTACTTGCATTTCTGTTAGCATTTCCTCAACTTTCAAAAAATGCCCCAACAATTTTGTAGTGTTTTTTTATTAACAATAGGCAAAATGAAATTTGATATTAGTGTTAAAATTACGGGGTAGAGCTGGACCTTATATCGAGAAATTTCATGAGTTGCATTTTTCCAGAAGAAATGTTGGGATTTAATTATAATTGTGTTTTTTTTAAACTACAGTTTTTGAAAATGCCAATGCAAAAATAAAACTTAAAAGTTGATAAATATTTTCTCTATTTTAAAAAAGGCCAAGTTTTATAATTTAGGTAGTTATAATTAATACAATTATTTATTATTTTTAATTTTAGGTTGCTCCAGAGTTCTGGCAGACGTGGAAAGAGTTTGAAGTTCGTCATGGCAATGAAGATACAATGAGAGAAATGCTTAGAATAAAACGCAGTGTTCAAGCTACTTACAACACTCAGGTAAAGGTTTTAATGTTTGCTGAAGTGAATTTGCCTTATTACATGTCAGTTGTTCTGAATTGTTTTTGTTCTACTTTCAGAATAACCCTAGAAATTGGCCACTAATGGTCTTGTATTTTTAATATCATTTTCCCCTTATTATTAATTCCCATAAAATATCTTAGCAGTTAATTTTTTCTTGTATTTGTGGTTATTATTTGTATGGAATAGAGACTCAAATATCTCTCAAAACTTGAGTGTTAGTCATGTAATATTTAACATAAAGATAAATGGAGTTAATATAAATGTCACAGCCAATCAATTCTGAATTTATGGAAAAATGATGGAAGTGTATTTCCTCCATAGCACAGCAATTTACTACCCCATTATAGTGGATAAAGAAGATAAAGTTCTATATAAGGAAGAGGAGGTCCTTAATAGATGGAGAGAATACATGGAGGAGTTGTACAAATCAAATGAAAAACCAAAGGATCTCCGTATTGAAGAGGAGGATGAAATAAATAATGACGAAACAGGGGTTTCGATATTGAAAATAGAGGTGCTACAAGCAATAAAGGATATGAAGAATGGGAAGGCAATGGGGGTAGATGAGATACCGATAGAATTATTTAAGTGTCTTAATGAGGAAGGACTGGAAGAAATAGTGAAGTTGTGTAATGCAATCTATGACAAGGGGATGTGGCCAGAGGATTTCGTCAAAACAATTATGATTCCAATTCCGAAAAAGCAAGGAACAAGAAAATGCAGTGAACACAGAACAATCAGTTTAATTACACATGCAGCAAAGGTTATACTTAGGGTTATGAACAGGAGACTAATTAGCAAAATGGAAGAAAATGTTGCAGAGGAACAGTTTGGATTTAGAAAGAGTAGAGTTACAAGAGATGCAATAGGATTGATAAGAATGAGTGGAGAGAGATATATAGAAAGGGGTAAAGGAATTAGTCTGTGCTTCATAGATATGGAGAAGGCATTCGACCGAGTGAACTGGGAAAAACTGATGGAAATACTAAAAGCAAAAACAGTAGACTGGAAAGATAGAAGGTTAATTAAAGAGCTGTATATGAAACAGAAAGCAGCTATGAGGATAAAAGATGCACAGACCGAATGGTATGATCTAGGAAGAGGAGTAAGGCAAGGTTGCTGCTTATCGCCAACCCTGTTCAATATATATGCTGAAGAAATGATTGACAATGGAATAGGGAATGATAAAGGAATTAGTATTGGGGGTAGAATAATAAATTGTATAAGGTTTGCTGATGACATGGTAATTTTGGCAGATGAAACGAGGCATATTCAGGAAATGGTTACAAAGCTAGAAGACAGGATGATGAAATATGGAATGAAAATGAACATAAAGAAAACAAAGGTGATGAGAATAGGGGATAGAGAGATTATGAATGTGTCAATAAAGGATGGAAGTGTGGAGCAAGTAAAACAGTATAGATATTTGGGAAGCATGCTAACTGAAGACTGGAGAAGTGAAAAAGAAATAAGAACAATAATAGCAATGGCAAAAGAAACATTTAATAGGAAAAAACGGGTACTATGTGGTAAAATGGATTTAAATCTGAAGAAACGTCTTGTGAAGTGCTATGTTTGGAGTGTATTGCTTTATGGGTGTGAAACATGGACGCTAAAGAAAAGAGAGAAAGAAAGACTAGAGGCATTTGAAATGTGGGTGTGGAGGCGGATGGAGAAGGTTAAGTGGACGGATAGGATAAGGAATGAAGCAATACTAACAAGGGTGAATGAGAAGAGAAGATTACTTGAAACAATTCAGAGGAGGAAAAGTAACTGGTTAGGGCATATCTTGAGAGGAGAAGGTTTACTATTGATGGTGTTGGAAGGATCAGTAGAAGGTGAAAGGAAAAGGGGACGTAGAAGAATAAAAATGTTTGACGATCTGAAAGAAAGGGGAGGGTATCAGGAAATGAAAGAAATGGCAAGGAACAGAAATGAGTGGAGACAACGCTGGTGCCAGGGACCTGCCTAGAGGCAGAACACCTCATGATGATGATGATATAGTGGGGCCTTAAATAATTATTTTTCTTAATAGCCTTAAGCAAAGCAGTTGCATTAAAGTAATGAATGGCTATATTATACAAGTTAAACTGGCTGTCAAGATGATGGGTAGACATGAATGGAGTATTAAATTACGATTAAAAGAGTTCAAGATATATGCATAAGCTAAGGGTTAAATCATGATAGCAATGTAAATAAACAAATCCCTGACTCTTTGTCAGTTAATGAATTTTACAAAACAAATGCTGATTACCTATATTGTTATTAATTGATCTCACAGCAATGCTCCATCTCATATCAGTGTTAAGCAGTGTAGCACTAAAATTATTTTCACAATAATTGACAACATCAATGAATAAAATGTAATTGAGTTGAAATGACAAAACATATTAATGTTATAATTGTGATTCAGTTCTTCTTCAGCTCTGAAGTAAATCAGTTTGAAAAAATTAAATCATAATCAAAGAAGAATCAAATTACACTTAAGCATCATTCATTTCTATTATTTCAATGCAGTGAAATTATTTAGTGATTTTGTTATTTAATAACAATTGTAGTTTTCATGTGAATTTTATGTGTAAATACCCATAAATTTGACAAGAAAGAATATATTCTCAACCTTTTTCTTTATAAAATTTGATTATGCATGGTGATAAAGAGTTTTGATGATCAAGGCCTTATGTTTGGGATTGTGGTGAGATGCCACATTGAGCTAATGGCTGGTGTAGTTCTTCATTCTGGTACACACTGTGGTACATTCTGGTTCCTTCTCAGTCTCTGGTGTATGGCATTCCTGTTTTTGTTCCTAAAAATTGTATAGGTGTAAATACATGCATTGAAATTTTGGCTTAGCTATCGAATTAGGTGTCACTTTTCCCCGATGCAATTTTCGTTCTTCTTTTGTTGTTTAAGGAAATTTTTGCATGGAGGAACATTTTGCTCATCCTCACCAGGTTGGGTAAGTTGGTTGAAGTGTTTATTGTTCCTCCTCAATGGAACATTTTGCTCGCCCAAGAATCATCACCAAAAAGTATTTTCCTCACCTAAACATTTTTCTCTGCCAATATCTGTAATACACATTATATTCCTCAATTTCTGTTGATATTCAGCCATTACTTCTTCCATTCTCTCCATTCAGAAACGATTTATTAAAATTTTTTCCCAAATTGTGAAAATATAAACAATATGATATAAACAACAATACCGCAATATGCATTTTAAATCCTAGCAGAAAACAATAAAGGAAGATCAAAAAATGCATTGGGGAAATGTGACGCCTAATTTGATAGCTGTTCTGAAATTCTTTCTGGAAATTCTGTTAGAAAATATTGGTGTGTTTTATAGAACAGGGAAAACAGTACATGTGGTTTAACTCCTAGAAATAATGCTGCTGTTTGGGTCTGGGGAGCTTGTCAGTAGCCGGGCGTAGAACTCAATATGCTATCATGACACTGCATATTATGTAGTTATATTTTAAGACTTTTGGCTTACTCCACATTGTTTATGGCAACAAGTTCTATGACTACATGAATTTTAATCAAAATCTGGCTGCTATTTTTGAGTAAATAGGTATTTTGTGAAACTCAACAAAAGCGAATTACCCTCTCCATTGTCACGTAATATGGTTCATTTCAATGAGGCTTCTTTTCCTAAGGATGTCATACGTAAGTATGAGATTTCATCAGATTCTGTTAAACCATTTAGTCTTAACCTACAAACAAATGGAATTTCAAAAACTGCATTTTTTTTACTCAGACACCTAAAATGTCCTTATTTATCAAAATCTCAACGTTGAATCTTTCACGATCTCAGGACGTACTTTCTCTCAATATTTTGTATCTGATAAAGTAAAAAAACATTCATTCAACAGTTAATTTTGTATTGACTTTTATGATATACTTTTGGATTGTTTTATTTCTCTAGGAATATTAATTTTTCCTCCGCTAAGAAAATGATTTAAGAAATGTTTCAATTTCGTGTATTATTAGTCCTGAAAAATGGTATCGTGTCATAGGTGAATGTTTGCCATTGGACTTTTTGAGAATTTGGTCAATGTTACAATCTTACTCTTGGACAAGAAAAAATTGGTTATTCTGTTACAAGGGCGATTCTTGTTGTATGGACTTCATTTTTTCATTGATTTTGATAAATTTACTGATACTCTAGGTCAACATGATGTCAGCACAAATGCTCTCAGCTGCCGGTCAGGTCTCCGGCACAGTTGCGGACTTGGCTCCTGGTGCAAAGGACGGTATGAGGATGTTGGAGGCACAGGCAATGGCAGCTGCATCATCCAGTGCTGGAGGAGGTTTACTTGGGCAAGATGTTGATGGCTCATCTAGAACTGGTATGATATTGCACAATTTGGCTCTGTATTTACCTATTAATGTTATGAGTTCTTCAATTATGCAGTGAGGGAGATATTCAATTGGTCCTTTGGAGGGGTCATGCCCATTTATTACACTTCTTTCATCCTTCATATTTGTTTATTTTATTAGTTTATTTATCCTTCATTGCTGCAAGTATACAGGTGTTAAATGAAAAATCTAACTCCTTAACAGTAAAATACAAAATTAGAGACACAATGAAAAGGGGCAGAGGAAAGGAAGGAAAGGCAAAAGACAATAAAAATTATAAACTCACAGGTTTAGGGGTTGTTACTCCATGCCAGGGACCTGATGTCACTCACTCAATCGCACAAGCACTAAACCTAAAGATGGAAAAGTAAATGGGACCAGGTTTGTGAGAAATTACCCTGCGCCAGGGACCCAAATAATCACAATGTTGCTAGAAGGTTTGCGAGTCTGTATGACTGCAACAGGGACCTCCTAGGCAACCACAAACACGCCCACACATACACACCAAGAGGTAAAGGGGAAATAATACTAGGTTTATGAGAAATTAAACTGCACCAAGGACCTAGTATCACGCACGGTTTATGTGCCAGTCAGCAGTGTTAGGGACCTATCAGACTAAGCAATCACACACACAAGCACTCGAATACATGCACACAAGATCTCTAATATTGAGGTAAACGTACTAAATATGTATTTCGAGAGCAATGCTCTCATCATCAGTAGCTGATGTGTAATGAGGGGGGGGGGGAGTGTTGTAGGCCATATTTATATGGTTATGTGCTGAAGTGAAAGGTGAAGGAGGTTCAGCCATTACAACGTACAGAGGTGAAAGGGGGATTGGGCCGTGGTCGTTATTCATAATGGATTTTTGTTTCTGTTTATGAGTATGCTTTCGTAAACATCTAGTTTGTTTTGGTTTGTTATTGATTTTACTAGTGTTAGATTTTGGATCGTGATTGGATGGTGGTGTTCCTGGATATGTGTTACTATGCTAGAGTTGTTTAATCTGTTGTGTTTAACATGTGCTATATGTTCTTTGAAGTGTGTTTCTGTTTCATTTTGTTTGTCCAATATATATTTTGTCGCATCCTCCACATGATATTTTGTATATGCCGGATTTATGTAAGGAAGGTATTGTGTCTTTTGGATTGTGTAATTAATTTACAAGTTTATTGTCAATAAGTAATACTGTCTTAAAATTGAATTTTGAGAAGAAGTTGTGTGGTTTGTTGGTGAGCCTGGGAGCGAAGGGGATTTTAATGTATTTTGTGTCTGTGGGGGAAGTGTCAGTTAGTGTTGTGTGCATTTTTACATGGAGCCTATGTTTATGTTTACGTAGGATGTTTTCGATCATTTCGGTGTCGTATCCATTGGCTTTTGCACAGTTCTTAATGTGTGTGAGTTCTTTATGGTAATCAGATGGGGAGAGAGGCACGCGAAGAAGTCTATTGATCATGGAATGAAAAGGGGTCAATTTATGTGAGATGTGATGATTGGATTTTGATGGGATATATCTATCAGTGTGTGTTGGTTTTTGGTAAATATTGAATTGTAACTCATTGTTGGGTCCTGTTAATAATAAGTCTTAAGAAGGTTAGTGTCTTTTCTTTTTCAAGTGTGAATTTAATCGAGTCATATTGGTCATTTAGTTCTTGAAGGAAGTTACTGATATTGTATTTTGATGGTGTCAAAAACCACGAAGATGTCGTCAATATATCTAAGACAAGTTTAAGGGAAGTATGTGAATGTGGTTTTGCAGTGTTTTTCGAAATTAATCATGAATAAATTTTAAGGGAATGGTGACAGAATTTTCCATTGTTGTGCCATGGTTTTGTTGGTATATGTTGTTGTTTATTTGGAAGAAATTTTGTTTCATGCAAAGGCATGTTAATAGGACATTCATGGACTGTTTGTGGTAGGTTTTATTCTTTGAACCAAGATTCAAGTAAATTTAGTGTTTCTTCTATTGATATGTTGGGAAAAAGGGACACAACTAAACAAGAATTTCAGTGTCTTTGAGAGTTAGATTTTTGACTTTGTTGATGAAGTGGGTGTTATTTTTAATAAGCAATTCTTGAGTAAGAGGTCATTCTTTGAAATGCTCATTTACCGTAAACCTAATATTATTTCCCCCTTTTTCCTTTTATTTCCCCTTTACCTCTTGGTGTGTATGTGTGGGCGTGTTTGTGGTTGCCTAGGAGGTCCCTGTCGCAGTCATACAGACTCACAAACCTTCTAGCAATGGTGTGATTATTTGGGTCCCTGGTGCAGATTAATCTCTTGCAAACCTGGCTCCTCTTTTTTTTATCCTTTTTCCATCTTTAGGATTAATGCTTGTATGATTGAGTGAGTGAATGTGTGAGTGACTTCAGGTCCCTGGCGTGGAATAACATCTCCTAAACCTGTAAGTTTGTATGTTTCATTTTCTTGGACTTTTCACCTCCTTTCTTTTCCCCCCCTTTTTTCCTGTGTCTCTATTTTTTTAACTTTATGGTTAAGGAGTTAGATTTCTCATTTAACATCAATTTTGCCATAGTCTCCACCTTTACCTATCTACCAAGTATACAGGTGGCGACGACTCCTACAATATTAGGCTCATGAATAATCTTTAACTTATATACCAATTTAAATTATAAAATAACACATAATTAAATAATATATACATGCAATAATACACCCAGTCCCTGACCAAAACGATAGATGCGTTCTTAAGAAAATTCATGTAAGGTGAAATCGTGTTAGTCGGTCATGAATTTCTCATAAGAAATAATGTAAATAGGGGGAGATGCGTTCCAGCAACCTAACCTAATTGACTTATTTTTAATTTTATTCCTTTATTATAACTATTCCTTGGTTAATGACACATTTTTTATTTATGTATATTTCATACATGTAACATTTTTACAGAAAAGAAACAATGATAACGCTGATGGTTTGTAGTGTTGCTTCCTTAAGACCTGTATGACAAATGATATCACATGTTTGTTCTATGTTCTCATAGCACTTAAGTAAATCTTGTTTTTGCTGTAGCGATATAACTTTTCTCGGTTTATTACTCCCATCACCAATAAAATGTGAACTATAAACTCCAGTGTATTTTTCGATGTAGATGACTGCCATTTTGAATCAGCTGTTCAACTGTTCAGCCTTTATTTAGCAGACGTTTTTTAGAAGATTTGTAAAATTATAATTGTAAATAACAAGTAACTAAGAATTAAACATTTTTGTTTTAATACATGAAATAATTTTACTATAGAAAATTACAAAAATTGTCAAAGGAAATTCATGAATGGTATTTGTCTACATTGCAGTTTAAAATCCATGAAATCCCTCACCTTCTCTGTCAGATTCATAGAAATTGTCAAATTCATCCTCGGGAACAGATGTTATGGTAATGGCTTCATTATCATCCACAATTAATGAAGAGCAGGGCTAGAGTTTGTTTCTGTTTCCGCTTTCTAGACCTTTTTCATGATCATAGAGAAGTCATGGAGAAATTGTGTTAAACTGAACAATCAGTTGTGTTATTCGAAAACCAGCTCTACTTTAAAAATTGTGTTAAACCAAAATCGTATTGGTAGAATTCGTGTTAGTTGGGGACTGGTTGTGCATAATTTATTCCCTTGAGTAGAACTTCATCAAATCAATTATAACCTAATTTTATTTATATGAAATTAAGAGTTTTTTTTGTCTCAAAATGAGCCTTCATAGCTACTGTAGTGGTTAGCAGGCTCACATATATATATAGAAAATTATAGCATTATTTTGTTCTGTATTTTACTGACTTGTTTTTTTACTTATATGGTTTGGTGAATCCTATACTTGTTTAGTCTTATGGAGAATAAAAATTGATTTGATTTGAATGCCAACCCATGATTTTGGAAGGATTTCCAAGAAAAAACTATAAATGCCCAAAAAATAGAAACTTGCACTATATTGCGGCAATGTATACACAGTTTCATAATAGTGCATCAACATCAGGGGGACTATCTAGAAAAAGCCTAAAATGTTCAAAACCAACTCCTTACTATTCGGACCAAGAACTTTTCAGCCATCCCTTTTATTAAAATCACTAGTCCTCAAATATAACGCGAGAGCTAATTTTCAAATGCAATTTCAGGATAAAAACATCGTGTTATATTCGGTCTAATATGGTATACATGTTTTTGTATTAATGCTCTAGTGGTCGCACAGGATACTACTTATTGTCCCCCAGCACATTGGTTCTTTAAATGACTCACAAATGGTGAGAATACTGGAGTGTTAACAATGCACTTTTTCTCCTCCATTAATCTGATAAACCATGGTTATTTTGTTTATCATTTTCTTTGATTTTTAGAATGAATTTTTGAAATTTAATTGTTAAGGTTAAAATATTTTTAATTCTTCTAATGTTTTTTTTATCATATTTATGTTTGGAATTAATCAAATTTTTGCACCAGATTTTAAAATTAAATAATCTGTGAACATTTAACTCAAATGAAATATAATAGTGTTGAAAATGTCATAGTTTGAGTGATGCAATACTGCAGTTCAAACTTTGGTGGAGGTTTAATATAACACTTGTAAACGGAGAATCCTTTTTGTGTTAAATAAATTGTGATTATCATTATACACTCATCATTTTCTTGAAACAGGAAAAAATTCTGCTATGAGCAGGAAACGAACCTGAGTCTTCCAATTGCCAGGTGGATATTCTACCACTGAACTACCATAGCTGATAGCTGTTGTTAATTTGGCTAGCTTTGATAGATTGGTGGTTAACATGTCTGTCACTTAATGCTAGGACATTGGGTTTGAATCCTGCTGAGGGCATAGTGATACATTATCATTTGTCATTATTATTATGATCATTGTGAAAGCTTAATAGCGGCTGTTTATGAGCTCCTTAGACTAAATATTAAAAATAAAAAATTGGACTCCAGTGGCCTATGCAGATAATTTTGTAGCCACTCTTCCATTCTTATGAGAATTGGAAAAATAAATTTTTCTGATAATTTATTTATTTACTTATAGTCAAACCCAAAGCAGCAGCTGGTGGCGGCGGTAGCAGTATAATGTTTGTGCGTGGTGAAACGCAGGAGCAACTGAGAGATGGGAAGGAGGTGAACCGAGTGGTCAATCCAGATGAGATAAACATAGATGAAGATGAAGAGAGTGCAGAGGAAGGTGATGATGCTGATGAATCTGAAGATGATGATGAAAGTAAGGAATCTTTGTAATAACAAGCACTATAGTTTATGATGGTCAACCTTCTCATTATCTACTTATAGTTTCCCATCTTATGTACTCACTATACTTAGTTGTGTCATAATTTACTGTGACTTACTGTATTTACCTGATAGTAAATAGAAATTGGAGGGCGTGAAAATGAAAAATGTAGAAAGTTAGGGAAACTAAAAATTTCTGCTTCCTAAGTTTATCTCTTTGTAAGCATACATCGTCGTACCATAGGGACAATTTTTTTGTCGTGACTTTTGAAAGATTGCTAATAACGATTATATAAATGGTACTATATACCGTATTTACTTGTGTAACACGTGCCCTTGTGTATCACGTGCTTCCCTATTTTTGTGCCAGTTTGGAGGAAAAAAAATAAATTTGTGCTGGAATAAGTTGACATCTGGGATTTTTAAAAAAGTTGGCCTCTTCACCGATTCCCTCTCCCAGAAACATGGTCCGCCCAAGTTAAGCATCTTCTCTCCCCTACCTGCGTGATGCAATTTATTGGGTGATCTCCTTATGCCGATGCTAGCAGAAATCCCCTCCTCGGTAGTCGCCCCTCTTATGTTAAAGGAGCATCAGGGGCTCACGATGAATTCGGTGAACACAGTTACCAGATGCCAACTTATTCCAGCAAAAGTATGTATAGGTAGAATTTGGTAGTAAATTTTTAATGACAGAACTGCTTATTTTGAGTAACAATAATGAAATTAACGCACATTTAAAAGGTACAAATTTAATATTTTACAAATATAACATCATTTCAATGGTCAAAATTCTTCACACCTACACTTCATATTGTTCTTCGTCTTCTGCAAGTATAAATGTAGATGCAAGCATGTTGCAGTGAATTTTCTATCGACACTCACAATTTATACACTATTTACTCATGCAATACCTGCACATGTGTAATGCCCACACACATTTTTAGAGCTAAAAATCTGGAAAACTGGAATTTGTGTAATATAATGTGAGTGCTACTTTTAAAATGTCATTTCAGAAAAAAGTAACACATTATATTCTGGCTATACCATAGACCAGAGGTGGCCAACCTGTGGTACGCGTGCCACTAGGGGCACATGAAGCTCTTGTCAGTGGCAAGCCTCCCACTTTGGAAAAAATAACTTTAAAATATCATGAAAGTAATGAAACGAATACTTTGTGGTTTCCACAACTTTTCATTATGAGTAAATTCCACAAAGTTGAGCCTGACCTCATTAATTATATCATGAAAGTGGTTTGCAAAATGTCAATGTTAACATTCTAGGTTCTACACTGTAGTTCTTTGAAAACAGACTGAGCATTGTGTATGAGAGCAGCTAGGTTCTACATTGTAGGTCTTTGAAGACAGACCAAGTTGCTTCTTTAATCCCACAAGTAGAGAACGTATTCAAAACAATTGTGTATATTTTGTAGTCACTGTTTTCCAGAATGTTCACTAGTCATTTCAAAAGAACTCACCGACTCCTCTACCTACTTTTGATAGTCTTTAACCCTTAAGTAGTTGTGCTAGAAAAAGTTCCTTAATTAGTAGTGTGGGGTCAGTAACGATTTTTTTGTAAAAGTAACACTAAAATGACATTTTATTTTATTATTACTATAGAAAATTAAATTTTAAATTAAAATACTGTAGTTTATAAGGATATTTTGTGGGAATATTTATTAAATACAAATTTTACAAATCAAAATTTTATTTAAACTTTTATTCACCAACATTCTTTGCACATTCAATGCCTTTCGATTATTGCTATAATGGTAATATTTAGAGGTCTGATGAGAAGAAAGTCATCACTAACAAAACAGCAAGAAACATGTAATGTATTTAAAAATTTTCGTACTTTCTGTGTATGCAAGTCTTATGTACCAAATATCATGAAGATCTGCCCAATATTATATGGGATATATAAGAAAATAATTTTTTTGTTTCTGTAATAGTGGCACCCCTGTTTGGGTTATGGGAAGCATTTATATGATGATTTTACTTTCTCTGGCAATATGTCCAGTGTACCAAATTTCATGGAAATCTTCTGCTCAATATTTTATGAGATATGGAAAACGTTATTTTTGTTTTTGCAATAGTGGCACCCCTGTTTGGGTTACGTGCACCATTTATACCATTTTGTTACTTTCTCTGGCCATACATCCAGTGCACCAAGTTTCAGGAAAATCCTCGCAATATTTTAAGAGATATGGAAAACATCAATTTTATGTTTTGTAATTGTGGTACCCCTGCTTTGGTTATGTGAACCATTAATTCCAAAATTAACAAAGATACTAAATTATAATCAGGAGGCTAAATAATCAAGATACTAGAAGTATGGTCTGACTATACCTTATGGTTTTTATTATATTAATAAAAATAGTTTGCGTGGGGTCATATTGATCCCACACGACTAATTAATGGTTAAGCTTCACACCTGAATGTTAATTTTGAGTAATGTGCTCCGTACGCTAGTCTTGAGTAATCTACGATTGTGTTGTGTATTTTATTATCTCGTTACTTGATTTATATTAGCGAGTTAACCCCTTTAAATAAATTTCCCTCAATAAGCCCAGTTCAAATTCCAAGTCGAAAAGGAAATATGAAGGTGAATTTAACTGGGAATTTAGCTTAGCTTGGTAAGAACGGTTTTTGTTTAGAAAGCAAGAAGGTGTAAAGTGTTTTATTTATAGGGTGCTTGCATTGCTGTGCCTAAAAAATTTAATTTAGAATGGCATTTTAAGCAAAAGTATTCAGTTTGGCTCAAAGTATCCTGTTGGCTCCACTTTACGTGCCAATTTTATTTCTAAAAAGAAGTGTGGACAACTCATTTTTTCAGAAAAAAGTGAGGAACTGACAAGCATGGCGAAAGTGTCGTATGAAATCTCTCTCTTCCTTGCTCATAAGCAAAAAACCATACTCTGATGGAGATGGGATTGTAAAATCAAGTCTTTTTACTTTCACAAAATATAGCGGTAAAGTAAAAAACATGGCTATTAACGTCGTGCATTCAAGAAATACTGTGATGAGGAGAATAGATGACATGTCTGGTATGTTGAAAAACAAAACACTTCTTTTTTATCTGCATGCAAATACTTTTCAATAGCCCTTGATGAAAGTTGTGATAATATTGTTGCGACTCAGCTATGCTTCTGTGCGTACTGTTAACAAAAATTTTGATGTAACTGAAGAACTCCTATATTTGCATCAACTAATTTCTACTAAAGGTGAAGACATTTTTAAAGACATTAAAATTTGTACTTAAAAAAAGATAGTTTAATTGGGAAATATTAAATAGCATTTATACAGACGAGGCCCCTTCACCGATAGGAACCTCCAAGGGTTGCGTAGCTTTACTGGAAAAATATTTGGACCACAAGATAAATAAGCATTATTATATTATCCATCAGGAGGTTCTGTGTGCCAAAGACTTGGTTTTTTAAATGCGCTTGACCCAGTAGTGGTATTTGGGTAAATGTGGTATTTAACTGCAATACCACCTCTTGATGGCATCATATTACATCCTAAATGAGACAAATGTAACTTTTACTTAATTTAGCCTTTTGAGCAAAAGCCTCCCATAGAAATGTTCTGTTCTCAGTGATTTAAATGTTTTTGGAATTTTATAGAATAAATTAAATTTTTAATTACTGTGTATTGGAGAATGATCATTGAATAACTAAATAATATTATATTCCTTCAATTTCAGAACTTCCAGTGCAACAGAAAGCTGTTCCATCAGAAGTGTTTGGTGGTCTAATGCCTAGTACATTAAAAGATACCCAAAAATAAGATGCTATTGCTAAATGTTAAATATAAATGGACACATCTTGAAAAATAAAGTTTCATGTTCTTGTGAGACATTCCTTTTGGAGATGTATAGTATTAAGAGTGTTATTTTTCTTGCAAAATATTCAAGTTTCAGTATTTTATCCTAAAGACCTTTTACAGTAGACTTACGTAACAGCAGTTACGTTCTGTAAACTGCCACATTTGGAGAAAATGCACAATGTGATTTGAATAACTTATGGGAAAAAATAAGATAAACTTCTCAGAGTTTGGGAAATTTTATACTTTTTGTATGTAAAAATGTAAGATAAAATAATATTTAAAACTATAAAACAGTTTTAATTTAGCTTTAATTTAAAACAATTTTACACTTGAAACAATTTCTTACAATCAGTGAATTGCTGCTGATTTGCACTCCTTTGCCTGTTACTTCCAAGGCAGCAGCTTCACACTCATCTTGGCTCTAGTTAACCCTTTGACAAGTGCAAATGTACCAGTACAATTTCCATGTCCTGTAGAGTACGAACATACAGCAAATCAAGGTTTTACTGTGAACGGGAAGCAACTGACATCTGTTGGGGATTGATTGAGCTAATTGCTCCAGCTTTTCCTCTCTTTCTTTGTTTGATAGACCTTTATGCTAACAGGTCTTCAACCGACCCATTGAACAAAGATGGTCTCTAGAAAGTGAACTGTATCGTTGTTTGAGAAATATATAGGTGAAATAGTGACAACATTTGACTCTGATGATAATGATATATACAGTAAATATACTAGTGTCGATTCTGAATTTGCAAACCAGAAGGACACAAGTGAACCTGAACTAGTTGCATCAACTTCTACTGTAAAAGAAGTGAAATGGAAGTAGAAAAGTGTTAGTGAGAGTAAAAAAGAATTTCCATGGTAGAATATGATTGACTACAGCCTACCGTTATTTGAACTTGACCAACAGTGTCGTAAGAGACAGGACTTTACCAGAAGCATCTCAGTAATCGGACTGTTTCAGTGCAGTGTTGGACGTGAATATTGCGACCCTTATACGTAATGAAACAAACAGATGCCACACACTGCTTGTAAATATGACTGAATGAGCAGAAAAAATTAAAGTACAGAAATGGGTTGATATAACAGACAATGAGATATACATATTTCTTGCCATCCTGATGTTGATGTCTCTTGTGAAAAAAGTGAGTTGAAAGAGTACTAGGCTACTGATCCTCTGATTGAAATGCTGTACTTTGCAAAGTTAATGCCACAGGGTAGGTTTCTCCTGATACTAAGAATGTTACAGTTATCTGACAACAATGAGAAATGTGAAGGTGGCAGAATACACTAAATCAGTCTAATTATTGACATTCTAAAATTCAAAGCCATCATGCAGCCTTTCAAGGACCATCTACTTACATTTGTTCGGTAACCAAGATCTTGTTTATTGTTTACGTTTTGGCTAATAGTATTGACATAATCCACATAATTGCTGCTTTCAAGGCTTCGGTGAATCTATCAATGTGGATATTAAGCAAGACGTTAATGCAAAAATATATTAATGGTAAAACTTTACAATACAATAGATAAAATATTAAATGTTAATGTAAACATTGCTTGTGTAACAAAGGAATGGAGTACGAAAATTCAGGGCTTATGGTGCACTCGGAGTAATTTCTATTTTAATAAAATGCTTGAGTATGCCAAATATTCTTGGAAAAGCAGTCTGCCTTGATTTTATGATGGATTCGCAATTGAGATACACCCACGAGCACAAGCCTGACTAAAATTTTTCAGTGGTTTCTTTAGGTGGTAGTTAAAATTCCGTGTGAACCTCTTCTCCAAATAACACATTTGAGAAATTTGGGGGCACCGACAGCGCGGGGCCCCGAGAAATAAAAATCATTTGTTACTTAAAAGAAAATTCTTTCCCGAGCGAAGCCGGGTAACTCCAGCTAGTACATATACAGGGTGTCCCAGGAGGAAAGGTCAATATTCTGGGAGGTGATAGTATCGGTCATTCTAAGAAAAAAAGTTCATATGGACTAGTGTCCTATTCCAAACAATTTACGAGATAGAACTATTTGAATGTACAGTTGCAAAATTATTGATAAGAAAGAGATATTACGTACTGTTGCTAATATTTATTGTTCAAGTGAAAAATTTGTTACAGTTTATAAAAAATTTTTGAAAATTTCACCGTCAACATTAATGCACTTTTCAACTCATGTGAGAACATTGCCAGGTTAGTACGGAGCGAGAAAATGGACATTTAAATCTCGGTAGAGAGAGGGTTAAAGCTGTGCTCATTTGACAGAAATGACCTACAATAATTATTTGAAATATACAGATATTGCGATTGACAGGATATGAATGCGACTGCCAGGGCGGCCAGATTTTTATTTCATGAAAAGAGGACAAATGGTTTAATATAGGAGGATAAAAAATGATAAACTATAATAGTATATTGGTAAGAAAACGAATTGTATTAGATAGGTATTTGAAAGAATATTAATAACACGATTGGTGATGCTTCACAGCACAGTAGACTTGGCAGTGTTCAGCAGCAGTAACTTGATCGTCCTGAGGTGACATGGAATTAAAAAAATGCAGTCAAAGATGACGTACTTGCACTTTGAGTGCTCAGTTTGTGGATTTCTGACTTGATGTGCTGATGTAGAGCTCCCTTTCCTTGGTTCTGACATTGATATCACTATGGCAAAAGATGCAGAATGTGTGATGTCCACCCCTTCTTGCTTTCCATGATGAAATCATGTTCCTTTTCCCATTATGAGTTGAAGGACGTCTTTCGCTTGGGCATCAAATGTGTCGTCAAACTTATTTTAAGACAATTTAACCCTTAGCGTATGGAATTAAACCATCTATGAGGTGAAACAAATGTCCAACCTTTCTGCTCCACAGAGAGGTAAATACTAAATAAAGGATATAGTCTCAGAAACTTTCAAAGATATAAGAAGTGAAGTCTCTCAGAGAAAATTAAATGCAACAAGAATATGTTTCCCTCTGCTAAGTACTTTGTTTTTCTCCATCTGTGTCAATCGTGAGACATCATATTTATGACGATACTAGGCATCTTTTGGAATGAGTTCATTGATGAGTCATATAATGTTCGCCTGGCCAGCTCAAGGACTTACGTCAGCCAAAACACTAGTATTTGGAGCATAGATCCTCCTTCACGTACCGCAACGCATGGTATAATAAGAAAGGCTCCAGAACCAGCAAAAGGAATCAAAATAACATCTCCGAAAGATGCATGGAATAACTTCATTTCAAAAGACATAATGAATGAAATTCTGCTGTGCACAAATATAGAAGGAAGAAGAGTAGCTACTGAAAGAGGAAAATCATGGAAGAATGTATCTGCTGAAGAAATAAATGCATTTTTGGCATTTTACTTTTAGCTGGTGTTGAGAAAAGCTGGGATTAGGGGTTAGGGAGTTGTTTTTAGAATTTTAGATGAAAAGGCAAATCTGCTATTCTAGGCAACATTGTCTGCCAGTAGATTCGAGGACATCAGAAGAGTTATTATATTTGATGACAGACATACAAGACAGTTTCCGGCTGAAACTGATAAGCTGGCGCCTTTCTGTTTCATCTGGGAAAAAGTTCCTTGAAAACTGCAGAAAGAAATGAAAATTTTAATTTTCACCCCCTGAAATTTTTATGAACATTTTAAATATTGCAATATGAGTTTATTATAAATTAATTATATGTACTTAAAAGTTATTAACATAACTATTTGATAGTGTGTGCATATAATCAATATAATTAAGAATTCATCAATTCACAGTTGAAAACGGATGACTTTGTCAAGTTCTAATATAATCGTTTGTAGCTAGAATATTGGCGAAAAAACTTATTAATTTAAAGGATTAAATGCGAATCATATTAGTAGAATATTTCAATAACGCTTTAATAAAGAGAATGTGTGAACAATTTTTGAAGTTTTAAATGGATTTATTTAAATAACTTTAAATTTAATGATCAGAATATTTTCTATGGCAATTTATATGGAGCTACATAAATTATTTATAATTATTAATTGCATAATTCACCTTGCATACAGTATGATAGCGTTTGCAACTAATTGTAAGTGCATCTTGGAATAAGTCATTTTCAGACAAACAGTTATGTGAGCAAATGAAAAGGAGAGAATAACTTTGTATCTGAAATTAAATATAGGTAAATATAATTTGTTTAATTCTAATCTTTAGGATTATCATTAATGGCTGATTGTCCATTATTTTAAAATAAGAAAATATTTTCTTTCATGAAATAATTCATCCGAAAAGGCGGTTCCATGACGTTCGTAAGGAGTGTTGCATTTCAACGGCAGATGGCGTCAGCTACTTCAAAATATTAGACTTTAATTAAGACTGAACTCGTTGGATGTTTCTCCGTAGTTAACGGTAGGGGGACGCAACAATTTTCTTTGATCAGGCTGTGTTCGCGCGGTAGATTGTTCAATAAGTTGATAGCCTTACAAAATTGTTCCTGACTTGTTGCGAGCCAAGCTAAGTTCAGTCATGATTGGACGGCCGTAACGGAAGGAGACAGTCTTCGCGCGTTGGGAGAGCAAAAAAGGGCGAAGAAAGTGAAATAAGATACGAAAGGCCTTCAGAATAAAGGAAGTTCATTTTTTGCGGCTCAATCTAAAATTCTACTTCTGGAATTGGAGTGGGAACTGGTCTTCAATCAAGAGAAGCTACAGCTGCTACTTTCACGGGTGAGGAGAGTTACTTTCTCTTTGGGCGTGATAGGTGAATGATCAATTAAAAGTTTGCACGAGCTGATAAAGCTTTCATGAGGAAATTGCGGAACGTAGAGCTAATTTAATTAACACAGAATTTACCTTTATCATTGATAGGTGGAAAGCGGAATAAGTATAGTGGCCATTGATCAGTTGGTGATGGAATAATCCTATTGACTAGATGTCGCGTTTACATAAAGCATGTTTAATAGTCGCAAATGGATTTATTTGTTTATTCTAATTAGGTATGTTATATGGACTGCATTTTATTTTAAGGGATGCGTGCTTTCTGTTTCACCTTAGAGGCGCGAACTTGTCTGAAAGTTCGAGACGCTCAACTTTTGAAATTAGGTATAATTAATTCGTACGTGGCACATAGGTGGGAATTCAGTTGAAAAATAGAACATTTGTTGTTATTGTTAGTGATGCCCACCTTGTCACTGATGTACGTCGGTCCAATAGCTGCTCTTTCGTTTACATTGGATCTCTGGCGCACCGCCAAATCCGAAGCAGTAGTCTCAATAAACTTACTTTTTCCGATAGGGATAACCTTAGAAGAAGTAATCGAGCTGCCTCGAGACATTTATTTCACTCCTTGGCGAACACAATCTTCCTGTTGTATGTGATGTGGTAGCTCGTATATACAGATAACCTAACACCGACAAAATTTCAGTCAAATGCATGGTTCTTTTCCAAAAAATCATTATATAGTGATATCGTTTTAGCAGGATCTGCTACGAGCGAATGGCGGGGGGTGTCTTTTCAGCACGTCTACTCTAATGAAACCCTCCGTTAGCGCTTCTAATCGCGTCAGAGAAAACGACCGGAAACATCTGTCTTGGCGGTCATTTCGTTTTTCTTATTTCTACGTTGCGATCGATAGCCACTCACAGGTTTATCGGTTGCCGCGGCTGTATCGGCCGAAGCCTACGTTTTCTAACCTCGTTCCTCTGGCGTCTCACAACCAGCACCTTCTTTTATATTAGGGCCATCCTGCCGATCTCCATATCACGTCGAAATTTCACTAATCCCCCTTGGCGCGCATTTTTAAAGTCCCATATGTTCTTGATAATGTTGTATTCCAGTGTTTTTCAACCGGTATTCCGCTGGCATTGCTTGTGTTCCATGAAATATTCAACTGAAAATAATTTTTCTATAAATTTATTGAAATTCTTTATATTTATTAATGAATTTAAATATAAAAACTTTTAATTTTGCTCCTATATCGTAAGTCCATATATCGGGGAAGCAGAAAGTAGCAGGTAACAACTTCTAACCTGCTGCAGTACGCATTCGCGTTCCCACAGTCATGGTAAATATATGCGTCTGTATATAGGTATTCCGCCAATATATGCATATGTATATAGGTGTTCTGCCAATTTTTCCTCCATTCCATAGTGTTCTGCCACTCAAAAAAGGTTGAAAACACTTGCATTCTGTAGACCAGAGGTATGCAACGTTGTTTCCGTCGAGGGTCACTCATTAACATAATTAAAAGTTTGTGACTTCCTCCCGTGCCACCGTTAATTTTTTTAAAATCCCAGTGTCTACGGAGGCCTACATTTTGTATAAGACATCCTGGATAAGATGCTAGAAAGCCACATTACGAAGTGAGATTGAAAGTTAAAACTCAAATTCTTTTTAAAATGTGTTTTTGTAATTTTATAGTGAATTAGAGAGCCTCTTAAAATGCCTTCGCGTTGGGCAAGGGTGGCATCCGTTGCCGATCTGTGCTCTAGATCCGCACTGTCAAACACAGTCGCCATTCACTACATCTGGCGAATCGGGCACAAACCTGTGGCGAATTGATGCTCTTCATCAGCTATATATATATATCAGTGGCGCAGCGGGGAGGCCCATGGCCAAAGCGGGCCCATGGCCAAAGAGGGCCCATGTTTTTTTTGTGAGGCCGTTAAATTTTTTTCGAGACTTATATTTTGTTTTGGCGGGGAGGCCTGCACATTTTCCGGCACGCCGCTGGTTGAGATGCCCACTTTGCGAAACGTTTCCGCATAAATTCAAGACATTGGTGTAAGAAAAGTTACCAAGTGTCACACGAAGTTTAAATTTGTAACAATATATTTTGTCTCTAACGTAAGATGCTCCTTTTGTCAGCACGTACATAACTGTTTTTTCTGTTAATTATAGTTCTTGTATTTTACTAAATTTCTGGATAAATAATACTGTACCTACATTTTTGTTATTAATATTTCACATATTTTGTATCATGTGGCGAATATGGTGACCTGTTTTCTTCAAGTTTGAGGAACCGTGAAATCCTATTGAACAATCTGTGCTAGACGAACGATATTCATCACTATTACTATCTAGCAGTTTGGTTTAGGCCGTTACTTTTCATAGCAAGGGAAAAGCGGATTTATCGTGAGCTAGTAATTTATGATTGGACCGATCGAATTCTATCTCAAAACAGTTTTGACTAAAAACTATTTCTTGAGGTGCAGGATTTTTCTTATTACATAACTCATTATGTGAACCAAATTAGCTTACATTTAAATTTCCCGCAAAGGAAAGATGAATCACAAGGTGTTCCTCAAGCAGCGCGGCAGTTTCAATTTTTAAACTTATTTTTTAATTTATAGTTTTAACGATGATTATGTGGCCAAAGATCGCTTTGCGGTTATTGGCTGTTTGTTAGCGGTAAAATTTAAGTAATCGGAAAAAGTTGTGGTAAATTACTTTTACGAATCAATTTTTATCGTTGTTAATTTGTAGCTTCAAATTCCGTTAAGAACTTTAAAGGATAGCGCATTGTCGTTATAAAACTTGATTATAAGACAGAAAAGGCTGATGAGGTATCGATTTTGTATTTCAAACGCAAGCTTCTGCTTCTCTCGATATGGTTAATGAAAAAATGGAAAAACTGGATCTATTTACCACAATGGCCAAAAATAACAAGTACGGACGTATTGTTAGAAGAAACGTTGGTTTTGCAGAGATAATGGCAACCCCCCGTGGTTCCGCCAATGGCTGAGGCTATTCTTAGCTTTTGCGTGTTATACATAATTTGAAAAAATGCCGACCCCTTCCCTAGGGCAACCTTTCCTATATGGCGGGCCGCATTAATCGTTTTGAATGCTTCGACAGGCCGCAGTGGAAGTTCAAAGTACTTTGGCGGTTCGCATAAATTTGCGATGGAAGTTAGATATTCTGTTGAGTCGTGTTGGTAAAACTCAAACCTGAACCATATCTTTGCGTTAAACTTCCACGTAGCAGTGGCGCCCGCAAAACATTTTGCTTAGTAAAAAATCTAAAGCAGTTATTTTCAAGGTCTTATGTGATTATTGCTTTAAACTTGTTTCTTTTTATTGTAATATGTGGATTTTTACTTTCTTCATATACGAAGTAAAGAGAAAGTATTGTTTCCATGAAAAAAGTCAAATTCGAGATTTCAACAGAAATACATGTTTTAAGGTCCCGTGAACACGTTTTGACTATTTTCCCGATGATGTCTGTGTGTCTGTCTGTATGTGATAGATTTTTGTGGGCGCTCTAACTCAAAAACTATTAATCAGGTCAACGCAAAATTTTATATTTAACATTTTTATAAAAGTTAAAAGATCTGATTAGTTTTTGGTAAAAATCGGTCTTCTGGAAGTGGGTGCTTACTCTTGACACTTCTCCGTTATTTTGAAATATTTGCTTTAATATTTGATAAATGTGAAAATGTATTAGAATAAAAGTTGTAGGAAATTTTATTTTCTACAACCTTTGTTTGATACATTTTTCCATATAATGCATTGTTTAAGAGATATCTTATATTTTTAGCTGCCACCACCACGCCACCTACCTAGCTACTATTGTTAACAATTGACGCTTAGTTATGTCTTAGTAATGCTCCTTTTTCTTTTCTTAATTGTCAACCGGGAGTAAATATTGACAACGATCCCAGATCTAACAACATGTAATTTGCCATATAAATATGGAGAAAGTCATGCGTTGCCCACATCAGTTTATTTCATATACAATTAATTCAATCATTTATTTCATTTTTTACTCATGAATTGTTACCGACACAAATTTTTTGTACTTTACAATATGTTAATTTTCATTTCTAATTAATAGCCCATATTATGCTTATCATTGAATTTTAAACTGATACCTAGGTCTATTTGCGTTAATAAACATTAAATATGTAGGATTTTACTTAAGAAAAAAGTAATATTCCGGTATTGAAATAAAGAATGAAGATTTTTCTTTTAGTCAATCGTTAAAAACGCCCACAGTCCACACGCTGTTTACTGAATAATAATTATCTGCAATTATTAACGTTGCAATCTATAAGTTTGACGTTGCTACAACAATAATTTCGATGCATCACAAAAAGTGCGAAGCGAATAACGCAATTCTTTTGTTCGTTTGAAGGCTTGATAGACGATAATTGAATCGGAGGCAACAGCGCGGGTCGCCTTTGATAAAATCCGGGAAGAGTACGAAAAAGCGAAAATATTTCGAAAAGAAATGCGTATTTCTGACAAATTCTTCTCTGCAACATCTAAACATCACAAGAATTTTATTTATTTTATAGTTTTGGCTGTCTAGTAAAGCAAAACAGAGAAAATTGGTCCATATTTACATATTTTGATGAATGAAAGAAAAATTTTTGCACCTTGAAAAATCGAAAAATCCCGTGTAAATTTATGGGATAATATAATCGTCTCCTGGAGTCGAATCCGAGACTTTTCCGGGATGTTTAATTTTCCTATGGAGTACCTCATCGGGATTTAACGGTTTTGAAAGTTTCAGCTCTTAATTCCATCGTGAAATGTCCAAAAGTACCGTGACAGACAGAAAGACGGACACTTGAGAATTTATAGGTATCATTATAAATAGCTGTCATATAAAACCTAAGATACTTCTAGAAGTTCTAGAGAGCTGAAATTTGGCATGAAGGTGGGTTATTGGGTACAACCCTGGAAAAAATCCGAAATTCCAGAAAAAGTTATATTTAAGTGGTGTTTTTGACCCCAAAGTCCAATTTTAAACACCCATAAGAAAAGCGTTGGATACTGTATAAAATTGGTTTTTAAAATTATTTACATTTAAGATATAAAGTCGGGACATGGACCGTACTGTGAAGGAAAAAATGAAGTTTATTTTTCTTGAAAACACAATTCAAATCCATGCTGAATTTGCGTAAAAAATCGATTTTAATCATAAAATTATGAAAAGGTTTTCTGTTTTCAACAATGAAAAATATGAACTACCATAGCAACGACTCCAATGCCTTTCAATGGGGATAGATTTTCCATACTTCAAGAGCATTGATTTAATGCTTAGACTGCAATATGATCCATTTGATTTCAGCCAACGACGTATACATATGAATACATGATAATTTTAAATTAATTTTTTTATCCGATTACGTACTAAAAATATTTTAATGTTGTGTTTCGTATTTTTTCGAGACATTTTAACTCTTTTCAATCGTTAAATATAATGGCCTCATACCTATTTCGTGATTTTTAAATCCAAACACGTGCTAAAGGCACGGATGATGATGCAATAATCTTAACACAAAATATCCTATTTTTTCATAAACGTATAGGGCATTGTCTTAATGACGATTATTCTTATTCCTCATGAATGGCGATTTGAGGCACGAAACTTGAAATACTAAAACTTGGACACGAGCCGATTGCCAGAGAATTTGGAAATTACGGATAGTTGCCTTAATTTCTCGGAAAATTATAAATATTCTGCGAGAACTCATGGAATTTATTATCTAATACACATGGGCTTTACGCAGCTGAAGTGTTGTTGCCCTGGGGATCGCGTTGGTTTATTTACGAGTTTAGGTCTTGGTGAAGGGCGATTTTCTCAAGCGCTTGCAGCATGCAAGCACCAACAACTCGTAACATAACAAGAAGTCCAAACCAGGACTAATGCAATCTGGTTTCCCAAATATGACGTCCCGAATTGATTACTTATATTGACAGGAAGTGTTTCAGTATGTGTTAGTCATTACAAGGAATTCTCATACCATAAATACCATTTGTAATTCATAGTTTATCAATGATAGATAAAAATTGGAAAACAAATTAATAGAGCATTATCAGGTTTAAAATATTAAAACAATGTCAAAATCTCTTTATGACGTTATATTTTGCATGTATTTTTTTAAAAAATAACGCATTTAATAAATGTTACTGTTTATACGCTAATATGTATGGTTCAACTGTCCATTTCTGAAGAGCAGCCAAGTGGAAAAGAAAATCACTCATTTGTTCACTCGTCTATGCTCAAGCCGAGTTCGGTAACAGTTGTCTCCATGGCAACAATTCAATAAAATGTGATTTAAAACGCAAAAACCTTATGTTTTAGTAGAATTCAAGAAAACACGATCAATTATAAAAAATCTGCGATAAGATTTATAATCTACATTCTTTTCCCCTCAGAACAGTATAAACTTCGCTCCATTACCACAATTTTAAGATGTTTTAAAGAATTAAAGAAAACAACTTTGCACGATGGGTTTTAGACTTCCCATGCAAAACAAATAGGGAAAAAGCGTTCCTGGATTCGAACCCAGGACTTAAATCTTCGCCAAATAAAATGTAACCCTGGCAGCACGAGCCTCGTACCAAGTTTCATGAAAACCGGTCCATTGATGCAAAAGTTGTTAGTGGGGACACACATACAAGACCATTTCATAAGGTTGTTTCCTTTGGAAACCAGCCTAAATACGTACGTGTGATCATCATCAACGACTATCATGCTCATGATCATCATGTGTAACGCTGTCTTTGACCTTACATCGTATTACTTTCAATCACATTTTAAATTTACTTAGAATCGTCGTACGAATACATGATTTGTACTAAACAACGCCTAAAAGAATGAAAATTTAATTTCCTACCCTCGATTTTTAAACACGCGTCGAATCGTCCACAGATTCGTTTAGAACACGAAAATTTCGCGTATTTTTCGGGTTAATCTTTCGTCGTCAAGGGAAATCGCATTGTTGCTAATTTCAGCATACAGTAAACCACTTAAAGGTTCCCCTCCTCTCAATCCCCCGACGCAGTCGGCCCCCCTACCGTAAATTTTCGAACTATTACTATTTCGTAATTAATCGTCGTTGTTATAGTTTATTTAAAGAAATTATTAAAAGAGTATTGCGCTGTGACGTTGATCGTTAAAATTTCGACCTCATGGCGGAGAGATGCTGTGATAACTGTTGTGATCAAAAGGAAAGAGGGGAAAGTGTATTACACTGAGACTTCAAAGGCGTTTTTTTGTGGGAAATGCGTATGAAATGATATCGAAAGATTCGCCGGCTCTTGAATGTTTATTTCCGAAATTACAAGTCATAATAAAATGTCTCAAGCCCTGTTATGGTATATGTTGTCCTTTATCCGAATACATTTTAAAATCTATACCTAACATGTCATATAAGAGCGTAGGAGAGAAAAATATCGTTTTATAATTTTTGTTTGCCCATAGAATTGTAGCGATCGATGTAAACAAAATGCGTGTTATTATGCTTGGAATTTTTATCTCCGAAACTATAAGTCGTAATTATGTGGTCTCGCGGACTTTTTAGTGGTAAATGTTGTCCTCTATCCGAATAAATGTCTTAATCTATGTTTTTAATTGTTGTTTACCGGTAGAATTGTCGTAGCGATCGATGCAAACAAAATATGTGATTTTATGCTTGGGATTTTCTCGAATTTTTATCTTCGAAACTATAAGTCGTATTTTTTGTGGTCTCGCGGACTTGATTGTCGTTAAATTTGTCCTCCATCCGAATACATTTGTAAATCTATACATTACAGATCTTATAAGAGCTAGGGAGAGAAATATATGGCATTTATTTGTTGTTTGGCGGATACGAGTATACGTTTATTTAAGTGCTTATATAAAGTGGAAGTTATAATTGACGGATGAAGTTCAAAATCACAGTTGGGCGATAAATTTTAATGAGGAACACTAATACTTCATTCAATAGAAATCCGCCCAGTAGTTTCGGAGATTAAACATGCGGATTGACAGACGGACGGACGGAGGCGACGTGACCATAAGGCGTTCAATTCTTACAATCATCTCATGCAGTCAGGATTTGAAACGAAATAAGTTTAAGTGAACGAATCTAAAATTCTCTACCGTATATTATCGGACATACGCATCTATTCAATCCAAAAATCATATTTTTATTTTTTACATTTATCTGAATATACAAAATACGAAAGCATTGATACATGGAAGGGAGAGCAGGGCGACCATCCGGCGCCGATGACCAAGGAATAAAAAACAACATCTAAAAAACTTATAATTTTACTTGTATAAATTATTGTTTAATAAAGACATGGATAAGAAACCTAAAGGCAATAAAAATGATAATAAAGTTAGGTGGTTGACAATTAATTGCAAATATAGGGGGCAGCACTGTTTGACTGAAATTCTTTGCTTCTGAAGTACATTGACCAAGAAATTTAAAAACATTTCATTTCTTATATTTATAGCAGGATACACAACTTGTCTGACTTAAATAACTTCAAAGGAGCCATTCCATCGTAATTTTATAATAAAGTTTCCTGTATCTAGCCTGCCGAATAAGTGAATGAGAGAACCAATTGTATGTTTCATTAATAAGAAAACCTAGGTTTCGTGGTAGACATTCACGGACGGCATGTGAATTTGCAAGCTGTAGTGAGTGGCACACAAACTTAATCAAAAGCAAATTGGGAATCTCTTTAGTTTTTAACTTCCCTACAATCCATTATTAATTGCAGATGAATTATTTGTCTCAAGAGCAACAAGTCTCTGTAAATCTAATCCATAATTTCTTAGGGATTTTTTTTAAAGCCACGCAGATTGTGTCTGCATTACATTCACTTCATTCAATCAAGTCACCACCGAAGAAGGCCTATCTGCTTGTCGCGAAATACTCGTACTTTCTGCGGCCGAGCAACTGGACCCGTGTTTTTTGGGCAGGGAACCATTCAAGGACCACATTCCACAGAATTCTAAAATTCCATTAGGGGTCGCAGAATTTCAGTGTACATACATCTGCGATATTGCTGCGCCGCTTTTCTTATTTAATCGGCGACCTTCAGGACAATTTCTATATTGAGTGCCTAACATCATGGAAAACCTATTTGAGGAATGTATCGAGGGAATTTTTCGTTTGTCCTGGTTTTCCCAGATACCCCATTCCATTTTTAAAAATATACCTCGGTTATGCTGGATGACCACCCTCGACGTTCTCAGACTGTAGATCAATGCAATCTGTTATATTTGGAATTCATTTTTCTTCTCCTCGTCGAAGGTAGGTTAAAACGATTAATAAATTACATGATAAAAAAGGCGTCAAATTTGGTGCTAAAAATAAAAAAGCGCTAAATTAGCGTCATGGCGCTAAGCGCCGATAAAAGGCGCTAGACAAAACAAAAAAGCGCTAAATTTAGTGCGAAAAGCACGGCAACACTGTAGGAGACTCCAGGTAAACTATTTCATTTTCACCCGCCATCCTGAAACAAAACGGCGGCCGTTTAATACACTTACTTGAATATTTATATTTCGGAAACGGTATGTCAAAGAAAAAACTTATGATCGGAAAATATGGATCCTGATAAGAGCTATCCCAAAATATTATTTTCAGCTTAACGAGGCGCGTCTAGTCCCTAGAGCGCGCGGAGGGCTGGGTTGACGCGCGGAGGGACAGCGCCCCTGGTACCGATAATTTTAACTATTGATTTGGAATATGTTTGCGTTAAATTTTATGTATCGCTTTTTCCTCTTAGCTTTACGTGCCGCATGGGTGTTTTTCGGGGCCCTCATGCGGCCCGCGGGCCGTATGTTGCCGATTCCTGCCCAATGGAATATGTCTGGTTTGGCGACGCCTCCCTCCCTTGATTCATGGCATAGCTCAAGTCGACTATAGCCTTTGTGCTAACACCGCCATTTAAACAGTTTTTTTCGGCGTAATTTTCCCCTCCCCCCTAGCGTTAAAACGCCATCGAAGAGGGCGTGAAATTACGCCGTTGCAGTTTTTGCATCTCGTGAGGATCGAGCTAAACTTGACTGCGTATCTCAGCAACCTCGAAAATATGTGAGGCGTGAGAAATGATTGTTGCTATATAGATTATTTTTCACCGCATGTCTAAGCAAAATGCTTTTTGGACGGTGAGGCCGATTAGTTCCGAAAAATGAAAAAAAAATTTAGTTTGTTTATTCGATTCTCAACCTGCAAATCTGTGTGGGAATAACTTTGAAACAGAAAAAATTCTGCTATGACCGGGAATCGAACCCGGGTCTTCCACTTGCCGGGCGGATATTCTACCACTAAACTACCTTAGCAGATAATCTTTTCTGTTTCTGAACGCGGGTGTTTTTCTTAGAAAAGGAAAGATTATCTGCTAAGGTAGTTTAGTGGTAGAATATCCGCCCGGCAAGTGGAAGACCCGGGTTCGATTCCCGGTCATAGCAGAATTTTTTCTGTTTCAAAGTTATTCCCAAATGACAACTTATGCCATTCTGCATAGTTTCCTATTATTCCATCAATTTCTGCAAAACTGTATTTCACATGTTACGTTAACAACAGAAGTTGTACATATTACCGCCTAAAACTTCTCTGCGTTTTCCAGAAGCGTAATGCAATAAGATTCTCGCATTCCGGCAAGAATCTTCCGAGTTTCGATTTGGATTAGGGGAAAGTCGTATAGTACCGGACAGCGGGTAGTATCGGACGATCCATGTTTCTCAAGAACCCTTGTAGAGGAAAGCACTTCTCAGGCATCAGTGACTTACTATTACTTGCTGCAGTGTGCTACATGGAGCATGAGTCCGTTGGAGCTCCTGCGTCGAGTTGTTTAGACGTGACAGCAAATTGAATGAGTTTTGTGTGTGTTGAACGCCTGAACATATCTTTAACTGCCGATTGAATTATTATTTTTGACTGATTACTTAGGCATTACCAACTTAAAATTACGTTGTTAAAATGGCGTTGCTGAGAATTAAACGTAGTTCGCATAAAGACTATTGTTCGCCACGTGGTTATTCGGGTAGTATCGGACAACATAATTAAATTGATTTAAGGCAGAAAATTGTTCGTTAGGTGCCAGTGATAATAATTAAAGCAATAGTTATAACTAATAGGCATACTAATATGACTAATGTTCGCTAAGATTTTGACTGAATGGTATCAGCTATAGTGTGTTTCAGCAGCCAGCAACAGCATTGATTAGGCATTGCATTGATTTTGTCCTGGATCCACTTTTCGACAGGGTGAACCATCTAATAATAAGTTAATGGCAGATATACGGTTTGGCGGGGAGATTTTCCGTTATTTAACGATTTAAAGGGATGTGAAAATACATTACATTTTAATTAAGTAATTCTATCTTTAAGTTATTTTGTATTAATCTATTCGTTAATCTTATATTATATTACCGTAATCGTCGTCGGCGAACTTTTCGTCTCTCGAGAGTAAGATCATTCGAATCTATAACGATTGTGTCAGAAAATCATGACAGAAAATTGTGTTTTTAAAGGAATTTTTAAACAAATGTTTATGCACATCGCGTATTAAAATTATTAATGTAATTAAAAATATAGCTGCTTTAATTAAAAAAGGTTTCATTTATTTCAAATATTATAGTTTGGCTAGCGCGCAGATGTTCTGCGCGGGTTAGTTAGTTTCATTGTAATACAATGCATATATAACGCATTATTATTAGAAGAACAATACAAATTTCATTATAATTTAATAAGAATAATGAAATTCATCAATGAGCTTATATGTGCCTTGATTTTCAAGACCTAATTTGTACTGGTTTTAATCAAACCCACTTATGGGAATAACCAGAAGTCACCATCGAAGTTTTCAGTGTTCTTTTTGTAGGCGAAGGCTTTCAGAATAAGCCCAAGGGAAGAAAGATATAAAGGTTTTAAGATAAATGAAAACTTGCTATTATTAATTATTGCGATCAACAACTACTTACTATTAATAATAATATCTTTTCAATAAACGTAGGAACGGTCGCATTAATGCAAATTATTACATCAACGTACTAGCGTTTCCAGTCATTTCAACATTATGGAGTGGGATAAGACAGTGTTGAGTGAATTTATTGAAATGTACCGGCTCAGGCAATGCCTATGGAAGAATACGTCTGAAGAATATCTTTATATATAATTACTCAACGTCTGTCCGTCTAGCCACCCGTCCCCCCTTTTATCTCTTGAACAGTTTGTCATAGAGTAATGCTGTAAACGTCATTTTTTCCTGCTAACTAGGAGACCCCGAGAAAACTATTTTCATATACGGAAGTGTCCCGGATTCGACTCCGGGAGACGATTATATTTTTCCTTATGTTTACACAGTAGTTTTGATTTTTCAAGGTGCAAGGTTTATTTCTTTCATTTTAAAAACGTAAATATGGACCAAATTTCTCCGTTTTTGCTTTATTCGATGGCTAAAACTATAAAATATCTTATTATTGCAATGTTTTGATGTTACACGGAATAATTCCTCAGAAACACGTATTTCTTTTCGAAATTTTATGACCCGCATTGTTGCCTCCGATTGAATTAGCGTCTATTAAACCTTCAACTAGCCAAAATAATTGGGTTATCCACTTCGCGCTGTTTATGAAGCATCAAAATTATAGTTGTAGTAATGTCAAACTTAATATATTGCAATGTTAATAATTAAAGATTATTATTATTCAGTAAACTGCGTGTGGGCTGTGGGCATTTGACCTCGCTAAAGTTTTTGCGGGTACCATTAGTATAAATAAAAATTTTAAAAATTCGGCCTATGAAGAGCTCGCAAAATTTTTTCTTTCCAAAAGGAGATTGACGTTACCACGAAAAGTGGAAAAGAAAAAAATCAAAACCTGAAAAGGGTCGTAAGGAAGAATAAAATGAAATCTGAGTCACACATGCGTAAATAGTTCTGAAAGTCACTTGGTTCGTTGCATTTAAATTCTTTTATTAAAGACATATGGCTAAAAACGTCTCTCTAAGCGATCCAGTTTTTTTTTACCAATTTCGAACGTTTTTTTCGTTTACATAACACTGCGTGATAATATACATAAATCCCAGCAGCGAAAATTGCAATTTTTCTTTTATACTTGAAAACACACTTTAAAAACGTTTCAGGAACAGTAGGCCCGTCGGAAAGTCTGCTGGTGATTTTAAGCAAGTTGAATGTTCAGCGGACCTGGTCCGCTATCACCAGTTCCGTCGAAAACCGGTGGATTTTCAGCCACTAATTAGGGGGCCTGGCCCGACGACGGACTCAGTCCTCAACGGACCACGGATATGTTATGTAACGTTAGTGGGCGTCGAGAGATTTGATCCGTAGGATCAATTGAACTGATTAAAAAAATCAAAATGGACTTGATGTGACAGCGAAGCGTCACAGGCTCCCTCGTCTTATAATTATATTACCGTAATCGTCGGAGAACTTTTTGGCAGGATTTTATTGGTTGAATCAATCAGAGAATGGGACGTTATTGTTTATATACCTTGGTTACATTATATATTTACCTAAAAAGAACGTGTTCTTATTTGATAGTTTAATAAAAAAATACATTCATGACCCGCCAGAACTTTTATTGTAGCAGCAACTATAAACAAACTATTACATATTGTCATTCGTAGCAACAGGTATAAACGAATTACGATTTATTTAGTTAGCATTAGTATAAACGATTATCTACGTTCGTATTTACGAGAACTTCTATATAAGGTATGTATTTTCTTTTAATTTTAATTTTTCTCTTCTGTAATGTTTAATTTTCGTAATATACGTCGGTTGCTAATTTATCACTTGTGGCATTTCTCGATAGAACTAAAAGCCCATCAAATCGGCAAACACGTAAATAGTATGTTTTTAGAGTAAATGCCAACTTATGGGGATAATAAGACGTTTCATATTTGCAATTTAGTATTCATTAGAATAGAGATAGATTGAATAGAATAGAACGAACTCGGACTTCACAACATAGCGCCTCCATTCGTTCAAAAATATGTTTTAAGCACTATAAGTTTACTTTTGTTGAAGAGAAATTCTGGCCTAAGTTAAGACGAGTTCCTTAAAATCATTATATAATTATTCCTGCAAGATTCATTATGAAAGATTTTACTCCGAAATGGTTATTTAAAACAAATATCGAACTTTTGATTCACCGACAAATTTTGTAATCAATTGTAATTAATAAAACAATCGTCAATTATTTAAAACACCTCTTACTCAAATACTAGAAATATAATCTTTATGTTCACGTTCATTCCTTCGTCGTAAATTACCCATTTCTTTTCACTTACAAAAGTTGTGTATACGTAACGAAAATAGACGTATTTACGCTCATTTCTTCGTCGTAGATTATCCATTTCCCTTAATTTTCCATATGTTATTTGCGCACGAAAGAAAATTAAACTAAATAGGTATTTACAGCAGATATTGTTGACTTCATTTCTCATGAAGGTTGTTTTCGTTTACAACAATTAAAAATCACGGAAGCTTTTTTAAGTTCAGAGTGATTTACGACTTTAAAGTGTGATTGTCTTCAAATCGGATATTCCTTCGATAAAAATGTACTGAACAAAACATATGCTATTTGACTAGTTCTACAAAGTCCTTTAAAGATTTTTTTATAAGTGATATTATGCGAGATATAAAGAAAAGTTCATTTTTTGTCAACAGTAAAGTGGCTCTCCCGGTTAGGCCACGTAAATCATTTACATCATTTTCCTAGTTTCTTTGCCCCTATGTCCTAAATACCAAATTTCACCAACATCCGCCCAGTAGTTTCCGAGATGAAACATGCGGACGGACGGACACGACCTGACCATAAGGCGTTCTATTTTCACTTATTGTAAAGAACGCGTAATAATGTAAGAGATAATGCTATAAATAGTAGAAACAAAAAGTAACGGCGTAAATAGTCCCCGCGTTGTATTCTGTTCTTGTGCAACTTTCTATATCATCACGAGCTAGCTTTTTTGTATTTATATGTTATCTACGTACGTGCTCCACGAAACTCGCCTTCTTTTACACGTATATAAGAAAGGAAATTATCTGTTTATATATTATATAGAAACAAGTAACTAATAAAAGCACCCGCGCCGCCCCTTTGAGATAATCGCGAAAATTCTTCAATGCCCCAGAACGGAATTGCCGGTCTATCGGATGCTGTGTTCGAGGAATACCTCACTCAGTATCCACCGAAAGAAGTTTCGCGAAATGGAATTCCGAGGGGATTCTTTTTCATGCTTCCCAAGTGTGCCTGCCTCACTACGTCACTCAATCGCATAAAAGTTATTTTTAGCGCATTTCATTTTTTGCATCCCTTCCATCCTTCCGTCGTGCGCGAATAGGTAAATTTTGTTAGATCCAAAATACCTGGAATAATAAAAATTTCGGAGTATGTGGCTACACGTTGGCTTGATAATATCTCCCAACTTTTTTGTACATCGTGCAATCACTAAAATTGGTATTTCTACATTGGATCTTTTAATTTCATGGTTAATTTTACGTTATTATTCGAGAATCGCCCAATTTTTCGATTCCGTTTCATATATTCGTATTTACCATAAAGAACGCCTTTGAAATATCTGTGGAGTATACTTTCCCATCTTGTTTATTATTGGTTTTATTTGTCAAATTAGCATAGCTTTTGCAGAGGTAATGTTTTGCTTTATGGCATAAACATTGTAATATTTCTTGATTTTCTTGTATTCCATGCAGACTTTCAGGAATGAATATCACAGAAGTTAACAGTTCATTCCACTTGTCATCTACTCTAATATGCTCTTAAATTTCTATAATTTTGCAGTCGATATCCCAGATTTAATCGTTGTTTTTGTGCTTTCAGTATTACGTTAGAATTATAATCATTTATGATACCCTAAACCACAGTGAGTGATGCAATTAGTGTTTTGGTTACAGTGAAATCTTACACATTATCGGAAGAAAATATAGGTGATGATATTTTCATAATATGCGTGATATTGAAAATTAGAAGTTAACTTATATGCTTAAGGGAATAAACTTGATGTTTACTCAATTAAAGAAAAATGAAAAAATTTATTTCCGTAACTCGAATTTTCTATAACTCGAATAATTTTTGCTTTCCCATGCGATTCGAGTTATAGAAATTCCACTGTATCTATACAAATATTTAAATAACTTGTGTTTTCTAAGACTCGAATAATTTTTAATTTCCATTCACAAGTTCCACTGTATATACAGGTATGCCTCGTTTAGCGCATGTTCTTTTAGCGCATTTTCGATATAGCGCTGTTGTTATCTCGGAACTAAAATTTTAATTTTTGAAATTTTTTAAAATAATGCTCCTTTATTATGGTCCCAGCATTTTTTCAACTTCATTTGTACTTTACTCTCTGTTCAGAGATGGTCATTCCACTCTAATTAAAGACAAGTTGTTGTTATTTACACGTTTATTAACTTTATTTGTATTTCACTCGTTCACTTTTATTGTTTTATACATTGGTTTGCCGCAATTCCACAGTCTTTTGCAGTGACATAGGAAGTTTTAAAGTTGTTAACGTTACTGTTGAGATGTGCAGGGTTGCGTTCGCTTTGGTTGGGTTTTTGCTTAAGATTGGGTTAGATTAGGTTCACGACAACTTTAACTTTAGCTATCGTTAATTATTTGTTATTCTGATGTTATTTTGCTGTTCGTAACTATGCTAAAGTTACGTGTCTGAAGCTGCGGCGGCGCCGCTGAATCGTAATATCACTCGTATTCCGTTTTTGTTTACTTTTGCGCTGGCCAATCATTATCATCTTCGTAATCGTGAAGAGTTTTAGGAACATGATGTTTTACCAATTATATACCAGAAATACTTATGATATTTTGTATATCTCATAATTAATAATACGTTTTTTCATCGTAAATGTTATCAGAAAATTGTGATTTTCCATCATAAAGAATTAGTTTTTTGAAGCTGTTGTGCACCAATAAGTTCAGCATAAATAATTTAAAAAAATAATTGCCATATACCGTATTTACTCGTATACAGGCCTTGGCTACAGGTTTTCCCCTCGTTTCCTTGATTTCCCAGAATAAAAGAACATGCAAGATGCATCCGCCCCAACCCCACAACTCTAGGGGGAGCCGGTGGTGTAGTGCTTAGAGTGTTGGCCTCCACCGTACGATCCGCTAAGAAAAAGAAAAGCGAATTCGAATCCTTATGAGGATTTTTTCCGACCCCTATTTGTGCGTGTTGGAACTAAGTTGACGGGGACGAGCCAATGAGGAAAGAGAACACGAGAAAATGAGGAGCGCGCTCAAATCAACACTCCGTCCTCCGGAAGGGACGTTAAGCCGTTGGCCCCCCTGGTGTTCTTCGCAAGAGCAGGCAAATGCCGGCACCGGGTTTCTCTCCTCCCTTCCTGGCTATCCATTGCACCACCTCTAAGATACCCATCGTGAGTGGGAAAGAGGCGAATCGGCTGGACTCGGATAAGTACGGCACTCGGGAGTTCCTTGAAGATGGCGCTAGAGAAAGGCGCCGAAACGTCTCTCACCTGGCTGGAAATCCGAGGAAAAATTCACCGCATCTAATCGCCGGGAAAGCATTAGATCATTCTATATGTAATTCAGTTGTTTATTTCTCTTACATGACCTTTTCTGTGAGACGAATCACACTCTTCTATTTACATAGAATATTTACGTGATTTAGGTTTACTACTGACGGTTGGCAAGGAATTAAAAAAAAACCCTGATAAATACCTATCGTGCTTATTATATTATTCTACGCATTAATAATAATACCTTGGTTATAAATCGGGAAATACAATGTACGGCATATTGCGCCTACCGAGGAAAACGCCTACTCATCTCACGCCAGGCACGCAATGTTAGTAGGAGTTTTGCGCGTTGCCTACCCTCAAAAGATGAAGGGGCAAATATCGTGTAATGTCCGCACCTCCTTTTTTGATGAGAACTTGTGAGGGAAAAAGTCAGGTATTACACGAGTAGATACGGTACTTTGTTTCCTTAACTTTAAATTAATATATAAAAATGCCCTATCATTATATAATAATTTGCAAGATAAGAATAGTACAATTTCTGAATAGTAAAAATCAACTGGGTTAAGTGCTATGTTAAAAACTGTTCTTTTAGCGCAAATTCTGATAGCGCACAGATGTCTCGGAACGCCTCTCTTGCATTAAGCGAAGCATGCCTGTATACAAATATATAAACAATATATTTCCGTATTTTTAATGTTCTATAACTCGAATAATTTTTACTTTCCCTTGAGATTCGAGTTATGGAAGTTGCACAATAATTCTTTATGACGACATTAATTTCCATTAAAAGCATTAAAACGTCTTTAATTTCCATTAAAAAAATTAAAGGTCCCTTTAAAAGTAATGAGGTCGTTTCCATGGTTTTTATACATTTCCATTGTTAAAAAGAGGAAAAATTCACACTTTTTTCTGATTTAACGTAGATATTTACGCTAATTCGGTGCGTATTTGAATTATGCCTTAAAAAATTAAGCGCTCCGTTCTTTCAGCTAGACAACTGCTCTTTTCCCGAATTCGTATCCCAATTTTAAGTAATTTAAAAATGAATTTTAGAAAGCCTTGCACTGAATACCATGCTTTTCTTATGAGGTATTGAAATGGAACATTGGGGTTAAAATGATCCCTTACATATTAACTTTTTTGTGATTTTTGATGTTTCTCGTCGGTTGTGCGACCTACCTGCATGCCAAATTTCAGATTTCTAGAAGTTCCTAAGAGTTTTATGTCAGTCTGAAAAATATTAGGAACTTGATAGACTTCTTTTCCATTAAATAATACCACAAGTTAAGGGCCTCACAAATCACTATCGCTTAAGGGCCTTGTGGCCCCTAAATCCATACTTGTATGCACGTATTGTACAGGGTGATTTTTTTATTCGAGATCCCTGGAAAATAAATAAAAATCAGATAGAAACTTGAAAAGTTTTGTGATTAAAGTTTGATGATATTCAAAATAGTTTATTAAAATATCAATAATAAAATGCTGAAAGTGACCACCGCCATTACATAAATGTGCTCAGAGCGGGGTGGTGAGTTCCTCTTTCACTTGGCTGGAGATATTGCAGAAGGACTTCAAAGCATGGTTGAACCTACCGGCGGGCCGCATTAACAGTCGCAGCTTCTTAGGCGGGCCGCATAAACAGATGAAAATGCTTCGGCGGGCCATGTTAGGGTTCACAACGTAAGTAATGTGAGGTAATGCGAGGGATCCTGTTAGTGAAAATCAATAATAAATAATATGTTATCCCCATAACATCACTGGAAAAGGTTTTCCGGCATTAATTTTAAGCTAAAAATATGAAATTATCTCTATTTTATATTACGGTTCGCTTTCATAATGGCATAACCCTTTGCTCCCTTCCGCCGACTTTGAGGCAGTGAACTGTGGCACATGAAAGGGATATATAGAAGATTTTTTCTCATGGAGGAAATCTGTTTGGGGAAAGTTGATACTAGCTTGGCTAGTCTTACCTCAGTACATGAGAAATACACCGTTCTGACGTGGGAGGATTAGTCTGCCTTGGTAGTTCAGTGTTACCCGGCAAGTGGAGGACCTGAGTTCCATTCCTGCCCAAGGCAGAATTTTTCTCCTGCTTTTTTAGAATTCTTCCTGCCACTGCAGATGCCCCTTTTGTTCTGGTTCTCCCTGCTCCAATCAGAATCTTTCTTTCCCTTGCTCTGTGGAACTAATCTGCAGCGCAATTGGTATGAAGTGGACATCCAAGGAGGTGGGGTGATTGCCCTATTGCCTCCTCTTGCATCTGCAATTGACCCCGTCATGTTATTTTGATAAACATTGAAGATTTTCTCTTCGTAGGCTGGCAAGTAAGCAGTTTCATCGGTCAGAACCCAAGTGCTGCTTCAGTAGTGGCCTAACTCCCCTGCTCCCCCTCCGAGGGTCATGCAAGCGAGGAGTCGGGCACAGGGGACAGGAGCCAGGGGCCGTAGAGGCACCTCTCCACCTCCCTGAGTGGCGACCATGGGATGCGCCAACAGTCTGCGTGCTTCCCCAGCTGCTGCGGCGAGATCGTGCGAAGGAGGAGGATGGAAGAAGAGGAAGAGGAGGAGAGGGGGCGAGGAGTGCACGGACAGGGAAGGTAGAGCACCAGAGGACGCTGTGGACGAGCCATGGAGAAAGACAGGTAGATTTACCTCTTAGATTTTTATATCTGGTCTTATCACTGCCAGGTTCAAGGATTTTAATTTTGCTGAGTTGTCATTTACTCACAGTTTTTAATTTGATATTTGATTCCACTCCTTTATAGTCGGTTTAGTCATATTCAGTTTGCCAAATCACTCTATGCACTTTTGTTATATCTATTATGTGAAGTTATATGTGTTAGTAATTAATGTGGAATAGAGCTACGGTAAGCAGCTAGTAAAAGGGAACAGTTTTTACATTGATTAGGATCAGTACTTTAATGCATTGCATATTAGATAAATATTCCCAAATAAATAAAAATTCATAAATATTAGCTTCTTTAATAATACTAGGGGCCCGTCGCAGTACTTCCTGCAAACATCTAGAGACCCTTGCGTGAAGTGCCTCAATGTGATAGTTTCTATGACAAAAGATTGTTACAAGGAGTGTTATTAGTTGAACCACTTTCATTGCCCCTCTTAAAATGATTATATAGCTCACAGCATTTTCATAACCAATCACAAATACCTACATGATTTAGACTTCCGGTACATAATATTTTTTGTTTTGTTCACTATTTCTGATGGTACAGCATATCGTATAGTCTGTGGTTTGTTTAATATTAAGTAATCAGTGCATCGGCCACGCGTCAATATCGAAAGAAATTAATCACAAACATTATCAATATAGTAATTTGCTTAAACTGCACAATAAAACTTGAAAACGAAACGATATTTGCAATGTATGCGTGAAATATCTTTCTATTTGAAATGTTAAGTTGTCCATTATTACAATGCATTGGAATCGTTTCTTTTCTTCGCTACGTGTTTCATTTGTTTTATATTTGCACGAAACTTTTCACATAAATTTTCAATCGGTTATTGTCCTTGATGAGGATCTTTCATTGTAAGCTTAGTGCAAAAGCACTCGAAAGCCCGAGTCTAACAATGCAAAAATCCGAGATCAACAATTGAAATGTTGACAAATCGGAAAAATTGTTATATAAACTCAAAATATGAACAAACACAAATAAAACGACAGAATAGAAAGTAAGAATAAGAATTTTAATTTCTTTCTTCGTAAAATAGCGTAAATCTCGAGTGAAAGTCTCGATCGTAAATTATTTTTAAATGTTAAAGACTAAAGGTCTACACATCGTATTCCAGCCGATTATGTGTTAATCAAATGCAAAAACGAAAACTTTCCTGATATCGTATCCATGCTTTTTCGGGAGACGACTAGCCGCTTAAAAACCGCAAGATTTCGCGCCTAGTATTCAGGTGAAAGATTTGTCGAAATCGAGCCGACCATTCTTGATTTATTTGCGTTTATACTGGAAGACGACGTCACTCGAGACAATCTGTTTTTGTCCTTCATGCGTTTTATTGCAAACGTACAATTAGTTCAAATGCACTTGAAGCCCGAGTCCAACAATGCAAAAATCTGATATGAACAATGCCGGATACCCTAGCAACCTCCTTTTTGAAATGTTTAAAAACCGGAGAAAATCGAATATAAACTTGAAATATGAGCAAACATGAATTAAACACCAGAATCGACGCTAAGAATAAGAATCTTCATCTATTTTTGCATGAAATGGTATAAATCTCGAGTCGAAGCCTCGATCGTAAGATATTTAAAAATTTTAAAGAATAAAGGTCTACACATCGTATTCTAGCCGATTACGTGTTAATCAAATGAAAATACGAAAACTATCCTAGTATCGAACCCATGCCTTTCCGGGGGACGACTACCCACTTTAAACCTGTAGGAGTTTGTGCCGAGTATTCAGGCGAAAGATTCGCCGAAATCGAACCGACCGTTCTCGGTTTATTTGCGTTCATGCCGGAAGGTGACGTCACTCGAGGCTTCAGTCGCAGGCAGGCAGGAACGCAGGCAGAGACACAGCGGTCATAATATATTAGATATCTAATAGTAAGTGTTTGTTAAATATGCAAAGGTAATATGCTAAGTATTATTTAAGCTATATTGTGTTTAGAAAATCTTACTTGTTTACTGGTTTTTGCACCAATAGAATTGGAAATAAAAACTCCTGAACTGTAAGATTATCTTACGGTTCAGGAGTTTTTATTTATTTCCATTCTGTACACCGTAGTCTCCAAATTTCAATTTCAACCAATAGAATTATTTATATTGAACTAATCTGCAGATGTATTGAAAATTTTGCTCATTTATTTTTATTTAAATGAAAGATGAATGCTAGTAGCATAAAAAAGTTACACAATAGGTGTATCATCTTATGTTTTACTTCTGTAGCTAATAATTTGCATTTACCAAGATGAATGCATGTAATTATTATAAAAATATCTATTGTGTGACTAATTTAAGTTAAATGGAAATTAACTCCTTAACGGTAAAATTCAAAATTAGAGACACAATGAAATAGGGGGAGGAAAGGAAGGAAAAGGCAAAAGACAATAAAAATTATAAACTTGCAGGTATAGGGGTTGTTACTCCATGCCAGGGACCTGATGTCATACGGCGTTTTTAGAGGCGGCGGAATTTTTCCGTCCGTCAGCTGATCATAATAGTTTAATTCATCAAAAGTCTGCGTAATATGAATTTTTTTGCATTGCCGTCCCGAAATCTCGCCGCCCCTAAGCCATTGCCTACTTTGGCCTTATTTCGAATCCGCTCCCTTTTTTGGGCCTTACACGTGATACCTATCCCGAAAATCTCCGCGAACAACTCACTAAATTACGCGGTGTCGTAAAGCTCGTTTCAAACGATGGAGTAATTTTCCCATTTTACGTTTTTGGGCATTCCTAATATTCACTATCCGATTTCGATGTGATTTCATGTGTAGAACGCGCCAAAAACCGATCTCTTTAATAACCTATTTTCCCACCATTGGGCAGGCTATTATTCTTGTAATCATAAAACTTCTCTGGGATAATATTGTTTAAAATCCTTTCATTTTATTTGAAATGGGTTCTCGGTCTCTGTAATCAGGAGTTGCATAACAATCTGTGTTCCTGTTACCTCCGCTCTTTTACGCCTAACCAAGTTTATCATCTCTGTTTCCATAGGAACCGTCCTCGTGCGATCGACTTCCACGGAGCCCGTGATGTTCGAGGAGCAGCGCGACGATCGGGTAAGTGCGCGCCTCCCAATTCCCTCTCCGACTCGCTCGCTCACTCCCTCGATGACTATGAGTCACATTTCCACGCTTAACCGCTTTTCACCGTAATTTTTTCTTTATATTTGCAAAAGCAAATCCCCGCCGTGAAACTAAAAACCTAAGCTATGCATCTATTTCTCAAAAAAATATAATTACACGCGGTAATACGGTGTGTCCTGCGATCGTGCTTCAGTGATGAAGGATTCTCTCGCGTGTCGATCTGCTCCTTTTATTTCGATTTGCCGTTCCATTGCCGAGGCGATTAAGGGTTTTGGTGAAATATTTGTCCCTTCTGACCACGCCGTGTTGTGTCCTCGCCAGTGGCGGCTCGTAGCTAAAATTAGTGGGGGTGCTGCTCCAGAAAATTTTTAGCCTTTGTTTGAAAATCGTGTAAAAGGAAAAAAACATGTATAAAAAGAAAATTTATTCAGGAACTTGATAAAATCTTAACAAAAAAAAAAAACAAACATTTTTTACTTACTTTAACTTAAATTGTTACAGTTCAAGCTTGATCTATTCATTTAAAAATGAAATCCATAAAAGAACCGAAAAAAATTAATCAAATAGAATAGCTGGAAGCAGAATAATAATCTAATTCTACACTCTTCTACACTTTATCACATTCAAGAATATGGTACACGGTTTTTAAGCGCAACACACGCTCAGTAAAAAAAACTTCCTTCCACCATCACGCCAGAGCCGGGACTGCGAGAGCAACAGTGCTCTCTCTACCTGGCAGTCCCGCATTCCTCCCCACCCCCCTCTTATGTGCGCATGCGCACAACAGTCAAACACCACGTCGCTGGCACTGCGCACAGTTCCATACAAAGATTTTTGTATCTTTTTCATAAACTGGGGGATGGCTACTGAAGTACTGACATTAAGCTTAAGGAATATATATTGTACTACAAAAATAAAGAAAGAATTAAAGAATAAAGGACTCATTATATTAAATGTTATCGATAAATAGGGGGTGCTGCAGTTCCGCAGTGCCTATACACGAGCCGCCACTGGTCCTCGCCTCTTTTAGTTAGAAAGCAATCATTCGTCGACGGTATAGTGACGCTACTTAAACGAGCCGCGGTACCATTCCATGGATATTTCGCTCATGACAGAAATGAACAGTAGTAGTAGCCACCTCGCAATCCTATGAAGACAGATCCGTGACTGATAAGGAAAAAGGTCCAAGTTTTGCATTTCACACGTTTGTTACGAAAAATACTATCCTGGAATAATAAATTGGGATAATTTCAAAGAATGAGAAAGGGGAAAAATATTTTGAATCACTTTCGTAAAAATTCTTCTATGCACTGGAGAGATACGATCGATTCTTGCTACGCGAAACTCAGCCACTTATCCAATGGGTCAGTAGAGGTGAAAAAGGAGGGCCCCGACTAGAGATACATCTACATGATACCATGCAAGTCACCTTTTTGGCTGGTGGCAGGGGGTGCAGTGCACCAAAGGTCCCTATAGTTTTCCTACGTTATCTTTTCCTGTTATGTTCTCTTCTCTTCCTAGGGAAGAACGATCCTCTATATCGCTCCGCCCTACAATCGACCTCTCGAATCTTATACTCGCTGTCGTGCCTTCCGAAATACGTCGGGTTTCTGATAAGACCTAATACCTCATTCGCTAGTCCCTCTGAAATATTTTCCAGCAGCTTAAATCTAGCCTGCAGCCTACGTTCCTCTAACGATGTCCATTTAAGATTTTCTGTTAATGACGTTACGCTTTGTTTAATATCGTAATTTCTCTTTAAAATCTAGCTTCCCTACGCTGAACCTTTTCTATCTTGTGAGTGAGTCCGTTTTCGTAGGGATCCCACGCATATTCGACCTGCGGTCGAACCAAGGATAAATATCATAATTATTTCACTTTTTCGGAGCTACTTCGAACTATTCTTCCTATAAAGGCCAGCTTTTTGTTAGCGGCACCTATTAATCGGCGAATGTGGGTGTCCCACGAGAGATCACGATGGATCGTGACTCCGAGATATTTAATCGAGTCTGAAACTGGAATCTCTACTCAGTCCAACGAATAATTAACATTCAACGAGATAGTCTTGGTTCTCCAGAAATTGATGACACAGCTTTTCTTTTGGTTGATTTCTAACTGCTATTCCTTACACTATGCAAAATTAGCTTCTAGATCATTTTGGAAATACTGATGGTCTTCTGTAGTGCTTATTTATCTATAAATGATGGTGTCGTCCGCGAAAAGCCTAATTTTATTTCTGACTACTGAGCTGCTATCGTTTATATAAATTAGAAATAATAACGGACCAATTACACTACCCTGTGAAACGCCAGAAACAACCTCCACTAAGTTCGAGGACTTCCCATCTGTAACAACCTCCTGCTCCCTATGGTTTAAAAATTCACATATCCAACTAATAATTTCGGATTAACGCCTAAGGTTTCTAATTTCGTTATTAACTTCCTGTGACGTACCTTATCAAAGGCTTTCCTAAAATCTAAGATGGTATCGACCTGTTTATTATTTTCTCTGCTTTTTAGTATACGATTCACAAAAAGACCTACCTATCCTGAAGCCGTGTTGACAATCATCTAACAATGAATAACTATCAAGAAATCGCATTATGTTGCTAACGAGTATGTGCTCGAGAATCTTGAGGTTGGCCTTCGGTATCCATGGGGGTTACTTTCCTGACAACACCACGAATGCCAAAACCGCGGTTACTAAAGCAAAAGGACATATGGAGAAGAGGGATTTCAGAAGACTTAAATGTTAGAAATAGAATGAATGAACGGGGTCGAAGGGTCATAATGATAATAATAATAATAATAATTTTATTCATCCCAGGACATATACATGTATGTATAGGACAGGTCAAATTGAGTATACCGAGTAATGTAGGGGTCGGTCCAAATTTCAGTATTTAAAAAAATATATCTCAGCAACAAATTGACCGATTTTGATGAAACATTCACTAATATCAATGTTTTGATGAGGTATCTACATTTTCGAGTCGTAAATAAAAGGCCCGAACTAGTTTTACGTTTTATCAACCATCGAGTGATAATTAGAAGTTATCCTGTATTCATATTTTTTCTATAAGTTCCTAACGTTCTGAATAGATCTTTCAGTTTATCTCCAGAACTATTATGCAGCTTCAGGTTGATCATGAGAGTTGCAGTGCCAAATATAATTCAAATTGGCCAGCGGGGTCGAACGTTCGGTCCAAATTTCGTTTTTTTTTCTCAACAACCAATTGACCTATTTTGTTGAGTCCTCCACCAATGTCAATGTTAAACCAAGAAGCGCAGGGGCTTAAAACTAGACAAAGAGACTTTGAGGATGTGCAACGCGGTGCCAGAACTTTGATTTTTTGGTCGAGGGCGAGGGAGGTATCGAATCTTCATCTATATTTAATTTGTTCATACCAATTCAGGAAGAATATTGGTCACTTACCTTGAGAGTACCTCGAGTTTGGATGAAAATATTAGCTAGTGAAATGTGCATGAAAAATTAGAAACTGTAAACCCGGAGCAAAGCCCGAGTAATTATCTAGTTAGCAACTAAAAGACACCGGAGAAAATTCATAATTCAGAAATAATGAAAAATGCACCCTTAAAGGTTTGGCCGTCCTGGTCCCCTCATTTTGCCAGTTTTCTTTTCCTTTAGAATTTACACCATCGCATCTACTTCCATCCGCAAACGTATACGATATTTTACTAAAAATACTTTTCTTTTGGGCAATCATAGTTTTTCGAGCTCTCCCGATTTTTATTCCTCTGGTATCAGCTTTCTCAAATCTGTTCTTCACAGCTTGATTCACGTACACCTCCCTGGTCAGTGTCCTGTATCTCCAATCTACGTCTATATTTTTTAATATCTTCATCAGCATTACCCAATTTACTAACAAAGAATAGTAAATAAACAAAAACTCCTTCACCGTAAAAAGGAAGAGAATGCACTCACGCTGCAGGTTGCCGGTAAACACCGTCGCAGGACCTAAGTCAAAAATTTTAATTTTTGGTTAGAGTTTATCGTGTGAGTGGTTTTTTGTATGTTTCTGCGTGTGCGTGTCTCCTTTTGACTTAGGTCCTGCGACGGTGTTTATCAGCAAACTGCAGCGTGAGTGTGAGCATTCTTTTCCTTTTTTACGGTGAAGGAGTTTTTGTGTATTTACTATTGTATTGTTTCACCGTGTTTCGCAACCCTTCCTTTTCATACTCTAACAAAGGCCTTCTGCCAGCCGACGAAACACACACAGCAATATTTGCTACCCTCTATTGCCCTTTTCAATACGATTCTCATTATTCCGATAGCATCTTTGGTTTCTGCTCCCTTTCTAAAACCGCACTGATCTTAGCATTTCCTCAGCCTTTTCGTGAGAATTCTTGTGATGGTTCCCGACACGTGCGATGGTAGACTTATCGTTCTGTGGTCTTTACAACGCATTGCCTTAAGCTTCTTTTTGAGTGATCTTTGTTACTTCTAGGAAATCCCGAGGTCACTATAATAAAGAAAAAATCTGCATGACTGGTGAAGGGCATCACCTCGCCACAGGTTGGTGTCTGATTCGCCGCATGTGGCGAAGGGCTTGGGTAACGCTGCTATTTACTGTCTTAAAGAGCAGTGCTCAGTAGTCATTTTGATGTGGCACACATTTGCGACAAAGTAGTTGGTGTACATTTGGTATTATGGAGAAGGGAAAATACTGTTTGATTATTCTCAAGCTAAGACCACAGAAACGAAATATCTCGTAAGAGAGATGGCTATAATAATCCAAGAGGTTGATTAGCCAGAAATACAAACTAACAACAACATCTCATAAGTGAGATTCTGTAATGTAGCATTTGTTTCGTTGTTTAGTTACTGAAAATCCAAACTAAGTTGCTTCTTAACCTAAAAATTTGCTATATTCACCATCCAATTATATCTTTGTTCGGATTATTTGAAAAAGTATTTTTTAGCAATAATTTTATAAATCGTCGCGAGAAAGTCGTTTAACGTCTTTCATTTTTGTTGTTTTACAGGGTAATAAAAATGTTCAAGCCTGGTGAAATTTAATTCGGCTTGTCGAGAGAGTACGAAAGTGTGCCGTGAAATTTGAATGGTTGCGGAGCACTGCTATAGAGCATCATTACTGCATACATTCGCGTCTTAAGAACGCTGATTTTTACTTTCTTCATATACGAAGTATAGAGAAAGTATTGTTTTCATGAAAAAAAATTGAATTCGAGATTTCAACGGAAATACATGTTTTAAGATCCCGTGAACACGTTTTGACTATTTTCTCGATGATGCCTGTGGGTATCTGTGACCGGAATTTTGTGGGTGCTCTCTCGAACTCAACGCGAAATTTGATATTTGACATTTTTGTTAGAGGCACAAGAAATGATTAGTTTTTGGTAAAAATCGGTCAACCGGAAGTGGGTTTTTAATCCTGTCATCCGTTTTTTGAAACAATTGCTTTAATATTTGATGAATGTGAAAATGGTATCGGAATACAAGTTGTAGGGAATTTAATTTTCTACAATGTTTGTTCGAAACATTTTCCCGCATCACCTACCGGCGACTATTGTAAACAATTTACAGTTAGTTACGTCTTAACGCTCCTTTTCATTAGGCGAGTTTCGCTTCCAGCATAAGCCTATTAGCGTCGGTTTGTCCGTCCGTCCGTCCGTCTGTCCGTCCGCATGTTCGTTCTCGGCTCCTAACGGATTTGTATGAAATTTGATATTAAGGACAAAGACAATAAGAAAATCAGAAAATTTCTTGCATAGTTACCAAATTGTTGTCAACGTAAATAATCTTATTGGTTGCTGAAGTAAATAAGATCTGCTATAGTTATAAAATAAATTTAATTCTTTACGCGTGCATGACAGATTTATAAACGGAAGGAAATGGATTATCTACGGCGAATAAAAGAACATAAACGTAAATATTACAACTGCACTCAAGCGAGGTATGTTTTAAATAATTTTCGATTGTTTGGTTGATTAAAACTGATTAGAAAATAAATCATTAAATATAAATTGAATATTTCCCTGGAATCATTTCTGATACATCGTTTTGCAGTATTTAGTCATTAAAATTACTTAATATGTTCATTGATGCACCGACTAAAGGGGAAGAAGAAATTTTTAATAGACAATACAATCGGGTCGTGGTGTTTTGCTGTTTTGTGGCGTGCGTTCGGTCAAATTATATCGTATAGTTTCAAACACTCCATCGCACGAAACGCGCCTGTTTGTGATAAATTGCGCACTTTCCTATCTTGTTTTCTTTATTGTTGGAGTTTCTAGGCTATATCCAATATCAGAAGACTACGGTTTGAGTTTATTTCTGTTATTTGTAAAGTCTAAACTTTTCTCGCAGTTCCTTACAATATTTACTATCATTTGGCCTATTTAGAATTTTTAGAAATATTATAGGTATAGAGAAAGTCATGTGGTGGCCACATCAAATTTTTTAAACGAATTTTTTACTTTTTGAGATAAAGTTCCGGCACTGCGTACCGAGAGAAGAAAGGACTGGATAAGAGTCATTGCATAAAAGTAGAGGCGAATGTTCCTTCTCTAAGTTTGGGTACTGTTACGCATTTTGGAACCCCTTCGAGGGCTCTCTATCTAGTGACCCCAAAATTGTGAGCGTACAGCGGTCCGTGTAGTCTGGTCGCGGTGATGATGTTTTTTCGACGTATCTCTCTCATTCCTCTTTCCTGTGTTTTATTTGCGTTTTTCGATGGATGCGTACTAATCGGGAGTTAAGCCGCCAGAGTGATAGCTTCTCCGGCCATTTAAATTTTGCGATTCCCTTCGTCTAATGTGCTGATTGGGCGTGGACATAACGTGTAGAATCGTGTCGCTTCATGTTTGCCATCTGTTCACATTCACTCGAGACCTTTTGTTTTCTTTCCGTTAGCAGTTTTCCGCCAGCCTCTCATTTAGCGCACGAGACCCACTCGACACTATTCTAACCTCTTGAGATCATTCCCGAGGAAGGCGAATCGTGAAGCGCGATAAATGAAATAATGCCTCTCTCTCTCTCTCTCACTCACACACGCACACTCACACAAATAAGCGAGGTTGGGTGGCGGAAAAACGCCTTTGTTGGTGCGAATCACCTCGTTTGTGACATATCTGTGTCAAACATTTGCGAAGAAGTGAATGTTTTGTGCGGGAAAAACAAAGAAATATACTGCGGAATATTTTTAAACGGAATGACTATTTACGGATTGTATCTCAAACAATTAGAATCTATCAGATGTAGTAAATTTTATAAATTATTCATAATTAACGAAAGACCAAGTCGTAGATTTAATGGATAAGACTCTTGCAGAACGTTTCTGTAGATTGATGTGTTGTTGTTTAAGTACGGCGTTTTAAAGGAAGATACACGAGGGATGACTTGAACGATTAGTAACGAAAATGAAGAACAGTGGAGAGTAAACAATTAAAAAGAGACGGCAAAGCTTCATTGCGGTCACTCGTGATAGGACGGGTTTAGCGTTGTCCGCTGGAGGAGGGATTCTCTGTCTTTTCGCATTCGAAGGCTGCCCACCAGAAAAGAATGTACTTTACACACTATGTAAGCATTGTCTTTAACACATGGGTATGAATTAATAAGACATGGGAAGACAAAAATAATATAAGATATGAATGTCTATGCATTTATTGTTTATCAAACAAATAGTTTGGCATAACCGATACGAATGTGATCGTAGATAAAACGGACAATTTTTGCGTTTTACAGACGTTTTTAGCATTTTGAAAATTCTTTCTTAAGCTGTGGGAACAATGAGAATCTAAACCCCATCCACGCCATATTTTCGGACCAAGGATGTTTTCCCCGGCTTAGTCAAAATACACGAACCATTCCAAACTAGGGATGTTTTCGGACCATAGATGTTCAACTTAATGTGTCTGTGGAAGTTGGTTAAAAAATCATTCTACAAGGTGTACAATGTTTTTCACCAACTTCTACGAAATTTTAGGGTGCGCGTTAAGTATAAGTAACACTTTTTCACAGTGCAATTTTATTCTTATAAAAAATTTTAATTAGGCAAGAAAACGATAAAGTATAAAATCCGTTCAAGTTCAAATGTAATTCTTACTTTAAATGTTTTTTTCGACACTTTCTTTGCATTATTTGTAAAGTGTTAATAGAAGAGATTAAAAAAATAAACCTCTCCTTTTTGCTCATATATCTGTTAACAAAAGGTTTTCTCCTTCATCCAGCCTTTGGAAAATAGTTTTTCGGAATGATTTTTTGTCGAATAATGGCCACTTGTGGAAACTTTGTTCCATCAGTCATTACTGATAATACAACAGTAAAACAGCATTTTTTAGCTTTCGCGATGAATATTTTAATGTCCTTCATACCTTTTGTGTTAGCGGCGAATTTTGACGGAACGTCAAACTCACATTCCAAGTATTCTATAAACCATCGTACACAGGTTTTTTACTTTGTTTTTAGCGGTTAAAGAAACAGCTTATGCGTTTGGCTTGTCCGTCTGTCTGACGCGCAAACTCCTCCCGAACGAAAGCAGACATCGTTTTTTCGTCAATCGTTTCAGTATTTTGTCCCGTTGGCCACGTTTTCTCGGTTTGTCCGTCTGTCCGTCTAATTTTTTTAAAAACCACCGCTCACTGTCCGCTTCAGCAGCTCTTTCCTTACTTGTTTTTGGATTGTTGGATTTAAACCTCTTACGCAACTTTATTTGTAGTTTCTAGGTTGTGCTTTGCAAATCGATGCTGTTTTATAGCGCTCAGGAGCGTAGCAAGGAGTGGCGCGACAGCCTCGGGCGCCGAAGCGCCAAAAAGACCAAACAAAAACAAGTCGTTATTGCGTAAAGTATTATTTAATAATACTTCGCAACTAAACTTGTATGAATTCAACTATCTATTCAATGCCATCGCATTTGGCCACGCGCCCAGGGTTGCCAACAGTACCATTTTCTGAAAACTTCCTCGTACACAATTTTTCTACAGGATACGATTCCCATAGTAAACTACGGTATTGCCTTTAGCAGGTGATGATAAGGCAGCTTAAGCTTGTGAACAGTTGATAATTGATCCTTCCTACCCCACTAAAAGTATCCGATGTCCATCTCAAGTTCTACCAAACAGCGTTTGCTTTCAGCGCAAACATAAACAGATTTTCTTCATTTAATTCCCAACCTATCACGGGTGTTTATCGGTTCCTCGACGGAACTTCCCTCCTTTTCTTACTTGCGAATAGGCGTGGGAACTATAGTGTTTCGGCGTATAATATTTTGCTCGGGTTTTCTCTCTTTCGAGTTGTCTTTCGCCTATAGTCAAACCAGCGACAGTGATCACTTTGTTGTAGTTTTTCATGACATTCTGTTTAAGGAGAAGGATCCTTATGTGTTTCTACTCGGGGATATTTTTCAGCCTTCATCGTCGTTTTTCGTTCAACAATTTTGTAAAATTTTCAAATATTCATGAAAACATTCAGTTGTAATTTATAGCCACAGCGGATTCGTTTTGCTATTTAAGTGTTACCAGTTGGCGAGCATAGGAAGCGGATTGACAAGTAAAATATGCTTGTTGATTTATTCTGAAAATTTTATTTGGCTGAGGTTAGCTGCAACATATAGGTACACCTAGTAGATCAATGGTGGCGAAACATTTTGGCTCGAGGGCCACATAACTCATTTCTGCACTCATCGCGGGCCACACGGCCCACTTCCGACTTCTTCCATTTGCCGACTATAAGGAGGGACAGATTACAGTGGCTTGTTTTAGGTTCATTTATTGATGAGGCAGCCTTAGATAGATGGATGCATAGATAACAGATAGCTTGGTGTGACCAGTGAGGGCGTTCCGGACGATTTAAATGACAATTTGGGATATTAATCAAGATTATTCAAAAAGCGGGACACAAGTTATGACATCGAGGAAAAGGAGGGACTGTCCCTACAAATTTGGGACGGTTGGCCACCCTAATTACAAGGAATTAATTAGAGAAATCTTCTGCAAAAAAATTAATTTCGATTATATCACTACTGATTTTGCTTTTGCAAATACTTGAAAGAAATCCGCATAATAACGATTCAAGATTTACATATCTTCCTTTGTTTGAGTGGTATATTGGTATTTTGGAGGGTTAGCTATATTGCTCATTTTGTAGCAAATACTATATGTTTAACTCCGATTAATCTAATTTATTATAACCATTGCGTCTTTGCGTGCGTCCCTGCCTGCCTGCGTCTGAAGCCTCGAGGGACGTCACCTCCCATTATAAACGCAAATAAATCAAGAACGGTCTGCTCGATTCCGACAAATCTTTCGCCTGAATAATCGGCGCGAACTCTTTAAGTTTTTAAGCGGGTAGTCGTCTCCCGAAAAAGCATGGTTACGATATCAGGAAAGTTTTCGTTTTTACATTTGATGAACACATAATCGGCTGGAATACGACGTATAGACCTCCAGCCTTTAACATTTTAAAATATCTTACGATCGAGACTTTCACTCGTGATTTGCGCTATTTCACGTAAAAAGAAATGAAGATTCTTATTCTTACTTTCGATTCTGTTGTTTCATTCTTTTTTGCTCATCTTTTAAGTTTATATTGGATTTGCCCCGATTTTTCAACATTTCAAAAAGGAGTTTCACAATGTTGCTGGCATTTTTTATCTCAGATTTTTGCATTGTTGGACTTATGCTTTCGAGTGAATTTGCACTAATCTTACAATGAAACAAAGACAAAAACCGATTGAAAATTCGTGAAAAGTTTATTGTAAATATAAAACATATGAAACACGTTGAAAAGAAACTTGAAGTCAGAAACGACTTCAATTCATTGTAATAATGGACATCTGGACATTTCAAATAGGAAGATATTTCACACTTACATTGAAAATATCGTTTCCATTGCAAATTTTATTGGGCTGTTTAAACCAAATATTGATAATGTTTGTGATTAATTTCTTTTGGTATTAAGTATATCTTTGACGCGTGGCATGTGCATTTATAGTGATTACTTGATATTAAACAAACCACAGAACATACGATTTGCTGTACCATCAGAAATAGCGAACAAAACAAAACTGTTGTGTACCGGTAAGTGTTAGTCATTTAGACTAACACTTACCGGTGCATCATGTAGGAGTATGTTTTTGGTTATGAAAATGGTGTGAGCTATAGGGTTATTTTGAGAGGGGCAATAAAAGTTGTTCAACTAATAACACCCCTTGTAACAATTTTTTGTCATAGGAACTATCGCATTGGGCCACTTCACCCAAAGTTCCCAAAATGTTTGCAGAAAGTACTGCAACGGACCCCTCTTATGGAATATTATTGTAAATCACGCGATTGAGATTAACTCACATTAAAAGGCGACTGATGGTGTAAAGCAACACAGGGAGTCTTGGTTGATAATAAATACAATGGTACTTTAATAACGGTCTATTCAAAAGGTTCCAAGTAAAGGCGTGCGCCCGTTCTCTTTACGCACCATGTCTGGTGCACTGTCAGTAGAGGAACTAGTTTATTGCAATTAAGGTTTTTCCTTTCTAAACAAAATTTTTAATTTTCAGAAAAATTCGTACCTTTTTTGTCCCATTGAGTGATTCACGACTAAGGAGTTCCTCGATTACTTGGACGTTATAAAAATACACAGCTGTGCAGTGTCACAAATGTCCATAGACTCGTCTATTGTGATTGAAAAATATGTGTACTCCAATGCATCATTCGTAATTTGGTTGCAGACATCGTTCACGATCTCATTATGGTTTCTCTTGACAGCGAGATCTCATTCACTTTCTTTTCTGTGATCGAATTACCAAGTCTTCTAGCGACGATTTCCAGACTGGGCTTAATTCTTCACTAGCTGAAAATTTTCTTTTTTAGCAGTAAAATAGAAATTAATCCTCCCACTCCTTATTAAATTCACGATTTGGAACACTATCGGCTTTCCTATTCACCGGTTTGCTCAAACTCATTTTAAGGATTAAATAAAATAAAATAATTAAATTACAAATTATATTGAAATTTGTATTATAAGCGAGAATTTTTCACTGAATAATAACGCTAGTAAAAAAACCAAAACGTTTAGACACAATATTGCAGCATGGTATAACACCGCACGTACTAATAAAAACACTCGAAACAGATACAGTGTCCAACGCATCGATTGAAGAACTGAGACTCAAGAAAGATTAGAACGACTGCCTTTCCGCTCTGATTATATACATATAAATGTTGCATTGTGCTGAATGTATTGTGTTAAAACGTTACTGGCGTGATATTCAACTGCAAGATTGTACGTAAATTATATACAAGTTTTCTAGAATGTATAAAGAGTTAAGCTGAGAGTGATAGTAGCTTACTGCTGTTAGACAGAAATAAATGAGCATCGTTGTAAGAAAAACAGCGCTGCGTAAACCGGATGGCTAGTAATGCAAGGTACACGGAGGCGACTCCGTCGATCCGAAGGTTGGGTGAGTCGATGGGTTAATAAACTTCGAAAGTGAAAATTGTTTGAAGGGTCCGCGGGCCGTCTGAAATCGAGTCGCGGGCCACACGTTGCGCGCCACTGGAACAGATTGCGTAAAACGTTAAGGGTCGAAAACAAACAAAAAGTAATAATAATTTCATTTGCGTAGAGAGGCGCCGTTGTATGGTTTCGCCCCGGGCGTCAGATTTCCTTGCCACGGCCCTGATTGCGCCAAATGTTTTTGCTATTTGTGTTTTTTCCCTTCCGACGCGATGCCAGGTGTCTAATGCAGCCAGATTTCTAAGTAGCCAATGCGGGACGCCTTAAAAAAATACGCTAACGCGGCTAAGCGCTCAGGATATCGAGAATGCATGCACGTGGTACTAATTGCAATTCTTACAGACATAGTTTTAGTATAAAAATTGTAAATCAAATTAGAAAAAGATATTTATTCCAGTTAAGTTACATAGAAAAATTAATGTGATAATTGAAATTCAATAAAAGGTACATTTAAAAATATCAATGCTTTTGAGTCGAATGAATTTGTTTTAGCAATGTCATAAAAGTCCTCGCAAGATCCCATGTTAAATTTTAACGCAATGATAATTTTTGTTGTATCCACCTTCATTGTTGTTTTTTCTGATTTCCACACTTTATTCATCAATGAGAACACGCTTTCAGTTAGCGAATTATTTTCTCTGGCGTTGCATAATTTTTTACTAAAGGTGTTTCATCAAATAAAGCATTTTCGTTTAATGAATTGTTTGAAATATTTCTTGTTACAAATTCCAAAGTCTCTTGGATATCTTTCGACGAGGGAGTTTTTTAAGATCAATCCAGCTAAAAATTTCTAGAACATTTAATTGGTCGGTATATATTTTTGACAGGGCTGCAATTTTTAACGATAAATTATCCGATTAATCTTTAAAATTTTTAATCTATTAAAATTTAATCACTCGATTAAAACCCATTTTTGGTTATGAAAATGATGGACAACAAAAGCGTAAAGTTTAAGTTTAAGTTAAATGCAAATGGAAAATTTGATGATAGCGACAAGGTTAACTATCGTCATTGCAACAAACAGCATATCATGGCTCTAATGCGTCGTTGACCTATCACATGCAGCACAAACATGCACTGCAATATCAACGCGTAATTGTAAATGAACAGAAACGTACTGCTGCTCAACAACAGGGTACAGTAACACAGTATGTATGTCAGAATGAGAAACCAGTGAGCGATAAAGTTAGGAAGGATTTAACAACAGCCATCGCACAATGGATCGCTAGTTCTGGCCGTCCAACTGCTATTGTGGAAGATCCCGGTCTGCAAATGATGTTGCGAATAGCCCTTCAGAACAAACATTACACCCTACCGAGTCGTCGAACGGTCGAAAGTAATATTTAGAGTACATATAATGAAGAATTACGTAAGCACAAGGATGCTGTGGAGAAGTGTGAGAGTTTGACGATCACATCTGATTTTCGGACGTCGATCAACAATGAATCATACTGTGGCATTACTGATCATTTGATAGACTCAGAATGGAATTTGATGTCAGTAACATTAAATTGCTTACACCTTACTGAACGACACAGCTGTAAATGTTTCTGGTCTGTATGAAGATGTTGCTCGAAATTGGAAAATTGCTGACAAAATCCAATGTATTGTTACAGATAATGCACGACACATGGTTGCTGAAATTGGGCGAGCTGAGTACAGTCATTTGCTATGTGTCGCACATAGTCTTCAGCTAAGCATATTACAGGGACTGAAGGCAGGACACGCGGATCCAATTATAGCCAAGTGTCGACATCTAGTCGGGCATTTCAAGCACAGCTCTGCCAGCACATCTGTGTTGAAAACCAGCTATGCAGGTTTTGTTAAACAGACGAGTCCCAGTTCCACAAATTGCAACAGGATCTTCCAACGCGATGAAATAGTACATATTTGATGCTGGCTAGGTTATTGGAAGTCAAAGATGCCATACGACAGTATCACATCGACTATCCCAAAAATTACAGTGGGGCGCAGCTGCGAGATACTGACTGGGACAAGATTGGCAAGTATGTGTCGATCTTAAATGTACTTGCTGAAGCGACGCAGTTTTTAGGTGCTGAACAGTTCGTGTCATGTAGCTCTGTGCTTCCACTACTTGCATTTTTTACGAAAGAACTGTGAAATCATGATGATGATGATGATCCAGGTTACATTGCTCGCTTCAAAACAGTTACTTTAGATGGTCTAAATACAAGAAACTCAAATGTTTTCCAAAAAATAAGAGGGAAGCAGTGTGGAAAGTAGTACGTGACAATTTTGAAGCGTTTTGTAACAGCAGAAAGCAATCAGAGAACACAAGTGAACAACAGCAATTGAATAATGACGGTACTAGAGAAACAGCGAAAAAACGAAGATTAATACTGGCGTTTACAGACTCGGACTCTTCAGATGATGAACCATGTACACAGGCACGCGTGGGAGTATCAGAACTGTATCGCTACATAGAGAAAGATCGGATTCTGGAAACAGAGAATCCTCTCAAATGGTGGAAACTGTATCAACATCGTTTTCCTATGCCAGCTACTTTTGCAAAGACCATTCTATGTGTCCCAGCGACATCTGTACCGTGCGAACTACTGTTTAGTTCGTCTTGGTGTATTGTTAACAAAATGCAAGCGTCTTTACTACCGGGAAATGTGACTATGCTTGTTTGTCTCCGAGAATGGCTAAGATAGATAACATTTTTCTGTTTATCAACTAATACTTACAAATCGAAATTAAATCTTTGACACAAGTATTACATTTTTCAGTACTTTTTATTGTTTTCTGCTTGAATTCAAGAGCATTTGCTATGTTAGCGGTTTATGATATGGAATTTGGCAAGTATGGTTAATAATTACAAATTGTTTGGTTTTAACTTTTTCAGTATTTTCATTGTTTTCATTATATTTTCAGGACGATATAACGTTATAAAAAGTAACATTAAAAATTCCTTTGTGGTTTAAAAAATGATATTTATGTTTTTTGATAATTTGTAAAATTGTTCGAATTGATCGATCAAAGAAATTTGATTAATCGATTCATTTTTTAAAAATCAATCGGTCCTAATTTTTAAATATTCTAAACTTTTTATTAAAATTCTGAACGTGGCAAATAAACCAATTCCTAATGAAAGGATAACTTTGTAGTTTCCACAACTTTTAATATAACACAACCGGTTTCACTATCGTAGTGAAACCGGTCGTGTTATATTAAAAGTTGTAGAAACTACAAAGTTATCCTTTCATTATGAGTAAATTCCACAAAGTTGAGCCTGACCTCATCCATTATAATTATAATTATAAACCAATTCCTATTTATATGACCATTTTCTTCAAAATTTGTCAGATCATGCCTAATTGTTATTGGGATATATTCATTTCCCAACCTGTCCCAGACTTTTCTTTTTAAGCCATAAATGTGTTCTACAACATCAAAAATCGTCTCTTTATCTCCTTAGATTCTCTTTATTGTATTGTGGAATAATGATGCTTGATGATGGACAAATTTTAGCCACAATTCCGAACATTCATTAGCAAAATAATTTCCTAGTATTGCTGAACACTTTTCCTGAGATAAGAAGTAAGATTTTAAGGGCACAAACAATTTTAAAATTATTTCAGTGCAGGGCAGAAGTGCCAACCACCTAGTCTTACTATAGCCAAAAAGCTTGTGGTAATCTACTTCCGACGATTCACAGAACCACTTTATTTCCTCGGTACGAACCGTATAAATATAAAAATATATTTTTATGACAATACTTTCAATATCAACAGGTAACAAATCTGTAGCTGTCTGTAAGCTATTATGCACAATATGTGCAGCACAGCCGACAACAATAAGATTTTGAAGTAAACTATCATTTTGTTTGGCAAAATATTGTTAGTGACCTTTAGCTTAACTCCACCGAAATTTGTATTAGCATTATCGGCGCAAAAAGCAATAACTTTGTCTTTTAAGCTATTTTTGTCAAGTATATTCATTATCGAGCCATAAATTATTTCAGATGTTTCACCGGGAAGATTAACTAATTGTAAGTCCAAAAGTTTTATTTGTATACCAGCTGTTTCGTCAAAATAGCGAACTAATGTAGGGAAAAGTTTAATATTATTATGGTTTGATGCGTCTGAAAAAATTGAAATGTAATGCACACTTTGGAGTTTACTTTTTAAATCAAATTGAGTATGGGGCGATAACATTTTTAACTATTGCTTCACATTTTGTTTTACCACATGCAAACTTTTTATCGTACAATTTTTGGAGTACTTTCGATGTACATTCCATTGAACTAAGACTATGATTATGAGCGGCAGTGTGAAAGGAAAATAAGCCCTCGGATTTTGCTAGTTCCTCTTCTTTATTACTAAATTTTTCTTCTTGAAAATAATCACTTAATCTAGAAGATGAAGCGGCCAAACACAATGCCCTTTTTTGTTTATCTGAGGCAACATGTCTTTCAATATCATTCCTTCCCTCATGAGAAATAGAAAATGCGCCATTGCATTTGTTGCATCGAACATCATACGTAGTGTTACATAATTCTTTTTCTAACTCATGCCTAAATACACATTTCCTTCTTTTTGGCGGCATTTCCTAATGAAAGGACTATTTTAAATGAGAAAGTTTTTAAAACGAGAAAAAATGAAATGGAAAGGGCTTTAAATATGAAAATAGTTTTTAAAATGAGAGTGGTACTTAAAATGAGGTTTGGATAATTTCCTTACTTGCATGTGACTCACTTGAATGGTGTCTCCGGTGGCGGTTCAAATTCTCAAGAGAAAAAATTTTCTTCAGTTTTCGAAATATTCCCAACTGAAATACAATAAATTCTCGTATTATAAACGTGCAACGTATGCGAGATATCAAAAGGAAATGACTAGAGCTTTGGTATTTGAATCAGGTAAGATTACCGGAATATTTTGCCCAGTTCAGGACATCGACACCAAGAGCTTTGGACTCGGATTGACTGATGGCATCAGTGGTCACACCGCATTTGGAGAAATATACGTAAAATTACAATTCTCGAAGATAAAATCTCTTTGCCCGTAAAAAATGTAGGGCGTGCATGAATAAACTAACTCTTTATTACTTTCTCCATATACGAAGTATAGAGAAAGTATTGTTTTCATGAAAATAATCGAATTCGAGATTTCAACGGAAATACATGTTTTAACGTCCCCTGAACACGTTTTGACTATTTTCTCGATTGGAACAATTTTTGAAACGAGAAAAAAGTCTGCTATGACCGGGAATTGAACCCGGGTCTTCCACTTACCGGGCGGATATTCTACCTCTGAACTATCGTAGCAGAACATTTTCTCTCGTTTCTGAACCCCACCCGTGTTCAGAAACGAGAGCAAATGTTCTGCTACGATAGTTCAGAGGTAGAATATCCGCCCGGCAAGTGGAAGACCCGCGTTCAATTCCCGGTCATAGCAGACTTTTTTCTCATTTCAAAAATTGTTCCAACTTTCACAGCTTATGCCTGTCTGCATAGGATCTTCGGATCATATCATTCCATCAATTTTATTTTCTCGATGTCTGTGTGTCTGTCTGCATGTGATAGATTTTTGTGGGCGCTCTAACTCAAAAACTATTAATCAGGTCATCGCAAAATTTTATATTTAACATTTTTATAAAAGTTAAAAGATCTGATTAGTTTTTGGTAAAAATCGGTCTACCGGAAGTGGGTGTTTACTCCTGTCACTTATCCGTTATTTTGAAATATTTGCTTTAATATTTGATAAATGTGAAAATGTATTGGAATAAAAGTTGTAGGAAATTTTATTTTCTACAACCTTTGTTTGAAACATTTTTCCATATAATGCATTGTTTAAGAGATATCTTATATTTGTAGCTGCCACCACCACGCCACCTACCGAAGACTATTGTTAACAATTGACGTCTTAGTAACGCTCCTTTTTCTTTTCTTAATTGCCAACTGGAAGTAAATATTGACAACGATCCCAGAGCTAACAACGTAATTTGCCATATAAATTTGGAGAAAGTCATGTGTTGCCCACATCAGTTTATTTTTAGCCTGCTTTCCAGAATGGAAATAGGTTCGCAGTTTATTCGTTGTGTCTGTCTCTCCCCCCTGTTAACTTTTAAACCAATCGACCGATTTTCGTGAAATTTGGTGGAAATCTCTTGCTACTGAGGCCGGTTCTCAAGGATAGTTTTTGTTGCGAAGATTGAAAGTCCCGGGTTCTATTCCAGGAATTATCCTTCCCATTTGATTTACATGGGAAATCTCAAATCCATCGTGCAGGGTAATTTTCTCTTTCTCATGAAAGTATCTTAGAATTGTAATATTGGAGCGAATTTTCTACTATTCTCTGAGGAAAGGAATTGGGATTCCAAGTTTTATCGTGGCATTTTGCTTATCGATCGTATATCTTCGAATTCCGAGTAAATATCGGCGTTTTTGAAGTTTTTATCACTCATTACGAGAGTGTTGCCATCGCATGACTATTGTTGGACTCGGATTCGATACAGTCTAGTACAGTGCATCTCAACCTTTATGGAGCCACGGACTCCCTATTATGCCCCACAATTTCTGCGGTCTCCCTCCCCATGAAAATTGGATACATTTTGTCATTCGTTGTCTTGTTTTTTCATATTGAAATATTAATCAGAACTGTGCGCAGGTTCAAACAAGTGATAGATAAAAATAAACATGTCCTACTCAACTCGCAGACTCTCGAGTAATAACGCGCGGACCTTTAGGGGTCCGAAGAACCCCGGTTGAGAAACACTGATCTAGTACTTAGACGAGTTATTTTTGCCACCCAAATACGCGTGATCAATTTAGTTTTCCGTTCGAATGCGTTTGTGTCATTTAATAACGCAAAATTGTGAAATTTTGGAACACAACGGGCAACTCATCCACGGTGATTTTAAAGGTATTAAAGCCAATATAAGTGATTGCTGTACCACATTTAATTTAAAATAATTATGTGGAAAGTAGACATCATAAGTTCCGTTTGAATCATCTTGTTTGCTTTTGAATTTTCTCTATATTTTAAAAGGTTTTGAGAGGCTGCACCGGGAGACGCTTCACACAAAGAGGGGAGAGAGTATTTACCGTTTGGCAGTATGGTTGACGATGTGGAGGGAGGATCGAGGGGTGGGGATAGCTCGTTCCGATGGCGGGCTGCGTTAGTATTATGTCCGAGTATCGCGGCGGGCCGCATTTAAAGTACGGTACGATGGGACGCGTCGGACTTGAACCCTTAAGGTAGTGATTCTCAAAATATGGTCCGCGGCCCACTGATTCAAAGAAAATTAATTAAAAGGATTGGACTAAACTCAAGGTACACTCAGGATTATATATCATTTGATATGCTCTATCAAAGTCTAGGTTTATCCTTGCTATCAACAATATGTGAGCAATCTGAACTTGTATTTCTTTATAAAATTGTTAATAATCGGCTTGATTGCTCACATATTCTTGAAAAATTCAGTTCTGTGTGTCCTCTGCTCACAGCAGATCAAGGAAACTATTTTATCAGGACTTTTACAGGAACAATTATTTGTACAACTGTCCCATTGCAAGAATGATGCGCAATGCTAATAAACTTCCAATTGAAATTGATTTTTTTTGCTGTTGTCATTTTAGTTTTAAGAAGTTGATAAGAATGTTATAAATATACTAAATGTTACTTTCCTTAAATTATTTTATTGTGAATTTTGATGTATATTATTATTTGTTCAAAAACATGTAGTTAACCATATTGTTTATAATTTTGCTAGCTGCCCATGTATAATAATTATATATATATAATATGCAGATAGTTGGATTTCCCGCAATTTTCAGGAAAGACGTTTGTTATCAGTGCATCATCAGTGTTGTCTTGTGTTGGTTGTGGTTTACAGTTGCTGCTATTATTGTTTTTTATTTATAAATTACTGTTAGTTTAGCTTCATCATTATAAATTTAGTTTGTCGTGTGTTGTTTGCTTATCCCTACAGTGCATATTTGCATCAACAGTATTTTTGGCCTATAATTTTTCCAATAACTAGACTTTAAGACATGTAGGCGTTGCGGTTCAAATATGAATCATCCATACTCCTATTGCTAAAGCAGATGCATACATAATCCCAAAAATATTTGTTTGTACAGTGACACTTCATTGGTGATGTGCTGCCTGTGAATTTTTGCTATTTAAATAACTTGCAACATCCTATCAAGGTTAGTGTAATAAAATTACTTGGTTATTTTTAAGTTTATAGGGCATTGTTTTATAATATAAAATCATGTCTGTAAGCTCATATTTTTCTCTTATCAAGTAAATAATAAGCGATTCATATATGTTGCTAGCAAGAAGTTTACTGCAACTTGTTTATGAGTGGAAACATACCTTTATAATATCTCTATTCTGTATTATGCATTTCTGTATTTTTTATATTATAATGTAATGCTGACGTCACATTGATTGTTATATAAAAAAGATACTCTTCAGAACTTTTCTTATATAAAACTTTATTACTATTATATATTATTGTATGATATAATAATTGTTATAAAACATTCCACCATAAATAGTGTAGAAATAGTATTTTTCATTTATAACATTTTGTATCTAAATGCACATTGTGGGGTGGAAGTGGGTGATATAATTAGGCTGGTTTCCAAGGTAACATAGCTATATGGAATGTTCCTGTCTGTGTGTGTATGTGTCCCCTGCTAACAACTTTTGTATCAATTAACCGATTTTCATGAAACTTGGGATGAGGCTGATGCTGCCCGGGCCCACCTCAAGGCAATATTTCATTTTGCGATGATTTAAGTCCCGGGTTCGATTCCAGTAACTTTTTCCTTATTTGTTTTACATAGGAAGTATCAAATCCATTGTGCAGGGATGTTTTCTTTAATACTTTAAAATGTCTTAAAATTGTGATATTGGAGCGAGGTTTGTACTGTTCTAAGGGGAAAGAATATAGATTATAATTCTTATTGCAGAATTTTGATAATTTATCGTACTTTCTTGAATTTATACTAAAACAGCGTTTTTGCGTTTTAATCGCATTTTATCGGATTGTTGCCATGGAGACGATTATTACCGAATTAGGCTTGAGCATAGACCAATGAACAAATGGGTTATTAGCCTACTTTCCAAAAAATCTGATGTGGCCACCACATGACTTTCTTCATGCCTGTAATATTTCTAAAAATTCCAAATAGGTTAAATGATAATGAATATTTTAGGAACTGCGAGAAAAATTGAAAGGTTTTACAAAGAAAAGAAATAGACTCATACTGTAGCCTTCTGATATTGGATATATCCAGGAATCTCCAACAATTAAGAAAATAAAAAGAAGGGTAACTAAGACCTAACTAAGCGTCAGTTGTTAACAATGGTCGCCGGTAGGTGGTGGCAACTTAAAAATTAGATTTTAAAATATCTCTGAAACAATGCATTATATCAAAAGTTGTAGAAAATTAAATTTTGTACAACTTTTATTCCAGTACATTTTTACATATATCAAATATGAAAGCAAATATTTCAAAATAACGGATGTGACAAGAGTAAACACCCACTTCCGGTTGACCAAAAAGTAATCAGTTCTTGTGACTGTCATAAAAATGTTAAATATAAAATTTCGCGTTGACCTAATTAATAGTTTTTGTGTTAGAGCACCCACTAAAAACTGTCACACACTCACATGCACACGCGGACACAGACAGAAACACACACGCGAGCACGTACCGATCCCTGCCTACCAAGACAACAGGAGAAGCCATTTTCAAATGGATGCAAGATTTTACTGTACATAATAAAGTGGATTGGACACGATGTTTCGGTATTTGTACTGACGGCGCTCCGGCAATGACTGGCGGAAGGAAGGGTCTATCTGCGCGAGTCAAAGCAGTTGCACCATTGGCAGCAGCAACGCACTGCAGCATTCATCGTGAACAATTTGCTGTGAAGAATAGGCCAGTTAGCATGAAAACTGTTTTAGATGAGGCATTAAAAAATTGTAAATTTTATCAAAAGCCGCCCTTTGAATGCACGCATTTTAAAAATCCTATGTGAAGGAATGGGGAGCGAACACACGCAATTTCTATTCTATATTGAAGATTTCTGGTTGTCGCGGGGAAAGGTACTCACCAGCCTCTTTGAATTGCTAGAGGAGGTCAAAATCTACCTGCGCGATAGTGAATGTCATGTCTTTCACCTCTCAGACCTCATACATGATTTCTCGTGGCTTGCCCAACTGGCATACCTAGCTGATATTTTCAGCATCCTGAACAGTTTGAACCTTGCCTTACAAAGAAAAGATTTCGCCGTTTGTCTGTCCAAGACAAAGTAAAAGCTATACGTACGAAGATGGAACTGTGGCGTAGCCACCTCAACCGCCGAGAATTTGAAAGTTTCACAACTCATAACGATTTCTTGCTTACGTCTGGGGAAGAAATTGATGGACTGATTATTGAAGACTTCAAAGTTCACCTACGAGGCCTTCGTGAGCAGTTCGGGAAGTATTTCCCAGATCTAGAGATAGAATTTGAGTGGATCAGGAATCCTTTCGCAATCATGGACCACATTGACGATGTCGATATCAAGCTTCCATTAAAAGAGGTGGATAATCTTGTGGAACTTGCCTCGGACATATCACTGAAGTTGTTGTTCGGCGAGAAATGTTTGACGGACTTCTGGATCCACTTACGGTCGGAATACCCTGGACCATCGACGTAGCGTTGAAGTACCTGCTGCCGTTCCCAACAACATATAACTGCGAGGTGGGATTTTCAACATTTGTGGGACTGAAAACAAAGAAGGGGAATCGGCTGAACGTGGAACCGGACATGAGATTGAAACTCTCCAGTTTGAAACCAGACATAACCTCAATGGTATCTCATCAAAAGCCATTCTTTTCATTAATTCGGATGATATTTTTGGTGCTATCGGAGAATAAAACCCTTTAATTTAATGCGTCTAATATGCCTGAATTTTTGTACCATTTCATTATTTTGTTCCTCTCCAATTCTTTGTTATCACCGAGTTCCTTTTCCACTGGAAAGTGCGAACGGGTGGGGTGGGTGGGCCGCGGAGTCTTTTGCCCCGCCTAAGTGGGTCGCGGTCAAAAAAGTTTGAGAACCACTGCCTTAAGAGGTCACGCGGTATTCTGTAACGTAAAGCCTTGTCCACACTTGAGCATTCTGTCGTAGCATAACAGTGTAATTTAACATGTTACGTCTTAAGCCTTGTCCAAACTTGAACATTCTGCCGTAACGTAACAGAGTAATATAACACGAATGCTCAAGTATGGACGAAAAAATAATGTCTTCCCAAAAATAGCTAAGAAGATTAGCTGGAAATCATAATTAATTTATTTCGCGAAGAATAATTTTTTCTAAAATTGCTTTTCGTATATTAGGTTGGTGCCGCGTGAAGCAAGATCCTATGCAAATGAGAGTTAAGAAACTATTGATCTCAAAAATCCAAGAAGACTAGAGACACTCGTAAACATACGAAGTAATACTTTCGTGAGCAAGAACGCTTAGGATTAACAACATCGTGACTATCTTAGTGATGACGCTTTGATTTAAACTGCGAGCTGCTCCATTGTAGTAAAGCTTACTTTGTGTTTTCCAAATGAACACAAAAGTATTATTATATATCCTGGATTTATGCACTCTCCTATCATATGTTTAACAAAAGAATTTGCGGCGAAATTTCGTATGCCGTGGAGACTTCAAAGGAAAAAACAAGAAAAATCCTGCTAAATGATCTCTTCGACTCGTGCGATGTTGACGTCACTCGTGGCTGTTCTTCTATTTTACGTCTGTTGGGCCATTCCCAAACCTTTTGCACCATTATGCCGCATTCTGCGGCTCCATTACGTTCTCTCCGTATACTTTGACGAATTGTCGATAAATTTCAGTCACTTGGAGGTTCCTTGCCCATAAAAAAGGATAAATTTGCGAACCTATTTGCACTTGAGTCTTCATGTTTACACTACTGCTGAGGCTGCCCTACGCGCATGCTCCGGAATACAGCCCTAATAGTTGTCAACGATGAGCTTGTAAATGTTTTACAATCGATTCGACGGTTTCCCCGAGATCAGAAACACCGGATTTTGTCATCTTACTTCCCGATAAGCCCTCTAAAACTGATGATGGTGTCATATTTTTGGAATACTGTATTGGCTCTCTTTCCCTAAATTTGCATATTAAAAAATGGATTTGCGGATAATTATCGCGCCTTAACCATTCTACGAGTCTTTGATTTCGAATGGCATTTTCGGTGATTCCTTAGGGTTCTTTAGTGGGTTGTGCTCGTTAGCGCTAACGGACATTTTGTTATTTTAAGACTTTATAGTGGGGTTGCTTTAAACTTTGTTTCGCTCATGTAATTGATGCGATAGATGCGAGTCAAATGTACTCACGATGGTAAATTTCAAATCGACTGATGCAGTTGCGTTCGGACTAGAAATCGAAAGAGCTGTGTGGGATTATTTGGTGACGTGGCTGATCTTTTTTTTCTAGCTTGATAAAAAACAAGAATTGAAATTCCAATATTGGGCGCGTGGGAACTCGAGTATACCTTTGTTAATTTGAATTGAGATTTTATCGCTTTTAAGGCAAAAGAGCGAATTCCGAAACATTAGTTACCGGGCGAAAACTGAAATTTTGGAAAACATCATCGAACCAGTCATTAAAATTTCACGAAAGCGTAATTCTTTTCTCATTAGCAGTGTGTTATTTACCAGATATTTCAGCGTCGACTTCAAATTCGTATATGACCTTTTATCTACTCTTCTTCGCTCTTAATTGTTGCGATGTGAAATTATCGGTGCCACGAATTTTTCGTAACCGATTTCTTCTTCACACTCCGCAAGAGAAGATAGTGGACGTCGCTGGACGCTGCTAGCGATTCCTCTGTAAGAATAGAGAAAGACTCAAGCGGAGTTGATATTCGATTGCGATCGCTGAGATAGGAGGAGATTATGGCTCGAGGAGGAATTCTCCCGTAACGGAGTTTGGCCGCGATAAAATCTTTTATCGTACGGCACTGTGCGGGGCGCGGACGAGGGAACTACGTCGGCAAGATTATTGCCTCGTTGTTAAGTTCAGAATGAATTAATACATTCGTACGCGCGGTCGTATGTTTACGGAAGCGGCGATGATGATTTAAAGTAATTATGTATTGGGACTTTGATCTTAATCCGAATGCGATTTACAATCACAGTTTGTCGATCTCGAACTCGGTTGATCATTTTCTCTCAGCACGCTCGTTGCCGTTGCTGATGCGGGCCGCATCACGTATATGCAGATCTCTTTTTGGAGGAAGATACGAAATTTTGTTTCGTTATCTTGTTTAAAGAGACGGCTAAGAACCAAGAACTGGCTAGAAAAATATTTTAACTCGGAAAGTGTCACTATTTAAGCGACAAACATTTAGAAATGATGTGGAAACTCGTTATAGTGACTATCTGCAGACCATGCACTACTCTCCTTTATGCCGAAACTACTTTGTGCGGAAAATGTTTGCCATAGGCACACACAGGGGCGGCCCGAAGTATTCTGACGCCCCGGGCGAGAAACCGCTATAGCGTCCCTTCAGTAAAGTTCCGTTAAGATATTTAAAAAAAAAAGTGTTCATTAATTCATTGCTCCGTGAAGAATTTGGTAATGAAAAGGAAAATCAATTTCATCTTGATTCCTACCTGTTCTGCGACATAAATTGGTACCCAACACTTATTCATTAAGTAAGTAATATATAGATAAATAATCTGGTTAGCGCCCCCAATACCTTGGCCATGGGCACACGGTAAGATAAAAGATATTAAAAAGTACCAACATGTCATATTTAATTTAAAACATTGATTATTCTCTTAATCGATTTTTACGATAATGTCTTAAATGCTATACAACGCCCCGAAGTTATTTGAAAATTTCCATCGTGTAAGGCCTTTTTTTTTCAAAGTATTTCAGCGTTCGTCAAACGTCAGTTATTCAATGGGTGATTTTTGTTGGTTTATGAATACGTTATGATGAAAAAAACCCATGTCGGAACAGATTTATTTTTAACGTGAAAACTAAAACTAAACTGAAATATTTTACGTAATTTATACATAACATTCGACGAGCATTGATATAATGTACGTAAATCTGAAAATATTTTTTATGAATTACGTTATAGTAAGATTTTACCGTACGAGGGATTTGTATTTTGCGTCGTGTCGATTCTAGGGCGGGACTGAGCGAAAGCTTCAAAATGACTCCTCCCAGAATAAAATCCCATCGTCAGTTTAAGATGGATGATTGACGAGGGATTGCCGATGAAAGATGCACAGTATGCCCCCGCAATCAAATACAGTGATTTGGGTAGTGCGCGTGTCGTGGTCACCAAAGAAATGTTTATAACATAAAATAAATAAATAATATAATATGAAAATAAAACGCCGAAAGAAAAAAAAATGGGCTCTAAGTGAAGTTATAAGAGATAAAGTGATGCAACTGCAAAATCTCCCAAGTCGAACGCAAGCCTTTGCGTTTTTTATAACGTCGTGTGTATCGCTTCTTTGCCCGGAAAAATTACTATTTTTTTGGGAACGGTGCTTTATATATCAGTTGTCTCTCTCCTGTCCTGACGAAGGGATCACCCACGAAAGCTCCCGTGATTTTTTGTTTTTGTGTGTTTTATGTGTGTCACTTCGATACCCCCAGCAGCTCGCCAACTTGAAGACATCTTATTGCTGAGTGCTCACTGGGCTACCTTATCCCGTCAACTTGTTGCCATTGATTTATCTCATTTATCTTTCCCCTTCCGTAAGCATATATATATATATATATATATATATATATATATATATATATATAAATAATGTATGTATGTATTACTATCTCCCTTATGCCTCTGTCGTTCGAAATCTTTCGATACTGATTCTTGGCGTAATCTCTCCCTTATCCGATAACGCTCTTCGTTCCACGCATTCAAGAAGACGCCACCACTAAGTTGCCGTGCGGGAGGCTAAGTGGTATTACCGCCACCATATCTCCCCGTCCTCCGTGCACCGCCATCGGAAAGACGTGGACGGCCGCCAATATCCCCTTTTCGCTCCTTAAAGCCCTCTCCGCTAAGCGTCGGCCCGCCGCACTCTTGCGATTCCATCCACCCTGGGAGAACGAAAGGGGGGCGAGACGCCGCGACGCCCCCGGCGAGAGCATCCCGGGAGGCGTCGCGTTAGGGCCTCGAGGGAGCACGCGCTCGCCTATTTGGATCGGGTGTTCTCCTGCGTTGGGTCCTCCTCTTCCAGGCGGAAACGCCCCCTCGGAGGCGAGTCGGACGGCGAGGAGGACGCGGCAGCGACGCCCCGGGCGGGCGGGGGCGGCGCCTCCGGTGTGCGGCCCGGATCGCCGGAGGAGAAACCGCCGGTGGGTGCGCACGAGAGTAACGATTGCCGTTTTGCCACCGGTTCACGTGGTCGACCGATGCTCGTCTGTCCGGATCGATGTATCGTTTACGCGTCGTTATTCAGGTTAAGATATCTGGTCGGAGGCCTTTTCTCCTTATTCCATATCTATCTCACTCTCGCTTCGGGAATGCGTACGGTGGTCCCCTTCGAGGCACGCGTGTGTGTGTGTCGCCAAGGAGCGCCTCTTCGTGCTCTTCGGCGGTTCCGAGCGAGCGATAACGCAGGACGCTCTTGCAGTGCGTCCGGAGCATGCGACTGTCGCGACATTCCGATGTGAGTCTTCTTAATCCTCGCTCACCGATTCCGTCGAATCGTTTTGTATCGGAATATCACCTGACCGGAAGGCCACTGTCCTCGGAATAGAAATAGGCGTGGTTACTGAGAAGTGTCATTTTCTTCGAATCGTTTTTTCCTCGCCGCCTGCCTTATCATTTATATATATATATATATATATATATATATATATATATATATATATATATATATATATATGTATATATACATAAACTTAAGGAAAAGGAAAGGTAGTGATGAGGGTGGCAACAAGGTGTTGAAGGAAGCCCAGCGGACACACACACACATATAATATACACGTCCTCTCTCGCGATTTTGCTACGGATTCTTTTAGCGATAAGCAATTCGCGCGCGGTTACGTGGTTTTCGGCCGTCCGTATCCCTCTCGTAAATCCCTCGAGGTGCCGAAAGATTGCGGAAGTGCCGTTATAATCAGGCATTTCTAATAGAAATCTGACTTTGTTCAAAGACATTTTAGCCGGGATGTTGATTATACGCGAGCTTGATTCTCCCGCTTTATTCGGGATCTTTCTAACCCCTCGCGTCTCGGACGGGTCGTTAAAACTCGATTCTCCCACTTGACTGCTCGTCACCTTTTGGCGTCCACCTACGCACGCCTCTGACTCACCTCCTCCCCAAAAGCCCCGTCGCCCCTCATCTCCTCCCCAAAAGCCCCGTCGCCCCTCACCTCCTCCCCAAAAGCCCCGTCGCCCCTCACCTCCTCCCCAAAAGCCCCGTCGCCCCTCACCTCCTCGCCAAAGGCCCCGTCGCCCCTCACATCCTCCCCAAAAGCCCCGTCGCCCCTCACCTCCTCGCCAAAGGCCCCGTCGCCCCTCACATCCTCCCCAGAGGCCCCGTCGCCCCTCACCTCCACCCCAAAAGCCCCGTCGCCCCTCACATCCTCCCCAGAGGCCCCGTCGCCCCTCTCCTCCTCCCCAGAGTCCCCGTCGTCCCTCACCTCCTACCCAAAAGCCCCGTCGCCCCTCACCTCCCCAAATGCCTCGTCCCTCTCCTCTTCCATCTCTCAATCATCTGTCCACCTCTTACGTAACCCGCCTTTTTTCTCTTTCCGCTCTTCGATACACTTTCGCGTCGACCTTCCCTCTATTAATGATGAAGCAGCTCCATTAATCGTTCCGCGATTTTCAATTCATCGGATATTTTGAACCCCGGCTCCCGTAGAAAAAAAATTAAAGCCGTTTTGTGCGGGAAAACGATAAGGTTTACAATCCACACAGTCGCTATATGGATAATGATTAGGTCATAGAGAGTGATTCGCTCTTTAAGGTATACCGGCTGTAAACGTCAGAACAAGATAACCATGGCAATATCATAAAAAGCGCACGAACTAATTCGTAAGATAAGCCGTTCGGTGGAAATTCATTTATACGATAAGGCTACTCGTGTTTTAGAACCTTCATGGATTTATTCCTAGTTGGCATTTCATCTCACATCGAAAAACACATTAATTTTTCAGGCATTTTTCATTATTAGAAATATTTTTATTAGTCGTGGTTTGGACTTATTGTTAGTATTACAAAATTCTTGTTGTCTGATGAATGGCAAAAGCCATTTTTTCAATTCATGTAATATCACATTCCATTTTTATCATTAACATTAAAACATTTAAATAATACAAGGAACAAATAGAAAATTCTATTAGCCAGGAAAAACTTTCCTGAAGGGACAAAATATTATAACGAATGGTTCACGAGCACAATGCGGAGCAATTCGAAGCTTTGTCTCGTGGCCATCTGTCACATTACCAGGTCGTTTGACTTACAAGCAGTGCTTTAAATGGGCCGGTACTGTCCGGTACGGAGTACCGAAACTTAATTTCGATTTTTAGCATACCGGAAGTTTTAATTTGAATTTTTAGCATGGATCGCCAATGAACCTATTCGATCCGCAACCATTCGAAGAATCATGGATTTTGAAAGGAAGAAGAAGGCAGAACAGATGAGATGGATTTTAAAAGGAAGAAGGCAGATGAGATGCATTGTCGCAAAAAGGAACGAAACGGGGAAAACACCAATCAATATGGAAACTCATCTTACAAAATATTTTTATTTTCTTAATTTTTGTTTCTTTTGGGTTTTACTTTTGTATTAACTATTAATTTTTACGTTGAACTGGATAACTGAATAGATGTTTCTTTATATTATTTGTAAACGTAGTTCACCGTCGTGTCCCATAACATTAAGAGTAGTTATTTTTCCATTTAATTTACTGCTTACAATTTAGGTATTTCGGCATAGTTAGGTGAAAAGTGGCTTAGAAAACTACTATTTATTGTTTGGCCTTAAAAAATTAAGCTCTACGACTAAAAATTAAAATTTACAATATTTATGATAAAGTGAACGGCCCTTGTATTGTGTGTAGGCATTTAAGACGGTCTGAATTTGCGGTATAGGCATTTTCTTTTTTCTCAAGCTCTACTGTGTTTGTTATTATTTAATATTTTTATGTGAATACTAGCTAATTACCCGGGCTTTGTCCCAGGTTTACAGTTTCGTATTTCTCATGCTCATTTCATTCGCTAATATTTTCATTCCAACTCAAGGTACTCTCGAGATTTAGTGACCAATATTATCCATTAATTGGTATGAACAAATTACTGTTTCATAAGCCCTTACTGATGGAAAATTTTCTAAGAAGCTTTATAATTAGTCCACGTTTAAAATTAAGAGAATTAAGACCTGAACGATTTATACTATTTAAACATTCAACCGGTAAATGAACTTGTTCATCAGCTTCACCAAGTTCGTTTTTGACACGGTCAATAGTTTTGTAATTTGTAGTTGGTCCGTCAAGTCTTTCAAGAACTTTTTCAACTATGTCTCATATATCTTCATATTTTGGAGTTAATATGGCACGTTTTATTAGGTTTTCTGCATCTGTTATTGAGAAACGATCGCCAAAAATATCTTTAATCAAATCAGTTGACAAATATTTTTCAGGAATTTACAGAGATTTCCAGTTTTTTTGCTTGATTTTGTAAATGATATTGTCTTGATCTCTATACAATTCTATGTCGCAATGATAACGTTATTTTTTGTGCATTGATCCTGTCACGATTCCTTTCTCTATATTTCCGAAGAGATTCTGCTCTTGAATTAGTCATTTTGAAATATCCTTGAAGATATCAACTAAAATAGTAATTTCATCAATAATTTTAAATTTTTGTGAATTTTGATGTGGTGTAATTGCAGCAAAAGAATACATTTCAGTAAACAAAAATCGTTATTTTGATAATTCCAATTTTTTGTATAATAACACTTTTTTCGATTGAATGACTCAACTAAGTTATATTAATGATATGCTTGTTACGAAACAAAGCTTTCTTATCGTCTTGAACAACAGTTTCGATTTTAGCTTCCGGTATTTGTTCAATCATGAACAAATAAATTTGATATTTTGCTAAGAATATTCCAAATAAATTGTGTAATTTTACAAAAAATTAACACGGGCCTCTAGTCAGGGTATGATTTGTATGGCGCCTCCCCCTCCTTCTTTTCCAAGAAATCAACATTCTCACCCCGAGGCGCACATCCTCGAGGTCCCTTTGGTATGCGCACCCAGTTTTAAGTCACTAAGTTTCTTGCTTTTAGAGAAATGCTGTCCAAACACATACAGACAGACAGGTACACTGCCTTTTATTATTATAGATATAGAAGAATAGCGTTCTTAGCAGTGTGTTTAAGTGTCAGCGACATAATATGGCTCATTATTTTGATATTAGACTCGCCATCTATTACGATATCATCTATTTAGCTCCGATGCAATTAGAGGTTGAGACTGCTGTCAGAGAGGAAGAAGAGCGCGATTTTGCCAAGATCGTCATGTTTGTATGGAGTTCGATCGCAAGACGAGAGAGGGAAATTATTCTTGAACAAAGCAAAACTAATGCGACGCGGAAATATGAACGGCAGTGGGCGTCTCGCTCGTGGCCTAGTATCCATTTCTTTTTCTCTTTAACTTCTTATTGACCCCTTCCAGGTGTCTTCGGGTCACCCGGCGCCTTTGACGAGATCCATCCGTCTGCACTGCAGCCAGCTGCCACCGCCGCGGACTACCTCTCTTCGGGTGAGTTTTGCCTTGCACGTTCTACTTTGAAAACTTATTTAAATGCATAATAAACTGGCGAATGAACGTTTGGTACGCTTCAGGCCATCTCGAAATTATTCGCGCACTCGTCACTTCCGCGTAACATTTTCGCCGAAAGGACGACCTTGAAAGGTTTGGCGAGTCGAGGCGTTTACATAGTCGTCGGAAAGATGTCACTGAGCTCCACGTACCTCTTGGTGGCGTTCCCTCGCTAAAGGCGCGTTCTCACCATTCAATTTTAGTTGATCAACAGTGACGTCATAGGTTGAAACAGTTGAACGCAAAAAGTTGAAAGTGGTCGAAGTTTTGTTGAATCAACTAACAAGTTGATCAACTAGGTTGAAAGAAAGTTCACACGCTTCAGTTCAGTTTCAACTATCTTTCAACTTCTTGTTGATCAACTAAAATTGAATGATGAGAACGCGCCTTAACAAAAACTCGGTTGGAAGACTCCCATCGCCTACGCCTCACGTCTCAGAATGATGCGCTTATTGTTTCGAGGCACGGATTGTGGGACAACGCGTCCGGAATGGCGACATTTATTGCACGAAGAAATGAAGAGAGAGCTGCAATTATTAAGATTTTTTCTAGTCTGTAATCTGCATTCAAATATATGCATATCTTTGTAATCTATTATTATATTTTTAAAATTAATAAGTTTACCTCTCGGTCTTTTCGAAGAAGTTCCCAAAAGAAACACCGCATTCGCCCCGGCCTCGAATGCAAGGCGACCCTCGTATTTCGAAAGCCACGCGAAAGAAAATTATTTTCAGGGTAATCATATTAAATTTTATTTCAAAATAACTGATCGGTTGCACTTAATTTCCAGTGTTAATATGATGATGCAATAGAATTGAATAATTACAGTAAAACATGTACATTTATTGGCTCCCAGTGATCTACATTAAATTATTAGTTTTATTTCTTAAAACGTCTTAATATGGGACGAAGACATAAGCGCTGGAGAAATTTGTCGGCTGCGCGCGCCATAAGCGTATTACTGTCTTCTAAGGGTGGAATAGACTATAGAACATAGATCACGGGTGCTCCCAATTTACAAGCTTGGGATCTAGGTCTCACTTTCCACTTGCGTAGCGATCGACTGTCCATCATCTTCACCGTTAAAAATTCTTTCGAGCAGGGTGAGGAGGGGTGGCTGAAATGGATTGGAGAAAGCTAGAGCTGGAGGATGGCGGTTGTTTTATCCAGTTTATTTTACCTCTTTTCTTAACGTGATCGACCAGCAACAAATTATAAAAGAACTATTTAAAGTATTTTTATTTGCATTGAAAATTACTTGAAAAAATGTAGATCTTCTGTACAATATAAATTATTTAATGAAATTCATTACACAGTAGTATTAGGTAGACGCGGATGATTTGCAGTGCATGGCAGTACCTGCGTATTGCTAGCCGTTTAAAGTTGTCCAAGTGATTAAAGTGGACCGATGCTAGGATTTTATTATTTTAATGCTTGATAATGCTGACTCGCAAATATAGGCATAACTAAACAAGATTATCCAAACAGAACTTATGATGCCTTCTTTCCATTTAATCATTTATTTAATACTTATATTGGCTTTAATACTAACTTTAAAGTCATCGCAGATGTGTAGCTCTTTGTGTTACCAAATTTCATAATTTAGCGTTATAAAATACTACAAATACGTTCGAACGGAATATTAAATCGATCACGCGTATTTGTGCGGCAAAAATAACGCGTATACGTATTAGAATATATCGAATCTGAGTCCAACAATAGTTGTTGCTATGGCAACATTCTCATAACGAGTTATATAAACTGCAAAATTGCCAGTATTTACGCGAAATTCTAATAAATACAATCGATAAGCAAAATTCTACTATAAAAGTTAGAATCTTCATTCCTTTCCTCAGAGAGTAGTACAAAACTCGCTCCGATATTACAATTCTGAGATATTTTAATGTGCAAGAGAAATTACTCAGCACGATGGATTTGAGATTTCCCATGTAAATCAAATGGGAAGGATGGTTCCTGGAATCGAACCCGGGACTTCAATCTTCGCAACAAAAACTCTCCTCGGGAGCTCGGCCCCAGTAGCAAGAGATTTCCACCAGGTGTTATGAAAATCGGTCTAATGGTTCAAAGTTAATAGACAGACAGACACAACGACAAAACTACATATGAGCTAAAAATGCTGCCATATAGCTATACATCCCTACTTTTAGAGGGCCGTATGCATAGCATACGATGCATATCCCATCGCGCCGACCCTGCCTTCGACCTCATAGGCAGTGTTTACCGTAATTTTCCGATTATAATACGAATTTTTTCCTCAAAATATTGGCAAAAACTTAGGGTGCGTATTATACATGGTAACAAACGTATATAACTTTTTCTAGTAAGGAAATGATTTTATTTTCGGACATGACTTTCTAAATAAATTGTACGTTTCATTGGATTCTGATAATTGCGAGCAACAAATAACAACATTACATACCTTGACCTGATTGTATGGACGTAGAGACAGAAATAGATGAAATTTTCATCAACGAGACGTCGGTAATATTCTCGTAAACTCTTTCGCTCGGCGGCAAAGCGAGAACTGTTATTCCAACCGACCAGATTTATACAGAATGCGTCGTTGGGACATATTTTGATACATTGCGTCGATCTTTAATAAGTGAGTCAGAACGTAAAGTGATATCGCCGTAAACTCTCTCGCACGTATATCACTTGGCGGCAATGCAAGAACTGTATCGATACTGCTAATAATCTAGTGAAAAGTTACACTGATCTTTATTAAAAAAATTAGGTGCGTATTATGTATGGTCAAGGCAAACACGAAATTGTTTTCGGCAATTGAAAAACGGAATTAGAGTGAATATTTTCCATTTAAAAGAATTGCACACAGTGGGGTTTGCCACGATAATTGTAATTTTTCATTGGTAAAATCGTGGAAATTTTCCGTTTTTCGAATTCAAGTGATTTAAAGCGATTTTTTGGGCTAAATTGAAACGGATGTAAATTATCTTAACTGTAAAAATAAACTTAATTTTATTCTCCGCACTCGACGTTCAAGTCACGAGTTCGTATCTCTGTTCTAACTTTAAAATGTCCCACAGTCGCTCTAGTGATAATCGAATTGAGAAACAGGAACTGCAATCGAGCCATAATTTTTTTTTAGTCTTCCAATTGTTCTAGGCCAGAGATCGGCAACCTTTGGCTCGCGTGCCATCTTTTGGCACGCGAAGAGATTTTACATGGCACGATATTTCAAAGAAGAATTACGAAAATATGCATTTAAAAGAATTTTACTTTGTTTGATTTCACTTGCATTTCATATCGTAACGTTTCCTCATTATTATGTTATAAAAATATTTTGCCCAACCCTATTCCTAGGTCATGGCCAAGGATCACCTATGCGTGCACTGAATTTCAACCGTAAATTCCCACCGGAAGTGGCGAAGCAAAACTCGCGACGGACGGACGGCCACTTCTGAATCATTTTGAAAAAATAAAATGTTCCGCGCAGTCTCCTCACCGTTTCAGAATTGAAGTGTCGGTGGAGAAGGGGGAAACAGCGCGAGTAAACACGGAATTGATATTGATGGAATGAAAGCAGACAGGTATTAGCTGTAAAATTGGGAATAATTTTGAAACGAAAAAAAAATTCTGCTATGACTGAGAATTGAACCCGGGTCTTCCACTTGCCGGGCGGATATTCTACCGCTGAAACTAAGAAAAACACCCGCATTCAGAAACGAAAGAATTAATCTGCTGCGATAGTTCAGTGGTAGAATATCCGCCCGGCAAGTGAAAGACCCGGGATTCCCGGTCATACAGAATCTTTTCTCTTCAAAATTATGCGGAATTACATAGGTTGAAATAACGCCACCTGGGAATCAGCAGAAGGTGAATTGAAAGAGACAGGTAAGGAGAATGAAAGGGACAAGGTCATGGTTTGCTTTCTGAGCGGAGGAGGATCATAGCGCAATTGTTGGCGGATTGGATAACGTGAGAATCGTTTTCCGAGTAGTGTGGTGGCATTCGCATCCTCTGCGGTGCGTTCTTATCGCTTCGTGCGGAGCCGGAGAAATGATCGGGGCTTGGATTTATGCCTAAAGACGCAATCGCATGAAACCAAAAAAGCGAGGAGGAGAACAAGTCAAAGCGCGACGCGGTATACGAAATCTGCTTGCCTAATTAGCATTCCCCGCCGTCTGTCCGTAGACAGGCGATTCTGCGGGTTTCATGAAGCGATGGCAGGCGAGCGACGATGGGGTTATCTTGTATGAGGGCGAACACTTCGCTATTAAATTAAGAGAATTAAATACACGCATCGTTTGCTTCTGTAATTCCATTCGATCTATCCAGCATAAATTGAGAAATAAATGCTTATTTCGGTCGCCACGAAGCAGTCATCTAGAGAAAGTGGACAAAAGCACGATCTGGAATGGTTTCTGACGTCAAGAGGCGAGCCAATTTGCGCGTGTTGACTCTGGTGAGACGCGGACGAAAGAGAGACGTGGAATTCTTGCAGGCGTCTCCCGGTTTGCCAAAAGGATGAGTTAATGTTTAAAGGAAATAGAATTTCTATGAAAGGATCCTATACTTTCCGTTGAATTCCGTTATATAAGAAGTGTATTTTATCCCAAATTATGATGAAATCACACTTTGGGCTGCGAAAAAAAACTTTAAAAAAATATTATAGAATAACTGGTGGTACTCATTATAATTTACCCCAATGCCGCATGCGGCTCTTTTAGCTTTGTATGCGGCTTTGTTAAATTTACATTCAGAGACGAGTCAACGTTTTTCACTGCAGAACACAGTGACGTAGTGCGACTTGAGACGAGTTGGAGATGCCCAAGGAACATCCATTTTATCTGAATTGCTTCGGATATAGGTTATCTTACACTGTTCGTAAATTTATCAGCTCTCGGTCATCTGAAGATCATCGTATGCGAATCCGAGGGCAAGGAAGTAGGCCACCCTTGCTATAGGTTTATAAATCGAGGAGGAGAGGGCGCCTTCGGTGGGAAGAATCGTCTCTGATAGCTGTCTTCATTCATCTTTGTCGCGGGATTTTTATTTATTTAAAAAAGATGATCCAAACGGTACTTTTGATGCCTATGTACATTCAATTTAACCTTTTATTTAATACTTACTAGTAGACGGTGCTTGCATTCTGCAAGCATTTCGTCTCATCTTGAAAAACATTAATTTTTCACAGAGATATTTCATTATTGGAAATATTTTTTTAATTCAAAATATTTCGCCCCTGTACCAATTTTCATTCTTTACTTATGGAAATATATTGGAGTAAAACTACCTAAAATTTGAAATTTTAAGAATATTATACATTTTCCATTGTGGGGTACTAATTTCACACCTTTGTGCCAAATTTTAAAGTTATAGTACATCTAGAAGTAAAATAATATTTATCTAATTATTTAAATATTAAACATTTTTAACTGCCGCAATACCAACTTCATGGAAATATTCCAATATTTATTTGTGCATTTGCACTAAGCTCTAAATAACATTAAAATTTCAGCTCCTTAGCTCGCCCCGTAGTACCTAAACATTTACTTATTTGTTTAAAATTTACGATTTTTTAACAGTCAAACAATTTAAAATATCAAAATATCTATAATCTCTATTTCGATTTTTTACAAATTCCACATTTAACAACATTTCAGCTTCGTAGCACATTTGGAAATACATATACCTTGAAATTTTGTTTAAACAATTGCGAATTTTTAGCGGCCTCATTTTTTAAAATTATAAAGATTTTTATTTTTTTCTATTTAGATTTTTCTAAAAAATGTTTGCAAAAACTCTTAGCTACGACTTATAGTTTCCGAGATAAAAAATAATAAACTTTAATGTACGAATGGGGTTTAAAAATCCCTAAAAATTAACAATTTTGAAATTTTCGATTTTCTAATTGGTTGTGAGCAAAATCCTATTATCGTGCAAAATTTCAGCTTCCTATCCCTTTTAGATTGGTCTAAACATAGAATTCCTTTTCCCCGTGTTAACTTAAGTCAGATTTTTCTCTAATATTTCCTGTTTTTGGATTTTGACCTGTTTTTAAGTTTACGCCGTAGTTTTAAATCAATTGCGTTATAATACAATCCACTGATTTCCTTTAGAAGCACTAAATTTAAGAAATTATTATATACAGTTCATCAACCTCCATAATTGAAAGGAGTAAGGTTCTTTTATTTAATAACATATATCGCGTTTAAAAACTATGACGTCATCGTATGTATAATGTCTTTGGTTGAAATCAATGGGACAATAAGAATTTCATAGTATGGCATATGACATTCTTTGAGCTAATAAAATGGAATGACGATAATCCTATGTTTTTTACATACGTTTTTGTCACGTCTGAGGTAGACGGGTTCGCCCAACCTTCAGTTTTAGCCTTATTAGAATACTAGGGAGCACGTAAACACGATAGAAAATAACCATAATTAACTACAGACTCTAAGAATCAAGAATAAATCACGTATAAATGCTGAGAAAAAGTAGGGAACGATAACTTGATGGTAGTTCTACAAGCATCAACTCCCAGCGTACTCAAAGGCATCAGCTGCTAATCAGCTGTTTCTAATTGTAAGTAGTACCAATACCTCACCACCAGGCCGGGCGCCGGTGTAGGCTGACGCCATGCGTAAAATAGCTCATCATTGTGCTATCAAAAGGAAATGTGAGTTACAATGTAGCAAATCATATACAGTGAAATGCGAGAGAATTTTGAATGTTATTTAGAGGCAGCATATCGAATAATATATTGAAGCCGATAACGGAACGGATTAGCGTGCACGGCTTCAGATCAGTTCAACTCAATTGAATGCAGTAAAAAATATTACAAAATAGGTACGTTGATTAAATCGCATATGTTTCTATCAAGCTATTTTTTTCTGCGCGTAGATTTAGTATTATGCATAGACAGAAGTGTTAATTAAATACACGTTCATACATATTTTATCTTTATGACATTTCGCTCCCTTTTTCTTATTATAAGTGAAGATAATTACTTAACGCGCTTATTTAACCCATATTTATGACAGGCAATATGGAAGTTAAAAGGCAAAGCTAAACTGCCAAATTCAAACTGAAAGTGATCCAGTATGCTAAGGAGCATGGCAATCGTGCAGCAAAGCGAGAATTTGCACCGGGGGAATCCGTTATCAGACAATGGAGGAAATCCGAAGAAATAATTAACAAAATGCCTAAAACAAAGAGGGCTGAACGCAAGGGAAAAGTTCAAAATCCTGAGTTGGAAAAACACCTGATGAAATGGATTGCGGACACAAGAAGGGATTGCTTAGGTGTAAGTACCTCAGCTGAACGGGTTCAAGCTCTTAGATTAGCCAAAAAGCTCAACATAAAGGACTTCAAAGCATCCATGCACTGGTGTCACCGTTTTTACAAGAGAAATAATTTGTCAATACGCCGACGCACAACTATAAGTCAGCGTTTACCGGAGGATCTTGAAGAACAACTCCCTAAATATCAATCCTATATAATGAAATTGAGGAAGGAATTTAATTTTCCACTAAGCCTAATTGGAAACGCCGACCAGACCCCACTAACCTTCGACATGCTATCGCAAACCACGGTCAGTGAAAAAGGCGCTAGAACCATAAGAATTAGAGGCACTGGTAAAGAAAGAAATCGATTCACAGTAATGCTCGCATGCATGGCTGATGGCACAAAACTGCCACCATATGTTGTTTTGAAGCGAAAAACTTTACCTAAAGGCAATTTTCCCAAGGGAATTATCATAAGAGCGCAATTAAAAGGTTGGTTTGATGAGATGATAATGAATGACTGGATAGAGAGTGTATGGAAAAGAAGAACTGGTGGTTTACGGAATCAGAGGTCTCAACTAATTTTAGATGCATTTAGTTGTCACACTAAACCAGCGGTAAAGCGGAAACTACAAGAATTAAACACGAATCTTGCAATAATTCCTGGTGGAATGACATCAATTCTACAACCAGTTGATGTTATTATTAATAAACCATTCAAAACACTTATGAGGCAAAAGTGGTCCGATTGGATGGTCAATGGCGACCATAGGTTTACTAAAAGTGGAAATATGATGAAAGTTGATATCACTACGATCTGCCAATGGATTTTTGAAACGTGGAATGAAATGTCCACGGATGTTATTATAAAAGGTTTTAAGAAATGTTGTATCAGTAATAGTTTAGATGGTAGTGAAGATGATATGGTGTGGGAGGACGATGATGAGAGCGCCACGGCAACGGAGGATACAAAAGATAACGAAGATGACGATTCCGATTACAACATCAAAGAAGAATGGTTCAGTGAGGAAGAATTTCTTGGCTTTTAAAATGAATAAATACTGAATTAATTCTTTTCATATCTATTTAATGTATGTTTATAGAATTATTTAATAAATTTTTACTATTATCTATCTTACTTTTCGTAAAAATCACCAATAAAAATATGAGGATACCCGGGCAGTAATTACTGTGCCGAAATTGTGGAAATATGAGGTCAAGTGAAAATAGGAAGATTATGTACCCTCGTATAACACGCATCCTAATTTTTAACTCGAATATTCCGAAAAAAAGCGCGCATTATACGCGGGTATTTACGGTAATCAATTAGACGTGCATTAAGAAATCTATACCAGTTGACGTGAAATTTCAATATTTAATCGCGATTTTTGGAAGTACTATAGGCTGTATACGCCCAAAAGGGGTGTTTGCAGTGATCCTGGAATCCAGAGCTATACTCCTACCAAGTTTCATAAAAACAACAATAGTTGTTGCTATGGCAACACTCTCGTAATGAGTGATAAAAACTGCAAAATTGCCAGTATTTATGCGAAATTCTAAGAAATACAATTGATAAGCAAAATTCTACAATAAAAATGAGAATCTCCAATCCTTTTCTCAGAGAACAGTAAAAATCCCGCTCTGTTATTAGAATTTTAAGATATTTTAATGTGCAAGAGAAAATTACCCTGCACAATGGATTTGAGATTTCCCATGTAAATCGAATGGGAAGGATAATTCTTAGAATTGAAACCGGAACTTTCAATCTTTGTAAAAAAACCTATCCTCGGGAGCTCGGCCCCAGGAGCAAGAGATTTCCACCAGGTGTTATGAAAATCGGTGTAATAGTTCAACAATTAATATGACAGACAGACAGACGACGACTATAAGCCTATTTCCATTCTGAAAAGCAGGCTAAAAAATAAATGGTGTCAGGCGTCACTTTCTGGAACTTCCTTATGTTAATAACAAAGTTTCTCTTTATTAACATATATATTTATTTTAGTATGAATCATAAGAGAATATAATTTACAATTATAGTATTTGCCCTATTCGATGAACGTTTGTCTTTATACACACAATGGTTAATCGGTACTGAACTACTTTACGATAATTTATTATTTGATAGGAATTTTTCAATGGGATTTTGAACCCACCAAGTAAAGGTTTATCTTTACCGTTTCAACGGTCTCTCGTGTCATGATAGCGGGTCATTTTGTAGAGCAGTACTCTTTAAATCTTCTTCCTTGGACGTATCTCGAGTTACGTTAGCGCTAGTTCAGGCTAATGGAGCCTCGCAAACAGGCTCGCGTTAAGAAGCCGAATGAGGGAAGGTCAAATTGACGAAGAAACGCGTTAGGATGCTGCGGCGCGCCCAAACAGGAGCTGTGGTCCTCCCAGCGGCGGTTATACGGGGTTAGTATGCGAGCGGCAAGTGAACAGGAAGGGAGGAGGAGAGAGAGTGAGGGATGGAGAGATGGAGGGAGGAAGGAGGCATGGAAAGAGGATGTAGTGAGGGATGGAAAGATAGGAGAGAGGAAAAGGAGGAGAGAGGGAGAGATATGAGTGAGGGAGGGAGGATGATTGAGGTAGGGAGGGATAGGAGGTAGGGAGGGATAGGAGAGAGGGAGAGAGAGTGAGGGAGAGAGTGAGGGAGAGAATAAGGGAGAGAGTGAGGGAGAGAGTGAGGGAGAGAGTGAGGGAGAGAGTGAGGGAGAGGAAGAGGAGAGAGGGAGAGGAGAGAGGGAGAGGAGAGAGGGAGAGGAGAGAGGGAGAGGAGAGAGGGAGAGGAGAGAGGGAGGGGAGAGAGGGAGGGGAGAGAGGGAGGGGAGAGAGGGAGAGGAGAGAGGAAGAGGAGAGAAAGAGAGAAGAGAGGGAGAGGAGAGAGGGAGAGGAGAGAGGGAGAGGAGAGAGGGAGAGGAGAGAGGGAGAGGAGAGAGGGAGAGGAAGAGGAGAGAAAGAGAGAAGAGAGGGAGAGGAGAGAGGGAGAGGAGAGAGGGAGAGGAGAGAGGGAGAGGAGAGAGGGAGAGGAGAGAGGGAGAGGAGAGAGGGAGAGGAAAGTGGGAGAGGAGAGTAGGCGGAGCTGTCCGAGGAATGGTTGTTTGGCACGCGCGTACGAAAACGCAACCTCTCTAATCGTTCGCCTCTGGAGGAAAGAATTCGGAGGGTTTAAGAGAGGTCCCGGGGTCCCGGTGAGGGAATGGACAACTCGTTTTGACGATATTCGTCTCTGAAAATAGCCGCGAAAGAGGCGAAGATGTCATTCTCTAACTAAAAATAAGTAATGGTTGTTAAACCGCGTGGCAATAACTGATTGCTGATTCTAAATTTTATAATTTACCGCTGATGGCCGCTGCTTTGTATCCGAAATTCTCATCCGGTTTTCTCAACACTTTTGTGACTTTTGGCGGTACGTAGTTTGTGAAGTTCATTTCAGCCGATAGTACGATCTCGGTAATTATCTTTTGAATTACAAAAATCATACTTCCTGAATTTTATTTTGTAATAGAATCATAATACACACATTTGTGTAGTCTTCGAAGAAACTATATCAACCGAGAACTAGCATTTTTCATGACTAGTGCATAGAAAAATAATACATTTTCATATGAACATGATATACACATAACTATGACTAAATGGATTATTTTTAACATTTAATGCTTGAGGTGGATTTAAAAATGAATGCGTGCATAGTCAAACATCCATGAAACGTCATTCCGACATCATATTTTTCAACTAAGCGTCCAGAGAGCGATATTCAATTTAAATCCTTGAATAATGACATTGCTTTGGTACAGATTTGTGTCATGGCCTTTCTCACACGGATCCCATAAAATTGGGGCGCATGAGGCCTGCGTGCTAGCCGAAGTTAAGTGACACGTGTGCTGCAGTATTTCGGGCCTGTTCCACATCATTTCGTATTAAATCCATCTTCTTGTTGGCGACATTTACCAACTTAATTTTGGCTAAATATTTGGCAGAATCAGCTAATGGCGGATCCGTTCCATTATTTCGCACTTTAAATATATCGCCTGGTTCGTATCTTTCTAGAATTTAATAAGAGAAAATTTAAACACAATGGAGAAATTAAAAAAAATAAGCACTTAAGAATAAACAGTTTAAAAAGTACTTCTATTAGTACAGCTCTTTTTTCGAATCTACTTTCGGTGCCACTGAAGAGGGCTGCTTTGGAGACGAAATGCGCATCTAATTTTACATATCCTTTTTATGGCTAAGATCTCTAAGATTATTATGTACATATTTTTTAAATTTGTTTTTAGCCATAAGACGAGGTCGATAATTATCTACTGTTTAATAGGAAGTTTTGATGCTAAATTTTATGCATGCAGGCATATGCTGGATTACGTTATTAAGTATTTCTGGAACGCAGGAGAAAATTTTTCTTTTGATTGGAAATCGAACCCGGGTCTTTCATTGGCCGTGTAATGAACTACCATGCGGCAAACCAATCCTCCTGTTTCAGGGTAGGATTTTTTCTCTGGCCGGGCTAGCATTTAACATAACCACTTTCCATGGTTTTTCTTCTGTGGCCATATCACCTTTGGGGTGCAATTGGGTTCTCTTTGGGCCTTCCTTATAGAGGGCATCTGTTTGGGAAGGCTGATACTGCAATAGCTCACGCTGCCTAAGCGAGAGAGAAATACCTAATTCTGAACCTGAAGGATTCGTATGCTTCATTAGTTCATCGGTAAAATGTTCGCCTGGAAAGTGGAAAAGATAAAAAACATTTTCTATTACAAATTTGCTTTATTTGCAGATTTGTACAAAATACCTCCCATGGCACGTTACGCGTCCTTTAGTTATGACACTGTCAAAGTTTGTAAATATATCACAAATCGAACAAAAAAATATAAAATAACAATGAAAAAGTTATGTACATGTTATTACATTTCTCATGTCCCATTTTTCTATCACGCAAACAGCATTGTGGCTAAAATGCTCTACGGATTCGCAACCGAATTTGGCAATTTGCTAACTCCAATATAAAATTTAATTTAAAAACATCAACATCTAAAATAATTTCGCATAGGCAAATGTGTAGGCCCCTGATTTGGGTACTGGACGTCTAATAATGTTTTGCTCTCCTTCAAGGGATCTTTTGATTCCAAAGGGTG